>CM068387.1:68775933-69517976 GCA_034770075.1 Aralia elata | reverse complement strand
CATTCATTATTTTGTTTACCAACTAGTAGATATATGATATCCACTTCAGGAAATACTTTGTGAACTTGCCGCTCCTCGATATTGCTCACTGCCAAGAGTATATTCCGAGACATGAGATGTAGTAAATATTTTCTCTAACATGTCTTCTTCATTGATTTTTTTTTAATGAAGATGATGGCGAATAAAAATTATTATTATTATTATTATTATTATTATCCATGATCCTGCAGGGATACTTGATTGTCAACTTTAATTGCATTTCTAAGGTTTTTTTAAGACATAACAGTGCATTAAATGAGATAATGCTCGGAGTATGGAGTAAAATAAGTTTCAAATTGCTCCTATATACATATATATATATAGAAATAATTAGGATGATATTGATCTTAGATTGAAGTTCACCACCAAAGTAATCATGAAAGATTATTGGGGGTTATAAGCATATATTGATCATAATTTAGGTTAATAAATCGGAACTCATTAACATAAGACAAACATCAAACATGCTATTATATTACCAGCATAATTTTGGTCCCCTCCCTCAACAACTGCTAAATTGAGTTGGCTTCTTGGCATCATCGCACACACTCCACACATAAAAATGGAAGGAAAAAATTTTAATAGAGTATATAAATATCATATTGTCGTCAAAAAAAAATAATAATTCAGGGTGACAAATTCCAATTGATAAATATAAATTAATTTAAATTATATTAAATTTCCATGCATGTACCTTCTTGCCACTCCTGTTTTCTTGCTTTCGTATTTCCAGCAGTGTATTATTTTCTTTGGAAAATTAATGAAGAAAAAAAAATAAAGGTTATGGTACTTACTAAAACATTTTAAATATTATTAGTACCATGTAATATATAACCTAATTAGGTATGATAATGTGGAAGGACTCACAAGACAAAACAAATATATAGAAAAAATATTTGTCATTCAGTTGGGTCTTGGAATTTTGTTATGGGGTCATGTAGCTAACCTAATCTACTCTTGTATCTTCTGCATGTTGACAAAAATACATGCCATTAATTAATCTGTTACTGACTCATATTTCACTACTTTTATCATTATATCATACTATATATATATATATATATAATCAAATTTAATTGTAATGAAAATAATACTTACAGTAAGTTAGAGGAGAACTTTATTTACGCAAAATTGGGTAGGAGCTCGATGGCTAATAAACGTGTTGTTGAAAATGAATAGATAAAAACAAAATGTATATCAACAAAAAAATGTAATATTGTATAAACTCTTTGTATTTTAAGTGGTCATACTCACAATTCATTTTGATATCTCTTCAAAACCACTCGGATATGGAGTTTTATCACTTTCAAGTGAGGAATTGTGTTGTCTAAACTCCTTACTTGATATCTATTCTGATGCCCTTTATAATTATAGGCCTATGATGAAAGGAAAGAGGAAAAAGTGGCAAGATGAAGATGATAGGAATGATGGAAGAGAAGAGTCATGAGAAAAACTAAAAGTTTTTTTAACACATTTTCATTTATTAAACTTTGTGATAAAATATATGAAAAATGACGACACTCTAACAAAGAAAAAATTGGCTTCCTTTACTCAACAAATTTAAAATTTAAAAAAAAAAGTATTACACATTTATTGTTCCTAAACGGTCTTTTTCCTACCTTAACAATTAAAACTTACTTTGTTCCCATTTTAAAGTCGATACAAACTTAATGTCTCAATTTCCCAAAGATCAATACACACACCATTACGAATAAACTTATTTACCCCAATTTGATTTGTGGACCCCCACCAAATATACAAATGAATTCCCCCATGACAAAATAAACTTAATTGAGATTCGGTTCTAAAAAAGATTGATACAATGAAACCCAATGACCCAAATACAATTTATTCGCACATGGTTATATTCAAAATATCGGAATACAATTGAATACTTTTTATTGTTTACGGTTCCAATCATAAATCGTGTCACAGTTAAGAAGTGACAATAAAACGACATTTTTAGATCTTTGGTTCTTATGTGTTTATATGTGTAACGGTTGCTGGATCAGAAAAAATCCACAGAAAGGATATGTTCCGGTTATAAGTCTTTTGTGCATTTGGATCCCAAATGTTTTTAATTGTAAGATAAATAAGTTATGTTTTTAAAATATAATTAGTTTTAGACATAAGACTTTACGATGTATCAGATCTTAGTTTCATGCATTAGTACTTTGTTTTCTAACAAATTTCTTTTTCTTTTTAAATTTTTTTTCAACTTTATTCATATATTTAGGAGTTAATAGCCAACTTCTTGGAAATTATTTCATAATTAAAAAAAAAAAAAAAATTAATTTCTCAAATTAAAAAAAATAAAAAGGTATCCTACTGAAAAGAATGATCAATGAAAATAGAACTTGTTTTTTAGATATTTGCTTCCGTATTCATTCGTTTTGGTTTATTGTATCTTTTAACAATGTGATAACTTTAATAACTTTACTGTGTTTTGGGGCATGCCCGTCATGCTTCATGCAAAGTCTTTTTAAAGAAAGGTTAAAACATTTTTACCTTTATTCATGTTCATTTTTCTGTTAGATCTAAACTAAAAGATGAAAAACTAGATTTTTGCTAATTGGTAAGATATATTTCTCATGCAAAAATTATAACGTGAGCTTTAGAATCAAAGCACAAGGTGTAGGAGAAATCTTCCTAAAAGTTGTTTTTATTTCATTTCTGTTAAACTATTGACTTAGTCCTATTTTCCTTTTTCTTCTATTTATATAAATTAAGGTTGAGGAATATTTTGTAAAGTTTGTCTCAGTTTAAAGGTGAGCGTATATAGTTGGTCTAGTGAAAGGACGCTCTTGAAGCATTCCGATCGGCGACTTTTGTCTGCCTAACCTTTTATATAGGTTGAATAACACTTTTGACCCTCTAAATTGCTATATCTCACTTTTTAAAATCGACTATAAAAAGTTCATTTTTTCTTCAATTAAAGTTCTTAAAGTGATATTTTTTGTCTGAATTCTATTCTTTTTAATCCGAGATTTTAAATCCCAATTCAAACCTATTTTTTCCCAACTCGGCCAAAGTTTTGGATCCAACCCGAATTTCACCAGTCAGACATTTTTATTTTTTAAAAAAAAACCTATTAAAATTGTTTTAAAAATAATATTTTTATTTTGAGATTAGTCAAAAAAAATTATTGTTTTAAAAAAATATTTAGAATTTATTATTTATTTTTCAGGAAAAAATATTAGAAACTTTTATATTTCATAAAATGTGTAAAATTTTAATAAAATATATATTCAAAAACATTAAATAAGAATCTAAAACTTTATTTTCAAAGAAATAAATAAATATTTTTTCATTTTTTATGTAAAATTTTATTTTCTAAAAAAAAGTTTGTCTTTACCATTTATTTATATGTATTTTTAATATTAGAAATTTTAAAAACAAAAACGAAAAAAATAGAAATTAAAATTAAAATTAAAATACAAAAAACATCAAAAGATAAATAAAAAAATCTGATTCAATTTTTTTTAAAAAAGAAATTATTTTTTTTTTAAAATTATTATTATTTCAGGAAAAAAAATTAGAAATTTTTTTAATATTAGAAAATTTATTATTTTAAATATTTTTTCAATATTAGAAAAAATATTATTTTCAATATTAGAAAACTTAAAAGATTATTATATTCAATATTTCCATTAAAAAAATAAAAGTTTTTAATATTTTTTTCCTAAATTAATAATTATTTTTAAAATATTTAAAAATAATATTTTATTTTAAAATATTACAAATAATTATTATTTAAAAATTATAATTTTTTTCAAAAATGAGTAAAGTTTCATAAAATATAGATTCAAAAAAATTTATTTTATAAATTTTTAATTATTAATTAGTTTTATGAAAATTTACACATCTTTTTAAAAATAAAAAAAATTCTTATTTTATTTTATGAAATAAAGTTTTTTTATTTACTTTTGTTGAATTTATATTTTATGAAACTTTACCAATTTTTTAAAAAATAAAATTTTCTATTTTTTATGAAAAGAAAGTTTTATTTTTTTGAATCTATATTTTATAAAACTTTACTCATTTTTTTAAAAAACAAAAAATTTTCTAATTTTTTTTGAAAATAAACTCTCTTTTTTTGAAAATAAAGTTTTACATAAAAATTACTTTTTTATTGAAATAAAGTTTTATTGTCTTATTTAATTTTTTTGCATCTATATTTTATGAAACTTTACTCATTTTATGAAAAAAATAAAAGTTTCGAATACTTTTTTCTGAAAATAATAATTATTTTTAATATTGTAAAATAAAATATTATTTTTAAAATAATTTTAAAAAATTTCCGTTTTTTTATAAAAAAAAATTTAATTGGTTAAATTGGGATTAGGTCAAACTGGATCAGATTGGGTCAAAATGAGTTGGGTTGGAGTCAAATCGTGTAAAAGGAACATAATCGATAAAAATGTCACTTTAAGGACCTAATTAACGAAAAATGAACTTTAGGGACGACTTTAAAAGCCGTTGACAATTTGGAGGGTCAAAAGTGTCATTCAACCCTTTTATAATTGTATATTGCTTATATTTATAATAATGATAAAGATTAAATTGTCCTTAACAAAACAAGTCGGGTCCAACTCAATTGACAAAAGAAAAAAATTTCAGGGACAACTTTGACATTCGGTAACAATTTAAAGAGACAAAAATGTCATTAACCTAAATATTATTGTAAACCGTCTAGAAACCAATACTAATTAATTACAAAATTTATTAGTTTAAAAAGTCCTTTTATGAAATACGTCAATCTTTTTTAATTTTTCCAAAATAGATCTTCTCCTTGCATGTTCATGTGCAATAGTGCCTAGAATCAACCTGTCTTAGACTAATATTGAAAGGACTAAGGGATCATATGAAGGCACAAAAAAACTATAGAAGGGATATGTTCGGTACAAGTGCTCGGTGCACTTAGATCCCAAATATTGTATTTAATTGTATGGTAAAAAAAAGTTATTTTTAAAATATAATAAGTTTTAAACAAACAAGATTCTGATCATCTTAGTTTTATATAGTGGTAATTTGTTTCTACAATTTCTTCTCTTTTTAAATGTTTTTTTCTTTGTTCTTTTAATATGAAATTGGGAACATTTAGGAGTTAGCAGCCAACTTCATGGAAATTATTCCATTAAAAAAATAAAAATAAAAATTCTTTACCCATTTTGGAGACAAAAGCGTCATTAACCCAAATATTATTGTAAATTGTCTAAAAACCAATACTAATTTTGATTATTACATTCTATTTCATTTCATTCTGTACGCATGAATAAAATGTCTGATTCCGATTCTATTATGATTTGATTCCGATTCCAATTATCATTATATTTCGTCCTAAAATGATTCCGTCCAACAAAACGGTCCGTAAGTGTATATTTTTCATTCATTTAAAATAAAACATTAATGATTAAAAAAAGAAAAATTGTTAAAAATAATAGTATTTCTTTTACCTTTTAAAATTTTATGTATAACGTATGATATTGCTTTTGGTCCAATTAGGTAGCGAAGTTAAAATTTTCTAACAGTAGTGGTATGCGTGTTTTAAAATTTATGTTTTTCACAATTCCTTACAAGTCATCATATACGTTATGCACAAAAACATTAAGGTGCAGCTGGGTTCCATTCGACAGAATCATGTATGGTGGCAGCTAATTGAAACTTAATTGCCAGTTGGCTGTAATTAATAATGCAGCGTGACTCGCCTGCCTAACTTGGAAAAAGATGGTCCAACCCCAATTGGCTCTTTTTAAGTCTTCTGCAATTACTTTGTAACAACCAAGCAAAATTTGATTCACTGATTATAAATATTACTCTCTCCGTGTCTTAATATAAGTCGTTTTAGATAAATATTTTTATCTATTAATATATAACGTTTAAAAATTTCAAATAAGTATCAGTTGCTTAGTTTTCAATATTACTCTAAGCATTAAATAATAAATATAACTTTGGTTTTCTTATAATTTTTTGCCCGAATAAATTAACATTCTTTTTTTCAATACAAGGATAATATAGACAATTGATATTATATTTAATGTTATACAATCATTTTCTTAATACTTGTACATAACTCTAAAACGACTTATATTAAGGGGCGGAGGGAGTACTACAGTTTTAACAATATTTTTAATAACACGATTATTTGTGACAAATTTTAATTTGTCGTTAATTGTTTGTAATGAATTTATTTTCGTCATTAAAAATAATATTTATGTCGCTAAATATGTATTAAAAAAATTAAGAACGGATATAATGAAGGGAATCCTACTCCGGAAGAAATTAATTTGAAAGGTAATTGGAAGCTGAAAATGAACGGATTGAAGATGGTTTACAGAAAGGTTGATATCTCAAACTAATAAAATTAAGTCAGGTATAAAAAAATGGTTGACAAATGTACAAAAATAAGCATTTGGCTGTGGTTTAATATCAACAGATAGGTTTTATAGTAATGGATAACTATGATGTGGAGACCTCATCCAGCTATCCTTGTAAATCTGGGAAATCTAATCTATGTGGAAGAGATTGATAGACTTGTTACGAAAAGTTTTTAAAGTCATGGACCATGAATATGACACAATTGTATCCATCCTTTCCTTCCCCTCCTCCTCTTCTGTAATTACCGTATTAAATGTAATAATGATCGTCTGAGTTAATTCATTTTTATTGATGAGTTAACTCGGGTAGTTATTCAATTAATGTTTGTCCTTATTTTTATATATAAGGTATTGATATGTTAAAAACCTTTAATTTGTGTTCTGTTTAAAAAAAATTGATTCACTTTTTATAAATACCACTATTAACCGTACTTTTAGCGATACAATTATTTGTGATAATTTATTGTATCGTTCATTGTTTACGTTGAATTTTATTTCATCCTTAAAAATAATATTTATGTATCAGAAGAAAATTAAAAAAATGGGAATCCTAATCCAAGAGAAATTAATTTGTTGGTACGTATTTGACTTCTTTTTTGTTTTCTTTCTTTCTTTTCCACGAAATCTAATCGGAAGATGGAAAGTATGTAATAGTGCAGCGTGGCTAGCTGGAAAGTAGTAGTATGTAATAATGCAGCATCACTTAATTGAAACATAAAGATGCAGCCTGCAGGTGGGTGGGTTCCATTTGACAGAATCATGTCATGTGTGGTGGCAATTAATTGCAAGTTGGCTGTAATTAATAAGAATAAGTCTACGGGGATCCAAAAATTGGACATTCCCTTGCTGCAATTAATAATGCAGCATCACTCGCTCCCCAATTTTATTTTATGACTCAATCCCAACTACTATAACTAGTTAATAATTGTAATGGATTTGTTTTCGTTATTAAAAATAATATTTATGTCATTAAATATGTATTAAAAAAAATTAAGAACGAGGGTAATGGAGGGGATTCTATTCCAGAAGAAATTAATTTGAAAGGTAATTGGAAGCTGAAAATGAACGGATTGGATATGGTTTCCTGAAAGGTTGATATCTCAAATTAATAAAAGCCGGGTACAAAAAAATGCTTGACAAATGTACATTAATATATGTAAGGATAATATAGTAATGTGTAGTTTACAAATAAAAATATTTTTCCTTCCCTTTTTTTCTAAACTCACAAATAAGAAAAAATATAATTAAAATCTCATCTATTCTTTTTTTTTTCTAAAATTCACAAACATGACCTGAAAAATTATAATTCATTCTCATCCCTTCTTCTCTTATACTTTCTTTTCTCATCTCATTCTTACAAACTCACATTTAACGCAACATTAGGAACTGATAAGGTTAGTAGCATCTTAATTAATGACATGGTTTGATAACGAATGTTAACAAATTTCTAAAAATAATAGTATTTCTTTTACCTTTTTTAATCTTATGTAGTGATATCGGAGGAATAAATCTTGTACACTACTTCAAACACTATATTGCACATTCAATCATTAAAAAGTGGGACTTGACACGGAAATTCACGTCAGGTCCCACTTTTTAATGATTGAATGTGCAATATAATATTTAGAGTAGTGTTTAGAATAGTGTAGGTAAACTTATCGTGAAGTTAAATTTTATTTACTTTAACGCCCAGAATTGTCACTGTTGGCCCAACACCAACAGTATAAGTCATCATATACTCTCTTTTTTTTGTTTTTTTTTTTCAGTTTTGAATAGAATTAAACATTGAGACACGAGCGACTTGGTGAAGCCATCATGTACGTTATACACATAAACATAAAGGTGCTGGTGGGTTCCATTAGACTTAATGCATCATGTGTGGCGGCTATTAATTGCAAGTTGGCCGTAAAATATATGTAAAATTTGAAGTAAGTATTAATTATTTAATTTTTAATATTATTTTAAGTATTAAATATAATTTTAGTTTTTTAATTATTTTTTGTCTAATAAAAAGTATTGTTTTTTTAATATAAAAATAATATAGATAATTGATATTATATTTAATACTGTATAATTATTTTTTTAATAATTATATATAATTTTAAAATAATTTATATTAAAAAACGAAGAAACTACGTAATAATACAGCATGACAAGTTGGAAAGTAGCATGTAATAATGCAGAATGACTAGTTGGAAAGTAGTAGGAGTATATAATAATGCAGCATGACTTGATTGAAACTTAAGGTGCAGGTGGGTGGGTTCCATTTGACAGAATCATGTATGGCGGCAATTAATTGCACGACTCACTCGCCTGACTTGTAAAAAGATTGCCGACCCCAATTTGTCTTTTTAAGTCTTCTACAATTAGTACTTTGTAACAACCAACCAATTTTTTTTTTATTTTTTTAACCGTGGTTTCCCGGAAGTATCCGGACTAATCCCATCGAACCCGAGTCAGCAAAATTTTAACTCCTTATACCCTTTAATTTTATCTATCCATCTCCTCCCTCCGTATTTTAATATAAAACGTTTTAAACTTGAGCATAAAAATTAAAATAATAATTATATAACATTAATTATAGTATTAATTGTCTATAATACTTTTAACCTTATCTTATCATAATTATCTCATATTCTTTTTTACACATTTTCTAATAAGAGATAATTTTAAAAAAATTATAATCAATTCTCCTAAATTATAACAAACGGTAAATAATTATTGACAAATGAAAAACTCTAAAACGTCGTCTTATATCAAAGGACGGAGGGAGTATCTAACTAGCTACTTCTTGTTTCAAGATATATCAATGGCAGAGGCTGTGGTATCTTTTGCTGTTGAAAGGCTTGGAGATTTGTTGATCTCTAAAGCTAAATTCTTATCTAGAACGAGGCACAATGTCTTGAGTATTTTGTGTAGCTACTTCTAACATTATAACCAAAACTATAGCCTATTTCTTCTTCTATCCCCTTTATTATTTTTTGTGGCTATATATTTTCCTGTAACATCTATGGCGGCGGAGGCTATGGTATCTTTCGCTGTGGAAAGGCTTGGAGATTTGCTGATCTCTGAAGCTAAATTCTTATTTGGAGCAAGAGACAAGGTCTTGGAAATTCAACGCCAACTAAAGGAGATGCAAATCTTCTTAAAAGACGCGGACAATAAAAGAGGGAACCCAAAAGTTGGCAAATGGGTAGCTGAGATTAGAGAACTTGCTCTACAAACGGAAGATGTCCTCGAGACGTATGCAGTAAAAGTTGCATCAAGGAGAGAAGGGGGGCACATCAAGAAAATTATGAGAAGTTTTGCTTGCATCATTGGTGAGTGTATAACACTTCATAAGATTGGTGTGGAAATTGGGAGTATTCAAGATAAGATCACAAATCTCGCTACAAGTAGACAAACTTTTGGTATACAAGCATTGCCATTGGATGATCATCAAGTAGAAAGCTCAAATGCGGGAGAGGAGAGAAAACGACAATTAAGGATCACTTATGGCCATTCAATTGAAAAGGATTTTGTTGGAATGGAGGAGGAAATAAAAGAATTGGTTTTACATTTGAAAAACAAAGCCAGAGGCTGCGAAGTTGTTTCCGTATGGGGGATGGGCGGGCAAGGAAAGACCACTCTTGTTAGAAAATTATACAATCACACAGATGTTCGATCCTATTTTCAAGCCTTTGCATGGGTTTGCATCACCCAAAAATTGGAAAGACAAAAAGTCTTGCAAGATATCCTTCAAGGACTTCTCCCGACGAGGAGCAAGGATGAGATCAAGGGAATGACAGATACAGAATTGGTTCAGCAGCTCTATAAGACCCAAAAAGAGTCTGAGTGTCTGGTCGTGATAGATGACATTTGGTCTGTAGTTGACTGGAAAATGCTAAAACAAGCCTTTCCGGTTGAAGAGACGAGTGGTAGCAAAATATTGCTTACAACTCGTAACGAAGCGGTGGCAAACATTGGATTTCCGTATAAGCTTCGTTCTCTGAGCAATGAGGAAGGTTGGAAGCTACTTCTCCAGAAAGTATTTTCCATAAGAGATGATCTTGCAGGTTAGTTTGTTTGTTGTTTTTTTGTTACTATAATATTTAGGACCTACTTAATTTGAGCCACTTTACTTAAATGGATTACTCATTATCTAGTTAATGTAATTGTTGAAATAGTCTTCATAACTTGCTATTAAAGTTGATAATTAAATTATTGAAAGATAAGAAAGAACAAAATAAAATTACTCTTCCGTTTCATAGTATATAGAAATTTTAGATATTTTTCAATTTAAAATTGGTATAATTTATTTAACTTTTGAAAAAAAATAAGTTTTATATTTAATAGTACTATTTACATAGCTACAATTTTCAAAAATTGTATTCTCTAAAGCTAAATCAATTCATATCAATTTTAAAATTTTAAGATATATCAAATTTACTATTCAAAGTCAATACTTGTTCTATAGTTTAAAATTGATGGAGTACTTGGATTTACTTATTTGCAGTTGAATTTAAAAGTTGAATCCAATCATTCAGATTTCAAAATTTGAAGACTAGTTCTAACCATAGTTAACTATTGATGAGGTGTCTTTTACATGTGGCAGTTGTATATATATTTTTTTATTTTATGATTTATTGTTAACATCGTACTAAATTATTTTAAATAAATTACAAAATTAAATAAAACAACTTGAAACTATCAATACTAATTTTATAAAATTAAAAATAACTTAAAGTTTAACCATCCTTATTAATTTATTCCAATTTACTTGTATGACAAAGAAATTTTTAGGAATAACAAAATAAATAATTTCAGTTTCTTCAAACACCGAAATTATCTCATGATCAAACAAAGTATAGTATCCCCGTACTTAGACATAACAAAATTTTCTATGCTCGCTTTGATAATAGGTGATTCATCAGGAATTTAGAATTTTCCAATAGTACTAGTTTTAATCTTAGGTTGACTTTACTCCAAAACATATCTCTCACCAACATCTAAAATTGGTTTTTCATCAATTTACAACCTCTAGAGTAGTGATAAGTATGTCCAAATCAGAATTTAACTTCTTAACACTTACTTGATCATCAATAGTCACATCTACTTTAGATTCTTTGTGTGAGTTCTCAAGAATTACTTGCATATCAATAACCTTCTCAGGCATACTAACTGAAACCTTCGACTTTGATTTAATTTGTGGTACCTCAATGCACTTTTTAGCCTACGAGCTTGCGAGATGGTTGAATGTTTTGATGCATGTATTACGTTAGCTTCTCAAATTGGAATAAATCCATATCAATTTTGTCTAGATAATTTGTTGATAGCATTCATCAATTGTATTATGTTTTATTCCATACCACTAACTCGATGAGTCAAGTCATCTAATGATTGTTGTGACGCATAAGATCCATGATTGTCATGGGGCTGTGTTCCATCTACTCTCTCGATCATGTCTTCCAATGATGTAAATCAGACTCTTGATACCAATTGACGCAACAAAAATTGGTTAGTTTAATGTACAAATACAAACATAGGGATTCAATATCGTTCTAATGTCGACTAAAGAATAAATCCTGATAAAACCTTGAATTAACAAGGAAGATATAGAATTCTCCAAGAAAAACAAAAAATATATTATCAAGAATTAAATTGAATTGTATTAATAAAAAGTCTTAAGACAACCTAGCTATGTTTATAGGCCTAGGTACCTTCTTACATTTACTTTGAAAAAGGTAACAAATAACTATTAATTTACTTTCCTACAACTAGTTGGAAACTTTCCTAACTAGATTTATTTGAACAAAAAAAACTATTAAATTGAAAATAATATTAAATCTAAATTTACTATAATTCCCTAAATGTATACCTTATATATAAAATTATGACCAACAATCACACCTAATGACCACCTAAGTTAACTCATCAATTAGAATGATTTAGCTTGGGTGGTCATGAATTAACTTGAACAATCAATATTATTTTTTATATGGTAACTAATAATTACAATTAATTGTAATTAATTTTTCCTTAATCATGGAGGAAGAATATGAAAAGTTTCTTCTCTTAACATACCAAAAGTTATATGTTTTCCCTCAAATTGTGGACGTAGAAATATAGAAAGTTCCTTTTTAACAATTAAATTATAATTTTAATCACTAAGTAATAAAAGTAATTAAATTCTCTTTAATTGTGGTAAAATATGTTGATCCAAATTATCTTGAACATTATCTATGTATTATGTTAATGAAAAGTGGTAAATATATGTCAATAAAAAATTATTAAATATTTGTGAAAAAATGATATAAACTAGCTCGTGCCTCGCCCCGTATCAAACTTGTAAAAATTAAAATACATCAAATAAACTAAAACTCCATAAATTATAAAATATAGGAAAATCTTAATCATCATTAATATCTTTCACTGTATCAATTGACGCAACAAGAACTTGATTAGTTTAATGTACTAACATAAACGTAGAGATTAGTTACCGTTCTAATGTCGACGTCGCAATAAATCTCGATAAAAACTTGAATTAACAACGAAGACAAAGAATTCTCCAAGAGAAACAATTAATATGTTGTCAAGAATTAGATTGAATTGTATTAATATAAAGTCTAAAGACAACCTATATTTTTAGTAATGTTGCGGTGACAAAAGATGGCTACAAAAAAGTAGATATAAAATAATGTGTCGGATTATAATTAGTGGACGTTCCACCATACATGGGTGGTTCCAATAGTTATTATCAATAACTACTATCCACATTATTTTGTATTCTCTTTTGTATCAAATCTTTTGTCACCAAAGTATTATCAATATTTATAATAGGGTCCTCTTAACATGTGCCCTAAGGGCACATGCTAAGCACACGGTTCAAGAGAATATTCTCTTGAACTGTGTGCATATTTCCTTGAATTTGATGCAAATGCAGAAATCAAAGGAATATGCACACAGTTCAAGAGAATATTCTCTTGAACCGTGTGTTTAGCATGTGCCCTAAGGGCACATGTTAAGAAATTCCTTTATAATAAACCAAACAGTTCGGGCTTGATTCGGGCTCAATTCAAAAAAATGTGAGCAAGACTCGTATTCGTTAATAGTATGATCCAAATTTGAGTACAAAAAATAGTTCGAATAAAAATACAAGTAGAATCTGAGTAAGGTTATACTCGGCTCGTTTAGGATGTAAACTATTCAGATTCTTGATCATATTTCGATACATACTCGATTGATAGATATTCAAATAGATACTCGATACGTTCTCTTATAATATATGCATAATTTAATAAAATTAGAATAAATAGTTATTATTTTCATTTTAAATTGTATTTTTTTATTTGTAAAGTGTAATTTAAATATATTTTTTTATTTCTAAGTAAAATAATAAGTTCAATTGGTAATTATATATATTATAAAGCTACTTACTATGTGGAGACTCGAATTCGAGCTCGAATTCGAAGTTCACGAGTAGTTTGAGTATAATTCGATCTGAGTCGGATCGAATTCGAGTAATAAATATTCGAGCAGAGTCGAATCTGAATAGAGTTTTTCAAATATAATTCGAATCTGAATCGAATTTGAGTAAAAAATTTACTTTCTGAGTCGAATCTGAATAACTCTGTTCGCTTCAGTTCGACCCGTTTATACCCCTAAGCCTAGTTATCTTCTTACATCTACTCTGAAAAAGATAACAAATAACTATTAATTAATGTTCGTACGACTAATTGGAAACTTTCCTAACTAGATTTATTTGAAAAATGAAATTATTAAATTAAAAATAAAGTAAATCTAAATCTACTAGATTTCTCTAACTAAGAAATAAAAAAACATTAAATAAACTAAAATTCTATATATTATAAAATATGTGAAAATCATAATATTCATTGATATTTTCCATTGCATCAATTGACACAATGGGAACTTAGTTAGTTTAACGTAGTAACACAAACATGGAGATTAGATAACGTTCTAATGACGACAAAATAATAAACCTTGATAAAATCTTGAATTAACAAGGAAAATAGAGAATTCTCCGAGAGAGACAATAAATATATTTTCAAGAATTAATTGAATTGTCTTAATAAAAAGTCTCAAGTTTATTTGAAAAAGGATACTATTAAATTAGAAATAATACCAAAATCTAAATCTACTAAATTTCCATAAATAAGAAATAAAAATACATCAATAAACTAAAACTCCGTAAAGTATAATATATATAAAAATATGAATCTTCATTAATATTTCCCACTGCATCAATATGAAAAGAAACTTCATCAATAGTTAACTTTTGTTTAATTTTAGTTATTCTTGAAACAAAGACTAAAGTTCATTGAATTTTTTGTGATCGAGTCTTATTTTATATATGGGTTGCCCCCAAAAAAAGTAATTAAAAAAAGTTGACTCGTTAGCTTGATGCAATTAATTAATGTCTTGGTATTTTGGTCTCCACCCAGAATATTTGCAAAAAATAGGAAAACGAAAAGAAGAATAAGAAAATAAAATAAGAATATTTGCCTAGTTTTAGATGAAAGAAAATTTTTATGATACTTTATAAAAATTTGGTATAAGTGTATTAGTGGTGGCATGATAATATTCAAACTAGCTAAAATATAGTAAAGTAAGTTATGAATTTCATGTCACTTTACAATTTAAAACTAAAAAATTTCTAATTTTGGAACAATGGATGGTATTTATAACTATTTTTTGACAAATAATATTTATCTATATATTTTGTTTATTTTTTCAAGATTCATGTTATTATATACCTTTTCTAATAATTTTAAATCCATATATCATCAGGTATACCATCAGGTATACCAACACCGAACCAAAACAACTCCATGTTAACGCTTAACACTTTAACAGTATTATGGTGTGTTTTTTTTTCTGACGTTCTATAAATCAGGGGAATTTAGAAAGAGTGATGACCACATCACCCAATTAAATTATAGTTACATAAACATACTTTTGATTTATATTTGGGTATACTATATATAAAATAGTTCATTTGGAAATATTTTATATTTGATTATTATATGACTAGTACAACCTGAACAGTTGGGTATACTCTCTGAGTTTATGATCAAGTCGAATTTAAAGTACATTTTCTAAAAATTGTAGCAAGTGTATATGTTAGAACCTACAACTTTACCATAAATAATAAAAGAAATCAAACTACAATTCAGCACCCAAAAAAATCAAGTTAACAAAGAAATTTCAAAGTTAATTTCTAGATATCAATGGTTTAAGTGAAACGAAGTATTCACAGTTGTGTGCTATATATTGCTCTTAAACTTCGTCACAAAGATGTCAATAAATAAAGAAAAGCTCCTAGATAAATGATTGTCAAAAAAAAAAGTTGTGCCTTCATCTTATTCCTAATTCATTGTTGCAATGAATAAGAAATTATTTTAATTATCCTAATGGATCTGTCTCATGATTTTTATTTTTTATTTGTTTTTATTTTTATTTTTTGCAGGAAGTAGATTCGAACCAAAGAAAGAAAAACTAGGGCGGGATATGGTTCAACAATGTCAAGGTCTACCTTTGGCCATCTCAGCCCTTGGAGGGCTTTTGAAAAACAAAAATTCATTAAGGGAATGGGAGATGGTGAAGAAAGATATTGCTTCAAACTTAAGTAGAGAAGGAGATGATGGAGTAATGCATATTTTAGGTTTAAGCTATGATGATCTACCATTTCGTTTAAAACAATTATTCCTTTATCTGGGAACTTTTAAGGAGGATGAGGAGATAGAAACTGACGAGTTGTACCTACTATGGATTGCAGAAGGTATGATACCTTCAAATCAAAAAACAAAAGGAGAAATGCTTATGGATGTTGCAGAACGGTACTTGGTTGAACTCGCACAGAGGAGCCTGATTCAACTTGAACCAATGGATGAACGAGATTTAAATATTTCACCAGTCCCATGGATAAAGGTTCGATCATGTCGCCTTCATGACCTTATTCGAGACCTATGTTTGTCGAAGGTAAAAGAGGAAGATATTCTTAAGATCATTGATTTCCGAGATGCACATAATTATCAATTATATCATTCGGTTAACACACTTGGTATAGAAGCTCGTAGACTTGCAATGTACAATGTCGACAACCGTGACATTGCCTTGGAGCAACAATATATGGTTGGACAGATTCGATCACTTTTATTCTTCAATGCACATGTTTTTTCAGAGAAAATACTACTTAATCTCAATCTCAAGAATTTTAAGCTGGTTAGAGTTTTGAAACTCGACAGATTTAATTTCAGAGAGAGAAAGTTACCTCGAGAAATAGTTGAACTCATTCACTTGCGGTATTTGAGTTTAAGATATTGTGACTTGAAGGAGTTGCCATCATGTATAGGAGACTTGAGATACTTGGAAACGCTTGATTTAAGGGTATTGAGGTATTGGGATCTTTTCATACCGGATGTGTTATGGAAGATGAAACGTTTGAAGCATCTTTATCTTCCTAGTAGGATTGGGGGCGTAAATAAGAAATTGAGATTTGATGGCCTCAAGGAGTTGGAGTTATTAGAAAATTTTGATGTGAGTAAGTGTGACGCGAACGATCTCATGAAACTAACCAATCTTCAAGTACTAATTGACGCAACGATAAGAAGTCTGGAGGAACAAGAAGGGGTGATGAATTTCGTCAACTCAGACTTGCACCACCCACGGTACACATCCCTTGAAATTCGGTCATGTGGTCATAATTTGATTCAATTGTTAGAGTGTGACAATCTAAATGAGTTAACTATACATGGAGATGAAAGAGTGAATTACATGATACCTGATCACCCGTATGAACAATCACGTCTCTCTCAAAGCCTCACTTCTATACGTTTACGGAAATGTAATTTTCAGGCAGATGCAATGGTGTTACTAGAAAAGCTTCCTAACCTACAAAGACTGGAATTATATGGTTATAATTGCTTTGCGGGGAATGAATTTGTATGTAGTGCAAACAGTTTCCCTCAACTCATATACCTTGAGCTTTGGAGAATAGAGAAGTTAGAAAAGTGGAGGGTGGATGAAGGAGCCATGCCCAATCTTTCTATATTACATATTATTGATTGTTCGAAATTGGAGATGCTTCCAGAGGGATTGAAATTCCTCACGTCCCTTCGAGAATTAATAATTTCGTCGATGCCTAAAGCATTCAAAGATAGGGTTGGACAAGACTTTCACAAAGTCCGTCACATCCCTTCCATTGTTATTAATTGATGAATGAATTCAGGTAATTGCACAAGCTAGCCCTTAATTAATTACGTCGTCCATCTGTCCCTCTCTTTAATTTTAATTGTATTATTATTTCTTATTGATTTCTTATTATTGGATTTCAGGTGAAGAAGCCAATGCCATCCCATATATAAAATAAAAGGACAATTTGTTCGTTTAATTCGCTTGTTAATGTTTAATTTGGCACATCCCTTTCATTTCCGTTGTTATCTTTGAGGAGTATGAATTCCGTCACATCCCTTCCATTGTTATCCGAGTGGAGCAAGTATGAATTGAACTTTAATTCAATTCAGGTACGTAACTGCACAGATTTTAATTTAATTGCTTGTGGTAATTTAATTAATTGTCATCTTAATTATTTTTTAATTATTGGATTTCAGGTGAAACCATTGATCCGATCCTTGGTACTATAAGCTTTCGACTTCCTTTTGGAGACGATGAATTAATTCAGGACAATTTCTATATATATGGACTCCATTGGACTGAAATTTCTATTACTAAATACCGAAATGTACGAATTTTAGACAAATCCTAAAACTTCCTTTGATTATATTTGGAATAATGTCAAAAAATCATAGATATTGAAATTATTGTTATTTTAAATATTTTATTAATGTTGGAATGGTAATTCTAATGATAAAATGTTGAATCAACCTTTTTTTATTAATGTCCTTTTTAGTAATATTTACAATTTATTTTAACTTATAAGTCATTATCAACCAAACACTTTTACACTTATTTTAACTTATAAGTCAAATTGGTGCAAAACATTTTTTCATATAAGTCACAACTGAAAATAACATATAATTCACTTTAAATTTTAACTTAAAAGTCTTTTTAAAATAAGTCATTGCTGAACAAGATCTTAATTAGGGCCGATTTAGCCATGACTTATAAGTTAGTCAAACAAACTTATAAGTCATTTTTACTGTTTGGATGTTCTGCCATGACTTAACTTTTAACTTCTAAATTGACTTATAAGTTATTTATGTGAAGTAACAATATCTTACTTTTCAAAAATTACTTATAAATCATTTTAAATAAGTAAGTTTGACCAAATGTAATGACTATTTTATTTTTTATCTTTTTTTACAAATTACATCTGATTTCTCTTTTATATCTCTCCCCCCTCTTTACTCTCTCTATCTCTCCTTCTCTCTCCTACCTTTCTCTTCCTCCTTTTTCTCTCATGTCCATCTATTTTTTATTTTAATTTTTTAATTGATATTAAAATTTTAAAAAATAATAACTAAATTTACATTCATTAGGATAATTCTTTTTTCAATATGTATTTAAGTTTTAATTTCTTTTAATTATTTTGAATTTTGTAAGTCTCAAAATGTAGAAAGAATAATAAAAATTACAAAAAGAGAATAATACTAAATTAAAATAGTTAAAAGAATAGTAACAATAATATTGATTAATAACTCATGGATATTTTACCAAAAATAAAAATAAAAATAAAAAAGCATCTCATGGATATTGAAGTTATGATTCTTTTTAATGTTTTATTAATGTTGAAATGGTGATTCTTGATGATGAAATATTGAATCAACGTATTTTTTTATTAACATTATTTTTAATAATTTTTAAACTTTATTATAACTTATAAGTCATTATCAATCGAAGAACTTCACAATTTATTTTAACGTAATTTTTAACTTATAAGTTAAATTGGTATTGAACATTTTTTCTTATAAGTTATAAACTGATCTATAATTCATTTTAAGTTTAACTTAAAAATCGTTTTAAAATAAGTCATTGTCGAGTGGACCCTTAAGAGCCATTTGGCCACGGCTTATTAGAGTTGGTTTGACTTATAAGTTAGTCAACCTAATTTATAAGTCAATCTTTACTATTTGAATGTTCAAAAATGACTTAATTTTTAATTTATTAATTAATTTATAAGCTATTTTTAAGAAGTAATAAATTTGTACTTTTGAAAAAAGAACTTATAAGTTATTTTAAATAAATAAATTTGATCAAATGTAATAACTATTTTACCCTTTATCTTTTTTATAAATTATTACATCTAATTTTCCTTTTATATCTCCCCCTCTCTCCCTCCTTTTTCTCGGTCCTCCATCTATTTTTTATTCTAAATTTTTACTAATTAATATTTCCTCTGTCCCAAATTAACTGCTTAGTTTTGACCTTTTGTAGTCAAATTGACTATTTTTAAAATTAATAATTAAGCATATATAAATATATTTTTTAACATTATAAAAATTGGTATTAGTAGTAAATTATATATACTTTCTTTTGATTATAATCTTTTCACCTATATTTTGGTAAAAATGGTACAAAAATTAGTTTTAAAAATAATCAATATGACTTTAAAAAGTCAAAATTAAACAATTAATTTGGGACCGGGAAGTATTAAAAATTTTTTTTACCTCAGCTACGCATTTCATGCAGCCGCAGCAATTTCGAGGAAAGAGTCTTCAATCGGAAGAACCTATTTTATTTTGGCTTAAATATGGATTAATACCCTGAACTTTTAATGTTTTTTCACTTTGGGGATTGTCTTTTCAATTTTTTCAATTAGGAGATTAAACTTTTAATTTTTTTCCACTTTGGGGATTGTCTTCTCAATTTTTTCAATTAGGGGATTAAACTTTTATTTTTTTTTTCATTTTGGGGATTGTCTTCTCAATTTTTTTCATTACAGAATTAAACTCTTAAAATTTTTTGATTACGTATAAATTGATAGTGTAACATTAAAAAATTGATGACATGAGATCGAAATGTGAATAAAAAATACTTGTGTAATATTGAATCTCATTTTAATATTTATTTGATTAATTTTTTGTACCAAAAATGATAAATATAAGATCATTATTAATTTTACTTTAAAAAATTGTCATTAAATTTACTTTAAAACATTAAATTTACCAAAAAAAATTAAAATTAAAAATTAATAATTTACCAAAAGTGTAAAATTATCATTAAATTTACTTAAAAAATTAATAATGGTTTTATATTAAAATTATAATAATAATAATTTACTTTAAAATTAATAATGATCTTATATTTACCTTTTTTGGTATAAAAAATTAATTGAATAAATATTAAAATGAGACTCAATATTACACATAAGTATTTTTTTAGTCACGTGTCGCTGCCATGTCGAAAAAAATTAAAAGTTTAATCCTCTAATTGAAAAAATTGAGAAGACGATCCCCAAAATGAAAAAAAAATAAAAGTTTAATTCCCTAATTGAAAAAATTGAGAAGACAATCCCCAAAGTGGAAAAAAATTAAAAGTTTAATCCCCTATAATTAAAAAAAATGAGAATACAATCCCCAAAGTGGAAAAATATTAAAAATTCAGGTATTATTCTATATTTAAGCCTTTTATTTTTTTACGCAAACGAAAGAAGAAGAGAGAATCGGGCGAAATTGAATGGCCAGTGGACTGAGGGGAGTTCTGCTAGACAGCTCTGCCCTTTTGGTGGCCGACGGCGGCGGCGTTAATGGAAATGAAAATGAAAATGCATTACTTAAACCTGGAGCTGAATATCTACTTCGCAAGCTTCGTGACTCCAATATGCCCACGGTAAAATTATCTCCATTTTCCATTCTTCCCCTCTTTTAATTGTTCTATCAACGAATTGGGGTGCCTACTACTTTGTAATGCTACTTCTAAAGATGAATCTTTTTGATTGTTCCATGTGGCTTGTACTCTCAATGAAGACCTCTTTGTTAAACTAAGCAATTATGGTTGGCGGATTGTTATACTTAGTGAGTAGCACTAAACCCTCCTCGCTCCTAACACCTACCTCCAATTGAACAATCAGAAATTGGGTTACAGATGAGAGTGAAACTTCTTTCTTTTTTCCTTTACGTTCCAAAATTAGAGATACAATTTGATAAACGACGGCAAATTGATGTGAATTTAGTTAATTTTAGTTGATACAATTATTATAATTATATAGTATATAACAAAAACTATTAATTGCAAAATTTATTTCATTTTAAACTTTTACGAGACATGCCAATTTTGAAATTTAATATACTGTCGTTTGACCCCAAAAGTCAAATTGTATCTTTAATTTTGGAACAGATGGAGTAATTCTAGAAGGATAAAAAAGTTTTTATTATATAAATTGAAGTTTAATCTATATAAAATTTATATTGAGTATTTAATTACTATTAGGTTTCTGTAGTAAAAATAGTATATCCGAGTGTTTAAGTACTATGAAGACCACTGTTGAATTCTGACGTACACATACCACATGTATAAGATGTGACCTCTAGTGCTATGAGGCTTTCTTAGAAATAATATGTTGTAAATCTGACTTGGTGACTGTAAAATTTTTGGCCTTTGTGAAATCCAGCCTATTTAATTTGTTATAAGATGTATGGTTGCATCATTTTTTTTGTTTTGACTAATAGATAACCAGCATGTATATCCATGTAATGCACTTGATTTATTTTGCAGGATCTCTTGGGCAAGGATCAGCTTATGGTGCAGGTGACCTCTTTTCATTTTTAAAAGTACTTACATAGTTTTTTTGGACCTTTATTCCTCAATCTGTGGGAGTTACTTGTAATATTTCATCCTAACTATATTAAATGAAACCACATATTGTCTGTTGGAATTGGTTATATTTTCTCCAAATCTGAGGACACAGATAGTTGACTAAGTAATCATATTGTTTTACTTATTTATTCTTTTTCTTTGAATAGAAAAGGGTTACCTACTAACCTTCTTAATTTATTGTAAAGTATTCAAACTACAGGAATCTCTCATTTTGAAGCACCCACGTAACAAAAGGATATACCAAGAGAATTTCATTCACAATTATATAGTACTTTTGAGCTTTTGGATGCTTACTGGGTGCATACCCCAAGTGTCAAGGGTTTGACAGGTGTACTCACACTCTAAGAGGAGTTATGTACCATCCTAGTAAAATGCTATTTTGTCCATATAATCATTTATTTGTTTCCTTAATTTTGTAAGGCTAAATTTGTATTATCTTCTGCTAAAAGTGAGTTCTTCTTTCTATCAAATGTTGAAGGTAGCAGTGCAAGTGAGGAATCAAGTATGCTTTTTATAGACAAACTAGAAGAGTTACCATTGACTATCTGCAACTTGAATAGAAAGGTAGTTGGTACTAATTATTTTCCCCATACTAGTGTATTCCTTTTTATCAATAAAATTATGTTCTAAGTTGTTGCATCTAAGAAATTGGGTTAATAGTGCATCAATTGATAAGTAGCTAAGTGTGGCTGCTTATATTCTACCAATTTTTTGTGACTTCTCTTCATGAATTTATTTTCTCGTTCATCTTTTGCTGCTCCACATTATTATTTAGGCCATTGGGAGTACCAAACCCCAAAACAACTTGAAGAATGTATAGCAGATGCCTCTAGCGTTGTGTTAATCTACCAATTGCTTTTTTTATAAGCTGTCGTACTCATTTTCCTTTTATCACCCAACTTTTGAGGGGATGCTACTCATAATTAAGGACACATCAGCCTGCAGTGCATTATACTCTGCCACATTATCTGCTCTGATGCATGTGATGTTAAAAACGACTTTTCATTTATTCGCGACGTGTACGATACTCAATCCCCCGTATAACTATTAAAATCATGTTTGTTTATAAAAAAGCTATGCTCGTTTTGTAATGCTTATAATCTAGAGATTATATTTTGATGAATTATAATTTTAAGAGTACTAATTTTAGAATGAAATTATCTCCATTATTAAAATCATGTTTGTTTTTATGTGTCTACACATTATTACTTGTGCACTGATCGTTGCTTCATGTTCACTTACCCTCTTTTACACTTCATAAGACCTTTGGCATCAGCACTTGTATATTCTCAAAAATGAATCCGTTACCAGATAATTCTGTCATCACTAGGAAAACAATATCTGCAATACAATTAGGAGTTTCTAATTTAATTTGTTTCATCTACCTTTTTCATTTCTTTTACTAACAGGCAATAGGCAAGGATAGTGTGATGGTAGCTTATGTCATGAAGCCTTCTCGTGAAGAAGACTTTGCTAAGATGAGAACTCTTATTATTAAATGCATACAACATTTCCAGTTCTAAAGAAGTAAAAGATGTGATTGACTTTATAAACTACAATTGGCCACATGATAATACAGGTTTGCCTAAAGCCTGTGCATGATCTACCTTTAGAATCTGGAACTGGTCTTTTTATACTGTTATTATGGTAGTTGATTGATTTATCTTTCATAATAAACTTTACTTATAATTTTAACTAACCAGATTATCAGAGAGTTCTTGTATTTGATCTGTATAAGTTTTGGCCTTACAAAACCTTCAGGTTGATATGGTTGAAAATTCTATTAGTGCATGTGAACGGTCAGCTTTTTAGATTAATGTTGTTTGTACATGTCCCATCTGAAGCATTCAAAGTTACATATATTGACTGTTTGCTTTTGGCAGAGAGGTGCATTTCCTTTACGCCCCCAAAATGGGTTGATATTTATGCCCCTTACGTTTGAGCTCCCCATATCTACCCAGTTGCAACAAGTCGATGTAATTGTCCATAAAGCAACAGATGAAATTATCTCCATTGAACTGAGAAGTTCTTCAAAAAGCTCTAATAACATTATCTACAACAAGGGAATGCTGGATTTGCAAAGGTATTTTTTAGGATTCCAACAAATAATTGTTGGCTGATTTTGGATACATGGATTTACATAAAAAGGATCAGTTTTTTACCTTCTACCAAATAGAAAGGATATTGATGCCTTTTATGGCATTCCGTTAATATTACTGAAATTGGGATTACTAGTCTTTTAGGATATATCCCATTTTTTCATGGGGTTAATTAGTTAGGAACCAAATTAAAGCTAGTGAGTCACTAAGTTTAAGTACACATATCTTATATTAATGTAAGTAGATTCAATTAATGAGAACGCATTACTGTGACTTTAATAAGACTTAAACAAAATTGATAACTCGATTATTTGGATGATTGAGATTTTATTTTAACAATTTTGTTCTCAAGGAGTAAATTATCTATGTTTAATATACAATCAGAAGCTTGTTATGCATAATGTATCAAGTAATATATGTATATAAATATATATACATCTATTAAAAGTTGGCGAAACAATCATGCAATATATGCACACATAAGTTGTATCAAAATATTGAAAAATTGAAATTTTAAATGACCTTTCCTTCAATTCTCTTCATATTCTTCTATTCTTTGTTTGTTGTTGCACTTATATTCCACTTCCATAGCTTAGCTTATTTATTTAAGATCTTATTGTTCTAAATGTAATTTAACTAGAAGTTAATGGCTTTCAAAATCTTGTTGGCTCATCCAACAAAATTTTATTAAAGTATATGATGGAATTTTTATTCTATTGTATTTGAAACTTAATATTTTTCAAGTTATTGAGATTAAAATTACTAACTCTTCTACTTATCACAAAAAATAATAATTACAAATTTACAACTATTCTACTGTGTTTTGCTTCTTGCACAAGTATTTATAAAACCAGGTAGATTGTTGTGTTATCGACCCATTTGATAACATATACCCTGTATTGGATCGTATCGAAATCCAACAACTTTTACTTAGTCTGGAAAGGCTCAACATAGAAGGTCGATGTAAAATCAGGGCCCCCTATTTTCTCAAGGTATTTATGCTAGAATGGTATTTATTTTATAATTTCCGTTAATGTTACAATTTCAATGGTAAACGTGTTCTTAATTTGTTTTTTTGAATCTTGTTTAATGGACAACGGTCCAATATCCGTATTCCCTTCAATTTTACTTGCATACATGTATAATAATTGTCAAGTATTAAGGGTGCTAAACCATTGTTGTATCACTCAGACTGGAAATACCATCAGATATACAATTAATTTACACTTGACCCTTTAGGAAGTTGAAAAAACTCTCGTGTATGGATTTTTTTCCCTATGTGATGGTGGGCGTGGTAAATCATTGTTGTAATTCTGATCCCAAAAGTATCACACGTACACTACAACACAAACAAATTCTCACATTTTTTTTCTTTCTAATGTTTATTTTCTGCAAACCAAACCTATTTTCTGTAAACTCAATATGCAAATTGAAAGATACATTTCTAAAAACTTTTGGCAAATAAAATGGGTTTTCTCAATTTCCATGTTCTCCTTTTCTCATCTTAACATAGACTGTTTTTAGATTGTTATTTGCACTAGTTCAATACTTCTCTAGTTTTAAGTTTGAGCCTAAATTTGCAGGTTGATAATTTTAACGAGCCCAATTTGGGAGAAAGGTTGCTAGAAGCTAAACTGTCTCCTCCAAGTATAGTGAAACCTCAAGTTGCTTGTGGTGTATCTGATGTTCACAGTATGGTAATAACTTTTCCTAATGTACTTTTGATTTTTCAGCTTCAAGATTAGAAAATTTGTATTATCAAGTTAGTGTTGTAAGATGAATTAGCTACACATGGTTTCTTTATCTTCGACCTTTACTTTATTATGTTATCTTTCATCCGTTCATAATGTTAAATATCTTGATGTCCAAATTTTTCTTTGGCAATGGGGATTTGATAACCTTAATGACATAAAAGACTGAAACTTTGGCTTCACTTCTTTTTTGGTAAATAGCTATCCTCCTTTCTTAAAAAGAGATCTTAGATTTTTTACACTTTTGGTACAATCTCTTATAAGCCCTTTACCTTTCTATTCGTCATGAGGCTACTAATTGGTTTCCCTTAGCCTCTTACATTTGCATGACAAAGGTTTCTCAAAGCTCTTTTACACTTTAGGTACAATCTCTTATAAGCCCTTTGCATATTCTCTTATAGGCCTTTTGCCTGTCTATTCGTCATGAGGCTACTAATTGGTTTCCCTTAGCTTCTTACATTCGCAAGACAAAGGTTTCTCAAAGATCAATCTTTTTTCTAGTTACAAGTCATCGTCATTAACTCAAGACTAATAATCTGCTTCTAGTTGCTTAGGTGTGATGTGTTTGAAGAATACTAAATTCAATATTCGAATGTTTGTCGAGGACTAGGGTTGCCTTTTTCTTATGAAGCATACAATATGATCTAATTTCTAAGGTCTATAGGGGGTAAAGATGGTGAGATTCTTTGGAGGTATGGGTATTTGCAACTATGCGAGGAATTTAGATTTTAGGTTTAGAGGAACACCAAGATCCTTAGCAGTACGTTTGATTTGTTATGATGACTCGCTTGTTTTTCTATCGCCATCGGCAATATGGGCTTTCCAAGAAGTGGGGGTGTCCGAAATTTATCCAGAGAGAAGGCCACTCCTACTTTCCCTGTTTCTATGGAAGTCTCAATGTCCTTTTGGTAAATGTAATATTACAATATCTTTTAGCCTGAAAAACTCTCTACCTTCCCTGTTGCACTTACGTAGGTTTTATTTCTCAATTTGGGTTTATTTTCTTTGTAAAGCCTTTGTTCATCTTTTATCTGCATCTAGGGCATGGACAGAACTTAAAAGTCGCTTGTGTGTTTATTTTTAGGCGGTTGTTGCATTCAGTGCTCTGTGCAATGGTCAATCTAGGTTTTAATATTGTAGAATTGTTGCTCTTCATGTCATGCATTATATATTACCCTTAAATACTCTTTCTAGATTGACTAAATCACAAATTGCATTCTCTAGTTTAGGCTTAAAGTTGTTTTCCACCCCCAATTTTATTTTTTAATTAAAAGCACCCTAAACTTTGAGTATCAAAACAATTTGCACTCTTTACACTAAAGTTTAGGGTGCAAAATTGTTTTGCTGCAGAGGGTAAGGAGGATGCAAAACTGCAAATTGTTTAAGAGCTCAAAGTTTAAGGTGCTTTTAATCCAAAACAGAGTTTGGGATGAAAATCGAATTTAGGCCTAAGCTATAGGTGCAATTTGTGATTTAGCATGTTCTAGATCGTAAAGGGTATTGCATAGGTGTGCTTAGCAGACATCTAAGTAAATAGTGGGTCAGACTGTTGTCTATTCTTTGCATATATTCTATTTTTGACTCCGTAATTTTTGTGATGCCCCCAAATTCTCTACACTCCCTGTAGCATATTTGGTGCTCACGTGAAACTATTCAACTATAAATATTCATAATATATAACTTTTATCTATCCAAGGTTCACAGCATCCCATAACAGATAATAGTTCTCATCAGAACTTCAACTGTGTTTGGATACCCTATCTTGGATGTATAGATTTATAACCAATGAATATCTCTTTCATATCAATAGTTCCTATCTATCTGACATTCACAGTATTAATGATAAGATTGTTCCTAGAACTGAGGGGCGCATTCCGGTAAAGATGGCACCTTACCGACACTCATTAAGTGTAACCCCAGAGCTTATAGAACTCTCAATATCATCCAATACTCTCCTTCAGATGTATAGTTCATATGGATACTGTACTAACTTAGTACAACCATTCTAAACAATTTAAAGATTAGAGTATAACGCAATTAACATAATAAAAGGTGATAATATATTACAATATGATTAAGTTCAGGTACATCATTCTCAGTATTGTGTCTTTATTATAACAAAAGTCATATAAGACTTGAAAACATTCACAACAGTAAGATAAGACTAATTAACATGTCATTTTCCCTTGTTTGTCCCTGAGGTGCCGGGATTATCATTTAAGACTGCAAAAGAAAGTATATGCAAGAATGAGCTACAAATGCTCAGCAAGTTCATTTGAAAATATAAACACAATGTGTTTGAGTTGAAAGATTTCAAATATATATAACCGAGGGTTCAATACATGAACCATGTGTTTCAATCGGTTCTATCAGTCTTCGATGACGTAGAACAGTTTGATTTCGGATATCTGGTAGGGGATCAGCCTAACCAATATCCTAGGAGTATGCATATCATCCTACAATTTTATGTCAATATATAATCGACGATTTTACAACCTTCTGTTAAGGTGTTCCATTTCTCAGTATAAGATGTCGTACCAAAATAATTTGGTTTAACACAACAATTTATGTTCGAATAAACAATATATGAATAATGATTTATTTCTTAAGTTATACTGAACAAGAAGCAATAACTTCACAACAATTGATAGCAAGATATAGTACTTGCATAAATGTAACAAAGTTTGGAGACTTGCATGTACGTAGCACATTTAGTTTACGTTGTTTATCAACGTTGGGTAGTCTATTTATGTCTATTCATATCAATAATAAACATTAGAATTTATCATAATACTTATCTAACTGAACTAGACAAGTATCATTAGGTTCGACGTTGATTCGGCCTTTCGATAACGCTATTAGGCACTTAAACACGTAGGTTTATCAATAAAACTTTAGTTAATAGCTTAAACATTAACTATTTTTATAGGTGTTATAGGCTCCATAACACTTTAGCTCAAAAACTCATTTTTAAGTCCTTAAACTCGAATGCCTCTAATAAATTTTCAACTTTGACGTCCTTTACGGAAACTGCCATAACTTTCTCATAACAAAACATTTTAAGGTGATTCTTGAGTCTAAATTCATTAGAATTTCGTGTTCTACAACTTTCTTTTATATTTCAGAAGCAAAGTTGGACTTTAAAATGTCGGAAAATGGGCAGAAAGGTCAGATTGCATACTTGACTCAAATTTTCTTCGATCCGTTTGGTAAAACATGATACCCAATGCATTAAAATGTTAGGATAACATATCCTAACACTTAATAGCACTTGATAACATAAAAATAATTGAATCATAAACCTACATATATAGGGTTTATGACTTTTGCTCAAGAACACACGAAGAACACTTTAAAAAATTCGAACATGACAACAACTTACGATTTGAGCGATTCTTCACTATAGTTCTAATGATTTAGACATTATAACTACTAGTGATTATGATATATACTACACTAGCTATAAAATGAATTTTGACATTATAACTACTAGTAAAAAGTATAATTAGCTATAACTACGAATTGAAATCGAACATTATAACAACTAAGATAATTACCTCTTGAAGTTGCAACTTTCAATACTTAAAATATATTTAGAGAGTAATTTTGTTCTTTGATTTTGTGAATTGGTACGTTTTTAAGCTTGCAAAGCTTCCTATTTATAGGCTAGGTAGAGTTAGGGCAAAATAGTCTTTTCTCATTAATCCATGACATCATCGCTTGCATAATCGTTCTTTGTGACATCACTGCTTACATCATCATCCAATGTGACATCATCGCTTGTATCATCGTCTAATGTAACATCATTATGACATCATGATGACATCATCTTTGTGCTTCTTTGAAGATGATGTCATAGCTACATCATGCTTGCATCTGATTGGTCGATTCAAGTTCACATGGATTCTTAGTTACATATTCGTATATACTTCGTATTTTACTCGTATTATACCTCGTATTAATCTCGTATTCTATCATATAATATTTCGTATTATACTCGTATTTATTCTTGTATTTTATCGTATAATATTTCGTATTATACGAGTATTTATTCTTGCATTCTTCATTTTTAACTTTTGAAATTCATCTCACAGTCGAAAAACTACGTTTTTCGTTTTCGAATTTTATTAGATGTTCCATCTTTCCTCGCAATATTAACATTCGCGCATTCTTCGAAAAATCGAAAAGACGCAAAAGCATTTTTAGGTGAATAGTGTTTTTGGCGACTATTTCTCAGAAAATGGTTAGACGATCAAAAATAACAAAAATATTTGTTTTTGTCTTTTCCTTATTTTGTCTTATTATCGTGAATAGTAATTTGCACGTTTTTCGAGAAAAATTTTTATTGGATAATACGTGTTTGTGTTCCATACAAACATTAAGTCTTCAAACGAAATGGTTAGAAATGAAAAGCGTTTCTATATGAATAGCAATTCCCGTGTTTTTATGCGGAAAAACTTTTATTGGCTAATATGTATCTACATCTTATATAAACGCTATTTTGTGAAATGCGAAAAGTTTCAAAAGGATGCAAAATAGATTTCACGGGCATAACTGATTTTTAGGTTTTAACCCTTAGAGTTTAGGTATTAACCTTTTTCCTAATTTAGGTTTTAGCCTTAAATTAACTTCTTGATTTTAATAAGTGTTAAAGTTAACTACTTAAACCAAAATACAAAATACTACATATAGCAAAAAGTGTATAACACATTTGAAACTCAATTCAAGCTTATTTATTCATATAGCACATAACTTAGGTTATAGTTCTAACCTCTAATTGTATACGAATCTACGAATCATTTTTAGTCTTTTAGATAGCTCAACGTATATTTGAGCAATCGTTCTTAGGTTTTAAATTGACAACCTTTATTAGATTTTGTCAGATCACATTTGAAATATTCAGGATATTACAATTTTCATCTGTGTTCTATGTGAGCTATTCAATTTTTCAGTCCCATCTGCTCTTTTTCTGAACCATATTTCTATCGATTGGCAGGCCATTGTCTATAAAGTAGATGATTACAGAGGATTGAATGTTCCACTTCCAGCAGTTGTGCAGGTAGGCAAGAAATTCTATAACAATGACTTTTTGGCTTTGCTAAAAGTTGCTAGTACCACTCTAGTCTGCTGCTGGTATGCGGTAAGTAATCCAAGGTCAATATTCATGGATGAGAAATCTGTATATGCTTCATCACCAAAAACTTAGGTTCAGTGAAAGTGTAATAGACATTTTGGTCTTTGCAGATTTATCCCCAACAAAACTATAGTGGCTAATCCTTTCAGTTTGGGTTTTTTATTTATGTGGAGACAAAGATGATGTTAATTAAGCAATGTGGTACGATTAATCTGGTCTTTATTTTCCCTAGAATGTTCACATTGATTATCCAGTGTTATTGTGCCGAATCTGCCAATATCACTGTTTAGCATTGACAACAGTGCTGATTGAAACCAGTCTTGAGGTTAAAAGTACTCGTCCTTTTACAATAAAGCCTATTTCCTTAGGTCTGAATACTTTATTGTAATCTATTTGGAGTAAAAATGTTGGTTAACAAGGCCAAAGACCTTTTTTCTATTCTTATCAGATTGAGATCTAATTAGTGGTGGTTCTAAATTTTTAGTGAAGTCCATTGATTTTATTGGGGATTGTTTAAAGTTTATATTGGTAAAAGAAGTTCTCATTTAGTTTCTTGTTGGTGATATGCCTCAATAAACTCCTTTCTCAATCTTATCATCCTATTCTCTGCTTCTAAAATGGGTAAGGCCTACCTGAGATGATATCATTAAACATGATTAAATCTAATACGGTTTATATAATTATTATACAAACAGATACAAAGTGTCTGATACAGCTACTCTGAATAAGAAACAAGTATATGAGTTGAGATAACAGACATGGGACATGGACTGATACTGTGTCAGTATTATAGCATAATTGTCAAAGTCTTGATTTTCTGTGCATGTGATTAGTTTATCTCTGATTACCTTTACTTTCTCTGTTCGGAGCAATGCATTAAATTTACTTAAACTGCAGGAATATATGGATCATTCTTCTACTTTGTTCAAATTTTATGTATTGGGGATAAGATCTTCTATGCAGTGAAGAAGTCTACACCTAATTCCATTATCTTGATAATGCTTTCTGAAAAAGATGGACTTAAACCTCTACTTTTCGACAGGTAAACCTTTTGCCTCTTCATCTGGCTTTTGGCTCTTTGCTAATTATGTTGTGTAGCAATTGTCAAAACCATAATTCCATGGCTTACCAAAACAGCTTAAAATCTTTACCAACTTCTCAAGAAGTTCAGCAGTCTGGAATCTAGTTTTTTATATATATATATTTTTGAGGACAAAAAAAATTAAATCTAGTAAACACTTACCAGGGTAAGAATCTTCGCTGGACTGGCCACCTTGCTTCCTTGTCAAAAATTATGCCGTAAACTATCTTCTATCTGTTTCGAAACCTTTAAAACATTGAAGTCTATGAAGAGCTGGCCAAAATTTTCAGTAAAACAATGCCCCTTTGCTAGCAGCAGTACCACCAGTTGATTGGCTGATATAGTTAGATAGAAATCCATCAGTTAAAAATTGAAAATGAAGAGCAATGAACTAATAGAACTATCGAGGATAATGGAGATGTACATATTATACTTAAATACAAACCTGAGACACTTTGGAAGTATGGTGCTAAGTTCTAGGGAGATAATAGTTTATAGGGAAGTAATTGTAAGTTTGCAAAATCACAATCTAATTGTAATACGCAACGGAAAATGGAAATTAAAATTTTTGCAACTTACTCATGAATCACCTTATGCATATCTATTAATTGATGAAGATTAACAAGAAATAATACATTTGAAGATTCAACTCTTGAACCGCTACAAGATCTACTCCTCTCTTGATTTCTTCAAGCTCTTCCAATCTACAATCCTTTGTTGATTTCTTCAAGCTCCTCCAATCTTTGTTCCTTGGATTAAACACTAGCTACAAAGTGTATGTAGCACTCTAGAGGTAATCCACCAAGAACAATTATACAAGAAACAATATTTTGATTTTCTAGAAATCTTGGATGGCTAATCCCATTAATTTTATTCCTAACTCTTAAGAATAACAAGAACACATCTTTTAATATTTCTCTCTTGACTCTTAAGATGGAGGCTAATGAATATGCTAGGTTAATTAGGAAACCCTAATCTTATTAGGATACTTACAAAAATAATACTTACACAAAATGTAAGTATACATTTGCTCCTAACCCACATGTTATTCATTTAAGCAATTAACATGTGTTACTTGCTTAATCAACATTAAGCAAGTATACTACCATTTTATTTAATTTGCATTTTCATTTAATTTAATTCTCAATCTAATTAAGAATTAAATAATAATAATAATAATAAGATTTCTCTTATTAATTTATAATTCAATATTTCTCCAAATATATCATTATAAATATTAAGCATTTTAATTTATTCAACTAATAAATTAAATACTTAATTTATTACTCCCTCCATCCCTTTTTATCTGACGTTTTAGAGTATTTTTTTCTTTCCAAAATATTTGACGTTCTACAAAACCAAGAATATTTTGCCTATTTGTTTTCCTTCTCTGCCCTTCCTTCTCCACCACCATTAATGGCTATTTTCTCTGTTTTCAAGAGACAGATCAAATTCTATTCTTTGATTTCCAAGGATACATTTATGAGAAGCCTTCAAAACTCTACTGCAATGATAAAGTTATCAGGTGATAATTTCTTTTGGGACAAAACTATAGTTTCAATAGTTGAGAGCAAACCCTAGGTTTCATTGAAGATGAAGGATGAAGATATTATGGAGTCTGAATCCGAAAAGAAGAAATTACCGTTGAAGATGAAGAATGATGGAGATTTCATGAAGTCTGAGTTCAAAGCTTTGCTCGTTGATTTGAACAAATTTCCAGATGAAGGGGAAGAAGCCTTGCTCGTTGATTTGAATGAACCTAGGGGATTTGATTTGAACAAATTTCCAGATGAAGGGGAAGAAGCTTTGCTCGTTGATTTGAATGAACATGGAGGATTTGATTTGAACAAATTTCCAGATGAAGGGGAAGAAACTTTTGAAGAAGAAGAATTACAAAAGGTAGTAAGGATTATGTTGAAAGTGTATCTTTCAAAATTTTATTAACCATGTAAGTTGTTTAGTAAGGATGGAACCATTATTTATGTTTGGTCATTCTTAATACAGAACAAAGAATCCATTATTTCTGTAGGCAATGTTAGCTCAGCGGTTCAGCCAAGGAACTTATTCCTGCATTTCCTACTTTTGCTCCTTTTTCATCTTTATTTATAAGTTCCCTGCTTTATCTCACTAATAGCTCATAACTCTTCTGAATATTTCTTGGGGTCACAGAAAAGGCCTATTTCATCACCATATCAACACTTGTTAACAAATCACATGTTCCATCAAATCCTAATTTTAAAACAACGATAAAGAGTTTCTCAAACTCTTAAATATGTTTAAAAGTGACTTCCATTTAGTTTGATCAGAAGTTAAATGTGTCATACATCCTAGAGGCCTTTATACTCTCCAGATACCTGACACTGGTCCTATTGAAGCTTATTATCTGAGATCACCTTCGTCAAGAAAACTTGAAATACAAAGGAAGTCTACATTGTCATTCTAAATTAATCCAGATAGAAACAATCGTCAAAAGAAATTATAAGGAACAACATCAAGTGAAATAGACACAGTTGTGCTCGTGTGTGTGTATTACCATGCGCACCTGTGTGTTTTTTAAACAGAGTCTTTTAGCACATTTATATCAGCCACATATTGCATGTGACAAGTTAGTTCATCATCTCCCTTCTCCACTGATAAAGTTTTAGGTGTAGCAAAGATAGTTCATCATCCAATTACATGGCCTAATAAGTTCACTTGACGCTCATGAGCAGTAGCTAAACTAGCATTATTCCATAATATCAGGCCAGCAATAATAAGAGGTACTGGCATATCATCTCGTATGGCTTATAACAATAACAATTAACAACTATAAGGCCTATAATAGTTCAACATTGCTTACTTTTCCTTGAGCACAATATTCTGAATGCTTGCTTTTTAAGTCCTTTCTTTTTCTCTCATTCCTTAATGTGTTTATGAAATGCTTGTTTCTTTGTCTTTGTAGACTGTTGTTGGTAGTTTGATGGATTCAAATGCCACCGAGCAGTTAGAGAAACGCTTGATGCAACTGGACATGCCGATGCTTCCATTGCAAAATATATGGGCTCGAGAAGTTTTTCAGCCAAGTCATGTCAGTGAAGCAAGGAACATTATTGAAGAACTTCTGAACATGAAGCCGGTATCCTAGTTTTATAGCTTTACCTTGTGCCATCTTTCTAGAGTGTGATGAGTGAAAATTTGCTTGACTTTTCACCATTTACTGATTGAGTCATTGTTTTATTAGCTTGAAAGTGTATACAAATGTATATTGATCAAACTTTCATTAAATGTAATTTGAATGCCATATGAGTTCTGTACAACTTCATATTTATTCCAGCTGGGCAGACTAGCAGTGTACTAATGTAAATGTAAAATTATGTGTGTTATATATAGTTGGGCATATCCAGTATTCACTTAAAAGCATGTCAAAAGCAATAATAATACTCCAGCATCATCCCATATTAATCAGATTTAATCGTGTGCAGTTTTGTATATCTAGATTTAGAATAATGATGATAAGGTAACTCATTACTAAGATTTTCAACAAGGATTTTGAATACTACCCGTATTAATAAGCTGTGTGTGACAAAAGATTGAAATATAAAACGAGCACTATTCAAATAATCATAGGAACCGCATTTCCAACGCCTTCATAAAATGGATGCAAAAGAGTAGATGGTCCAAGTTTACTTGTGTAGTGACGCCAAAGCATTGGTCCAAGCCAAACATTAACCAAAACCTTGCATGGACTTACAAGCAGATAGTTTTTCTGTTGCCCGACCGTATAATGTTGTCAATGATCTTTCTATGGACGCTTCATTTTGACTAGATGAGAAACACCTGCTACTACATGCAATCGACTGTTATACAAAATTTAGTTAAGATTTTGCAGACTATATGCTCCTCACTAAGAAAGAGTGAGAGGAAATGTTAAATGAATACCAGAGCCGTAACAGACTTAGATTTAATCCACTCAAAAATGGGAAAAAGAGCAAGTGGTTTGTACAGTTGGGCTAACCAAAACAAACAATATACAGCACTTGGGAACTATATGGCATATAGTAACAACTCCCCCACCCTCTTAACACACATTTGCAACCAAAGAAACTTTACTTTCAGGGCATGTACTACAACTAATACTAATCAAATGAGACTTGATGATACTTGGTTTATAAACTTAAACATCAAAAGGATGTATAGCGAGAAAAGATCATTAACTATTGTAATGCCAGATAAGCTAATATACCACCAGGACCACAAGATCCACTAATAGTTCAACATTGCTTCAAGTATCATTATCAACAAGTAAAAGATGGTGATAATGATAAACTTGCATAAAATTTAGAATGAAACTTAAGTTTCCTATCACAAGATTACAGGATGCTCTTTGTGGATAGGCTTGTGCTAGCCTGCCACACCAAATTGTGTATCTTACTTAATAAATTAAGAGAAAACCAAAGAATAATCTGATTTGACACTCAGCAGATTTCCATTAACTGGCTGAGTTCGTTTCATTTTCCTAGCAACTATCGAAGTTGATGATTTATGGTCCTATGAGAGGAATGAGATCTTAAAACAAATTGGCTTTATCAAAACAGGACCAAATCTTAGCACACAGAACTAAAATGAAAAAGGTAGAGAGACAAATATTTAAGGATCCAGATAAATTTTACAAGCAAGAACTTCATCATGAACACATGATTTGTTGTTAACAAAAAGTAATGAAATAGAGTTGGTGTTAAATGATAAAAGCAAGATAATTGTGCCACTTCTCCAGCCCCTCATGAGAAGAAACAAAATGACATGTTTTGAGAAAAACTTTGACAGAGTAGTGTCTATTGGGCCAATTTTTATAGCTCCTGCTGTAAGCTAAAACTCAAAACAGAAAAATCCTCAACTCAAACCCTATAAACAGAAAAACTACTCTTTCATCAGTAGGCTCAGATTCAGGCAAAGAGAAAAATCCTCAACTCAAGCCCCATAAACTCAATCAACAGCTAATCTGCATAACCAAGATATATTCACATCAGATTTAGCATATACCACATTAATGATATTGTAAACGAAAATTCATCACAAATACCTTCATCCAATTGATTCAAATAATTTTGAACTTCTTGTACTAGTTCAAGATCACATTTCATCTGAGTTGGAAGTTCACCTCGTCTCTCCAACATTTCTTTTTTAATATGTGGAATTTTGTATTTGTTGTGACCTTTGCCTTTCATGATTTCTATCATACACGATTGCAATGATAGAAATATGCGGTTAGACTTCCGTGTAGGATACTCATCGAATGACTTCACCACAGCTTGTAATAGCTCATCAAAACTTCTTGGAGCTTCTTTGTACTGTAATTGTTGAATGGAATTAAAAAAGCCGAGATCTAAAACATTTAAATCTGGAGAATTCGCAGGTTGATATGTCAAACGAATATCAAACCCATCCTGTATAGCAGCTCGACAAAAATCAGAATCGGTCAAATTAATATGTGTTCTTGCATTGTCTTGTTGAATATATATTGGATATCCAAAATCCTCTCTTGGCCATTTCTCTTTAATTGCAGGTAGAACCTTCTCTATCATGCAAGACCTTATAACTTCTCTTGTTACTGAAGTTATAGGCTTTGTTTCAATTGTCCCGGCAGCTCTGTTAATGCTACTTCTTCTAGCCAGTTCTTGTGTAACAAGGGGGAAAAGACCAATTTTCCCTGAAAATAATTCGTTTCCTTGATTATCAAACCTTGGACGCGCTATAGCAGCTAAAAACATAACTTTTCTAATGAAGTTTTTGCTTTTACACGATCGCAACGGATCTTCTTCATCCGGCAACAAGTAGAAATTTTCAGTTTTCTTGGTCATGTTGAACCACTTCTCATCAATATGAATAACATTAAACATTCCATTGAATATAGGATCATGTGGTATGCTACTTTGCTCAAGCATTGATATGCAGAATCGTAACCTCGATATTTTATGTTCTTCCTTCAGAAAAGGCTTTAGAGCATTTGTATGACGCCGTATTTCTCCGTCTTGTACACGCCTAAACAAAGTGCTCTTTTTCATATTCATGGCATAAGCTAAAGAGCAAATAGTTGTTCGTTGATGCAAAGGAACCTCACGAAATCGATCCAAGTCAATCTGAATTCTGTTACGACCACAATTTTTTGTCCTTTTATGAGAAACATCAACATATGTATCATTAGCTTTTGCTTTTTTCCAAATCCGCTGAACGGTACGAATACCAATTGAAAATAATGATGCCACCAATTTAGTCGTCCCTTTTTTCAATTTTCCATCAACACTTTTCTGTAGTAGCATATCATATATAGCTCGGCGTTCATTATTACTTAAATTTCTCAGCTTCGTACGGTGACTTGATGATAATTCAACATCTGCAGTAAACTTAAGTGTGTTAGAAACAACAAATTGTAGTTGGGGATCAGAACACATAAAGCATCTAAATCTTTAAAATCACAACAAATTGTAGTTGCACTTGACATCATTCAAATTGGTATTGAAGTGGTAAAGGTTGTACCTCCATGTGGCTCATTAAGGAATTCCTGTCTAAAGGGTACCCACATTGTCCAACTTCTGTGATCAAACATCAGCTGCTGCGGTAGTCAGTAAGACCTAAACTTTTGACTTATCAAAGAAAAAATTAACAAGATTGAAATTTTTTGTAGTTCTTGCTGCATTGTTTCTGAAAGTATTTTTTCAAGTAGTTGTTGAGAGTTGAGCAAACAGATCCCTGTACATTGTTCTGTTATTTTTCTTGTTATCAAGCCAGTAGAAAAAATTGCAACTATTGGCTTGATATCAGTTTATAAGGTAACTTCTCAATAGATGCTACAAATCAGAAATACTTTTAATGCATCAAAACTTATCAAGGGGGATTCAAGCTGAGCTTGATCTAACTAAACTTTTTCAGTTTTAATTCTTATCGTTTGATTCAGGTACCTATTTAAATGACTACATATCTTGGCCTAGAATACTCTAGTTAAGTAATTAATTTACTTAGCAAAAAAAGTTTCATGTCAGTTGCCAAGAAGTTAATTTACTTAGAATCTAGATCTTAGCTCAATATTAGCTATGGCCTGGTGATGGACCCGTCTAATTATTTATAGAGTAAATAAGATAGGCGCAAGTGATTTTCCTTTCTTTCCCTTGCCTCTTGACACCTATTTGATATCTGGAGAAAAATAGGATTCCATCATCGTTTACATTTATTCAATATTGGCTCTGTTCAGATTGAAAGAAGAAAATATAATACCCGGATTGAAGTTTGTTTGTTGCAATTGCGATCCTACTTCTATGTGTTCATCATCTTCCATTGGAACTTCATCATCTTCCATATCCAGTTCATCATCTTCCATAGCCACTTCATCATCAAAAACGGATTCCTCTGCTTCATTGTTAAGATTAAACGAATGAAAAATTGATTCCTCTGCTTCATTGTTAAGATCAAACGAATGAAAAATTGATTCCTCTGCTTCATTGTTAAAATCAAACGATTGAATTTCTTCTTCATCTTCTTTATCTCTATGATCAACAAAATCGACATTGAGATCGATTTTAGATAAAGGAGCTCGATTTTTCTGTCGTGGAGCCATGTCAAAGTAACGATCAAAATAATCCTTAGAAGTTCAAAATTGCAATCTCATTTGAAGTATATTGAGAATAAAATCCTTTATGTTGCATATGCCTCTTTTAGTTGTGTTTAGCCGGAGACAAAATTTAGCAGGAAAAAATTTGGCGGAATTTTTTTTTTTTGGCGGAGAGATAAATTTTTTTTATCAGGATGTGAAACGTCCTTAATTGGGAGAGAAAGTGTGAAATCAAGTCTGGTGTTGATGAAGAATTAAATGAGATCAACGTATTAATTAAGGGTAAAATAGTAAAATTGTATCTATTCTTAATCTATGTGAAAATCTTTAAAACGTCAAATAAAAAGGGATGGAGGGAGTATCATTAAGCCAATTGTTTCCAATATAATATTATTCTTTTTGCGGTGTGACCCTTTAGGTTCAATATTATGCCGGCAGTAGAATAAATAAATTAGAACAATTCTAATATTATTTATAATGAATTAAACTCCTTTAATTCATATATAAATAAATAATATTTATTCTACATCATGAGTGACACCTTACGATAATGTATCATGACTATCCGTATAATATGAAATCAACGTTTAATCACACAGAACCTATTCAGCAGTAGTTACCGTACAATTCAATCATTCTACCATACAATGTCCCGATTAAATATAAGACATGGAATTACTGACAAGTCTTATTTTATTTAATTATATGCATTTCGATTTAAGAATGCACAACTTCGATTAATGTAAATTAGAAAATCCTTTCTAATTTTCATTCAACCCTGGCCAGGGATTTTTGAGCTGTCATTTATCAAATTGCATAGGACATTCTCTCCCTTTATCAGAAGTGGTAGATCCTTTGTCGATCATTCACCTACCTCCGTGTATACTTTATTATACCCGTACATACCCTATGACATAACCTAAGGTATTAAGGAATATGACAAAGTATAACTTAACATACACAAGGTACTATGATGATCTCAAGTCCAAGGATCACTTGTACAACTATCACTTAAGAACTTCCCTATTGACAGGTGAATAAAACTCCATTAGGGTTCTTTAAGCGAGTCACGTTCAGTGAACTTATTCTCTAATAAGCACCTACATACTTGCTTTAGTGTCTTCACACAAATGATTATGAGATCAATCATTATCTTCTAAAGATCAAACATAGTATGTACTAATCTATCCGGATCAATAATCCCAATATTAGTGATCCAACGATTAGGAACATTTTAGTTTTGAGCTTTCTTGAATTTAGATCTCACTAGCATGATCTCATCATGATTCTAAAAGCATTGCTCGAAAACTATGGGTTCATCACATTTATTAATTCAACCAATTAACATGGATAAAATATACCTTTTATTCTATTATTAATATTTGAATAAGATTACAAAGTAAATGCTTATTACATCAAATATAATTGGCTTGAGGGCATATTACTTTCAGTAATCTGGTCTTGATGTGATCCTTGTGCAATTGCTTCTATTTATAAAAAGTTATCTACATGAAAAGCTTACCCAAGAAGCACTTCTCATATGTCATGTTCAAAATCTTGTTACGTGTGATGGAACAGATTGATGAAGCTAAAGAATATCGATAAATTTGTAGCATCTTTTGTACGACTCATGTCTCTTGTAGGATTTTGGTAGCAATTTTCTTACTCTTTCTATTCCTATGTTGGTATTCCCTTCATTTATCTGCTTTAAGTAGTAGTCTAAATCTTTGATGAATAGGCAAAAAAACACAGACGCATATAATAGCACCACATCACTGTATTACATTCATTTCAGTATGTATATTAATCTTAAATCTTAATTGAATGGGTTTGAGCATCTTTTCCTCTTATATGTATAATGCAACTATTTCAGTCATTATATATGTTGAATTTCAGAATCAAATTTTAACCACATATAACCCATATACTCTCAAAAAAATAGAGTTTATTCCCCCCCCCCCTCCGGCGCCCTCCCAAAAAAAAAGGGCCAAGATGGAGAGGGAAAGGAAGCAAATTTTGTTTTGTATCTTCAAAACGGTTATTATTTGGTCCTCTGCCAAAAGTAAATTTAGTTATATAACATGAACGTTGTCCTTATCTTCATACAGTATACATGTGCTGAAGATAAGGAAAACGTTCTTATTTGTAATTGTTGCCTATACCTGCATGAATTCTAAATAATGCAAATTAGAAACTCCTTTCTAAATTAATTTTGTCTTGGCCAAGGACTACTGAGATGTCATTTATCGAATCACATAGGATATTCACATCTTTTACTAGATGTGGTAGATTTTTTGTTGATCATTCACCTATCTCTATGCACAACTTATTATACCCAATCATACCCTTTGATATACCCTAAAGGTCTTAAGGGACATGTCAAAGTATAACTCATCATACACAAGATATTATGATGATCTCAAGTCCAAGGATCACTTGTACTACTATCACTAGAGTAATTCCTATTGACAGACGAGTAAAACTCCATTAGGTATTCCTTAGCGAGCCACGTTCAGTGAATTTATTCTCTAATAAGCACCTACATACTTGCTTTAGTGTCTCCACACTAATGATTATGAGATCAATCATCCTCTTCCTAAGAGCAAGCAACGTATGTACTAATCCCTTTTTTAGTAATCCAACGATTATGAACGATTTTAGTTTGTGAGCTATCTAGAATTTAGATCTCATTAGAATGATCACCATCATGATTCTAAAAGAATTGCTCAAAACTATGAGTTTATCACATTTAATATAACAGCACCATGTAAATAATGTAAAATGCCTTTTAAGAAAATCAATTCTTTTATTAATAAATGAATAAGATTACAAAGTATATGCTACATCATATCAAATATGATTGACTTGTGTGCATACTACTTTCACATAGGTCACTTCAGGCACTTTTAGTCTATTCAGAGAGTTTTTCCCCCCATTAAAGACATCTCAAGGCTTGATTATGTACTAAAATTATCCAACATGTTCCTTGCAATAAATTCCCTCTTTGCCCCCCCCCCCCCCAAAAGGGCCAAGATGGAGAGGGAAAGGAAGAAAATTTTGTTTTGTATCTTCAAAATGGTTATTATGCATGCATTTAAAGCCAAAAGTAAATTTAGTTGTATAACATGAACGTTGTCCTTATCTTCATACAGTATACATGTGCTGAAGATAAGGAAAACGTTCTTATTTGTAATTGTTGCCTCTTTTGGCTTTTGAATTCATGCAGGTATAGGCAGAAATGAATGCGGGGATCTTGATTTATCGTGAATTTAAACAATTTTCAGGTGGAATATTATTTCAGTGATGTTAATTTAGCTACTACAGATCATCTGATGAGGTTCATAAACAAAGATCCTGAAGGATATGGTACATTTTGCTATTTATTATTTACCTTTCAACATAAGTAGTTGTGTCTTACTAGTGTACAGTTTACTCCATCAATTCTTATTTTAATTCTTCCTAGTAAAGTATTGCGCCTTACATATGCAGTAATGAGCATTCTGTCAATAAATTGCTATGTTAATATATTTGACTGAATATGGAAAGTTTTAATCCATGCAGCATTTGATAGCATGTCCTAAATTTTCTGAAAAATTGACTTGTTACATGGTAGAAATGACATGAATGAATTTGAAGGTATCATGAAACATAATTATAGATTGAAATGATGCCGTTTCTCTTGTACGTAAAAGCTTATATACTCATTTGAATGGTGTGCCAAATTGAAGATTGTATCATCAATGAAAAAGAAACAAATTTCCATTTTATATATAGCACCAACCAGCTTTATTAGATTATGAATAGCAGAAGAGATGGAGTGTTTTAGATCCATTGACCTTAGATGTTAATTGATTGCATGGACTAGGTTTATCATTTATTCTCTTCTTTCTTTTCTTTATTCCCCCTTTTCGCTTCTTTGGCACATACCCACGTAACTAAAAAACGATGATACAATAACTTAATAACTCAAGCAACTACAAGTAAGACAATATTCAAGTTTTTCTAAGTTGTTTTACTGCACTGTGTTACACTACATGTTGTACCTCCTCACTCATTCACTTCGTGTGCTGCTCTGCCTGCTTGGGATTCTCTTGTTAAATGGCCGCCCATATATTCTGAACAGCCATTACCACTAGTACATAGTATATAATACACAACAAGGGGACAAGTTATTCTACCTCTCATCCTTGTGCCTTCACAATCTTTTGCTATACTGTTCACAAGAAGCAGCAAAACATATAAGACGATAGAAATGATGCACTATGAAAGACTGAAACGTGCTTACTTGTCTCGACTCACATTTCTCATTATGCTTGTGAAGTTACTGGTTATTTTTTATAGTTTCAGTAATGCCTGTCCCCAATCCGCCCAATCCCCACCTCTGAGAAGAAAATCAAATCCATCTCGATTGATTGGATGGATATGGATATTGGACAGTACGAGTATGCAATTTTGGAATGGGACTCCAATTTCGGACCATGCATCTTTTCTTTCTGTCCTGAACAAATTGAGTAGTAATATTCCTTCCCATTTCCATTTAAAAATTATTTATTGATACTAGTTGGTTGAAAATGTAGAATTGGACAAATACATACATACATACATACATACATACATACATAATCTGGGACTGACCTTTTTCTTTTATTTTTCTATTAAACAGTGTAAAAAATAAAAAAATACTTATATTAAAACTATATGGAAGCAAAGTTGACCCTACCCAACCTTTACCTGTGGATTGTTGGTTTTTTTTGTCAAAGTTACTAACTGGACCGGAAACCCATACATAATAAGGAAATATTTTTGTCATGTTTCTCATTTTTCGTATTTTAACTCTTAGTTCAACATAATTTCATTTTTAAATGTTTCCTTTATAGATTATCCTATGCTTAATTGGCTGCTAAGCATTCATCTAGTTCTAGTTGCATTATATTATGAAAAAATAAATCTTATAATAAAAAGTACTTTTGAGATAATTTATAATTTCAACATTGTCTTGAATTAAATTAAAAAAAATTATATTAATTTTGAATTTAAAAATGCCCTTAATTGATTTTTTTTATCAAGCCTTTAATTTACTTTAAAAAATTAATAATACTCTTATATTTTAAAATGGAGGGAGTATTTTCTATTCCCTTTCTTTTTACATCATTTATATATATATATATATATATATATATATATTCCCTTTTTCCAATAGCGAACCGGTGTATAGTGACGAACAGAACCGTCACTGTCGCCAACATATGGCGACACTTGCAAGCCTATGACGACGATTCGCTATAGCAACAGAACTGTCGTTATAGCTTTGTAAATAGTCGTCATATGCTATAGTGACGGTTCTGTCCATCGCTATAGGCATGTTCGTTTTTAGCCGCTTTTCCCGATTCGTTGGAGAAGTTTTTCATATATATATGAACTGAAATTTCAATTACTAAATATGGAAACGTACGAATTTTAGAATAAGAGAACAGTGGATATTTAAAGTGAAGAATAAGAAGAAAAAAACTTTTAGAGATAATACAAATTTCATTTATTTAAAAGAGAAAACTATGAATTTATGTGTCGATTTGGAGGAGTTTCAAAATTGCTTAAATTGACTTTAAAAAGCCATTAATAATCTTATATTTTGGAATGATGGAGTATTTAAAAAAAAATAACACTTCCTTTGATTATATTTGGAATAATGCTTCTTGGCATGGTTATTAATTTTATCTTCATAGCTATAATTGTGAAAAAAACTCTCCTTTTTATTTTCCCGAAAACATATTGTTCTTGCATATTCAATATATTCACGTGCTATAGTGCCTGGAATTGAATTATAACTAAAATGAAAATTTATTCATCAGGGATCTTGATATTGTTACTTTTATAAATAAAATTCACCTATGGGCTATGACTTAATTTTTGACTCATAAATTGACTTATAAGTTATTTTTGATAAGTAATAATTTTTTACTTATCAAAAAATAACTTATAAGTCTAAGTTTGATCAAATGTAATGATTATTTTACCTTTCATCTTTTCCTAAATTACATCTAATATCCCTCTCTCTCCCTCCTTTTCTCTCTCCCGCCATCTATTTTTATTTTAATTTTATAATTGATATTAAAATTTAAATACATAATAACTAAATTTACATTCATTTAAGATAATTATTTTCTCATATTTCTTTACGTTTTGCTTTCTTATAATTATTTTGAGTTTTGTAAGTCTCAAAATATAGAAAGAATAATAATAATAATAATAATAATAGTAAAAAGAGAATATTACTATATTAAAATGGATAAAAGAATAATAATAATAATAATAATAATAATAATAATGACTAATAACTCATGAATATTATGTCAAAAATAGAAAAAAGAAAAATCATAGATATTGAAGTTATTGTTATTGTAAATATTTTATTATCGTTTGAATGGTAATTCTAATGATAAAATGTTGAATCAACGTATTTTTCTATTAATGTTCTTTTTAGTAATCTTTACAATTAATTTTAATTTATAAGTTATTATTAACCGAATACTTTCACACTTATTTTAACTTATAAGTTAAACTGGTGCTAAATACTTTTTCATATAAGTCGCAACTAAAAATAATATATAATTCACTTTAAATTTTAACTTAAAAAGTCTTTTTAAAAGAAGTCATTGTTGAACGAGCCCTTAAGGGTCGATTTGGCCATGACTTATAAATTGGTCAAACAAATTTATAAGTCATTTTTTACTGTTTAGGTGTTCTATCATGACTTAACTTTTAATTTCTTACTTTTCAAAATGGAGTTATAAGTCATTTGAAATAAGTAAGTTTGACCAAATATAATGACTATTTTACTCTTTATTTTTTTAACAAATTACGTCTAATTTTTCTTTTATATCTCTCCCCCTTGTCTACTCTCTATATCCTTCCTTCTTTATCCTACCTTTCTCTCCCTCCTTTTTTTCTCTCGTCCATCTATTTTTTATTTTAATTTTTTAATTGATATTAATTTTTTTTAAAATAATAACTAAATATACATTCATTAGGATAATTCTTTTTTCAATATGTATTTAAGTTTTGCTTTCTTTTAATTATTTTGAATTTTACCAGTTTCAAAATATATAAAGAATAATAAAAATAACAAAAAGAGAATAATGCTATATTAAAATATTTAAAAGAATAGTAATAATAATATTGATTAATAACTCATGGATATTATATCAAAAAGAAAAAAACATCTCATGGATATTGAAGTTATGATTCCTTTTAATGTTGAAATGGTGATTCATGATGAAAAATGTTGAATCAACGTATTTTTTTATTAACGTCTTTTTTAGTAATATTCAAACTTTATTTTAATTTATAATCATTATTAATCAAACACATTCATGACTTATTATATATTAATTTTTAACTTCTAAGTTAAAATGGTGCCGAATATTTTTTCTTTTAAGTCATAAACTGATCTATAATTCATTTTAAATTTTAACTTAAAAATCATTTTAAAATAAGTCATTGTCGAGCGGGACCTTAAGGGACATTCGACCATGACTTATAAGAGTTGGTTTGACTTATAAGTTAATCAAACTAACTTATCAGTCAATTTTTACTATTTAAGTGTTTAAACATAATTTAATTTTTAATTTATTAATTGACTTATAAGGTATTTTTGAAAAGTAATAATTTCTTACTTCTTAAAAATAAGTTTAATCTCCACTCTCCTCTCTCCTACCTTTGAAAAACATAGACAGAGGCTATGAAGTTGTTTTCGTGCGTATGGGGGATGGGCGGGCAAGGAATTAAAGATTACGCTTGGTTGCTAAAGAATTATTCAATCACACGTACAATCAGGGGAATGAGAGATACAACTTTTGTCCAGCATCTCTACAATACCTAAAAAGAGAAAAAAGTCATTTTCATTTATTAGACTTTGTGATAAAATAAATGAAAATGACGACTCTAACAAAGAAAAATTGGCTTCCTTCGTCGACAAATTTAAATTTTTTTTAAAAAAAGTATTACACTTTTTGTCTAAACGGTTTTCTACCTTAACAATTAAACTTACTTGTTCCCGTTTTAAAGCTGATACAACTAATTAACTAATGTCTCAATTCCAAAATCAATACAACAACACAGTTACGAATAACTTATTTACCCCAGTTTGATGAACCGATACAAATGAATTGTGACAAATAAATTTATTAGATTCGGTTCTAAAAATTGATACAATGAAACCGTGACAAATAAATTTATTCGCCATAGTTTCAAATATCGATACAATTGAATACTTTATTGTTACGGTTCATCAAAATGTGTCACAGTTAGAAGTGACAATAAACACATTTTTAGATCTTGTTCTTATATGTTCATGTGTAACGGTGTCTAGAATCGAATTGTCCTGGATGTTATGAAGGCAGAAAAAATCACAGAAGGAATATGTTCGGTATAAGTCTTTGGTGCATTTGGATCCCAAATGTTGCATTTAATTGTAAGATAAATAAGTTGTTTTTAAAATCAAATTAGTTTTAGACATAAGACTTTACAATGATCATCTCAGGTTCATGCATTAGTACTTTGTTTCTACAATTTCTTTTCTTTTTAATTTTTTTCACTTATTCAATATTTAGGAGTTAATAGCCAACTTCTTGGAAATTATTTCATAATAAAAAAATAATTCTTAAGTATCCTACTGAAAAGAATGATCATGAAAGACTTGTTTTTTTGATATTTGCTTCCTTTTCATTCGTTTGGTTTATTGTTTTTTTAACAATGTGATAACTTAATAACTTTATGTGTTTGGGTCATGCCGTCATGCAAAGGTTAAACATTTTTACCTTTATTCATGTCATGCAAAGTCTTTTAAAGAAGGTTAAACATTTTTGCCTTTATTCATGTCATCTTCTGTTAGATCTAACTAAAATGAAAAACTAGATTTTTGCTAATTGGAAGATATATTTCTCATGCAAAATTATACCGTGAGGTTTAGAATAAAGCACAAGTGTAGGAGAATCTTCCTATAAGTTGTTTTATTTCATTTCTTTAACTATGACTTGCTATTTTCTTTTTTCTTTATTTATATAATTAAGGTTGAGGAATATTTGTAAAGTTTATCTCATTTTAAAGGTGTCGTATATAGTGGTCTAGTGAAAGACACACTTGAAGCATTCGATCGGCACTTTGCCTAACCTTTTTATAAGGTTGAATAACACTTTTGACCCTTTAAATTGTCACTCACTTTTAAAATTGTCTATAAAATTCATTTTTCTTCAACTAAGTCCTTAAAGTGACATTTTTTTTTATCAATTCTGTTCTTTTTATCCGATTTAATCCCAATTCGACCTATTTTGACCCAACTCGACCAAGTTTGATCCAACCCGAATTTTACTACTTAAATTTTTATTTTTTTTTAAAAAAACTATTAAAATTATTCTAAAAATAATATTTTATTTTGAGATATCAAAAAATTTTATTGTTTTAAAAAAATTTAAAATTATTATTATTATTAGGAAAAAATATTAGAAACTTTTATTTTTTCATAAAATGTGTAAAGTTTTATAAAATATAGATTCAAAAACATTAAATAAGAATCTAAAACTTTATTTTCAAAAAAACAAGTAGATTGTTTTTTCATTTTTTATGTAAAATTTTATTTTCTAAAAAAAAGTTTGTCTTTACCATTATTATATGTATTTTTAATATTAGAAATTTTATAAACAAAAACTAAAACTAGAAATTAAAATACAAAAAACAGTAAAAGATAAATTAAAAAAACTAATTCAATTTTTTTTAAAAAGAAATTATTTTTTTTTAAATTATTATTATTTCAGGAAAAAAAATTAGAAATTTTTTTAATATTAGAAAATTTATCATTTCAAATACTTTTTCAATATTAGAAAATTATTATTTTCAATATTAGAAAACTAAGAAAATTATTATTTTAAATATTTCCAGGAAAAAATAAAAGTTTTTAATATTTTTTTCCTATAATTAATAATTATTTTTAAAACTTTTTTAAAAAAATATTTTATTTTAAAATATTAAAAATAATAATTATTTAAAAATTATAATTTTTTCAAAAATGAGTAAAGTTCCATAAAATATAGATTCAAAAAAATTAAAGAATATTTTTTTAATTCTTAATTACTTTTATGAAAATTTACACATCTTTTAAAAAATAAAAAAATTCTTATTTTATTTTATGAAAATAAAGTTTTTTTTATTTACTTTTGTTGAATTTATATTTTATGAAACTTTACCAATTTTTTAAAAAATAAAATTTTCTATTTTTTTATGAAAATAAAGTTTTATTTTTTTGAATCTATATTTTATAAAACTTTACTCATTTTCTTAAAAAATAAAAAAAATTCTAATTTTATTTTGAAAATAAACTCTCTTTTTAAAACTTTTTAAAAAAATATTTTATTTTAAAATATTAAAAATAATTATTATTTAAAAATTATAATTTGTTTAAAAATGAGTAAAGTTTCATAAAATATAGATTCAAAAAAATTAAAGTATAATTCTTTAATTCTTAATTACTTTTATGAAAATTTACACATCTTTTAAAAAATAAAAAAATTCTTATTTTATTTTATGAAAATAAAATTTTTTTTATTGACTTTGTTGAATTTATATTTTATGAAACTTTACCAATTTTTTAAAAAATAAAAATTTCTATTTTTTTATGAAAATAAAGTTTTATTTTTTTGAATCTATATTTTATAAAACTTTACTCATTTTCTTAAAAAACAAAAAATTTTCTATATTTTTTTTTGAAAATAAACTCTCTCTTTTTTTTTAAAATAAATTTTTACATAAAAAATTAAAAAAAAAATTACTTTTTATTAAAATAAAGTTTTATTTTCTTATTTAATTTTTTGCATCTATATTTTATGAAACTTTACTCATTTTATGAAAAAATAAAAGTTTCTAATACTTTTTTTTCTAAAAATAATAATTATTTTTAATATTGTAAAATAAAATATTATTTTTAAAATAATTTTAAAACTTTTCAGTTTTTTTTAGAAAAAAAAATTAATTGGTTAAATTGGGATTAAGTCAAACTGGATCAGATTTGGTCAAAATGAGTCAGGTTGGAGTCAAATCGTGTAAAAGAAATAGAATCGATAAAAATGTCACTTTAAGGACCTAATTAACGAAAAATGAACTTTAGGGACGACTTTAAAAGCCGGTGACAATTTGGAGGGTCAAAAGTGTCATTCAGCTCTTTTATAATTGTATATTGCTTATATTTATAATAATAATAAAGATTAAATTGTCCTTAACAAAACAAGTCGGGTCCAAACTCAATAGACAAAAAAAGAATTTTAGGGACAACTTTGATATTCGGTAGCAATTTAAAGAGATAGAAATGTCATTAACCTAAATATTATTGTAAAATGTCTAGAAACCAATACTAATTAATAACAAGATTTGTTAGTTTAAAAAGTACTTTTATGAAATACATCAATCTCTTTTAATTTTTCCAAAATAGATCTTGTTCTTGCATGTTCATGTGCAATAGTGCCTAGAATCGAACTATCTTAGACTAATATTGAAAGGAATAAGGGATCATATGAAGGCAAAAAAAACTATAGAAGGGATATGTTCGGTACAAGTGTTTGGTGCACTTAGATCCCAAATATTGTATTTAATTGTATGGTAAAAAAGTTGTTTTTAAAATATAATAAGTTTTAGACAAACAAGATTCTGTAATGATCACCTTAGTTTTATATAGTGGTAATTTGTTTCTACAATTTCTTCTCTTTTTAAATATTTTTTTCCTTATTCTTTTAATATGAAATTGGGAACATTTAGGAGTTAGCAGCCAACTTCATGGAAACTATTCCATTAAAAAAATAAAAAAAATTCTTAACCCATTTTGGAGACAAAAGCGTCATTAACCCAAATATTATTGCAAATTGTCTAAAAACCAATACTAATTTTGATTATTACATTCTTTTTCGTTCCATTCTGATATAACTTTTAAATAACGTACCAAACGCATGAATAAAATGTTCGATTCCGATTCTATTATGATTTGATTTCAATTTCAATTATCATTACATTCTGTCCTAAAACGATTCCGTCCAACAAAACGGCCCGTAAATGTATATTTTTCGTTCATTTAAAATGGTTGACAAATGTACAAAAATAAGCATTTGGCTGTGGTTTAATATCAACAGATAGGTTTTATAGTAATGGATAACTATGATGTGGAGACCTCATCCAGCTATCCTCGTAAATCTGGGAAATCTAATCTATGTGGAAGAGATTGATAGACTTGTTACAAAAAGTTTTTAAAGTTCGCAAGTTTTTTTAGGGAAGGAGGGGGGAGAAAGGGAAAAGAAAATAATTAAAATTTCTCTAAATTTCATGTTTGTGAATTTTTTTTACGGAGAAATAGAAGAGATTTGAAGGTAAAGTTAAATTTTATTTTTAGCTCAAAACTTTATTTGTTCAATGACTAAGTTATTTTCAAGTACAACTAGTTTATCTCATAATCAAATAGAATAGACTGTAATTTTAATTTTATTTTTGATAGAACTTTTACGATTTTTTTAATATGTTAGCATATTTCCTTAGGTTGTTAAAAATAATAGTATTTCTTTTACCTTTTTTAATCTTATGTAGTGATATTGGTAGTGAAGTTAAATATGGTCAACCCCAATTGGTCTTTTAAGTCTTCTACAATTACTACTTTGTAACAACCAAGCAGACTTTTAACTCCTCCTTCTACCCTTGGTTTTAATTTTATATATCTATCTAGTTAGCTAGCTACTTGTTGTTTCAAGATATATCAATGGCAGAGGCTGTGGTCTCTTTTGCTGTTGAAAGGCTTGGAGATTTGTTGATCTCTGAAGCTAAATTCTTATCCGGAGCGAAAGGCAAAATCTTAGAAATTCAACGTCAATTAAAGGAGATGCAGAATTTCTTAAAAGACGCGGACAATAAACGAGGGAACCCAGAAGTTGGCAAATGGATAGCTCAGATCAGATAACTTGCTCTACAAACAGAAGATGTCCTCGAAACATATGCAGTAAAAGTTGCATCAAGGAGAGAAGAGGGGCACATCAAGAAAATTATGAGAAGATTTGCTTGAATAATTGGTGAGTGTATAACACTTCATAAGATTGGTGCGGAAATTGGGAGTATTCAAGCTAAGATCACAAATCTCTCTACAAGTAGACAACCTTTTGGTATACAAGCATTGAATGATCATCAAGTAGAAAGTTCAAGAGCGGAAGAGGAGAAAAAACAACAATTAAGGATCACTTATGCCCATTCAATTGAAAGGGATTTTATTGGAATGGAGGAGGAAATAAAAGAATTGGTTTTACATTTGAAAAATAAAGACAGAGGCTATGAAGTTGTTTCCGTATGGGGGATGGGCGGGCAAGGAAAGATCACTCTTGTCAGAAAATTATACAATCACACAGATGTTCGATCCTATTTTCAAGCCTTTGCATGGGTTTGCATCACCCAAAAATTGGAAAGACAAAAAGTCTTACAAGATATCCTTCAAGGACTTCTTCCGATGAGGAGCAAGGATGAAATCAAGGGAATGGGAGATACAGAATTGGTCGAACTGCTCTACAAGACCCAAAAAGAGTTTTAAGTGTCTGGTCGTGATAGATGATATTTGGTCCCTAGATGATTGGAAAATGCTAAAGCAAGTCTTTCCGGTTGAAGAGACGAGTGGTAGCAAAATATTGCTTACAACTCGTAACGAAGTAGTGGCAAACATTGGATTTCCATACAAGCTTCGTTCTCTGAGCAACGAGGAAGGTTGGATGCTACTTCTCCAGAAAACATTTCCCATAATAGATGATGTTGCAGGTCAGTTTGTTTTTTTTTTTTTTACTATAATATATAGGACCAACTTAATTTGAGCCACTTTACTTAAATGGATTACTCATTATCTAGTTAATGTATTGTTGAAATAGTCCTCATAACTTGCTATTAAAGTTGATAATTAAATTATTGAAAGATAAGAAAGAACAAAATAGAATTACTCTTCCGTTTCAAAGTATATAGAAATTTTAGATATTTTTCAATTTAAAATTGGTATAATTTATTTAACTTTTGAAAAAAAAAAATAAGTTTTATATTTAATAGTACTATTTACATAGCTACAACTTTCAAAAATTGTATTCTCTAAAACTAAATCAATTCATATCAATTTTAAAATTTTAAAATATATCAAATTTACTATTCAAAGTCAATACTTGTTCTATAGTTTAAAATTGATGGAGTATTTGGATTTACTTATTTGCAGTTGAATTTAAAAGTTGAATCGAATCATTCAGATTTCAAAATTTGAAGACTAGTTCTAACCATAGTTAATTATTGATGAGGTGTCTTTTACATGTAGCAGTTGTATATTTTTTTTTTTGGTTTCTGATTTATTGTTAACATCGTACTAAATTATTTTAAATAAATTACAAAATTAAATAAAACAACTTGAAACTATCAATACTCGTTTTATAAAATTAAAAATGACTTAAAGTTTAACCAGACTTATTAATTTATTCCAGTTTACCTGTATGACAAAGAAATTTTTAGGAATAACAAAATAAATAATTTCAGTTTCTTCAAACACAGAAACTATCTCATAATCAATTTCGTTTGTTATAGTATCCCTATACTTAGACATCACAAAATTTTATATGCTCGCTTTGATAATAGGTGATTCATCAGGAATTTGGAATTCTCCAACAGGACTAGTTTTAATCTTAGGTTGACTTTACTCCAAAACATAACTCTCATCGACATCTAAAATCAGTTTTTTTTTATCAATTTACAACCTCTAGAGTAGTAATAAGTATGTCCAAACCAGAATTTAACTTCTTGATCATCAATAGTCACATCTACTTTAGATTCTTTGTGTGAGTTCTCAAGAATTACTTGCTTATCAACAACCTTCTCAGGTGTACTAGCTGAAACCTTCGGCTTTGATTTAATTTGTGGTACCTCAATGCACTTTTCGACCTACGAGCTTGCGAGATGGTTAAATGATTTGATGCATGTATTACGTTAGCTTCTCAAATTGGAATAAATCCATATCGATTTTGTCTAGATAATTTGTTGATAGCATTCATCAATTGTATTATGTTTTGTTCCATACCACTAACTCGACGAGTCAAGTCATCTAATGATTGTTGTGACACATAAGCTCCATGATTGTCATGGGGCTATATTTCATCTACTCTCTCGATCATGTCTTCCAATGATGTAAATCAGACTCTTGATACCAATTAACGCAACAAAAATTGGTTACTTTAATGTACAAACACAAACATAGGGATTCAATATCGTTTAATGCCGACTAAAGAATAAACCACGTCACCCAATTAAATTATACTATTGATTTCTATTTGGGTATACTTTATATTTGATTATCATATGACCAGTACAACCTGAACAGTTGGGTATACTCTCTGAGTTTATGATCATGTCGAATTTAAAGTACATTTTCTAAAAATTGTAGCAAGTGTATATGTTAGAACCTACAACTTTACCATAAATAATAAAAGAAATCAAACTACAATTCAGCACCCAAAAAAATCAAGTTAACAAAGAAATTTCAAAGTTAATTTCTAGATATCAATGGTTTAAGTGAAACGAAGTATTCACAGTTGTGTGCTATATATTGTTGTTAAACTTCGTCACAAAGATGTCAATAAATAAAGAAAAACTCCTAGATAAATGTATTGTCAAAAAAAAAAGTTGTGCCTTCATCTTATTCCTAATTCATTGTTGCAATGAATAAGAAATTATTTTAATTATCCTAATGGATCTGTCTCATGATTTTTATTTTTTATTTGTTTTTATTTTTATTTTTTGCAGGAAGTAGAGTCGAACCAAAGAAAGAAAAACTAGGGCGGGATATGGTTCAACAATGTCAAGGTCTATCTTTAGCCATCTCAGCCCTTGGAGGGCTTTTGAAAAACAAAAATTCATTAAGGGAATGGGAGATGGTGAAGAAAGATATTGCTTCAAACTTAAGTAGAGAAGGAGATGATGGAGTAATGCATATTTTAGGTTTAAGCTATGATGATCTACCTTTTCGTTTAAAACAATTATTCCTTTATCTGGGAACTTTTAAGGAGGATAAGGAGATAGAAACTGACGAGTTGTACCGATTCAACTTGAACCAATAGATGAACAAGATTTAAATATTTCACCAGTTTCATGGATAAAGGTTCGATCATGTCGCCTTCATGACCTTATTCGAGACCTATGTTTGTCGAAGGTAAAAGAGGAAGATATTCTTAAGATCATTGATTTTCGAGATGCACATAATGATCAATTATATCATTCGGTTATCACACTCGGTATAGAAGCACGTAGACTTGCAATATACATTGTCGACAACCGTGACATTGCCTTGGAGCAGCAATATATGGTTGGACAGATTCGATCACTTTTATTCTTCAATACATATGTTTTTCTAGAGAATGTACTACTTAATCTCAATCTCAAGAATTTTAAGGTGGTTAGAGTTTTGAAACTCGACGGATTTAATTTCAGAGAGAGAAAGTTACCTCGAGAAATAGCTGAACTCATTCACTTGCGGTATTTGAGTTTAAGAGATTGTGACTTGGAGGAGTTGCCATCATGTATAGGGGACTTGAGATACTTGGAAACGCTTGATTTAAGGGTATTGAGGTATTCTGATCTTTTCATACCGGATGTGTTAGGGAAGATGAAACGTTTGAAGCATCTTTATTTTCCTAATAGGATTGGGGGCATAAATAAGAAATTGAGATTTGATGGCCTCAAGGAGTTGGAGTTATTAGAGAATTTTGATGTGAGTAAGTGTGACGCGAACGATCTCATGAAACTAACCAATCTTCAAGTATTAATTGACGCAAGGACAAATAGTCTCGAGGAACAAGAAGGGGTGATGAATTTCGTCAACTCAAACTTGCACCACCCACGGTACACATCCCTTGTAATTTGTGGTGATCATATTAATTTGATTCAATTGTTAGAGTGTGACAATCTAAATGAGTTAAGTATATATGGAGATGAAAGAGTGAATTACATGATACATGATCACCCGTATGAACAACCACGTCTCTCTCAAAGCCTCACTTCTATACGTTTATTATGGAAATGTAATTTTGAGGCAGACGCAATGGTGTTACTAGAGAAGCTTCCCAACCTAAAAAGACTGGAATTAAATGGTGATTGTTTTGCGGGGAATGAATTTGTATGTAGTGCAAACAGTTTCCCTCAACTCATATACCTTGAGCTTTGGAATGTAGAGAAGTTAGAAAAGTGGAGGGTGGATGAAGGAGCCATGCCCAATCTTTCTAAATTAACGATTAATGATTGTGTGAAATTGGAGATGCTTCCAGAGGGATTGAAATTCCTCACGTCCCTTCGAGAATTAACAATTTGGGAGATGCCTGAAGCATTCAAAGATAGGGTTGGAGTGATAGATATATGGTGTAGAAGGACAAGACTTTCACAAAGTCCGTCACATCCCTTCCATTATTATTTAGAACGGAGAATGAATTCAGGTAACTGCACAAGCTAGCCCTTAATTAATTACGTTGTCCGTCCGTCCGTCCCTTTAATTTTAATTGTATTATTATTTCTTATTAATTTCTTATTATTGGATTTCAGGTGAAGAAGCCAATGCCATCCCATATATAAAATAAAAGGACAATTTGTTGGTTTAATTCGCTTGTTAATGTTTAATTTGGCACTTCCCTTTTCTTTCATTTCCATTGTTATCTTAGAGGAGTATGAATTCCGTCACATCTCCCTTCCATTGTTATCCGAGTGGAGCAAGTATGAATTGTACTTAATTTAATTCTGGTACGTAACCGCACAGATTTTAATTTAATTGCTTGTGGTAGCTTAATTAATTATTTTTTAATTATTGGATTTCAGATGAAGCCATTGATCCGATCCTTGGTACTATGTTCGTTTTGGAGACGATGAATTATTTGTGTAATAATCTCTCTATAAGCTCAAAACTTATATTGTATATTGAATAAAATTAAAGAAATTCATATCAATTTTGAATTTGAAAACGTCTTTAATTGAAATTTTTTTGGATCAAACCCTTAATTGACTTTAAAAAGTCAATAATTATCTTATATTTTGGAACGGATGGAATATTTTTTATTCCCTTTCTTTCTACATTATATATATATATATATATAGAGAGAATCCTATTCAGCTAAGGGATCCCTCAAATAGTATTATATATGAACTCTATTAAAGTGAAATTTCAATTACTAAATATGGAAACATACGAATTTTAGAGAAAGAGAACGTGGATAGAGATTTCAAGAGAAGAATAAGAAGAAAAGTTTTAGAGAATACAAAATTCATTTATTTAAAAAAGAAAACTATGAATTTATGTGTCGATTTGGAGGAGTTTAAAAATTGTTTAAATTGACTTTAAAAAGTTATTAATGATAGAGTACGTTTTTTAAAATAAAACTTCTTTTGATTATATTTGGAATAATGCTTCTTGACATGGTTATTAATTTTATCTTTATAACTATAGTTGTAAAAACACTCTCCTTTTATTTTCCCCAAAAGATGTTGTTCTTACATATTCAATATATTCATGTGCTGTATAGTGTTTGAAATTGAATTATCCTGCTTGTAATCGACTAATATAAAAATTTAAAAATTTATTCGACTAATATAAAAATGTATTTCTTTGGATCTTCATATTGTTACTTTTACAAATAAAATAAAATTTACTTGTGACTTAATTTTTGACTTATAAATTAACTGATAAATTATTTTTAAAAAGTAATAATTTTTTACTTCTTAAAAAATAACTTATAAATCTAAGTTTGACTAAATCTAATAACTAATATTTTACCTTTCATCCTTTCCTAAATTACGTCTAATATCCCCCCCCCCTTCTCTCCCCTCTTCTTCTCTCACCTACACCTCTCTCCATTCTTTTCTCTCTCCCACCATCTATTTTTTATTTTTATTTTTTAATTGATATTAAATTTTAAAAACATAATAACTATATTGACATTCATTTAAGATAATTATTTGCTCATATTTCTTTAAGTTTTGCTTTCTTATAATTATTTTGAATTTTGTAAGTCTCAAAATATAAAAATAATAATAATAATAGTAACAAGAAGAATTAGACTATATTAATATGTCTAAAAGAATAATAATAATAATAATAATAATAAAAATAATAATAATAATAATATTGACTAATAACTCATGGATATTATGTCAAAAAAAAAATCATAGATATTGAAGTTATTGTTATTTTAAATATTTAATTAATGTTGGAATGATAATTTTAATAATAAAATATTGAATCAACGTATTTTTTATTAATATATTTTTAAATAATTTTTACACTTTATTTTAATTTATAAATTATTATTAATCAAATAATTTCATAAATATTTTAACTTATAAGTCAAATAAACAAATTTATAAGTCATTTGTTTTACTGCTCGGGTGTTCTGCCATGACGTACGCATTTATCTTCAATTGGAAGAGCCTATTTTACTTTTTTACACAAACGAAAGAAGAGAGAGAATCAGGCTAAATTGAATGGCCGGTGGGGTGAGGGGAGTTCTGCTGGACAGCTCCGCCCTTTTGGTGACCGACGGTGGCGGCGTTAATGGAAATGAAAATCCGTTACTTAAACCTGGAGCTGAATATCTACTTCGCAAGCTTGTCACTCCAATATCCCAACGGTAAAATTATCTCCATTTTTCATTCTTCCCCTCTTTTATGTTTATGCTTATGCTTGTTTAGGCTTGTTCTTTTTCAATTGTTCTATTCTATCAACGAATTGGGGTGCCTATTACTTTGAAATGGTACTTCTAAAGATGAATCATTTTGATTGTTCCAAAATTTTACTAATAATTCTGAAGTTGCCTAAAGATTGCATTGTGTATTGGGAGTGGCACGTAATTTATGTACGGATATAGGTCATTTAACTACTCATTAAGCAACCTAAAGATTGGATTGAATTAGTTGCATCTAAGCTACAGATTTTTCAATTAAGCACCCATTTTCAATGTGGATGTACGGATATAGGTCATTGAACTAGTCATTAAGCAACCTAAAGATTGGATTGAATTAATTGTATCTAAGCTACAGATTTTTCAATTAAGCACCCTTTTTCATTGTGGGAATGATATGGAACTCAAAACTTAGTTGCATCACATGTTTTATGCCAACAAAGACGGTCTATATTTATAAATTGTTAAGAAACCGGTGTTTAAAATTTGAACCATGTTGAAATGTATATACACTGCATATTGATACACACGACCATCAATATTTTATGAAGTCTTTTACCCTTTAGTTGTATACTATAACTGATCTCAATTATCTGTATAATGAATTTTTTATTTTGCAGGGAATATCATATGGACTCGGTCTTCCAACTCTAAAGGTAATTTCTACTGCTGCTTAAATATGTATTATGATTCTGTGGAAATGATGTTGTCTTAGTAGTGTCGTACGCTAAGATAAAATTACCATTTAGACTGAACTTAATTATGGGAAAAATAGATCTTTAGTGATATTTCTTGTAACCAATGAAGAGATATATAGTGCATTCACTTTCAAGTTTTATTGTTATCATTGTTGACATTTGGGGTTCAGTGTCATTTAATCGCTTTTCATGGTGTACTTTTAGTTTGCAGTTGAAAAACCTTCGATAGGTGTATGTGCATGTTTACACTCGTAAAATCTATATACATATACAGGTTTCTCTAGGTTAGTGAATAGCTACTGGTATAACTATGTAGGCGTCCACTTATTGTACCCAACAGATTGTGAACTTCTGATATACGCATTTTGGCAATTAATGAATAAGTTCTTCCAAGTATTGCTGAGCATTTATGTGTGCTATGTGTGTTGGAGACAGTAGAGAGAGACTACTGAGCCTAAATGGAGTTTCATTTATTATATATTAGAACCATTGACCTTAATACTAGCCCTAAGCCATTTGCTTTCCATTCTGAGTAACAGAAAATGATTGTTCTTTATTCTTGAAAGAAGCAAACTATTTAATTTCCTACTACTTGTTTTCGTGTTTGTTCCCCTTTCTTTCTGCAATACAAACTGCTGTCCTATCTTTTTCTGGAAATCAGTCCTTTATTTTTTACAATCATTCACCTAACATTTCTCTTCTCTCTTTTTTTTTCTCTAAGTGTGCGTAACAGTGTGTTCAGTGTGCCAATTCTAGCTCATTTTACAAATGAAATTATTCTTCCTGGTATATTTTTTATGTGTAGTTCCTGACTACTGCATCGCTTCTTATAGGTTAGACTTCTGGAAAGGATCTCGAAGCTATACTCATTTGATATTTTACAACTAAATGTAATTTAACTTGCAGTTAATGGCTTTCAAACTCTTGTTAGCTCCTGCAACAAAATTTATGAAAGTATATGATGGAATTTTTATTCTATTGTATTTGAAACTTAAGATTTTGTAAGTCGTTGAGATTAAAATTACTAACTCTTCTACTTCTCACAAAAAATAATAATTACAAATTTACAACTATTCTCTACCGTGTTTTGCTTCTTGCACAGGTATTTAGAAAACCGGGTAGATTGTTGTGTAATCGGCCCATTTGATAACATATACCCTGTATTGGATCGTATAGAAATCCAACAACTTTTACTTAGTCTGGAAAGGCTCAACACAGAAGGTCGATGTAAAATTAGGGGCCCCCATTTTCTCAAGGTATTTATGCTAGAATGGTATTTATTTTATAATTTTCGTTAATGTTACAATTTCAATGGTAAATGTGGGTAATTTAGTTCTTAATTTGTTTTTGTGAATCTTGTTTAATGGATAACGGTCCAATATCCGTATTCCCTTCAATTTTACTTGCATACATATATAATAATTACCAAGTATTAAGGGTGCTAAACCATTGCTGTAACACTCAGACAGGAAATACCATCAGATATACAACTAATTTACACTTGATCATTTAGGAAGTTGAAAAAACTCTCGTGTTTGGATTTTTTCCCCTATGTATTGGTGGGCATGCTAAACCATTGTTGTAATTTTGATCCCAAAGATATCACACGTACACTAAAACACAAACAAATTCTCACATTTTTTTTCTTTTTTCTAGAAGTTTATTTTCTGCAAACCAAACACATTTTATTTTTCTGTAGACTCAATATGCAAACTGAAAGATACATTTTTGAAAAAATTTTGGCAAACAAAATGGGGTTTTCTCAATTTCCATGTTCTCCTTTTCTCATCTTAACATAGATTTCTTTTAGATTGTTATTTGCACAAGTTCAATACTTCTCTAGTTTTAAGTTTGAGCCTAAATTTATAGGTTGATAATTTTAACGAGCCTAATTTGGGAGAAAGGTTGCTAGAAGTTAAATTGTCTCCTCCAAGTATAGTGAAACCTTAAGTTGCTTGTGGTGTATCTGATGCTCACAGTATGGTAATAACTTTTCCTAATGTACTTTTGATTTTTCAGCTTTAGTATCAGAAAACTTGTGTTATCAAGTTAGTGTTATAACTTGTAAGATGAATTGGCTACACATGGTTTCTTTATGTTCGACTTTTACTTTATTATGTCATCTTTCACCCGTTCATAATATTAAATATCCTGATGTCCAGATTTTTCTTTGACAATGGGGATTTGATAACCTTAATGACATAAAAAACTGAAACTTTGGCTTCACTTCTTTTTTGGTAAATATCTATCCTCCTTTCTTAAGAAGAGATCTTAGACTTTTTACACTTTTGGCAAAATCTCTTATAAGCCCTTTGCCTTTCTATTCGTCATGACTCATGAGGCTACTAATTGGTTTCCCTTAGCCTCTTACATTCGCATTGCAAAGGTTTCTCAAAGCTCTTTTACACTTTAGGTACAATCTCTTATACGCCCTTTGCTTTTCTATTCGTCATGAGGCTACTAATCGGTTTTCCTTAGCTTCTTACATACGCAAGACAAAGGTTTCTCAAAGATCTAAGCTTTTTTCTAGTTACGAGTCATCATCATCAACTCAAGACTAATAATCTGCTTCAGGTTGCTTACGTGTGATGTGTTTGAAGAATACTAAATTCAATATTTGAATGTTTGTCAAGGACTAGGGTTGCCTTTTTCTTATGAAGCATACACTATGATCTAATTTCTAAGCTCTATAGGGGGTAAAGATGGTGAGATTCTTTGGAGGTGTGGGTATTTGCGACTATGCGAGGAATTTAAATTTTAGGTTTAGAGGAACACCAAGATCCTTAGCAGTACGTTTGATTTGTTATGATGACTCGCTTGTTTTTCTTTCGCCATCGGCAATAAGGGCTTTCCAGGAAGTGGGGGTGTTTGAAATTTATCCGGAGAGAAGGTCACTCCTACTTTCCCTGTTTCTATGGAAGACTCAATGTCCTTCTGGTAAATGTAATAATAGTACATTAGCTTTTAGCCTGAAAAGCTCTCTACCTTCCCTGTTGCACTTACGTAGGTTTTATTTCTCAATTTGGGTTTATTTTCTTTGTAAAGCCTTAGTTCATCTATTATGCATCTAGGACATGGACAGAACTTAAAAGTCAAAAGGCTTGTGTGTTTCTTTTAGGCGGTTGTTTAAGGTGCTTTTAATCCAAAACTAAGTTTGGGGTGAAAATTGAATTTAGGTGCAATTTGTGATTTAGTCTTTTCTAGATTGAAAAGGGTATTGCATAGGTGTGCTTGGCAGGTACCTAATTAAATAGTGGGTCAGACTGTTGTCTATTCTTTGCATATATTCTACTTTTGACTCCATAATTTTCATCTATGTTCTATGTGAGCTATTCAATTTTTCAGTCCCATTTGTTCTTTTTCTGAACTAGATTTCTCTATCGATTGGCAGGCCATTGTCTATAAAGTAGATGATTACAGAGGATTGAATGTTCCGCTTCCAGTAGTTGTGCAGGTAGGCAAGAAATTCTATAACACTGACTTTGGCTTTGTTAAAAGTTGCTAGTTCCACTCTAGTCTGCTACTGGTATGCGGTAAGTAATCCAAGGTCAATATTTAATGGATGAGAAATCTGTATATGCTTCACGCCAAAAACTTGGGTTCAGTGAAAGTGCAATAGACATTTTGGTCTTTGCAGATTTATCCCCAACAAAAATTTAGTCCTTTCAGTTTGGGTTTTTTATTTATGTGGAGACAAAGATGATGTTAATTAAGCAATGTGGTACAATTAATCTGGTCTTTATTTTCCCTAGAAGGTTCACATTGATGATCCAGTGTTATTGTGCCGAATCTGCCAATATCACTGTTCAGCATTGACAACAGTGCTGATTGAAACCAGTCCTGAGGTTAAAAGTACTCGTCCTTTTACAATAAAGCCTATTTCCTTAGGTCTGGATACTTTATTGTAATCTGTTTGGAGTAAAAATGTTGGTTAACAACTACAAGGCCAAAGACCTTTTTTCTATTCTTATCAGATTGAGATCTAATTAGTGGCGGTTCTAAATTTTTAGTGAAGTCCATTGATTTTATTGGGGATTGTTTAAAGTTTATATTGGTAAAAGAAGCTCTCATTTAGTTTCTTGTCGGTGATATGCCTCAATAAACTCCTTTCTCAATCTTATCATCCTATACTCTGCTTCTAAAATGGGTAAGGCCTACCTGAGATGATATCATTAAACATGATTAAATCTAATACAGTTTATATAATTATTATACAAACAGATACAAAGTGTCTGATACAGCTACTCTGAATAAGAAACTAGGATATGAGTTGAGACAACAGACATGGGACATGGACTGATACTGTGTCAGTATTATAGCATAATTGTCAAAGTCTTGATTTTCTGTGCATGTGATTAGTTTATCTCTGATTACCTTTACTTTCTCTGTTCGGAGCAACGCATTAAGTTTACTTAAACTGCAGGAATATGTGGATCATTCTTCTACTTTGTTCAAATTTTATGTATTGGGGGATAAGATCTTCTATGCAGTGAAGAAGTCTACACCTAATTCCAATATCTTGATAATGCTTTCTGAAAAAGATGGACTTGAGCCTCTACTTTTCGACAGGTAAACCTTTTGCCTCTTCATCTGGCTTTTGGCTCTTTGCTAATTATGTTGTGTAGCAATTGTCAAAACCATAATTCCATGGCTTACCAAAATAGCTTAAAATCTTTACCAACTTCTCAAGAAGTTCAGCAGTCTGGAATCTAGTTTTTTATATATATATATATTTTTGAGAACAAAAAAAATTAAAATCTAGTAAACACTTACCAGGCTAAGAATCTTCGCTGGACTGGCCACCTTGCTTCCTTGTCAAAAATTATGCCGCAAACTATCTTCAATCTGTTTCAAACCCTTTAAAACAATGAAGTCTATGAAGAGCTGGCCAAAATTTTCAGTAAAACAATGCCCCTTTGCCAGCAGCAGTACCACCAGTTGATTGGCTGATATAGTTAGATAGAAATCCATCAGTTAAAAATTGAAAATGAAGAGCAATGAACTAATAGAACTATGAGGATAATGGAGATGTACATATTATACTTAAATACAAACCTGAGACACTTTGGAAGTATGGTGCTAAGTTGTAGGGAGATAATAGTTTATAGGGAAGTAATCTGGTCTTGATGTGATCCTTGTGCAAGTGCTTCTATTTATAGAAAGTTATCTACATGAAAAGCTTACCCAAGAAGCACTTCTCATATGTCATGTTCAAAATCTTGTTACGCGTGATGGAACAGATTGATGAAGCTAAAGAATATCGATAAATTTATAGCATCTTTTGTACGATTCACATCTCTTGTAGGATCTTGGTAGCAATTTTCTTACTCTTTCAATTCCTGTGTTGGTATTCCAATGGCACTCCTTTCAGAATATAAGTTGTTTCCCATTCGCTTTTTTAGTTTCATAATTTTCATTCCGTCAGAAATGAATTCTATCCACTTCATTTGATAAAATTTACCTGCATTTCATATATGTAGTTTGTATATGTAATAGACTTGTTATATTCCTTTTGATCTCTATTTTTTAGCTGCTCCATTTTGAGGAATAAGGAAAAAAATTTACAAATACAGGTGAAACTGGAAGTGATCAGTGTCTCATTGTATTCTAAATTTAGAAATACATTTTCCTTTTTAATCCGTTTCAAAATTATAATTTATATTTTAATCAATGTCTCATTGCATCAATATTTTAATTTGCTATTATTTTTCACTATCATTTTTAATATTACACCGGTTCAATCGAATTTCTAGTTAATATTAAGGCTATATTTGAGAACATAAAATTATTTTTAAAATTCGTCATTTTATAAATGTATTTCTAATTTTGAAACAGATGGAGTATAATTTTGCCGTACATTATTTTTAAGTAAATTATATTATTCCTATATGTAAATTATATTTTTTAATAAGAAGATTTCTTTATCCTTTTTATTATGTTGAATGCGACACGAAGCAAAAGCATGGCATAGAACTTTATTATATTTCTTTCAAGATTAGATTTCATTATTCATTATGTGGATCGCGACATGATTAATTGTCTTTACCTCCTCTGACCTATTAAAAATTGCTATTTTAACTTCACCTAAGTTAATCTTTTACTTTATAACCATTGTCTTATAAGATTTTGATATAGTTTATTATACAAAATTTTACTCTCTCTATTCCTAAAAAACAATTTATTTATAAAATTTATAACTATTAATGATATATTTTTATTCCATGTTTAGACTTAAATTTGTTAAATATTTTTTTGTTCTAAAATATGGAATTAATGTTGACCTTCTGAAATCAATATAAAATATTTTTAAATTTAAAATTGACATCGGTTCTTTTAATTTTATACAATATAATTATGAAAATTGTAAAATATTTTTAAATCTAAAATTGACATCGATTCTTTTAATTTTATACAATATAATTATGAAAATTGTAAAATATATCAAATTTATATCGGGGTACAAATATATATTTGTCTTAAACCTAAAATAAATCACATAAGTTTTAAATTTAAAAAATTTGTCTTGTTAACCTTTTCATCTTTTTTACTCCCACCATTTTATATCGAATAGGAACTACCACCAGAACTAGTATTTTTATTTGAATATCGTCCATTAATCAATCTTAAGAAAAATTCTATTTCTAATCATTGAACACCGTTATAGTACATTTAGTATTTTTTCTCTCTTCCATTCTTGTAAATTCAACATGTTAATTATGTTCAAATTTTACAAATATGAATAAACGGATTTGTATAAAAAGAAGACTATAGATGCTCCAAAAAAGTTATACTATTTCAACCAAGTCGGCCTTTATTTCATATTGATTTTGAATTGTTTTTTCTTGTATCTCAACCCCTAGGATGTAAAATCTCATCCGCGTGATAATGTGGTCATAGAATTATAAGGATAAACTTAAAAAAATATTGCCTCATTTTATATTAACATTAACAAAGAAATGAAAAACCTTTATAAAACAAAAAAAAGATTATAAACAAAATTATTTTTGTAAAACGGAGGAACTTTACTGAATTTTCTTGCCTCAAATTTGAAGGATGTTATTAAATATTGATGCAATTATCACTTTTTATATTAAATACGAAAGCAATAAAAATTCATAAACACTCTCAAAATTAAAAGCAAAATATACATGTAGCCTCATACAGTAAAATCTCGATAAATACATATTTTTATGATTGAAAAAAATACTACTTTAACGAGATTATTTATTTATCGATAAATGAATAATTTATTTATTTATTGATAAATTAATATTTATTATTTTAGAGTAAATTTTTTAATTTATGAGTATGATCTTGATCCAAATAATAATTCTGTTTTATTAAATATTTCCCTAAAAGAAGTTTTTCAAGTAATAATTCCCTTAAATAAACGAAAATATTATTTTATCCAACATTCGTTTAATTGAGATTTTACGGTATATACTTATAGATTATAGATATCCGGGTCAATAATTGGGTCCCATTAGCCCCTCACAAATCTATCATGTTACTACCAGTACTTCTTACTAGTCTCGGAACTATAAATAGGTAAACTGAGAAGATCTTGAAACCGAGAAACCCTCTCCATTGTCTCTCTGCCCCTTGGGCCTCTTTCTTGCTCCTCGCTCACTGGGAAGAAGAAGAAGAAGAAAACCCCCCAATTTCCTAAACCCCAGATCAGATCCACCTGAAAATTTAACAAAAACGGAAGTAAAGCCCTAATTTTGATTTTGATGAATCCAAACAAGTAAAAATGGCTCAGGACTCATCATCGGATTTAGTATCTGATGATCGTCCTCAATCGCAGAGCTCTTCTAGTTCTTCTGATCCGTCACTCTCCCGGAATCTATCGTCAAGTCGACTGAACGCTAAGGCGCCAGAGTTCGTACCTCGGAGCAGCAGCAGTAGCAGCAGCTCAACCGATCCAACTCAGCCACCGGCGATTCCGTACCACCAACCGCCGCAGCTTAATCATGGCAGTGGATTCTTCCATGCTCAACCGATTCAGGGTCACGTGAGGATGCCGGTGCAGAGCCACCGTCCTTATTCTCATCACGTGCCGGTTCATTTTCATCACCATCATCAACAGCAGCAGCAGCAACAGCTTGGTCAAGCTCAAAAACAAGGTGCCGTTGATTCGGATCATGTTAATAAGAATGGTCTTACGGAGGAAGCTACTCAGAAAATTATAAATCAGGCATGGATACCCTTTTCTTTTTTAAAATCCATTTTAATTGTGGCTATACTTTTATATTTCTGTAATGTTACTTTCTTAGTGCTAAATTCTTTTTAATTGTTTTTTTTTTGTTTTAAAACTGTGGATGCATGCTTATATTATGTTGATCTAAGGCTTTTTAATGCTGTATTTTATTTGCAGCTCTTATCTCTACCTTTGGGTAGTAGTATGAGTGATCATGTGTATGCCGATGGTAAAGAAATTGAACAGATTGTATTTTACCCAAACTTCCTCTAGTAGTTATCATAAGATCAGTTAGTATATATTAATACAACTTTAAATAATTTAAATTCCTTACTTATCATTTTTATTTTTATTTTAATTTACACCACTTGTTTGTATAGAAACAAGATAATTTTATACACTGCTATAAATAAGGAAAACATTTGAGAAATTAATAATATAATCTTTATAAGTACGGATGTTCCTGGTATGTTTGGTTGTTCCTTTTTTTTTTTAAATACAACTATGTTAATTTCATTTTTACTTTTATTTTAAACAAAATATAGCTTTTATGCATATATTTTATCATTCATATTTAAATTAATGGATATTTTAACGTGCAGCTCGCCAACTCATGCTCTCTTAAACTAGTATTGAGCATGATACATGTTCTAGATTGTTACTCTGCACAAACTTTTCTTCATTATAAAGTTAGGGTAAAAGAATTAATCACTCATGAGTTATTATTCCTTTCGTATCCTTCTTAGATATGTATGTTAACCATTCTTCATTAGACTGTTTAAATGTTGGACAGACAAAGTATCTAAGGGACCAACCCCATGTTGTGCTGTATGTCTGAATCCATTATAGGTAATTTACTTATGAGCGCTTAGGCAAGTGGCACATAGGTCACTTCAGGCACTTTAGTCTATTCAGAGAGTTTTTCCCCCCATTAAAGACATCTCAAGGCTTGATTATGTACTAAAATTATCCAACATGTTCCTTGCGATAAATTCCCTCCTTGCCAACCCCCCTCCCAAAAGGGCCAAGATGGAGAGGGAAAGGAAGAAAATTTTGTTTTGTATCTTCAAAATGGTTATTATGCATGCATTTAAAGCCAAAAGTAAATTTAGTTATATAACATGAACGTTGCCCTTATCTTCATACAGTATACATGTGCTGAAGATAAGGAAAACGTTCTTATTTGTAATTGTTGCCCTTTTGGCTTTTGAATTCATGCAGGTATAGGAAGAAATGAATGCGGGGATCTTGATTTATCGTGAATTTAAACAATTTTCAGGTGGAATATTATTTCAGTGATGTTAATTTAGCTACTACAGATCATCTGATGAGGTTCATAAACAAAGATCTTGAAGGATATGGTACATTTTGCTATTTATTATTTACCTTTCATCATCAGTTGTTGCGTCTTACTAGTGTACAGTTTACTACATTGATTCTTATTTTAATTCTTCCTAGTAAAATATTGCGCCTTACATATGCAGTATGAGCATTCTGTCAATAAATTGCTATATTAATATATTTGACAGAATATAGAAAGTTTTAATTCACGCAGCATGCATTTGATAGAATGTCCTAAATTTTCTGAAAAAATGACTTGTTACATGGTAGAAATGACATGAATGAGTTTGAAGGTATCATGAAACATAATTATAGATTGAAATGATGCCTTGTACGTAAAAGCTTATATACTCATTTGAATGGTGTGCCAAATTGAAGATTGTATCATCAATGAAAAAGAAACAAATTTCCATTTTATATATAGCACCAACCAGCTTTATTAGTTTATGAGTAGCAGAAGCGTTGTAGGCTATGGCTTTACATCAACGAGGCGGAGTGTTTTAGATCCATTGACCTTAGATGTTAATTGATTGCATGGACTAGGTTTATCATTTATTCTCTTCTTTATTTATTCTCTTCTTTCTTTTCTTTATCCCCCCCCCCTCCTTTTGCTTCTTATGCAATTTGGTCAAGCTCTCATCCTTGTGCCTTCACAATCTTTTGCTATACTGTTCACAAGAGCAAAACATATAAGACGATAGAAATGATGCACTATGAAAGACTGAAATGTGCATACTTGTCTTAACTCGCATTTCTCATTATGCTTGTGAAGTTGCTAGTTATATTTTATAATTTCAGTAATGCCTGTCCCCAATCCGCCCAATCCCCACCCCTGAGAAGAAAATTAATTCAAAGACACGAGTTGTTGCATGGCTTTCATTTTTAAATGTTTCCTTTATAGATTATTCAATGATGGTGCCAATCGTAATTTTCCCCTACTTTTATGCAGTGCCACTTTCTGTTGTTTCATCTTTTAAGAAGATTAAAGCTCTCATTAGTAGTAATTCCCAACTTGCTAGTATTTTGCGGAACTCGGAAAAGCTTGTGAGTTCTTCTATAGATACTTTTTCGCTCTCTTTGATGTTATCCTCTTTGTTTACAATTACTATTATTTTATTTATTCTTTTACTTTTTTCCTCCTAACAATCTGTAGACGGTAAGTGAAGATGGAAAAAAAGTTAGACGCCAGCTTCCCCTTACAGAGTCAGACATGGAAGAGTTGCAAGTAGGTTACTTTTCTAGTTTACGTTTATTTTCGTTTTCTATGAGATGAACTAAAATTTAGTTTACAACTTCTTTCTGCTCCATTGGATGACCATCTTCTGAATAAAATCGTGAATGCAATGTATTGCATATTTTACAGTTCACCATGAAATTTCTGTTCCTGCTAAATTTTGCAAGTTGTAAAGTTTGAATAAGCTGTTTGCGGTGTTTATATTTAGTAGTTAGCATCTCCGGTCTTTTCCTTTAATTCCTTTACTCGTTTTGTTTTTATAGTCCCGCATAGTCGTTGCTGAAAATTTACCTGAGGATCATTGTCACCAGAACCTCATGAAGGTTTTCTCAGCTGTCGGAAGGTACATGTTTTTTTCTATTTAAAAAGTTCTAAAACTGTATACATGAACCTTTTGCTAAATAAAATTGTTTGAATCCTTGCCAGTGTAAAGTCAATTCGAACCTGCCAGCCCCAGACTTCCAATGGTGGGACATCCTCGGCATCTAGAACAGCTAAAGCAGATGGCATGCTTTACAGTAATAAGGTATAACAGGTTTTTAAATTTCTGTAATCATGAGAAGTTAAGTTAAAATGGTCCTGAGGTAAAAAGCCTGATGCTAGCAGACCAATATATCATTTATGGTTGTTACTTGTTGGTTGCGTAGCAGGTTGTTTGGTGCTGTCAGTAACTATTGCAGGAGAATTATTAAAATCATGTAGTATTTATTAATTTGTTTGTTATGTTTGCAATTTCTAGTTCCTATATTTAGTACTGTTTATGAAAGATTGATCACGTTTCTAACATCTAAAATTCCATTTTTTTTGTCTTCAGTTGCATGCATTCGTGGAATATGAATCGGTTGAGCTTGCTGAGAAAGCAGTATGTATTAGTGTTGTCTCTAATTTGAAAATGTTGTCCCTCTTTTCTCCTTAAATGAGTGGCTGCAGAGATAATTTGTTTTTTATTTTTACAGGTTGTGGCGTTAAATGAAGAGGATAACTGGAGGAATGGCCTTAGAGTTCGTTTACTGCATAAACGTACAGTATGTTCCAAACATATTTTATATATATACATCTTTCGTTTTGTTTATTTATTTGAATGCAATCTTAACGCTCTGGTGTTGGATGGATATGAAGTGCACATTAGAGCTTTTCTGATCATTCAATTAATAGCAAACCAGGGAATACATAAAGCTGAAAATACGTTTTAGACTAGAAAGTAGCAGCAATCTTAGATTTAACATTTATGGATGTTTTCCATTTTCTTTGATCAGAAAAAATCTGCTCAAGCACGGGTAAAGAAAGTTGGGCATGAAGGTGAAGCTCATCGTAAAGAAGATGACACATCTACATCTGAGCAGCAAGAACCTATTGAAAAACATTTAGAAGATCCTTCTCAGCATGAAGCCCAGTCAAATCAGGCGCATTGGCATGGAGTAAGTTCCTTTGACTTCATTCAAGATATATTTGCCATTTCTCAAAGGTGTTTTTAGAAATCAGAAGCTTAGAGGTAGTCCACATTGATTCACCCTTTAAAAGAGTTGATCTTTAACAAAATATTGCCCTAGGTGCAGAATTAACTTTTGTCTTGGTTCTGGTTAATGCAAAAATCCTATTCTTGGGGACAGTTCTTGAACACATTGTATAACAGAATGGTTTTTCAGCTCAGCAAAGAACAAGTAATACCAGTTTGTATTGCATTTCTTTGCCTTATGAACAAGTTTTTAATCTTTTGGTTTGTGGCTCACATCTGGTTAGACTTGTTCATCTACTTAAGAATTAGGATAGAAGCTACAACTGAATTGAACTTCGTAATTGTGACAACAATGGCAATGTCATCTGCTTTTTAAGATTTTTGCTCATGTTATTGTCGTATAGTCATGTTATTTCTTGTCAGAAATGTAAGGACCCGTTTGGTTTAATCGCTTTTGTGTTTATGCTTCTGTTTCTACTTTCAAATGTTTCTTCTTTTTCTATTGAAAAAAAATAGAAAGCATTGTTTGGTAAGCATTTGTGAAGAGATGGGATGGGGTATAGCTAAGAGAGAAAGTGAGAGGAGTGGGTTTTGTTGGGTTAAAGTGACAAGGAGCATTGACATTGGGTTAAGTCAAAAGGTGAAGCCAATTTTGAAGGACCGCTTTGTTTCTTTCACATTTTTTACGCAGAAGGGCTTTTACTTAGAAAGTTTTAGAAGCAAAAGGAGTTCCCAAACAAGAATTTTTGTTGCCAATTTGTGAAATATGAAAGCAAAAAGAGAGGTTTTTAATCAGAAATAGTTCCCAACGATGCTAATTGCTTCTGCTTCCAGCCTTTTTGCTATGGATTTCATTTTTCTGAAATTGGCAAAAAATATATATATATATATATATATATATTATTTCTTAGAATGCTTATGGATATGACATGTGCGTCCGAGTATATCTATTGTGAGTATACTGCTTTCTGGGAGTCCTTATTGAACTGTTTGGGCAGGCAGAGGAGCAGGCAAATGATAAGGAGGGTTCCCAGAAGAAGGGGCGAAGCCGTGGACGAGGCAAGGGACGCGGGCGACCTCAATACCACCAGAACCACAATCACAATCACAACCATAACAACCACAACCACCGTGGAAACCATGTCGGAACCCCCCCTTCAGTTCGTCCTGCCAATTCTGAGCACCCCACTGTTTCCAAGCAGCCTCCTGGGCCTCGCATGCCAGACGGCACTAGGGGGTTCTCTATGGGCCGGGGAAAGCCAGTTTCTGTAAATATTGGGTAAAGTCTTTCTTATTTTAAGCACAGGTGGTCAAATGCGTCAAGTGTTTTTATGGTGGGAGATGCGTCCTATTTACTAGGATCTTATGGGGTGCAATCCGCTCTGATTGGTTCAAAGATCAATCTAGCAGTTGTTCGGATTGAATAGTATTACTTTCTATTTCAGCGTTTTGAAGGAACTGTTAAGCTTTTTTTTTTGGTTTGTATTTTTTCTCTTCAAGGTCTTTATCTAATGTAAAACAGAGGAAACCAGGGGCATATACTTACTAATGCCTATAGACGTGTCTGAAGAATTTAAAATGCAATATAACTATCACTCTCTTCTCCATTACCTTCACCCTTCCATATGCACACACAAACATGAAGAGACACGAAAACCTAGAATTTATATTGCAAAACACCTAAATTTGTTTTTATACCTTTAAGGACCTCTATGACAAATAAAATGAAAAAGAAAAACATTGTTCCTCAATAGTTATTATATAGTATTTTTTGTTTTTCTTTTTTGGTGCCTCTAAGATTATATTTCAACATCAATGGAAGGGGATTTGATCCTACAACCTTTGCATGCAGAGGTGTGGTGCCACCGTCCGGCCAAAAGGCGCGGTGGTGTCAGAATATAGGTTTGGGATGCCCTTTGTTATATGTTTCTTGCTTGTAATATTCTTAAACTGTTGCTCTTCTTGTACCAAATCAAAGAGAGTGTGGGAACATGAGCAGCTGGGGCTCGTGAACTTGTTGAGAACTTCACTATAATAAGTTTCCTACTTTGTTCATGCCCCAAATCACTCGTTGCCTCTAATTTATATTTATTAATTTTTGTTTATTTATTAAGATGGAACTCGGTTTGCAATTGCTAACTACTTGATGCATGCAACACCTTACAAACTATGCATGTTGCGTTCCATAATAGACTTGTTGACGTAGCTATCTTCGGGAGCTCTGATAACCCGGGTATGGGTTAGGTCCAATCTGCAAGAGGGAGTCAATTGAATATCCTTGACGACTTGTGTTGCCGGGGAGCTCTGATATCTAATCTGTAAGAGGGAGTCAATTGAATATCTTTTACGACTTGTGCTTCCGGGGAGCTATGATAGCGGGTTAGGTCCAATCTGCAAGAGGGAGTCAATTGAATATCCTTTACGACTTGTGTTGTCGGGGATAGTTCTGATGTGAAAATAGGTTTTAAGGTTTCAATAGTGAAGATGATTACTTTTTCCTGTTGAGCTAACTCTCCTATTTATAGATTTCTGTAAAGTATTTCTCACATGTTTGTGTTGTCGGGGATAGTTCTGATGTTGTGTTGTCGGGGATAGTTCTGATGTGAAAATCAGTACGGAGGTTTTAAGGTTTCAATAGTGAAGATAAAAGTAATTACCTTTTCCTATTGAGCTAACTCTCCTATTTATAGATTTCTGTAAAATACTTCTCACATGTTTGACACATACCTAGTGGGGTTGATGTGTATGAGCCCTAGTGGGCAAGTCACCCCTTCACGCACAAGGATCGTTCCTTATTTGGCGGAGAAGTAGTTTAGTTCACATAAGTGAATTTAGGTGAGGTGAGAGAGAATATTCATGCTTTCATCATTTAAGGTTTAGGTTCATTGGACAATGTCAACTGTCTAGCATTTTGGGACTAACCGGGCATAACATTTCGGGACTTACTTTATTTGTTTCAAATTATTAAATTATTATTGATTTTTTAAAAACATTTTTAAACTTAAAATCGACATTAATTTTTTTAATTTAGTCAAATAAAATGATGGATATTCAATAGTTTGAAAAAAATCCACCCAATTTTTTCTTTTCGGGGTTTTGATCTAAAACTTGGTATTCTAAACATCGTTAGGCGGCAGAAAGGGTGCCTAGCGTCTAGGCCGCCAAGATAGTGTCTAAGCGTTTTCTTAGGGATCTCATTTATTTATTTTCTATTGTATTTACTTGTTATACTATACAAAATATATATGATATGTAATTTTTTAAAATTTTATATGAAACATTAAAAAAAAACAATTTTTAAGTCCTAACAAATTTATTTAAGTATTGTAAAATTTTAAAATAGAAGTATGATTCTACCTAAACAGAGTAGGCGTTTAGCCAAATCAAGAAACACTTAAACAAAAATTAATCGGACCTGGACTGAAATTTTTAGAACACTTAAAACTTTAGAACACTTAAAACTTTTATCGAGTCTCCATGTCATTCATTGCGGGTGGGCGTTGAGTATTTTGGGTCTCGCTTGATAGACTTTATGAAAAGTTGAAGTGTCTTGTTATGCTTAGTGATTATGATTTATATTATTCTTTTGGCCATTCACAAAAAAAAAAATTCCAAAATACCATTAAGCTTATGTTGTTGTTTGAAGCATTCAATAATTTACATATTTTTTCTTAGCCAATTGATATTTTGATGCGCGAAAGCGTTAGTTTCATCAGATTTTTTTTCTCGCATAGAGATGAATTTCACTTACTATAAATAGTAATTTGTGAAAATAATAATTCTCTTTTCTAATAGAAAAGTTACTATTTCAAGCACAACAACAAAAAAAATCTAATCAAATTTGGTCCTGAGTAAGACATTTTGTTCTGTTTTATTTTGTTATGAATATTAAAATTTGAATACAACATATTAAAAATTAAAATTTATTGTTAAAAAGAATTATAGTCTTTTTATATTGAGTCTTACTGCATATGATAATAAATCTATCTCAATAATAAATATCAAAATATATGAATATATGGGATTGGGAATTTGGGATAGGAATAAATTAAGAAAGCTTTACATTAATTTTTTTATGCACTTTTTTGAATAGAAATTCTTTTCAAAAAAGATCCGGACTTTCGTATTTTGTTTGGTCTTCGAGATCTTTTCGATGACATATGTTGTACTGAATGGATATCTATATAATTCGATCAATTGCGTAAAATCCGTAATAGCAACGGAACTGAAAAAAGTATATATAATATAGAAAAGACAAAATTTTCTATTATATTAATATTTTCTATTAAGCTAAATTAATATTAATTAGTGATTTCGATTTACTCGTAATTTAATTTTATCACAAAAATTATCGATATATACATTATTTTTCCTTTATATATTACGATAAAAATATGACGAATCTTGTTCTGAGAAGACAAAATAATATATTCCGTAAAATCAATACAAATATATGAATAATTATATCATACCCGTAACAAAAGTCCGACATGTTCTTAAAAATTATAAATCTCTTTCTAAAGAAATTACAAACTTTCATATATCAAATCTAAAACAATGTCTAATGTTCTAAAATTTTAATTTTCAATAAAAATGTCATTAAATTGACAAATTACCTATAAAAAAAGAATCAAATAATCAATCAACATCTTACATCTCTACGGTATACATTTCCGCCCAAAACCCAAACAAAATAGTACCAACTCTCTCATCCTCCTCACTTGCAATGGTAGAATTCGTACCACAAAGACCTAATTCGATTGTGCCCCCAGCAACATCCGGCGACGCTCCACCACCCCTCCAACCACCGCCTGCCACCGCCGCTCCCGGCGGTGCTCGAGGATTGGCATCTACAATAGCTCAGAGGCCGGCCGTACGAGTGACGTCGGAGTTCGACAGCGACAGCTCGATGTTCTTCCACAAAGTATCATGCAAGTTAATGGAGAATCTTGCGAAGCTGAAGCTCAGTTTTCGAAACAATATGAAGGGAAAAGTGGCTGACCCTCAATTGAGCTTCACCTCCAAGTACCTCTCTGTTGATTATGATGTTGAAGGGAAGAGCGCTTTGGTTAAGGGGTCCTTTGAGCTCGGTCCGGGTTTGCAACTCAGAGCCACTAGCGATATCAAGGTTTATCTATATGTATATTGTATTGTGTATGTATAATAATTAGTTGCTGTTTTGTGGAGAAGAACTCTGTTTTACCAATTTTATTGTGAATTGGGTTCTAATTGTGATTAATTTGAATTTTGAGTGTAAAAGTTACCCAAATTATGATCTCTCTGAATTCTGGTACTGTTAATTTCAATGTATTTAATCTTTTGTAGGCAATTTTTTTGTTGTTGTTGATCCATTAAAAAAACAAAATTGAATGAACATTATTGTAAATAAATCAATGTTGTAGCATGTGGTTGATGTGGAGGGATTTTAATGGGAAATAAATACTGGTTACAGTGGCCCGTCCTCAGTTATTAACTTGTGGTCTCTCGTGAGAGATGTAGACATGTGCTGATGGTAATATGTTATAATTGTTGTATGAAATGTTTTTTTTTTATGTAATCGAAAGTGCTTGCAGTTTCCACTTTAAAAAGTACTTTGTAATGCTCTAGTACAACATAATGGACAAATCAAAGAAAAATGTCGAAACAATGTAATGACTAATGAGCCATTGCATTACGGCCTCATTACGTTGATGTGACCCAAACCCAAATGCCACCTTATTCTTAACAAGGTCAGCTTCTTACTGAAAGGAATGATCTTGATGGTTGTTTTTCATATGGTGTTTTGAATTTTAAATCTTTTTTTACTCCTCTCTCTTAAAAAAATTATGCAGGCTCTATAATATCTGTCAATCCAGAATTATAACCAAGTGTTTATATTTGTGATGTTTTGTGCGTACTAGACTGATTTTCTTACTCAAATGTTGTATATCCCTTAGGCACAACAAGGAGAGGTGGCAATGGTTGCGGATCTCGCTGGTCCTGCATACAAGATTGAACTATCATCTCCACTTCAATCTGTTGGTTTGGTGAGAGTAATTCTTTATCTAGATTTTTAATATAATTTCAAGTTCACATTTTAGCCAGTTGAAGAAAAATTTATAGCGTGACATTTGTTATTGGTTCATCACTTGAACTTCATCCTAATTGATATGTTGAACACCTATCCAAAGTTGCATTATTCGTCAAATGACTAATAATGCTTCGTTCATATTCATAGATAGAATCTTCTGGTATATTCATTACAACATCATGGCGTTTTTTGGTTCATTTATTTGTCTTCGTTGTGTGCAGCCAACGCAAACTTTGGCTTCACTGACCCACACCCGAAGTCGCATTTGCATGCATGGCTTAATATGCATGGTTGCTATTACTATGTTAATGTATTATTTTCTAATTGTGTAATATCTCATCCTACAACTGCAGCCAAAAGCAACCTTAAAGTTCCCCCTTGGCGAAGTTTCGTTCCTGCAGAAAGAAGGGGAGGAAGAGGAAAAGCAGAGAATGCTATCAATAAACGGAATCCTTAAAAGTCAAGTTCTCAATGGAGTTTGCACTGTTCAATTCAGGGATGAAAACTTGAATTTGAGATACTCATATAAGGTCTCTATTAGCTTTATTCATCAAAAATAAATTTCTAATAATAAGATTATATTAAGCCCTTGGTGCCTCCTTTACATAGTTCCACTTAATTTAACCGTAGGGATTTTTTCAAGGAATGTTGAGACTGTAAATTCCCTAGTCTGAGTGTTGCATTTCTCTCTTTTGGTATATGAAATTGAGAGCCTCCAATTTGTTGCAGGATGAGCAAATGGCCTTCATTCCAAGCATTTCTCTTCCTTCAAATACACTATCATTAGCATTCAAGCGTCGATTTGGTCCTTCAGACAAGTTGAGGTGATCTCTCTCCCTCGCCTTTGCATGCAGTGTGTATATAATGCAACATACAATACTGCAGATTCTAAATTGCTAATTATATTTGGTACAACTAGAATTTGTAAACAACTTTTTCTTTCACGACGTCAGCAACTATGACAGATTATTCACATTAGTGCTTATATATATACTACCTTTCGGATTACTTTGCCTCAAGCTCATGTTGTGTGGGGATTTGGTTGAGAACTCTTAACATTTTTTCTAAGTTTGCTTCTATATGCAATTATATCATTCATAATATTGAATAATCTGCAACAAAGAAACGAATATCAAATGTCAATGTCTGAGAGTCCACTGTGTTAAGAAAACACAGACTGTTAGTTGCCAATTTCTAACAAAGTGTGTTATAGATACTTGAAACTTATGTTTCATCATGCTGAAATCTTCCTGACAAATTTTTCCTTTGTTAAGAGAAATTAATCTGACATGGTCTTTCTTTGTTAAGTGAATTTCTGTTGCATATTCATAAGAGATCCTTCGCAATGTCTTGGAATGGCTTAAAAATCCTTAAATAGGTGTGTCATTTAGTCACTAGTTAAGTTATCGATTCTCGTTTCTGTTTGACCAAACTATTTTAGAGTTTATTTGGCTATATTTTGTTAATTGCTTTCCAGTTACCAATGTGACCAAAGCGAGGCTGGTTGATATGAGGATGGTGTTTCTAATTATTCTAATATTCTCTCTTTAGTTACTTGTACAACTTCGATTCAAATTTTTGGAGTGCTGTGTACAAACACACAGTTGGCAAGGATTACAAATTTAAAGCTGGTTACGATTCAGGGGTCCGACTTGGCTGGGCATCTCTTTGGGTAAGTTCTTTGATGTATTTTTAAATTTGTTACGATGACTAAATGAATTAAGTTATAGTTCTCTTGCTAGCAATCTTTCTATAAGCTTCTAGTTCCCGATTCAATCATATGTTGGCAAATTATCATTCTCGTTGACAACCTCAACCCCTTATTACATTTTGACCTTTTTGGATTTAAGGATTAAATTTGGTTTGATAATTTCCTGGGTGTAGGTTGGAGATGAAGCTGGTAAAGCAAAGACAGCCCCTATGAAGATGATAGTTCAGTTCATGCTCAAAGTGCCACGAGATAATATTAGATCTTCAAACTTGATGGTCCGTGTAAAAAAGAGGTGGGATGTTTGAGTCAATTTGCAGGTTCGGTTCATCTGCTTTCTTTAGATGTGAAATATGTGTTCAAAATGCGGCAAGTAGTTATCAGGCTGAAGTCCTGTTGTAATGATAAATCATCATAGGTTTCTGGTTTATATCTTTCTTTTGATTGTAGTTGTAGCTTTAGCAATGGGAGAACCTGGTTTGTATATTTCGTTTTTCTTTTTCTTTTTTTTTCTTTTCTTTTTTTTATCTTTTGTTGCTAAATTTGTATCTTTCTTTTCATTTTAGTTGTAGCTTTAGCAATTAGGTTTCTCTTTAATCCCAATCAGTTATTTGAGCTACCCCCATTATAAAATATACTCCCTCCATAGGAATGAAAAAGAGTCCTATTTGCAAAATTATCGAACAATAAAGATTCTTGAAAAAATTAAGTTAGTTTAGTAGCGATAGATAACATCATAATGAAATTATGATGGTAAATTTGTAGATATTGCATTATTTTATATTACTATCGACAGAAAAATAGAAATAAACACTTTTTTGTGTAATGAAAAAATGGCAATTGAGGTTCTTTTTGTAGAACAAAGGAAGCTTTTTAAGCTATGCCCTCATAATAAACATCTCCGCCCATTCAAACATTTTCATACCCTTGTAGTCTTGAACTCCAAGCTAAATTCATATAGTTTTTTTTTTGAATCTTCCAATCTATTATAATAATTTATTTTAACCTAGGGTGAGGGGATAACTAGGGGTAATAATTTTCGTAATGACACGATAACACGACACGAACATGATTCATAAACGGGTTGGTGTTATAAATACTTATCATAAACGGGTTTGTATCATAAACACCATTTTAAACACGTATCAATTTTCAACACGAACACGATTCATAAACGAGTTCTTGTCATAAACACGTGTATTAGTGTATACATGAGTTTGACACAATATGAATTCGCTTAATACGACATGATTGTCATCTTTAGGGATAACTTATTGTCTTCATCACTCTGTTATCGTCAACAAGATTTGAACCCTCAACTTCTATGTTGAGATAAGTGAGTCATATAAGTGGATCAATTGGTCATCGATTTGTATAGCTTGGTGTAACATCAATTCAAGACCTCATTTGGGATTCAAATTATTACTTTCTCCGAGGAAAATTGGTTTAACAAGTGAGGAAGCCAAGTTAGAAGCCCCTAATGATAAAAATAAAATAAATAAATAAAAAGAAGATATTGTGAAAATATCAATTTTTAGTCTTTATGTTGGTCTTGTTTCAGTTGTTCATTCTGTTTTGTGCCTAACCAAATTATTAGGAATGCATATAAATTTGAGGTATGGGGTGTGCAGTAACTAAGTGAATATTTATAATTTGTTCCAGTCTCATTTTGTCCCTTATGCTGTCACTTTTTTTACTAGTCTTACTTCCTCTCATATTTTTAATCTTTTTTTAATTATTTTTAAATTTTATAATATTATTTAAAATATATTTTAAACTAGTGTTTGTTAAATCCAAATTCCACCCCAAAATAAGTATTAACTCAAAAGAAACTTATCTTTTGAAGTGATTCCCCTTGCATGAATAACAATCGAGACCCATGTTCATGTGAAAAAAAATTTTATTTTTGTTATGTATTGTAAAAGTTTTATGTCGAATTACGATTGCGATGTATATTAATTTATGGAATTGAATAAGATTATAAAATTAATTCACCATATCAAATAGTTAAAATATCACTAATTATAGTTATTCACGAAACTCACAATAATAAAGTCAAAAAATAAAATCACAAGATATATCATTTTTCATAAACTAAACGTCTATATATGCGATGACGACGAAAATCAAATGTAAAGGCTGAAATTTTTTCATCATCCACTGGTTCTTTTGGCTGCGCTTCGAACTCAAAAAATTTAAAGGAAAATGAGGGAAAAGGATAAGCAGATGAAATTTAAAAATTTGTTGGAACAATTTTAGCCATTAATTACGTTACATTTTAACTTTGTTCTTCGTATTAAATTTCTTACAATTAAATATAATTATATATAACTATATCGGCATAGTTAATTTTTTTGACATCTATTTTTTATTTTCTATCATTTTTCTCCATATTTTTTAAATTTCAAACTAAGAAAACAAACAACTCTTTAGTTATAATTATTGGGCACGCTCATATATAGTGGAACATCAACTAATTATTACAAAAGAAGAAATGACAAGGTAAGTTCACAACAATCCTAAATGGAAAATCTATGAACAACCATTCAGATTTCTAAAATGCAGAATAATCAGCAATCTCAGTTTCAGGAAAAAAAATTAATTATTTTAGCAATCATATATTTAGAAAACAAAAGAATTTGAAATGTTTAAAACAACATTATTATTTTTTAAAAAAAAAAAAATTCTGTATTGTGCTTTGAGTAAATTCAAAACAAAATATATCTCTTTATGGAGTATAAATTTTGTGATTATTTTTCATTAGTAATATTGTTTAGTTATCTCTACACCTGACAAAATTGGCTCAAATTCGCAGGTCAATCTAATTTGCCTCCTAAAACATGGGCTTATATATTTTAGCCCAAAAAAATGAGTCTTTTTGGCTTGGCCCAAATTTGGGTCAGACCGTTGTGACCCAACCTGCGGGTGACCCGTCCCGTTTATGAATTTTATTGCACTTTATATGTTCAAGATTTATCCCATATTACTAATAATAATAAGGGTCCTTAACAATAATATACAACAATCAGAAAATATTTACAAAAATAAAACATCCACAAAATAATTACAAAAATAACACGAAACACATTTGGCCTCTCTCCCTCCCGCCGCCCTTCCTCCGCCCATCCCCTCCCTCCCATTCCCCTCCCACCTTCTTTTTCCCCCTGCCCCCGCCCTCCTTCCTCCCGCAACCCTTCCCTCTCCCATATTCTTCGTCCCGCCGCCCTCCCGCCGCCCATCCCCTCCTTCCCGCCGCCCTCTTTCCTCCCATCCCTTCCCACCTCCCACCTTCCACCTTCTTCTTCCCCCTGCCCCCGCCCTCCATCCTCCCTATCCGCTGTAACCAAACACTAGTATGGAGGTAACTAAACACTAGTCTGGAGATAACTAATTTCTGAAAGTGTAGTAACTAGTTTTGGTTACCTTTGTATTAAAGTTGGTTACCTCTGTATTAAGGTTTGGTTACCTTTGTATTAACGTTTGGTTACCTTTATATTAAAGGTTGGTTACCTATATTTTAAGGTTGGGTTCCTTTTGTATTAAGTTTTGGTTACCATTGTATTAAGGGTTGGTTACCTTTTGTATTAAAAGTTGGTTACCTTTGTATTAATGTTTGGTTACCTCTGTATTAAGGTTTGATTACCTTTATATTAAGGGTTGGTTACCTTAGCAATGTACGTTTTCGGTTCACAGTAACCTTTATACAAACGTAACCAAACCTTAATACAAAGGTAACCAACCCTTAATATAAAGGTAACCAAACCTTAATACAAAGGTAATCAAACAGTAATACAAAGGTAACCAACTTTTAATACAAAAGGTAACCAACCCTTAATACAATGGTAACCAAAACTTAATACAAAAGTTATCCAACCTTAAAACAAAGATAATCAACCTTTAATACAAAAGTAACCAACTTTTAATACAAATGGTTACCTTGGTATGAAGGTTTGTCGAACCCATTAACCACTTGTCTGAAAAGAAGGAAGAAAACGAGTATGGAGTAGCCATGAACGAGCATGAAGGTTTCCGCCATTTTTAACGGCTAAAAAAAAGCTTCTAACTTGATATAAAGTATTTATACGCAAGTGGAGAGAGGAGAAGAAGAAGAAATGGAAAGATGAGAGAGAAATAGAAAGAGAAGAAGAAGAAATGGAAAGATGAGAGAGAAATGGAAAGAGAAGAAGAAGAAGAAATGGAAAGAGGAGAGCGAATACTTTTGTAAATAAAAATGAAAAAGTGTAATACTTTTGTAATTATTTTATGGATGTATGATTTTGTAATTATTTTCAAAAATGTACTAATATATGTAATTTACCCTAATAATTTAATATTTTTCTACAAGTAGTCCATGAGTAACATGAGTGATATTTTTCTATTCTTTTTTTTTCCTTAGTAACATGAGTAACTCACCTATTAAAGAAACAATAAAAAAATTAACGGTCTATTTTAATCTTTTTTAGTCCAATGCAATAGTTTTAATTTATAAATTTGTTGAAATTATGATATTTCGAACGATCTAATTATTGTTGTTTGTGGAATTATTTTATTTTGTGCATATATTGTGCTAGTTTATTTCTAAAATTTATAATAGTTAATATAAGTTTGTGAAGAATGAATTAAATTGATTGAATGAATAGAAAGGTCAACGCAAAAAAATAAAATAAAATAAAAAATATGAAAAAATCCGTGGAGCACTCGACCCGTCACTCCTTGAACCATGAGTTTCTTATTTTAAGCCCATAAAAATCGACCCATCAAGTCTAATTATCTGTATGCCTAAGAATTCAAATTTTATAGAACTGACAAAGATAGAATGATTACATTCTTTTCTTTAAAGGCAAGTAGTAAGCACTTATACTGACCTTTATAGAATTTTTAGACATTTTTAGTTTGATATCTTCAGCGCTGTATTTTTCAGTCCAAAGCAATTACGATACAAAAATTCTATGTGGACATAAAAATTAGGCATTAGTGTATTTAAATTTTATTTATTTATATTTTGACCCTCAATAGTGGATAAAAATATAAATAGATAAAATTTAAATACACTAATGTTCAATTTTTATGTCCGCCTAAAAGAGTTTATTACGATAATATATAACTGTACATTATGCATCAATAGTTGTACGTTTGCTTTGGATTGAAAAATTGAAATATCAACCCCCTATTTTTGTGGCAGTATAAATCTTTTTAGACTTTCTTTTATGTACGTACATTTTTTTGTTGTTGAAACTTTGTTATCAAAATCTACCTACCTTAATTCTCAATATAGGTTAGCTAATAAGCCAAATCAGCCAAGCCCATCCAGGGTATAAACCGTATAATATACTTTTTGACTGAAATTGGAGTCCTAAATGTGGTTTGAAAATTTGGTCTTTTAAATGGAATTTTGAATTACTCATTATAAACTACACATAAATATATATAATATTTAATTAATATAGGGACGACATTCCATTTGAGGCATTTATGTCATATTTGTTTGTAAATATTATAATTAGGTGACTATATTTCTATAAATTATAATTTCAAGATTACTGATTAAATAGTCTTAGTCATATGTTTGTTTAGAATGAAATTATTCATGAGATAATTTAAAATTATTTCATGTTATGGTTGTTTTGTCCAAGATTATTAAATGATTGGATAAAAAATATTATCGTTTGGACTATTATACCGTTATTAGTAATAACAAAGAAATCGTATTTTTAGTAGCGTGAGTATATATGAATATAATTAGATACACTGGTCATTTTTAAATAAGATCAATATTAATTTTGTCCATAAATTTTTAATATCAAATGGAGAAAATGATAATAAATGGTTGAACATAATATTAAGTAGTCCTCCATTTTAAGTCATTTTATTATTCATGTGCTAATAGATTCAAGTCTAATTTTTGAAACAAACGAGAAATTATATGATTAAATAGTTTAATCCCCAAGTGTTATCTAATATATAAAATCGAAGTCGCCTTTGGTGTAAACAAGTTTTTGAAGTTTTTTGGCTTTTTCAAAAATGTCCTACAACTTTTAAGATAATTACTATGTCTTTTTTTATATTAATTTTTAGTCCTTCAAATTTTAAAAAATTTCTATTTTATCTCACATAATTTTCATATACAAGACTAGTGCCACCGCATGCTAGTTTTTATAAACAAACATTGCCTTAACATAAGTATAGTTGTTTGAATTTTTATTTTTTTCGGAATGCAAAAAAATAATGAAAACCAATCATCATTAGACCACCTAGACTAAAACAATATTTTTTTTAAAGAGTCCTACTATACATTTCGAATTATGATTGAAAGTTATTGCACGTATAAGTAAAAATAAAGAAAAATCTTACTTTAATTTATTTTATCTTAAGTAATACACTTATCCGTTAGTCGTAATCCAACTGCGTCAAATATTTGTCGACATGTATATCATTTTTCTTTTTTAAATTTTCTTAAGGACTACTTTAGAAAGTTGAAAATCAAAAAGAATTTCGAAACAGAAACAAAAAAGGAAAAACCCTTTTTCTCAAATTCCATCACCATCTTTTCTCTGTCGGAAAAGAGGGATATAAAAAGAAAAATAACTCCTAAAAAATAAGAAAAGGGGTGCCTGGAAAATCACAGATTATTGCTGCTGCTGGTATTGAAGAAAGCAAAATACTGCTGCTGCTACTTGTAGCAGTAGGAATTACCAATAAACAAAGAAAAAGAATGGCAACTCCACTCTGTTTTAAGCTATTATTAGTGTTGCCTCCAATTCCATCTACAGCAGCTTTAGATTATTCTTCAAAGATTACTTCTTTTTTCAATTTTCATTCTCTCTCTTCTCCCTCTCACTCCTTGAGGCGATGTGTTGCCTTAAAGAACAGTCCTTTCCCCAATTTCTATTCAAAGAATAAGGTACCCCTCTTGTTTTTTTTCTTTCTGAATTTGTATGAATATCTGTACATTTCTATATCAATATCTGTACATTTTAATATGAATATCTGAACATTACTGAGGCTTAGCCGCCCTTTTGATGGTTTAGATTGGATGTTTTAAAAAATGGGTGGTCTTTTACATTTTTAAGGGACAACAACCCTTTTCATGTTTAGGCTTGTTGTTGGTTCTTTATTGGGTTTCATTCCTTGATTTTGTGTGTTGAAATGGTGGGTTTGGTGGAATTAGTTTCATTTTGTTTTTTTATGGATTTTATGGGAAGAGCCAAGTTTCTCCAATTACCTGTACCAAAATTGAAAAAAATGCAATTTTTTTTTAATCCACAAGTTTTGGCATACTGTTCTTTCAGCATTTAAGATAAGCCTAAATGTTAATTGTTCATGGTTTAAATTTCATCCACTTTTCTGCAAAGATTTTGTTTAATGTGTTCTTATAATCTCTCGATTCTTATGTTATATTATCTTGAAAGCAAAATTCTCAAGGTTATTGAACGTTTCTTCAGTGTCTCTCTACCATTCAGGGTAACAAATCTGCGTTTGCTGTAGGTGACATAACAACATATTTTGGTTTTTGATAAGTCATTAGGTGTACTCCAGTAGTTATTTTTAAGCCTTTAGACATAATCCTATAAAAGATAAAAGGAATAGTATCTACAGAGGTGACAATTATCCAATGGAATTTAGTATGATGAATCTTAGGTAAACCATTAAATACGATTATTAACGATATTGAGCCTTCTTATCTGCAAAAGTGAAGTGTTATTCTGTTTTTTATCGTTTTCCTTTGCAGTATCAATGGCATAGTCGATCATTATTCCTGTAACCTTTTTATAGAGTTCAAAATCAACAAGAAAGAGGTTTTACGTAGAACTGTTTCTGAAGTGAGTTTGACAATTTTATTTTTATTGTTTTCAAAGTTTAAGAATATGCCTGTAAATAAGGCAGCAAGTTCGCTGGACTTTGTATAGCTTACCTAAGCTTTAGATGTCTTTGAACCTTGGACGATTGAATCTGAAGACATGATTTAATAAGGCTGAGCCTGGTTCTAACTCATTAGCTTGAGATGGAGTTCTGTTAGGTTGGACTTGCAGTTATGTGGATCTTATCTTCCTTGCGGTTGAACTTGGGAGATCTCCGATGTGACCCAACCAACTCAAGTCGTATCTGGTTTTCGGAAGAGTTCACCTTCTTTTGCTTCTTTGATGTAGTTTTAAAAACACACAGCTTGAGAAGTTCTGGAAATTCCATTATACTTTGTGATGAGAATGCTTTCCATAGTACATCGGGTCATAAGATAGGGAGTGTTTTCAATTTTCTTTTACTATAGAAGATTTCTAAATTTCCAATTTGGATTGAGGGTATCCTTTTGGAAGTTTTCCATGCATAGCTACTTTCTTTTCCTATTCAGCTTGATTACCTCTTCAATGGAGAAAATTTGATGTACTATATCTATATGGGGCTTATAAAGACGACAATACTTAGACTAACATACCTTGCCGGGTTTAAAAAGAAGCCCTTAACTGGAAATGTTTTACATTGTTTTTTGCTGCTTTGAGATCAGGGGTTTTAACCAACTCATGCTAATTTCCAAATAAGCCTAGAAATTCTTTCCATGTTACGTGTACCTCAAGTTTGCAAACTAATCACTAATTTGAATCTTTTTTCTATTGGGAGTTTGAGACAATCAATTCATTTCTCTTCAAATAGCTTTATGCCCGCTTCAGCTATGAGGCTTTCCAAGATGAGTTCTGTTTGAAACTCCAATCTTCAAAGGGACATTGTGATGAGAGAAAGAAAACTGGATCTGATGAAGATGCCTCTGTTTATCTTCAAAGTATCGACTGTTCCTCTCTCTCCTAATCGTTCACCAGATAGCAACAAATCCCGCCTTCTTTTCCATTCCTTCCTCACTTCAACCCCACTCCATGCCTGCAACATACCCGACATCAAGCACGAAATACCATATCAAGAAAATACACCATCCACAAGCTGAAAATTTTCATAAATTTGGCGAGTGTTGAATTCTTAATTGTAGAGGATCGATATTAATGGCAATCTCACTTTACAAGAAAAACAATAAATGTTTTTGTTTTATATGTTGCTTTAGCAAATAATTATGAAGTTTGTTTCACCAAATTTTTTTAATATGAAGTTTGAACTGTGGATGGAACAATATTAATGTGTTAGGTGTTTCTTGCAAATTTCTTTCTATTTTTCATGACAGGTACATGTACTATGTGTATATTTTTTTGTCATTATTTCTTATGAATAATGTACATGCATTATACTTCTATTGAGAGATACATCCACATGAAGGCAGATTTAAGCTGAGCCTACTATTTTCCTGAGAAGCATAGTGATAAGTATGTATTTTATTGTTTATCTTGAAATTTAAAATTTTTCTACTTACTGGTTACATTATTATATACAGCAATTCTCGTGCATGTGCAGTTATTGCTCTATTCAATGCACGGGTTGTATTTGCAATATATACCCTAGGTTACATCCATTTTGCCATGTCCTTTAATGAATGGTAGTCAAATAATTACGAGTAATGGAATGGACTTGCGCTCAACTTAAACTTGGTTTAAAACATTGATTTGCTAATTACCAAATTTCACACACCTCCCAATTTTTGCAGACAATAGATCATCTTTATCACCTCTTTTCATGCATAGTTTATTTTCACATTATTTACTACCAGGGGCCTCTTTTTAATTATTTTTTACTTTATGCGTTGGTATAGTGGCTTTGTGGACATGCCAAAAGGGATGGAGACATCGATAGCTTGAGGAATGAAAGTGGGAATGAGGTGAAAATGTTTGGTTCTGACGAAGAAGTTGCAACCCAGATTCCAAGCCAAGCGCAATCACTTTTAGAAGGGTCAGGGGAAGGAGCAGTTTTAATATCAGAGTATAAACCTTCTGTTGATGTTGACTATTTACAGGTTTGTTAACTTCTTCTGCTAGTCTAAATTACAATGTCTTTTAGACCAGCTTGTTGGGTGGGTGCACAAATGTTCAACCAACTATTAGAAAAGAAGCAATTCTTCAACTGTTCACTAAAACTCCAACTATCCTTTTAAATATCTCTTGGAGTGGTTATATTTGTTCAATCACTCTCAACCGACGCGCTTATGTAAGAGACTTAATGGTAGATATCCATCCCACTTTTTGGATTGCTATTTCTTTTGAACATTTTCAGGAAAAACTTGTGAATTTTATTGTCGTATCATTGATTATAAAGGATAAATGCATGCACAGATTCTAGACTTTAGAATCTCCTCTGGGAACTCTTTGGTGGAAAGTCATGCATCTCAAGCATATTCTTTTACATTAAAGTTCTTAAACCATGCTTCAATTTACAACATGCATCCTTTAAAACACTTTTCATCTAATTACTCAGATCAATTTGCTTTCTCTTCCAGGAGTTACTAGCAATTCAGCAGCAAGGACCAAGATCTATTGGATTTTTTGGGACACGAAATATGGGATTCATGCATCAAGAACTTATTGAGATCCTTAGCTATGCAATGGTTATAACGGTATATTGCTGAATCTTTTTACTTATTTTTCGGTTCAAATGGTGCCAAGCATCATTGTTTTATGTAGTTCTGCTGATCTTGAATTTGTTCTGAATTTCATATTTTTCAGAAAAATCACATTTTTACTTCAGGAGCATCAGGCACTAATGCAGCTGTTATTAGAGGTGCTCTAAGAGCAGAGAGACCAGAGCTGCTTACTGTAATATTGCCTCAAAGTCTGAAAATGCAACCTCCAGAAAGCCAGGAATTACTGTCTAAAGTAAGAATTTGGTTTTGTTGTTCTTTCAATGAAACAGTGATTGCCATGCAATATTCTTACCTTTTGGATTCCTAGAAATTCTAATGAGTTTGGCTTCACCTTCTTGGTTTACGGAGCAAAACTGAAAGTTGGGTCGTTTAGTATCATAAATCCAAGTAGAGCGGTACAATTCAATTCAACATTTTGTTCATTCAAGCTTGAACGATGAAGTGAAGGGCTTAACCTTCTTTTTTTTTTTTATTTCCCTTGTTTGTTGACTGAATCCCAGTTGGTATGTCTACAAAAGGATTTTTGCCAACTAGGCCTTCAAGAACTATGCTACTAACCTAATTTAATGAGTTAGGCTAATCTTGTTTGACAGCACAAAAGCTCTGATGATAACTTTAAGATCCAAGTTTATGTTCCTTCCATTATAAGAGACTAATTTGAGTACTTGCCACTGGTATTACCACTGGTCCACTACTATACATAAAAATTCTTCTCTCATGAAAAATTGCTTTTATTACCACTATTATTTTATATGTCGGTTTATTTATCTATCAATGGTGTTGGTCGTTTATGTTTGTGCAAGGGGGTACTCCCATGATTAATTTTCCAATGGAGAAAAAGAGGGGAAGATGAGTTTTTTAGAGAGCCAAGGGAGATGGTTTTAGGGCCTTTAGGCTACTTTAATAAGGTGCTAACATATTTGCTAATGAAAACTAAATTCCCTAGATTGTGTTGTTAACAACTCTGATGATGCTGCACAATTTCGTAGATTAGGAATCCTCGCAGTGTTTGCAAATGGTAACTAAATTTTGGATCTAGGATACTTGAATAAGGTGCAATTACGAAATAGTTTGAAGTTTTCTCAACTATATTAGTTCTCTGTATACAGTGATAAATTACCATTCTTCATTTTTCAGGTAAAGAATGTGGTAGAGAAGCGTTACAATGATCATCTCCCATTGATTGAAGCCAGCAGGTTTGTGAGCCAGTCTACCTAGCAGTACCTCTTTATTTTGTTCTCTGAATTTTATATAGTATACGTGGAACCTGCACTCGTTTATGGATACAATGGCAATAGATTTAGACTCAATTGTGGGCAGTAAACAGCCAAAATTTCCTTTAATTGCAACAAACATTATAAGTGCAGAGCAGGACAGCCAAATTAACATATTTTGTATGAATGATTCTAGCAGCATGAAGATTTCTTGGTTCACTTAACAGTATAAACAGAGTACATGGCTACCTGCTTATTTCTTTGTTCCTTTGTTCTCAATCCTTAAGGAGTACAAAAGACAAAATAACATCATATGGGGCTATATACATATACTCCTGAATATTGTGATATTAATATATGGTGGTAACCTTTTTTGTAGACTACAGTTTAAGATATCTCAGATGAGAAATGTAATTCTGTTGATTATCGAAACAACATACGTAGACTGTTTTGAAGCATTTCTTCTGAAATTGACTCGCTGGATCTACATAATACTCCAGATTCTACTAATATCTTCTAATGAATTCTTACGAATCTGTTCATGAGCACAAACAAATTGCCTTGTACAAGCAGCCCAGAATCCATGGAATCGGATATAAAATCCACAATCCAGTCTGCCTGTGTAGGATAATAAGTGCGACTTGGCTAGTTGTTTTTGAGCTGCTGCATTATCTACCCGTCTCTGACCCTAGTTCTAACCATTGCTACGTTGAAAGTTAGGACACGAAGCTAGAGTTTTTGTTTTATGTCTTTTTTAGTTAATTTGATGATTTTTCAGCATATCTGACGTTTGTTTGTAATGGATTGCAGGTTGTGTAACATGGATATCATTTCACATGTGCAGCAAGTCATTTGTTTTGCATTCCATGATAGCAGATTGCTTATGGAAACTTGTCAAGAAGCAAAGAACCTCAGGAAGATTGTGACTCTTTTCTACCTAGATTGATCTGAAGCACCGACTTCGTTCATCTGTACATTTCTTGACAAGGAGAGCTTGCTTTCTGCTTGTAAATTAAAGTTCAGGAAAAAAATTTCCATTTTTCTATGCAGATTGAGATATAGTAAAAGGGGGGGGGGGACTCTTTGTGGCTTGTTCAATGGAGGACAAAGGGAATTTTTTGGGTTATTATTTATGTTTCTAGCAAGTGAAAATTACATCATAGAAATGTATTAGATAGGCAAATGATGTGAAATACATAGTCAGATGTATGATGCACTGTTAAGGGTTCATGGAAATCATCTACAGTTTTTTTGTAATGATTTGAGCTGAAATATAATCCATTCCATTGCTAGCTCAATTTATGTTTCTAGTTTGTTCATTTGCAAATATATACTAGTAGTACTCTCTCATTCCAAATAACAGATACATTTTCCTTTTTTTTGTTCGTTTCAAAATTAAAAATACATTTGTATTTTTAGACTTTACGGTGACATGGAAGTTTTAAAATATCATTATGTTTATTGTTAGTTGATCGAGAATTATCATGCACCTACTATTATATTTCTAACCAATGTTAGATGGGAAGATAAGATTGGGAAAATAAAATTATTCTTAAAAGTCTCGGTTTGTAGATGCATCTTTAGTTTTAGAATAGAAGAGAGTACTCTCTCAGTCTCAAAAAGTACAATTTGCACACTTGTTAAGAAAAATAAAAGCTGAGGAAAGAAAGTAATTTTTTTTTAAAATTTATCCTTAGTGACTTCACAATATTATATAAAATGATGAGTATTTTTATTTTTTTTATACTAACAGATCCCACAAAATGACATATTTACCCTTCACTTTATGTACTTTATCTCATTTTTTTTGGAAAAAAAAAATTTGTACCTTTTTGAGGACGGAGAAAGTATATGTTGGTGCTTTCTTCACTTTGAGATATTTTTAAAATCGAAATTAATTAGATTCACTAAATATTATGACACATAATTTTATAATTAGTAGTCATTTTTTAAAAATACGTCATGTTATATATCAATTTTGAGTTCTAAAATATCTCAAATTAATTTTAAAATGTCAATAATGATCTTATAGATGACACGAGGGTGTGAAGAAAAAGGTAACCAATTAATTAGCATATTTGGGATGTTCCAAAATGAGACGTCCGATTTCAGAATCAATGGATCATATATCGGTATCAGCATGTTCAAATAAAGTTGGTTCTTTTGGCTCTTGAAGTGAAAAGAAAATCAATGAATCATATATCATAGTATTCAAACAAATATTATTTTGACAGTTGATTATACATAAAGTTGCTTAAATGAACCAAAAATATTTCTACAAAACTTTTTTTTTACTGCTGAAACTGTACTCTGAGTACTGTTACTGTCAGTCAGTGACAAAAGATACTTACAAAAAATTAGATACAAAATAATACGTCAAATTATAATTAATAAATATTTCACCATACATAAGTAGATTTAATGGTTATTAGTTTATACTCCCTCTGTTTCAAATTAATTGCTTTTTTAGAATTTTTTTAAGTCAAATTGACTATTTTTAAAATTAATAATTAAGCATATATAAATATATTTCTAAAATTATAAAAATTGAAATTAGTAATAAATTATATATACTTTCTTTTGGTTATAATATCTTCACCTATATGTTAGCAAAAATAATAAAAAGATTAGTTTTAAAAATAGTCAATTTGACTTTAAAAAGTCCTAGAAATGCAATTAATTTGGGACGGAGGGAATAGTTAATAATAACTATCATCCACATAATTTTATATTCTCTTTTTGTATCTAATATTTTGTCACCAAAGTATTATTGTTATTTTAAACACAATCAAGAGAAGGGAAAAAAAAAAAAAAAAGCTAGCACTACCCCAACTAATATAGGAAATATAACAAATACTTTGATCGGTGTAAATTTTACATCTTTGACGCATTTAGTTGCAGATCAAGAACTGTATCGGTCATTTGACAACTTTCCCGAAACCAAACTGCATGAAAAGCTAATAAATCCAGATGAAGGCTTTTCGCCTGAATAATCAAAATACTTGTATTTGGTACTTCAGTTTTGATAACTCAAGCAGTTAATTAGCCTGCTCCAGAACAGGGAAACACCAATATTACCTCTGCAAACACCATAATATAGTTAATGCTATCTTTCTTAAGAAAATATTGAGTAAATAAAAAAAATTAACTTCATACATAAATTATCTCGTAACTTGTTTGATAAGAAAATTATGCTCAAGTAATTTATATAAACAATTTCTTGGTCAAACTTCAAGGGCAGAGTCCAATCATGCGATACTGAAAGATCCCGAGACAACCTTTTAATAATAGTGTACTTAACTTTGCTTTTGTTAATGTTCAGAAGTAAAAAATAAGCAGACAATGACTAAAAATGAAGGGATAAATAATTCCGGCAACCTACCTTCAAGGAAACACTTCTACCAAGATTTAGTAGTCATCATCACCAGAGTAGTTGCCATCACTGTATTGTTCATATATCTGATATTCTTCATCACTGTTAGCAGCATCTGGCAATTCAAAGCCACCAGCTTCACTAAAAGGAAAACTACCGAAGAGTTCCTGCAAATAGTTCTTTGAGATGTTCTCCTGGACTGCATCTGAGAAACATATAGGAATTTTCACATGATTTAGTACAATTTTTGTTCTGCTTAACATTAGTTTGAAAGAAAATTTAACTGACAACATTGTTCTTCAGTTTTGTGTTTTTGTTTTATAACCTTTTTTTGAGCCAAAAAAAAACTAGTAACTAATTTATAGGAGAAAGAAGCCATTAAGTACAATTTGAAGAATGGCGAGGATGATGAGAAGACTCAGGAAAGAAAGATACAAGATACAAACAACAAAAATAGGCAGGAACGCAGGATAAAAAACCAACACCCAATCACTTTGGATTAATCCATGGACGGGCAGCTTTTCAGGTATTTAACTGCATAATCACCACATCTGCTGTCAATTAAGAAAAGAACTAGTAAATTGTTTCTCGAAGGATACATGAACCTGGTTGCACCGGTAAGTTGCCATCCTCGCCAGCCTGCAAAAGAGAATAAGAAAGGAAATATAAACGAAGCATGATAAAGAACTAAACTAACAAATAGAATCAATTCAAAACTTTTGGAATATTGGACCACAAAAAGGGACTAGAGTTTACCAGGTCAAGTTCTTCGTATGCATCAAACTCCTCTTCAGCATTGTCATCTTCGATCTCATCTTCTTCATCTTCATCGTCGTCATCATCATCATCATTCAGTTCTCTCTCTTCATTACCAACAAGTTCTGCAATACTAAATTTGTTTAATAGTAGTACTAAAAAAGATTACTTCCAGAAAGGGGTGGAAAATTCCAGTAGTCACAGCAACAACAGTAACAAATTTGATCTTTAGAGGGGAATTCAAAGCCAATATATGAAAGAATTCAGAATTTTCATTTAAAAAAAGCCACAGAAAGCAACGAAAAAGCACAAATAACAAGGTTAAATATGACGAATAATTTAAAAGATATAGTATTGAAAATAAATTGAACCTGAAGTAGCAGGAAACGGAGAGTAGTTTAAGTGAAATGACCAGCACACTTCTTGTAATGACCCGGAGTTTCAGAAAATATTAAAAATAAGAATTTAATAAATAAAATTCTTATTTGGTGATATGCTATGTAATATGTGATTTTTGTGAATAATAAATATATTATTATTGTGTATTTATTATTTCATGAAAAAAAATTGTAGAATTAATTTATTTAAAGAGATGGATAGCTTTAAAGATACAAAACTTTTGTATCTATTAATGAGCAAATTAAAATAATTTACAATATTAAATTATTTTAATATAAGTATGCTATAAATAAATTATTATAAATAATTTATAAATGGAGATTAAATTTAAATTATATTATGAAATAATATAATATAATTTTATTATGAAGTCTTGTAATGAATTCACTATGAATTAAATTTCATGAGCAAGTTAATTGATTCACTTAATTAAATTGGTGAATTAAGGTAATATTTCAATTATGGTTAATATATTAAAGTGATATATTTAAAGAAGATGAATAAATTGTTGAAGACATTTTATGGGAAGAAGAACATGATTAAATTTAAAATATACAAAATTTGTTGTATATATTAAATAATTAAATTAAAATAGTTAATTGAATATTAACTATTTTAATTGGTTAGTTATATTGAATAAAGAGAACTAAAATAATTTATGGAATTAAATTATTTTAGTATAGAGGAATTATTTCAGTGGATAAATTATTTTTAATGTATAGCTTCCATTTTTATAGAAAATATTTTCGGTGTAATATTTGGTGTGTAAACATTTATTACGCGATATGTACAGAAGGTGTATGTAATATACATTGTGCCTAATATATGTTGTATGTATATATTACATGTAATAGGCGTAATGTATGTAATATATAATGTATGTAATATATATAATATATTATATGTATGTATGTGTAATGCCCATGAAAGTAAACAAGCAAATGGGAATGAATTAAAATATAAGATGATGGACCGATATATAAATGTAAGTGAATATTTGTGCCAAGAATAATAAATTAAATTAATATTTAATTTATGATGAAATGTATAGATTAACTAAATTGTCTTGGAACAATTTATGGAGGGAAGAAGTAATTTTAATTTAATTTAATTGTACAATATTAATTGTATAAATTAAATAAGTTATTATTTAATGTAACGCTCGTTACACGAAAAGAGTTAGATTAATTATGGAGTAATTCTATAATTAGTGGGATGATTTTTATACATAATTATAACTGTATAATTATCCGATTTTGATTAACAATTGATATACATGCTATTATAATACATGTTATTATAATACATGAATTAAATTTCATGGATATATAATATATTATGTTTTTGAATGGAAGGAATGCAGTATAATATAAGTATACTGTAATATATTAAAATATATTACATATACTATAAATATGATTTAAGTTTTACACTACTAATGTAATATATGGGTTATGTACGAATCATGTATGCTGAGTCATGATACTAGTAAGCAGGACCTGTAAACTCCTTAAGCTATCACAGGACACGAAACCATTATTTGAAGGCTAAGAAGCTTAATAGTGTTATAAACAGTAAGTCTAGGCGGACCGGCCAATTGGACCAAAAAATTGGACCGGTCCCCCAGTTTACCCATGTTCTCTTGTTTTTTTTTGGTTTTTTTTTTTGGTATATATCCAAACATATTTATACTATGGATTTATAAAAAAAAATTAAAAAAAAACAAAAAAAATAGGTGTAATTTGGATATATATCAAAAAAATGGTTGTATGGGCCCATACAACAATTTTTTTGATATATATCCAAATTACACCTATTTTTTTTGGTTTTTTATTTTATTTTTTTTATAAATCCATAGTATAAATATGTTTGGATATATATCAAAAAAAACAAAACAAAAAAAAACAAGGGAACATGGAAATGTCCAATTTCTATGTCCAAAAAACATGTTCATGTAGAAGCACTCGTGTTATAAAAGTATGATTCCCTACCCTTTCATTAGTCAATGTTGGTGGGCTATTATTTGCCTATAAAAGGAGGTGAACCTCCTTAACTAATAGATAGCATTCACGATCCATTCTTCTCTCAATTCTCTCTCTCTCTATATATATCCCAGACTAAAGGTAATCAAAAGAATAACAGATTGATCAGCAAGTTAAATTAAATTTGATCCGTAATATAAGAGAAGTTTTATAGAAGTTTCATAACACGTTATCAGCACGAGACTCTAATCAACTGAGACGGTAATTTAAATTCTAACGATTAATTATTATACTACGAGCTGGCTTTGTCCAACCGATAATATAATTTTATTCTTATAATTGGTATTCTTCTATTAATTATTATACTACGAGCTGGCTTTGTCCAACTGATAATATAATTTTATTCCTGTAATTGGTATTCTTTAATGCTTAATTATATTCATGTTTAGTTGTCCATTTTTTTTAATTTATTATTTACATATGGTACCACCTATCCTTATTACATGATTTGGTGGGAACCTTTTTACCATTTATATACTCGTGGAAATAATCTGTCTACGCGGATTATCGCATGCCGAGTTAAAATCCATTTACAACTTTGTATATTTATGTTGTTGTATTTATTTCATAGTTTATCTTCTCCGTATCATACATGCAATTATTTATTACTTGTTTTAATAAATAATGAATTTGTGTTTTAACTCAGAATAGATGGCAAACTTGGCAAAAATAGATTTTTCAATTTTGAAAATCTCTGGAGACAACTATTTGGCTTGGGCACTTGACGCAGAATTACATCTTAGTGCAAATGAGTTAGAAAAGACTATTGAATCAGGAAACACGACCATTACGGCACAAAATGCAAATGCCATAATTTTTCTTCGTCATCATATTGATGAAGGATTAAAGACTGAGTATTTAACAGTCAAAGATCCTTTGACCTTATGGACACAATTAAAGGAAAGATTTGACCACCAAAAATTGGTCGTTCTCCCTAATGCCAAATTTGAGTGGCTTAATTTAAGGCTACAAGATTTTAAATCGATTACGGATTATAGTTCCAATATTTATAGAATAACATCTACTTTGGCTTTATGTGGAGATTCAGTTTCTGAACCTCAATTGCTTGAAAAGACGCTTTCAACTTTTCATCCCACCAACATGATTCTGTCACAACAATACAGACAAAGTAAGTTCACAAAATTTAGTGAATTATTATCTATCCTACTTGTTGCGGAAAAGAATAATGAATTGTTGTTGAAAAATCATCAAGTACGACCAACAGGTTCTGCCCCATTGCCAGACATTAACAACACGTCATTCCAGAAGAATAAACGTGACAATAGATGGCAACATAATAAGAAGTCTTGGGGACGAAAAAATAAACGAGGCCATTATAACAACACATTTCCAAACCGCAACAATTCAAGCTACCAGAAGTGGCAAGTATCTGGGCCTAGTAAAAATAAAGAAAATGCAGCACAGAAAAAGAACAAACCAGATGTTTGTTTCAGGTGTGGGATGAATGGGCATTGGTCGCGTACCTGTCGTACGCCGAGACATCTGGTTAATTTATACCAAGAGTCTCAAAAGAACAAAGTAATGGAGGCAGAAACAAACTTTGTTAATCATCAATTGAATATTGTTGATATTCCACCAATGACCAACAACGAGGAAAAGGTTGGCGATATTACTGGACCTTCTGAAAGCATCTTTTGGGATATCGATTAATTCCTTGTTTTAATTAAGCACTCTACATGTATAATATTATTAGTTTTCATTTTGTACGAATAATATTATGTATTTCTCATGAATAAAATTATAAATGATATGTACCTTTTCTTATCTACGTTTTTTTTATGTGCCAGACCAACTTTAATGAATATGGAAGATATATGTTTAGCAGACAGTGCAACAACTCATACAATCCTTCAAAGTAAGAAATATTTTTCACAACTAATCAAAGCTAAGGGAAACGTAGGAACTATCTCTGGCACATCAAATTTAATCGAGGGATTTGGAAAAGCTAGCTTCATGCTACAAAATGAGACACAATTTTTTATCAAAAATGCTCTATATTCTAGTAAATCAAGAAGAAATTTGCTTAGTTTTAAAGATATTCGACTAAATGGTTTTCATATTGAAACAACAAATGAAAATGATAATGAATATCTTCTCATCACTTCTTCTATTTCTGGAAAGAAGAACATCCTAGAAAAACTTCATTCAATTTCTTTTGGATTATATATTATGAAAATTAGAGCAATTGAGTCTCATACTGTTATGATTCCAAAATTCATAGATCCCAAATCCTTCATGCTTTGGCATGAAAGACTCGGTCATCCAGGCACGTCAATGATGCGCCGCATTATTGAAAATTCTACTGGTCATCCTCTCAAAAATCAAAAGGTTTTTCCTAGATTTTCCTTGTTCTGCATGTTCTCGAGGAAAATTAATTATTCGACCATCACCAACAAAAGTTTATAAAGAAACCCCAAAATTCCTAGAGAGAATACAAGGAGACATTTGTGGACCCATTCATCCATTGTCTGGACCATTTCGATATTTCATGGTTTTAATAGATGCTTCAACTAGATGGTCTCATGTTTGTCTCCTCTCCTCTCGAAATTTTGCCTTCTCTAAACTTCTTGCTCAAATAATCAAGTTACGGGCTCAGTTTTCAGATCATCCAATCAAATCAATTCGACTTGATAACGCAGCTGAGTTTTCATCAATGACTTTTAATGACTTTTGTATGACTATTGGAATCTCCATTGAGCATTCTGTTCCTCATGTACATACACAAAATGGTTTAGCTGAATCTTTAATAAAAAGACTTCAACTGATTGCACGTCCATTAATATTAAGGGCTAATTTACCTACTTCGGTTTGGGGTCATGCAATTCTTCACGCTGCAGCCATTATTCGAGTAAGGCCAACGGCTCTTCATAATTTTTCTCCTATACAGTTAGTTCTTGGTCAGATACCCAACATATCACACTTTCGAGTTTTTGGAAGTGCAGTATATGTTCCTATTGCACCTCCACAAAGAACTAAAATGGGAGCCCAACGAAGAATTGGTATTTATGTTGGTTTTGATTCTCCTTCTATTATTAGATATCTTGAACCTTTAACTGGAGATGTTTTTACTGCACGTTATGCAGATTGTCATTTTAATGAATTTGTATTTCCACCGTTAGGGGGAGAGAAATTTTTAAATAAAAAGCCCTCTGAAATATCATGGAATCCATCAGGATTAAATTCACTTGATCCTCGCACAAGACAATGTGAAATTGAAGTTCAAAGAATTATTTATTTACAAAATATTACAAATCAAATGCCAGATGCATTTAATGATGCGAGAAAAGTGATAAAGTCACATACACCTGCAGTGAATACTCCAGCAAAGATAGCAATACCTATCGAAAAGTCAATTCCTGAAGAATTGACAAATAAGATAATAGAAGAATCTAAACCACGCCAGAAACGTGGAAGACCGGTCGGTGCAAAAGATACTGTACCTCACAAACAAAAGGCAAATAAGGGAATCCTAGAAGGAATACCCGCTCCAGAAGTAGCACTTATTCCAAAAGTGGGAAACCCCCTAGAAGAGGTACAAAATCTTACCGAAGGAATAAGAGATGAACATCAAGAGATCTCCATAAATTATGTACATGATGAGAAAATATGGGATCAAAGCAAAGTCATGATTGATGATATATTTGCTTTCTCTATATCATCAGATATTACTTTGATTCCTGACACGGATCCTGAACCATAAAACGTGGAAGAATGTCGGAAAAGAAAAGATTGGCCAAAATGGAAAGATGCTATTCAAACTGAGCTACAATCTTTATTGAAAAGAGAAGTATTTGGACCAGTAGTCCAAACACCGCTGGGCGTTATCCCGGTTGGAAACAAATGAATATTTGTACGAAAGCGAAATGAGAAAAATGAAATTGTGAGATATAAAGCCCGACTTATAGCTCAAGGGTTTTCACAAAGACCCGGTATTGATTATCACGATACATACTCTCCAGTAATGGATGGAGTCACTTTTCGTTTTCTGATAGGTATGGCAACCATGGAAGGCTTGGAAACACGTCTGATGGATGTTGTAACAGCATACCTATATGGCTCACTTGACAGTGAGATCTACATGAGAATCCCTGAAGGATTGAAAATAGCTGAATTACAAAGGCCCCGTCATATATATTCAATCAAGTTGCAACGCTCATTATATGGATTGAAACAGTCTGGTCGTATGTGGTATAATCGACTTAGTGATTACTTAATAAAAGACGGGTATATAAATAATCAAGTATGTCCATGTGTTTTTATTAAGAAAACACAAAGTGGATTTACCATTATTGCTATATATGTGGATGATTTAAATCTTGTAGGTACTCCTGAAGAACTCACAAGAACTGCTACTTATTTAAAAGATGAATTTGAAATGAAAGATCTTGGAAAGACAAAATTCTGTTTGGGAATACAAGTGGAGCATTTAGCATCTGGAATTTTCATTCATCAATCCACATATACAGAAAAGATTCTGAGTCGTTTTCATATGGATAAAGCTCACCCTTTGACTACCCCAATGGTTGTCCGATCTCTAGAAGTTGATAAAGATCCATTTCGACCTCTAGAAAGTGGGGAAGAAGTCCTTGGACCTGAAGTTCCATACCTAAGTGCAATAGGTGCTCTTATGTATCTTGCAAACTGTACACGACCTGATATTACTTTTGCTGTCAACTTGTTGGCAAGATACAGTTCTTCTCCGACTAAAAGACATTGGGATGGGATCAAGCACATTTTGAGATACCTCCGTGGAAGTATAGATCTTGGGTTATTTTATCCAAGAGATTCAACGTCACAATTGCTTGGATATGCCGATGCAGGATATTTATCAGATCCACACAATGGGAGATCACAAACAGGTTATGTATTTACATATTGTGACACAGTTATATCCTGGAAATCCACAAAGCAAACCATGACAGCTACATCTTCAAATCACTCAGAGATTCTCGCTATACATGAAGCAAGTAGAGAGTGTGTTTGGTTGAGATCAATTATTCTGCATATTCAAGAGTCATGCGGATTAACATCAATCAAAGACATTCCTACAATTCTGTATGAGGATAACGCTGCATGCATTGCTCAACTTAAAGGAGGATACATCAAAGGAGATAGAACAAAACACATTTCACCTAAATTCTTCTTCACACATGAGCTGCAAAAGAAGGGTGATATAGATGTGCATCAAATTCGATCATGTGATAATCTAGCCGACTTATTCACAAAGTCACTACCAAATGCAACATTTGCAAAACTTCGGCAAAAGATCGGAATGCATCGACTGAAAGACTTATCACAACATTTTATCAAGGAGTAATGAATTCCTTTTTGAGGGGGAGACTGTACTCTTTTTCCTTAGTCACGGTTTTTATCCCAATGGGTTTTTCCTGACAAGGTTTTAACGAGACAGTAAATTAAAATATAATACATTTATGTAAAAGATATGTACTCTTTTTCCCTTCGTTAAGTTTTTCCCACTGGATTTTCTTAACAAGGTTTTTAATGAGACATAATCTTCTATTTTAGGAAATCAAGGGGGAGTGTTATAAAAGTATGATTCCCTACCCTTTCATTAGTCAATGTTAGTGGGCTATTATTTGCCTATAAAAGGAGGTGAACCTCCTTAACTAATAGATAGCATTCACGGTCCATTCTTCTCTCAATTCTCTCTCTCTATATATATCCCAGACTAAAGGTAATCAAAAGAATAACAGATTGATCAGCAAGTTAAATTAAATTTGATCCGTAATATAAGAGAAGTTTTATAGAAGTTTCATAACAAATAGCATATTTTTAAATTTCCTGCTCTCTCATTCTTTACTTACGTTCCAAAACTCATCTCAAGCTTAATCCTTTTTACTCCCAAGCTATTAAGATAAGAATTCATCAATTCTCGTTGAAATTTCACCACACCTACTGAAAATTTGAAAATTGTAACACTAAAATTGAAGAAGAATTGAAGCCACCGACTAAGTTTGGAAGAGAATTTAAGCAAGGTATGAGCAAGAGGAAGATTCAATTCCTACATAATTAAGTTTGAAGCAAGAATCCAACCGAAGATAACAAGCAAGAAAGGTAACATTATATTGTGAATATTAGCCAGTACACATGAATTAGCTTATATGTGATATTTGCTAGCAACTGGATTCGATAATTAGTATAACTGTGAGATTATGATTGGGACTGGATATTGAGTATAACCCTATGGTTTAGTAATGTAAATAAAAGTATTACATGATAATATATTGTAATTGCATTACAAGGATTGGAAGTTAGTTAACGAACTATTATAATGTCTATATACATGTATGCCTTTCATTGAGAATTGATGCTTGTGGACTGAAGTAGAGCCCCGGTGTATAGTTGTTGTTGTGCGGAGCAATAAGGTGGGAGAAAATGGTTAAATTACATAACTCCACCCTATAGAAATCAGTCCACAAGCTAGGCGCACGCGTATTGTTCGATAAAATGCCAAAATGAGCTAATTTGGTTAAAAACACATAATTTGACGGAGCCGGAACCTAAGATAGCTTCGTACATCCTAAACTAAGTTAATTTAAGAGCCTCGTGGCATTTAATCAAGCCGGGGTGGATTTGTTAAAAATGAAAAAGTGAAAAGTTAGTGTGCACGCTCATTTTTGACGCGCTATTCGGACTACCTATTAGACCCGAAATAGGTGGCTAGTATTTTCTAAAAATAGTCTTGTATACCAAATATATCATGTTCGAAAATGAACGCAATCCAATGTGTGAGCTAGGAGTTACAAAATAGCAAAGTTGTTACATCGCAACTAAACTAGCTGCCAGCAACAGCAGCAACCATAGGGCTGCGCTGTGCGGCAAGCTGGGCAGCCCGTTTGGCATTAGATTTTGTCTCGTTTAAAGTGTCCGAATGGTATGATATATATTTTTAAAAAATAGATGGGTATGTGATCTATAACATATCCAAAATGCAATGTCATTGGATAAGTATGTTAGAAGTTATAAAATTGCAAAAGTGGCGACACGGAATGGGGGGCTGCTGCCCAGCAACAGCAGTAGATAGCAGCGTAGCACAGCAGTAGCAGACGGCTGTGCCAGGCAGTGCCCAGTTGGTGCACTGCTTGGTTTTGCGACGCGTCTTTGATAGTTTTAACAAATATAACTTATAGAAATGGACTAATGCAAAAGTATAACGTAATATAAAAGCTATGTATATGCGAGAATTAGTTCAATACGAAGGATGAGTTACGGATATGTAAAATGTTAATAGCAAGCAAAAGCTTGAAATATTTTAAATGAATACAAAAGATAAGTTATGCATATGTAAAAAAAAAAAACATGAATATGTATATAACCTTGAGTTTACGAATATAATGTGAATCGTTTATGGAATGAGTTATGAATAATGTATAAAACTAGAAGGATCTTTTGAATCAAAAGCCATTGTATTAAGTAAAAGTCTAAAAAAAAATTCCAAACGGAGTTTTTAAGTTGAGATTTACGTAGCGGCGTATACGATATTTAATATATATACAAAGCGAAAATGCAAGTTATTCGCAAAACGAAAAGTGAAGCTATTGTGCTAGCGGGATAAAATATTTATTCATGATGCCATGGTCTGAGTTGACTCATGAACAGGCAAAAAGATATAAAGATTATGTAAATCAAAGAAATAATATAGTAAACTGAGTTTTACTATAAAAGCTATATATTAGCTATTTAAATCCCGAATTTGCGAGTAAAGGCAAAAGATATTCCTAAAATGGGATATGAATGATTTAAGGTTCAAGATGTAAATTATTTACATATTAAAAATGTGAGAAACCTTTATTTTGCATAAAAAGGTTAAAACGAATAAAATTTCTAAATGAACCAAGATTGGTTTTGAGATAATAATAAATAATAATATTAGTTTTTATAAACTAATAACCTTGAATAATGAATATGCATGCATGTTTTGTGACATGGTTAGTTACCTAATGTGTGTATATATGTAAACACAATTGTGTAGGATTTGTGGAGAGAAGCTAAGTTAAATTTTAACGGTAATCTTCAATCAAGGCAAGTTTCTCAGTCTATTTCTGTGTTAACATGTCTTACGGTTACAAATATGTGGATATTCATGAATTGCTTTATGTTGCTTCGTGAATGATTAAAGTCAATATATGACTAATGTGATTTGAGTTATGGAACTCAGTTTATTTAAAGCATGCGATATGAGTATAATGATAGGTTGATAATATTAAAGGTATGATGTGAATATGAAGCTATGTGCTAAGTGATGCATGATAGACTGTTAAATCTGCTGGGCTGTCGAGCTCAATCTTGCAAAAATAATTTTTTGCAGGTGAAAGATACAATGCAATATTATTTGCCATATGATGATATGGATTAGAAGGCATGCAAAGGAATACTGTTTTCTTTAGTTGAAATTTATCAGGTATTATGTTGATGATGTACAATATACAATATAAATTGTAAAATATTCTATGAATAGGGAATGTTTGTTTTGGAATGAGAATGTATGGTGGTGATTATCTATTTACTCTGATAAGAGGAGTCATTAAATAAATATGATTCCAAAATATATGTAATCGTGAAGGTTGCGATTCAGGGAACGAATGAAAAACAGAAAGAAAAGTTTTAAATTATTCCGCATTTTTAGCTATTTTAACATTGAATAATGTTTTAAAGCTATAACAAGATAGTATTAACGCACAAGGTCGGGATTGAAGAATAGTCCCGATTTTGGGGTCGTTACACTTCTAAATAGTTGTACATCGTAGATTAATATAGTTTGAACAATATAACACTGAAATAATGCATTATTACACTGCTTAAGTACATTTGAGAATGCATTCATAAAGAAAAAGGATGGAACAAATTTTATTATGAACACATTCAGTAGCAAAACGCAGCATGACAAAGAAAAAAGTAAGAATATGCTGTAGTTATGGTTTAGTTAACTAACCTGAACCTTTGATGACTTCTTGTTGTGAATTATCAAGTTTCTGGTCTTTGACAAAAAATTGCATTTTCTTTGACTTGTCAAATCGGTCAGAAGCAGATTTAAGAAACGGCTGTGCACCATCTTTAGGATAAATTTCCAAGAACCTTACAGCAACACGTAATCTCAAGGTATGAAGCATGTGTGATGAGAACCATCCTGTTGCCAACTGCACATCAGACGAGGTAAGTGTTCAAATAAAAAAATGGGTCCAAATAGAAGTAGATAGCTTCCATGAACAACAACCCCTAAAACATAATCGCGGGTAGCATACCTAAATGAAACTAATAACATACCCTGCCTCCCTCTCTATAAATTTCAAAAAAGAAAACAGAAAAGATTTTTTGTGAGGCACAATTATGAAATTTATTCCTATATGGAAGGAACAAGCAAGTGAACACCCTCTGCTCCTTGCAACCCACAAGGTCAAAAATATCAAAATCATATTTGAGAGTAAAGCAACATTTATGTATATCAATTCAATTCTCTCACAATGAAATTCAAGTCAGATAATTCTGGATCGTTGCTCAAGCTGGGTTGGTCCAGATTAGGCATAACAAAAAGTTAGGCGACTTTATTACTGAAACATCCTTATAAAAAATTTGATTTGCATTTTTCTCTTTTTGGGGCCACAAAAAAGTGAGAAAGAAGAAAAGTTTAGGACAGTATCTACATTAATTGTATTTGTATTTTTACTTTCTGTTTTGGTAATTATCTTTAATAATATCAGTTTTAACACTCTTTCTATATCTAGTTCATGAAATTTGGCATTATACTTTTCAATTGATTTACAGAACAAGTAAATAATTATTGAGCCAACAAAAGCTAAGGTTTCCAAATTTGGGTACTAAATGGGGTACTAAATGACATGTCATTGTTACATTGATTGACAACAAGTGTGCTACATCGTCTGTGATTGCTCGTGTGATAAAGTAATATTAAAACAATTCATTTGGGACCCCATTTGGTACCCCTGGCATTACTCTTAAAAGTGCATATATGTCCTCAGTTTCAAATTCTGAATGCTGTTGACCAAGTTAGATGTTAAGGTTCCTTTCTTTAATTTTTTTCCTGTAAGGATCTGACTATCAGTTTTGCCAAGATAGTATTTGCTGGTGTTTGTGACGGTAGGGGAAGCAGCTGGTGGAGAGGTTGGTCGTTAGAGTTGGCAATGCTGAGGTGGGTGGTGTTGGTGAGTGGGGTTTTTGGTGCTGCTAAATGAAGTAAAGATGAATTAATTTAGAGAAAGAGCCTATGGAGGTAGAGGTGGCTGGTGGCAGTGGTGGAGCTTAACAGTAGATTGTGTTTTTCGTTGTTGTTGGAGGCCGTGGTGGTGATGTATGATGACTAGTAGCAGAGGGGACAGAGAGTAAGAAGAATAAGTTTTATTTTAGACATATCACATGGGAAGAACTTAAAAGCATTATGATCAGTCAGTATAGTAAAAGCCTTCAAACAGTGGGCTGAGTAATAGCATCTAGACTGATGGCAGAGATTGCTGCATGTTAATACTAATCAAACAGCGGGGTTGTGCAATCAATGTCCAAACGTCAAGGGCGGTAACTCCTAGTCTCCTAGCATTGCTGGATATAAAAAAAAAATCTAACTTTAGATGTTTAACATGGCATAGCGATGGCCATACTGTCGATGAAAAGTCAAGTCAACTCCTTCAGGAAATTAAATTTCATCAGCTTATAAATTAAATATTTTTAATAATTTGTATGCCTTAATAACTTTGCTTTGGCTCTCATTCAATATCTTAGCAACCAAAAGTTCAAAAATAACAGGTGCTGAGTGGGGGGTGGGGGGGAAGGAAACGGAAAATTGCAAATTCATCCACTAATAGTATGAAAGTTATATAACTAAAATTTGTCATGCTTTGCAGTTAGTTGATGAAAAGTAAGGCCATAATGCAAAGACCCTTAATGGATTAGCAGATTCATGAATCATAGTTCTCCTACTACATAAAGGACTGAATGAGGACACAAGTAGAAGTAGTAAATGAAAGTACATGAGACCATAAGATCAGTGCATCATAGGCTAATAGGGATTTTATAAATATAAGCTTTAAGTAGGGTTTTTGTAAGGATAAAAATATTCATGATGAGGAAAAAAAAGGGGAGGGGAAGAGAAAGAAGGAAAAGAAGACAAGATGGTGGTAAAATCTGTACGCATTACTATTAAATACTAATAAATAGAATCTTCAAATAGACAAACTATGTCAGTATGACTACGTGTGTTCCCAGGAAAGAAATTAGGAAACAAATTAATATGAATAACTCACACTGCAAGTTGGCTGATTTGAAGCCTTTTTAATTTCTTGTTGAATGTAATCATCAGCAAGTTCAAAAAGCTGTAACGAAGTTTGACATTTATAAGGAAACACGCGAAAGGAACATATATTTTCCCACCTATGCTTCAACCTGCACATAATAAAGGCACAGGTGGCTTATGACTTGCAAATTGAAATTTTCTATAATCAGAAAATGTGATCATCCCAATCATGAGTTATCAAGGACAATCCAACAGCTTATGCCCAGAAAAAGCCCAGATGACAATAACATGTTCGCTCATTGCAAATGCAGAAAAATTCTCACATGTCAAATTACAAAAACAAAGTACTCCGTACTACTAAAATGGAAAATAAAACAGGGATGAAAAGAAGTGAGGGAAAAAGTTCAAAATTAAAATTAAACAGTTTATGGATAAAACGTAAAGATAGCATGCGAGTATTTACAGATTTGCTTAACTGAATTACATTACTTATTGAGATACCGATGCAGATCATTGGAGGCTCAAGAAAAAGTTTCCAAAGACGAGCAAACTCAGGAATACTGAGTGAATGCAAGGCCACCAAGGATTTGATTAGCTTGCAAATTTTGTTTCTCCTTATACAGATGGTTTTTTATTTTTACAGAGAAAAAAAAAGGAAAAAAAAAAGAAAGAAGAGTTTATTGATGAAGAGAGAAATAATAACAACCCTCCCATTAAGAATCATTTTGGAACCAAAAAACCGCCTTCCGCTACTTTCAGAATTACTTTGGAATGAATAAACTGAGCAGATTTCTTAAATAAAGACTTGCCAAAGTTTAGGATCCCAACCCAACCAACCCTCCCATTATCAGGATAATCATAATAAAACTGCCACTAGTAGACTTGGTAAATAGAGGCAGTGATAATCATATCAGGAACTGGTACTTCAAGAAATGCGCAAGAGCAAGTGGTATCAGCCTATTCAGGTTGACAATTAGCACCGATCTTGTATCTTGTAAAATGGATGTCATGTTGCTCCAATTTTTGTGAATAATATCTCGGAGTGGAGATACAAATCATTTTAAGATAAAGTCAAAACCCGATATCTTATAAGATCACAAAATTGTGCAGAGACTAGTTAAGATATATGAGGTCCTTACCCTACGTTGGCATCACAATAGCTTCGTAATGATGGTGGTACTCGAAAGTCAGTCCTCTGATATCTGTTACGAGAAACTTCCAGAAGTAAGCATAAGTTCAATTTTGAGTGTCCAAGGAGTCTTCTTTTAAACTATCACAGGTGAACCACATACAGCGACAAAAAATATTGTAGAGTATGAGAAATAGTTATATTCTCTATAATTTAGCTTTATGAGAAGATATATTTCCTCCTCAATTTGAGTGTCAGCTTGAAAACAGTAACTTCAGCACGGATTTTTTGGCAGTCAAATGACACGATATACAGATATTATTTTTAAATATAGTTTTCTCTAACTTATGCTTCAAATTCTAAAGTGCAATTCAAAAGAACAGAGTAAATTATAACAGAATAACAATATATGATTTCTAGTATAGTACAGAAAATTGTCTAAAAAAAAGCTGCAGTTTAAGTACCCAGTTATAAATCATATCATAAAGTTGATATCCAAGTACAGGTCTGGAAAATAAGCGTCGAAAGCAACACCACTGAATAGCATAACTTTTTACCATTTATCTTTAAAAAACTAAAAGAGTTCAATTAGCCTTAACTCCACTTATTATTTCAGGAAAACAAGGTAAAGCATTGAATATCAACCTAATAAAAAAAATGGGAAAAGAAACCAAATAAGATATTGATTTCCTCTATTAAATTCACCTAGCATGGAATCCTGCATAAGAGTACTATCAATATTCTCACCTGAATGTTCCTATAGAACATAAACAATTAACGCCTTAACGGGAAAAAGATTGACAAGATTTTTCAGAGAATCTATATTCCAAAGCACACTCAAACAAGGTTTTACACAAGCAAGACCAGAGATGAGAAGGATTGAAATAATCCATAAAAATATAATTATTTTTTTTATAAGGAAAAAAAAAGCAACACCAACAACAATAAAACAAAGAGAGAAATAAAGGAAGCCACAAGAAATGAACAAATGCATTGAGCAGTACTAGATATATAAATGCCTTTTCGGGTAAAAATCTCACATGCGAGATTCAGGATCTTTGCGAGGATCATATCCTTTTCTGATCCAGAACTTAAGGAATGGCCCGTTGGAAAAATAATATGCTGCTCTGAACAGAAGCCTGCAGTAGTAAGCAAAGCACCAGTTAGTATCTCATCGTAATAATCAGTAAATGGTGCTGGAATGGTGCTGGCTAATGCAATCTCAACCATTACGTGATATAACATAATATAAAAGAAAATTTCAATACAGATCACCTTCTAAGCATGTAGTCTCCAATTATCAGACCTTTGTCAACCAATTGTTCAGCAAGCGAGTCTTTTTTCCATATAGGACGCTCATCAAACAAGTTACAAACAGCCATTTGCAACTCCCATTGCTCTGAACCTTTGGGTATGTAATTTTTCCAACTTACTTTTTTAGGAACCTGTATGAAAATTAAGTGTGGCAAAAACAAGGGGGAAAAAGCAGCCTTATGCCAAAATGAAATATTATTTAAATCAAATCAAGAATTTATCCACTCCATATTGCTGGAAAAATCAATAATGTGCATCAACCTCATAACTATGAACATGTATTTTCAAAATAATGGACACTGAGTTTCTTGAAGCATCTATTAGGCAAACACTAAAGGTTCGGAAATCTCAAGAAAAATATACAGGGTAAAAGTACTACCTCTAATCTTTAAAGCATCTTCGAAGTCATCCTTAAAGAAACAACAGTGAATAAAGAAATGAATTGCCACTTAGTTTTACCTTACCCTACTTGAGAAACAGGAACATATCAGAACTCCAAAAAAAAAAAAACAAGAGTATTTTGCCCAAGAAGGATGCCCATAAACGCCTATCCTAACTTACCAAGCAATATATTCTCCTGTCTAGAGCAATTATGACAACATAAATATTTAAACTAAGTTTATGTAAAGATATTGAGGAAATAATGGCATATCTTTGAGTTAACCGGTCTCAAATCAATCACATATGTATAAAGAAAGTCGCAACATTGGCAGTAAAACTGCTGACCTCTTTCAAAAGCCTAATCAAGCATTAGTTGAAAGAAGTTCCCCCTGAAGATAATACAGTTAAAGGCATTTGATCTAATCACATGCCTCTCTTCTGTTATATTTAACAAGATGGTAGAGACCGAAGAGTGTCTCTCAATTTATCACACCCACCAAAACTTTCTCAACCAAAACCTTCTTCACCAGCCACTAACTTGCATAATACAGTTAATTAAGATTAAGGTGAGTTACTTAAATGTAAGATTATTGCAATCAAACACCAGGTTCTTCCTATCACAATTGGTCCTGACTTTTACTCAAACTTAGCAAAAGCAATGAGATTAGAGGTTAAGGTCAACTTTGACATGCATTTTACAAATAGATCAATGGCGTGCTAAATAGACAAGCTCAAACAGTTAAAAACGTACAATTTTAACAACAGTCCAAAGAGCACAAAAACAATTTTTGGAAACATCTTAACATTTGATATTCGTGTATTTCTCATCTTGTAGACATTTAAATTGCAAAGAATGACATGGAGCATAGAAGGAAGAAAAATCAGTCTATGAATTTTAAGTCTAACACATAATAATTATATAGAAGTGTATCAGCTAAGAAATTAGGATATCTTTGACGTTGAAGTCAATTGCAAGACAGGGCTCTATGTCCATCTGCATCAAACAAAATAATGGATGTTGTTAGATCTTAGAAGATATGCCGAGACTAGATATGTAAGTCAGGTGACATAGCTCCTAAATCAACTGAAGAAGCACAACCGAGACAAACAAAGTCGATCTAATTTAATTCAGGAATCATTATAAATATGCAGTGAAAAGTGAAATATCTTTCAACTGAAAGAGTACAATGCCAGGTTTCCTTAAGACAATATGTTTCAACAGCAAGTATAACCCTGCAAAAGTTTCTGAACAAGAAAACACACAATATGAAACTGACAATAATATTTGTTAATTAGCAGTTTAGCACCTATATATGGCAACTATAATAAATTTGGTTGTGGTTGTAGACAGTCAACTATATGCAAATGTAATAGAATGTAACAGCCCCGTGATTACAGCCCCCTGCAATTTGGGACTTGATTGTAGGATGAAGATCTTTATTTTGTACTATTCTGTAACTGATGTAACAATTCTGTACTGATGTAACAGCCCTTTGATTTTGGGCATCATAATTCCTACAGATATATATATAAGGCTAGAGATCTCACAAGGAGGCTCAAGCAATTCCATTCCAAATTCTGGTTTATACTTTTGATATGGTTTCAGAGATGAGAGTCAATTTGAGTTCTTAGAAAATTTTGTTTGTTTAATTTGATTGTCTTCTCTTTGAGACAGTTTTGTGACCAAGTGTAGCCTCTTTTTGAGATTTCTGGTTTGTGGGATATTTGTTATTGTTCATCAGTCCTTGATTTTCATCATGTTTGGAGAGTAAATAACTTTGATCCCAGTTTGTTTGGATGGGAAGAATTTTTTATTTTTTTTGAATTTCATCTTCCTTGTTTTATCCAAGGCAATGAAATGTGGGGTTATGTAGATGGCTCTGATTTTAAACCAACTGAACCATCTAAGGATCAGCAAACTGGTCCATCAAGATATGGAGCAAGAACAAAGCCAAAATCATGAGTTGGATTGTAAGCTCTGTTGAACACAGGGTTTATCTGCCTATTCTGATGTTGATTGGGCAAGATGTCCAGATACAAGAAGATCCATCATGGGCTGGTGTGTATTCCTTGGAGACTCCTTGATTTCTTGGAAATGCAAAAAACAAGAGCGTGTATCTAAATCTTCCACTGAGGCAGAATATTGTGCTATGTTTGCTGCTTGTTCAGAGATTACATGGTTGCGAGAATTGTTAGCAGAATTTTTTTTAGTCAGCAAGGTCCCACACCTCTTCATGCTGATAATACCAGTGCTATTCACATGAATCACATCACTGAAAACCAAGTTTTCCATAAACGCACTAAGCATATTAAGGTCGATTGTCACTATATTCGAGATGCTTATGAACGTGCACTAATCTCTATTCCTTTTGTCTCCTCGAATCTTCAAGTTGCAGATATCTTCAAAAAAGCCATACAGAGATCGACATCAAATCACTTTCTCGTTAGCAAAATTGTTACTGGCTAAATAAACTGGCATCAATTTGAGGGGGAGTGACAATAATATTTGTTAATTAGCACCTATATATGGCAAATATAATAAATTTGGTTGTGGCTGTAGATAGTCAACTATATGCAAATGTAATAGAATGCAACAGCCCCATGATTACAGCCCCCTGCAATCTAAGACTTGATTGTAGGATGTAGATCTTTATTTTGTATTATTTTGTAACTAATGTAAAAGTCCTGTACTGATGTAACAACCCCTTAATTTTGGGCATCATATTTCCTACAGATATATATATATATATATATATATATATATATATATATATATATATATATATATATATATATATAAGGCTAGAGATCTCACAAGGAGACTCAAGCAATTCGATTCCAAATTCGGGTTTATACTTTTGATAGAAACAAGGATAGTTACACTTTTGAGTTAGCTATACATTTCTCTGAACCTCATTCAACAAATTAAAATAGCTCCATTAAAAGTTATCTGCCGGCCATTCATAGGCTTAAACACTGACAGCAAAAAATCAAACTCAAATACAAGAAGTAACAGTGAACCAATGGAGAACATTCAAACAATTCAACTCCAAAACAAGAAAGAATAAGCTATTAACACCAATTCAGAGTATATGCATTAGTACCAAAAAGCTCACATGTCTGCCAATATATATTGATCATTTCTATGATATCTACTGTAGCTATCGGGATAAGATATTATTAATGGCCAGATAAATTGCCTCGCCCTCACATGCATAGGTGACATGATTGTGGAATCCAAACAATTATCTGATAGAACTTAGCCAAAAGATATATACATATAAATAAAATAAAATAACAAATAAAGAAGTAACTTCAGAAGTCCACACTCATGTTACATTAGCCTATGTCAAAGGTAAGTACAACAAGTAACCAAGTACTTCAATAAAATACAATGCCTTTCTCTGCAGTAGTTAAAAGTACCTCCCAACGGTTCTGTACGAGTCCTTCTCGCTTCTTTTTCAAGCTTACATCTATTGACGGCTTTAACCTGAAACGTGTGGAAAGAAATGAGACCATATCCGTATTATTTTATAGAGATCAAGCATCAGGAAAAGCGCAAGCAACCTCAGAATTTAAGATTCAAATAATTGTAAATTGGGTAGAAGACCAAAAGGGTGGTGAGAGAGATAGAGAGAGATTTACAAAGAAACAATTTTAGTAGCTCCCAATCTAACCTTGAATTTATAAGCTCATTAATAGATTTGGGATTAGGACCAAAAAGAACTTAGCATATAAGAATTTTAGATAGTACCCAGACTATGCACTAACATAGGTATACTAAAATTGGGAAAGCTAACTGATAATCCTAGGACCATTAGAACACAAACTTGAAATAAACATCATGAAAATCCCAATTTGATGCGAATCATGCAAAAGGAGGACTGGTCCAATTGAAATATTTCATAAATTGGATGCTTGGACTCATCCTCTCATGTTTAGGGTGACAAGCAATCCATCCGAGTCCGTGTAATATAGGTGAAAGTATTACGCAGCTGGTGATTCTTGATGTGTGCTTTATCAGATTTTTACGTAAGGGTGATAACATAGTTCAATATTTTCTAAAAGTGGCCTGTAATTGTGGTTCTTTTAACTAGCTTAGACACTTCTATTTGAACCACAAAGTTTCTTGACTGTTGTGAAACTTGTTAGGCAGAACAACAGCATTGATACTTGTTCAGCCCACCCCTTCTTCTTGTTTATTAGAGACAACAAGGCACAACCCATATCTCATGAACTGATGTACATGTGACAAAGAGGAAAGAGAAACACAAAACCTTAATTTAATAAGAAACAACACACACCCTCCCAAAATTTCTAATTGAAAGAACTAGTCCAATATCAACCCAAATGTCAAAAAGTAGTCCTAACGTATTTGCTTAGAGTTTACAATAAATCGCTCAAATCTTTCAAATGCTAATGCTCCATCAAAGTTCATCACCATAAATAGTAGCAGCTGCATCCCAGATCTCCATTCTTTCTAAATGCAACCAAGACTACACAGAGTTGGGAGATAATATGGTTTCATAAGGCTTTTTTATTCCTATCACATGAATAATTCAAACTCTGACAAGAGCTTATATAAATGTAACATAGCACGGTCTTAATTATTAACTAATATGTTAGTATCTGATTGGGAACAAATAGGATGAGCAAAACATCTTACGCTACTTTCTCCGGTATATCCTTTGGTGAGAAAAGCGGCGGCACTAAAATCATCAAATCCTCCTGATCCACATCCATAAGACCTCGCTTGTCTATAAAGTATCATAAATAAGAAAATTAATATGCCAAAAGAAAGAAGGAGAAGAAGAAAAAGGTTTAACTTTAGATCACGCGTGATATTTATACTAATTTTTTTAAAAAGGACAAATTTATATATATATATATATATATATATATATATATATATATATAAAATACTAACCAAACTGTGGCTCCACATCTGCCCAATTTCTCTTCTTTCTCCTTGCAACATCCGCATGAACAGCTAGAACATGCTGGTAATCTACCATTCCTTTAGGAATTACATATGAGCGGAAAAATGAGAAATGAACCATTTAAAGGACAACTCAGTTCCTGAGAGGGAAAAGGTAAATATAGGAACTGCAAATGACAATAGTTATCTCTAACCATTAAACTGATAAGATTCCGAAACTTGCGCAATGACATCAGCAAATAGATTTTCTTGCACTTTGTTAGGTATCTGAATTTCGACATTTGCAGAAGCAGGAACTAATTCACTTCCAGGTTGACTTAGATATCCAGTTTCTATAGATTCAGGGCAGCTAATTTTCTGGTCTTGATGAATGGTATATGATGACGAGCAATTAGATTTCTCATTGGCGTCACTGACACTTCGGCCTTCCCCCTCTTCTTTTTTGGATATTTTCAACAGAAAATTATTGCAGGGGTAAAGTTCTCCAAAGGCAGGATGTGAATACGGATCTTCAGGGCGAAAATGAAGCTCTAACTTGTTTGACTCTGAACTACGAGCCTGCAAGTAAGCCAAGGTAGAAAGTAGTAGATGTTGGTGAAAAAGTTTTGATTTGATGAACTTCCTGAAAATCCAGAACACATGATATAGAAACAACAACCACCCAATCAACACTACTTGATCTGACAGAGTTGAGCTTCACTACATGGATTAGTGACCTTTAATCACACCTTTTCTTATAAATTTTTTTGGGTTAATAAGCAAGCAATTAGGCACTCGTTCTTTTTCTTGAGATTAAAAAAGGTATTTGTAGAGAAGGAATATTCAAGAGGGCAGAAAAGGAGTCTATCCTAAGTGGAACCAAAAATAAAACATTTTAAAAGCATCTCTCCAATCTCAATGCATGTCTGAAATAGAAAGGCCATGGAAATAGCCCCCATGTTAAACAACCACAATAAGGCAAAGGAAAGAATTGCCCCCGTAACTCTATGAATTCCAGTCCAAACACCAATAGGACGCAAAAATCAAAATCAAAACAAAACAAAGAACAAACACAAACACACACACTTCCAAGGCATCTTCAGTCTCCAACCAAACCACCAATATCTGACCCTCAATAGGTCTCCAATTGACCGACAAAGCCAAGCCTCACCAAACAGCCCTAACAACGCCCACAAAGTCCAAGCAGCAACATTTGCAGTTATTTACTACTTACTAGGGTACAATGCAAACAAATCTGACATTTGGTTACTAGGAATGCAGATTGATCGGGTACGTATGGTGGAACGCAAAGGGTACCATGATTCGAAACGATGGTACCCGGTTCGCAGGATGCACAACAATAATAGTTTCTGACTCACATTTAATATCTTATTGGACCTTATGAATCAGCTTGAGCAACACAGAAGCAAACAAAGAACATATCAAATTTGAGATATAAATTAAGAGTAATTTATCTGCCTTAAAGTTAAAGCCAGTGCATTGTCTTTGATTCCACTATAATAATGTGACAAAATAAATGGGAAGGAGAATTTACTCAAGGGTAAAGATTATGATACATGACAAAACATCCAAATACAACTATTAAACAAAATATGCATACACTATGGGTGTCATACCTTTTCAATACCTCCAGTTCCGCCCAGAGTTTCCACTGCACGTTCAATTAATGAAGGGTAGCCAGGATAGTGAACTGCAAATAGCTTGGTACTAGGTAAAACCCCTGAAATAGACCCATCTTTTATTACTCCCATTGCTTGCTGTGCTGTCACGCAACCACAGTGTCAGCACATAAAACTAAGAAAAAATCACCAATTCAGAGGCAAATTCAGTAGAAGTTGCTTTGAACTAATATTAAATACAAGGTCAATTCCGACATACTACTAATAGGAATTCCATTATAAAAAAGGGTTATTGTGAAGAAACTACAACCGCGATTGTGTTGACGGCGGCGGAGAAGCTAGAGTGCTCGCCGGAGGAACTTGAGGATTCTATTCTTTGGTGTATTCGCTAGAATGATTCACAGGCGGGAGAAGGTTGCTCAAGGCGCTGAATGATGGCGCGTGAAAAGGAGAAAAAATAGTTTGAGAATAATAAAACAAACGGAAAATTTAAAAGTTTTTTGTTTAATTATCTTGTTATTTAGTTTTTCAAATTAAAAAAAGTAACTAAAATTTAATTATTTGTCTTATCAAAAAAATTTCGTCAAAAAATAAATGGATGGGCATGAAAAACTAAGTAATATAATAAAATATATATATAAATCATATTATATTTTCAATATTACAAACATCCATAAAATTAATATAAATATAAAATAAAAATTTAAGTTTTTTTTCATCAATTAAATAATAACAACAATCATGTTATGTATTGTTATAAATTAACGTTGAATTATAATTATAAAACTTATCAATATATAAATTGATAAGAATTATAAAAGTACATCACTTGTTAAATATTTATTTTTAAAAAATTATCATTAATATTTATCAACATAATTAAAAATTAAAAAATTAAGGTAAATATTATCAAAATATATCGTTATCATAATAATAATATAAAAAAAGATTTTATTTCATCAATTTTTTTTTTAGTTTAGTGGTCAGGATTGCCTTGAGGAGGTGAGATAGAAGGCTTTTTCAAATTTATAATTCTTAAGAACATGTTATAATAAAATTAAAATAATACTCTACATGTTAAATTATAAAATTATTATATATTAATTTACTAGAATTTTAAATTTAAAATTGATATAAATTATTTTAATTTTAGTCAATACAATTAATATTATAAATGATATAAAAAATACTATTTATTGTAAAATTTATCGTTTCATAATTTTTGATAAACTATCTCAATTTTAAATTTAAAAATATCTTGAATTTTTGATAAATTATCATAATTTTAAATTTAAAAATATCTTGAATTGACTTTAAAAGTCAATAAAGATCTTATAATTTGAGATACAGAATTAAAATATTTTTGAGTAAATAAAAGATTTATATAAAATTGTGTGGGGTTACTTGTGAAAAGAAATGGAACTGGGGGTCTAAAACGTAAAACTGTCCAAGTATTTTTGTTTCATATTATCCGTATAAATATTTTCTTCAATTCTCTCTTAATTTCTACTACACTCATAACCTGAGGAAAGTATATAATGGAATTAATCAATTTTTTTACCTTCATTTCATTTCAATGCTGGGTCTGATTTCCTCCATTTCCAGAACTGGAACTCTTCTTCTTCTTTCTCGAACCAAACCTCTCCCTTCTATTCCTTTTCCTACTTTGAGCATGAGTAGTAATACAAAGAAATCAAGCACTGGAGGTGTTGACAAACTCCAACAAATTGTTCACTCCGATTCTACCGGTTGGTTTCCCCATAATTTATCTCTCTCTATCTATATATATTGATATATTCTTGTTTATATATGTCTGGCAATCTTTCTATTGGGTATAGTTTTATGACAGTGGGAATTGGGATTTCTGTATAGTTTTATGTATTTGGGATTAGTGTTGTATTATTAGTTGTAGTATATAATAATATAAATATTGATAATTTTGGAATGTATTCAGATGGTTGGGAAAGAAGCTGGAAGGAAGGAGTGGTTCCATGGGATTTGGGACAGCCCACCCCTATTCTCCTTCATCTTCTCCATACAGATTCCCTTCCTAAAGGCAGGGCTTTGGTCCCTGGTTGTGGCAGCGTGTGTATAATCTCTCTACATATATACATTAATTTATATATATATATATATATATACATGCCAATTTGAACCTTTTACCTCTATAGTGAGTTTGTTTTTTCTGAATTAGGATCCTCAAAATGAGCACTTTTAATGGTGCACTTAGTTGATTTAGGGGTATATTGCAACTGTCTCAATAAAAGCTGATATTTTCCTTTATTTGCTTATCCCAGATTTTTTCTATTTATATCTCAGCAACACCAATATTTTCATGTTTGGCAGGGCCATGATGTAGTAGCGATTGCATCTCCTGCTCGTTATGTTGTTGGATTGGATATATCAGACAGTGCCATTAAGACAGCTATCAAGGTAAGAGCTGAATGTGTTCATTCTAGTCAGTAAAACACCATAACCCTCCAAAGAAAGAGGGCAATCTGAGAAGAGCATTTGTGATGCGAAGTTGCAAACCTGACCTTGAATCCAAATAAAAAGGCAAATTTCCCCCCCCCCCCCACCCCAAAAAAAAAAGGAAAATCTTTTTGTGGTGAACTCCATATTCTGTTAGAATGACATACTTGAACAAGTATTTTATCACTGAACTTGTTGTAAATTATTCTATTGCTGATGACATTGAATTTGGTTTTTTGCGAACTGTAAAATAAATCATCAACATGATTGTCATGGGTTCAACACTCCGAAAATGCAATGATCTCCTTGGGAGTTGGGGCCACTCTACATAATTTACTATGGGATTATCCAGTGTGAGTGGTTGGTACGTGCACCCGGTGGTTTATCTAGTGCAAACCCCAACGGTATTACGGTAGTGACTGAAAGTTCTACTGTCATAAAAAATAAAATAAAATATCTAACATATCAATATTTTTCTAATTTGGAGTCCTGGTGATCCTCACATTCTGCGCCTTAAATGTGACACCAGCAATATTGTGCTCAGTGATAATTGAGGGCAAATAGAATATAGGTCAGTTGTAATATGTACTATACTGCTCCAATCTGTGATTGAAATCTTTGTAAAAGATTCAAATGCTCCATTTAGTTCCGAAATATAAGATTGATATTGAGCTTTTAGTCAATTTGAGATATTTTCATTTGAAAATTGATGTGATTCATTTAACTTCTAAAAACAATAAATTTTGTCATTAGTACTTTTTAAATAGGTCACGATTTGTGTATTGTATTGCCTATAACTAAATGAATTCATATTAATTTTGAATTTGAAAATATCTCCAAATAACTTCAAAAAGTCAAACTTGATCTTATATTTTGGAACGGAGGGAGTTCTACTCAGCAGAAGGTGCAAACTAATTAAGTGGTGCTTTTGAATATAATACCAATTGTGCAAGACCAAAAAACAAGGAATCTAGTTGACTTAAACTTATGCCATGTAAGTCTCAGTATATATAATTCATCGATCTAGTGCTCTCACGGGAAATGTTTTCTGTATTTCTGAACATCAAGACAGTTGTCTTCCTCATCACCAAATGCTGATCATCACACCTTTATAAAGGCGGACTTCTTCACCTGGCATCCAACTGAGTTGTTTGATCTTGTATTCGACTATACGTAAGTCTAGAATAATCCAAGTTCACTTATAATGTTGGAAGTATCAGTTTGTCTTGTTGACATCCCAAGGGGAATGTTGCAGGTTCTTTTGTGCTATTGAACCGGATATGAGATTAGCTTGGGCAACCCGAATTCAAGATCTTCTGAAGCCAGATGGAGAGCTCATAACACTGATGTTTCCGGTTGTCAACCATACTAAATATCTCTTGCACCCCATCCCCCCCCCGCACCCCCCCCATAAAATCTCTTTCACAATGGCCCACGTTACTGAATTTGGGTAGCAAGTGAATAAGTTATATATTGAAGAATGCTTATTAAGGATATGGTAGTTCCTTGAGATGACAATTTCTTAATATGTCTTTAAAATAGAGTAATAAACATATATATATATATATATATATATATATGTATTGTTTCATCAAAAAATTAGAAGGCTTTTTTCTATTCTAATCAAGTAAATTCAAGTTGATCTTAGAATATCAGTGCCTAATAAGATGTCAGAAATTGTACTCAAAAGTATTTTTTTTTCTTTTTTGCAGATTAGTGATCATGTTGGTGGACCCCCATATAAAGTATCTGTTAAAGAGTAATTCTCGACCTTTAATCTATTTATATCCAGAAAAATTGGTTTTATTAGATCTTTTCATCTTAGATTGTTTACAGTTATTTTTTTTATGTTTAGGAGTTTATATTGAGATTGGACTGGCCCATAACCTAATGTTGATTTTCATGTACATAGTTATGAAGAAGTGCTTCACCCTGTGGGTTTTTAAGGCAATATCTGTTTTGGAAAATGAGTTATCAATTGGACCTCGCAAGGTATGCAAATCAGAAACAACAAACAATATATGCCGTTTTGTTCAACTAGATATGCATAAGATTCCTCTTGAGATAAACGTTATTATTGATATTACCTTCTGTCATATTTTTCCTTGTTCCCCGCCACCCAAAAATTAGAAATACACTTTATCTCCAGAGAACAAGTAAGAGTTACATGTTTACTATAGAACTCATGCACGTGATATTATTTTTCAGTCAAATCATATGTTGGATTTATGTTATTTTGATAAGTTTCTTTATAGGAGTAATTAACCTCAAGGTCACTTATTCCATTGCTCATACTTGGGACCTGAATTATCCATTATAATTGGTATTATAAATTTATATATATGTATATATATGTCTATACAATTGATGATGAATCAAATCGTAATAGTGATATGCCCTTGAATTTGCCAAACTTTTTTGCCGCTTCCATAATAAAACATATGTACCATGTGATGCCCAATAAACGTGAGAGTATGGCAGTTGATGGATCTGTAGGAAAATAAAGAGCTTGTTTGTTAAGGTTTGTCAGAGTTGAGATGTTCCTGGAAGAAAGATTGTAATGTTTGGACCAAAGTTGTTTGTGAAGCACCTACAACCCAAAGCTGGATCATATTGCTTGATGTGATACACGAAGGCTGGACCATATATTTTTCTACCCCATCTTTTGGTTTCAATTAACCTTGAGGTTAATTGTGCAACCCAAAGCTGGACCATATTTTTCTACCCCATCTTATGGTTATTGTACACCAGAATGTCCTGTCCTCCTGGGTATAGAAACAAAAATATTTTTGAGTCCATTGTTCGTAGATGGTATCTGTACTTTTAGATTTGTGAATAGCCTTGATTTCTTGTTATTTGTAGTATTATATATATCTACCACTACAACTCTACTACCAAATGAAGTTATGTGAGGTCTCTCGCTGGGAAAGAAAAAGTAAAAAAAAAGAAGAATAATAAAAAATCCATCTGTAGAAATTGATTAAAAAAGAAGAAGAAGGTTTTCTCGTTTGCACGTATGCTATAAACACAAGGAATCTAGTTATATATGAAACATGTAAGAAGTCTATGGCTCTTTATTGGGTCATAGTCTGTACAAGGTTGATGGGCAGAAGTCATGTATTTTATAATTTGCATAATAGGGGTTTATCAACCTGAGTATTTACTGAACCTTTTAAGCAATGGTTATTTTGAGTAATGGATTCAAATGCATAGACTTGCTATTTTCTACATGAACAATTATGTTGGTTTGTATGTTGTTGCTTATTTGGTAACTCTTTTGTCCCTATGATCTTCTATGGTGCATTAGTCTGCAAAGTTAGATACTTTTATCAGCTTTACGCCTCCTTTACTATGACCTTCTCTCTCTCTGGGCCGCCACTAAGAATTTGATAATTGAACTTAAAGTTTTGTATGATTGTATATTTGTATGGAGAAGGGATCTAAAAGAACATATTATTGATGCAGGGGAAGGAGAAGCTGGGAACTTGGAAGAGGTCCATACAATCCTTGCTATAATGACTATTTCACCAGTTCCATTTGGTTGTACAATTATTGGATAAGAGTTTGTTGGATGGGGGGATTTGTAATACAGATTATTGACTTCTATGTTCTTACATTTCATTTTATTGGAGGCTAATAACCCATAAATACAATTATTGATATAGTAGCATACCACATCACACAAAGTTGATGAAACTTGGGTAATGATTATTTTTTTTAATATTTTTTTTTAGGTTTTTGAAGAGGGTTGATTAACTAGGAAACTACTACTGATACAAAAGGTTCAAATTTGGGCTGAGATATGATAACAATTAATCTTATATTTAAAATATGAAAAGGTTGTATTATTTGCACAACATGAGAATTAACCCGACAATACTTTTTTCCTAGTGAAAAAGGTTTGACCATTTAGAAATTTTTGTTCTATTTTAGTCAGTGAGGATTAAAAGTTGTTTTTTATTTATTTATATTTTTTACTTTTGACAAACCTTGTAAAAGAGTTGGAAAAATTAATTAATTAAAATGATTCAAACCACTTGAATGATAAAATTAAGGTTAAATATTTTCCATCTAAAAATAAAGTACAATTTATTTAAATAAAATTAGGATAAAAAAAACTCAAACCTGAAAAATTAGGGATATATTTTGACTTTAAAGTTAATTTTTAAAATTGCAAAATTTAAAAGTTTTTTATGTGACAAAATAGTCTCTCTATTTTTGGCATTATTAATTTATTACAACACCAATGGGGAATTTGAACCTACAATCTTTACATAAGCCAAAGGCTTGGTGGTAACTGGTAATAGTCTTATACTTAATTTATGAACTTTAAATTTATTTTATTACAATTAGTAAATTTAAAATTAAAAATTACTCCTGCATCTAATTTTTGAAACAAGATGTGATTTGAATAATGGATTGTTTTTTAACTACTAAATCCTCTTTCCAAACAGACAAAACCCTTCTTCTTTTTCTTTCCTGTTCCTATTGGTAAAACCCTGAACCCCTTCTCCTCTTCTCCTTCTTCTTCTTCTTCCTACTCTTTGCTTATCGAGGATGCTCTCGCGCTTCATCTCCAAACCCTCTCACCTCCGTTTCCTCACCTTAATTTCTCCTCAATACTGCAAAATACCCCAACCCCATCAGTCTCCACACCCTCCAATTCCAATTCCAAACCCTAATGCCTTCAATTTCCTCCCCAAATATTTCTCTTCCAATCAGAACAACGACAATAATAATAAGGGGGGTCACGATTTGTGGAAATTTTCATCCGAAAATGAAGATTCCGTGTTTGGGGAAGATGCTGGAAGTCTCGAAGGATTTTTGGATGATGAGGGGTTAACTGAATCGGGGAAGAAAGGAAATGATAAGGGAGATTTCCGAGAAGGTGGAAATGAATTTGATTGGCTGGCTGAATCGGGGAAGAAAGGAAATGATAATGGAGATTTCCGAGAGAGTGGAAATGAATTTGATTGGTTGGCTGAATCTGGGAAGAAGGAAAATGATGATGACGATGATATATTTAAAGGGATTGATGATAATAGTAAGGGGTTTGGAGATACTGGGGTCAATGATGATAATCCTTGGACTTTGGGGGGTGAAGAGAGAGAAGGAGAGCATGTTTTTTGATATTGGTGATTCAGAGATGAGTGGGCTTGGTGATGGGAGTTTTGTTAATGTAGAAAGTGAGAAAAATGAAGAGGAGAAGCGGCTACTTGAGAGGGAAGAGAAAGAGCTTTCTACAGTACTCCAAGGCAAGCTTCAATTTTTATACCCATATCATATTTTCTCGATAAGTAACTTCATATCATTATATATTTTTCCAATAAATGCACAAAATGTGGGTAATTGTTCAATTTTTAACTTTACAGGTATTCTTCGGTTATATTTTGATTAGAATTTTTGAGGCGTGGGAATGGAATTTATGGAAAGGGATAACTTTTTTATTGTTATTATGATTTGTACGCAATGTCGCAATGTGATGCTTTTAGTGGATAGGATTTCGTCAAGAGAAGGGACGAGGGAGTATGACGAGTATGAGTTATTTGCAGTTAAAGATAGGCCCACTTATGTTTCAATCCCATGGGTTTGAGACGTGATTTGAAATGATCACAGTCACTTGCTGAAATTTTTCTTAACTAAAAGGCTAGGAGATAATAGATAAAACAAGCATGTGAATTTTAACAATCTGGACATTTGGTAGCTTGATGAAAAGGTCATGCGGAAGCACGGTGAAAGGTTTAAATAATGATAATTAAAGCTATCGTATTTGGCATCAAAACAATTGCATTAGATTAGCTATTTTTTTACGTCTCCTTTATCTAATTTCACTAGTGGTATGATTGATACTTCACTAGAGATCTAATATCATCACGCTCTAGGGTCCACTAGAGAGGTTAGGTTATACTTATATGTAAGTTAGCTACGTTCTATCTTTCGCTTCCGATAATTAACTTATTATTTTGATCCAAAGTACATTTTTATTTGTTATTCACTATGAGTTGAAATTTGTATTTTCTACATTTGATTGGAATATTTTTCCCTGATAAGTACAGATTATTTGAATATACCTTGTTAAAAGAAAGGTATGTATTAATCAAATTCGTTTACATACTTTTAAATAGAAGTAATCATATATACATACACATTCATTTAAGTTGTGTTTGAAGGCAAGAGGTATAACTTTCTCTCTGCTAGCTGTGAAGAGTTTTAACTAAAGGTAATTATTGATCCAATTTTGTCATTGCAGGTCCAGATCGTGCATTTGGCGACCTGGTTGCTGCATCTGGAATCACAGAAGCAATGTTGGATAGTTTGATTGCACTGAAGGATCTGGAAGGAGTTCAAGGATTACCCCCTCTAAGTGAGATAGAGGACATGCGTTATGAAAAAAATACTAGAAAATCTTCGAGGGCAGATATAGAGCGCCAAAAACAAGAGGACGTTGCAAATGCACGAGTGAGGCAAGTAGATCAGAAGGGAAGGGCTTATGGAACAGGAAAGAGGAAATGCAGTATAGCTCGTGTCTGGATTCAACCTGGCGAGGGCCAATTTGTAGTTAATGACAAACAATTTGATGTCTACTTCCCTATGCTTGATCATCGTGCTGCTCTTCTTCGCCCTTTCTCCGAGACAAAGACTTTGGGCCTTTGGGATGTCAGCTGTACTGTGAAGGGAGGTGGTATCTCAGGTTAGCCATTAGCCTAGACCTGTATCTACATATCTTAAGTTTTCACAACTTTTGTTTGGTTAACTTCAGGTTACTCCTGGATGACAGTTAAATAGTTAATCTAGTTTACCTTTACTCTTTTTTTCTTCTCTATCAATTTTCCTTGACATGAGAATTTTTTTAACATAAAACGTATACCGTATGTGTATTTTCTCCATAGAAAATAAGAAATGCATTTCAACTTTTTTTTTTTTCCCTTCCACTTTTTCTTTTGTGTGCATTTGTTCCTAATCTCTCAGCTCCCCTGCCAGGAAAAATCCATGCTGGATGGTCTTTATAGTTTATACGTCCAGTTGTTTTCCAGCTGTTAGTCTATTACTTCATGTAGTTGAAGCTCCCCGACAATACAGTGTCTTTGTTTGTGTTTCCCTATATGTTATTGGCATAGTTGTCAAATCGTGAATCGTATCGTGAATTGAAAACTCCCGTAGCATGTTTCATGTATTGTATCGTGAATCATATCGTAAGATACGGAAATAATAGATACAAATAATAATTATAATATTTACTCATATTGAGAACATAATTTATGACTTAAATTCATAACAAAAAGTACAAAATATATTAATTAAAAACACAAATTAAGATTATCATTAATTGTATTAAATAATTACATACTAGTTACAAATAAATTATAATACTAAAAAAGTATATAGCACAGAAAAAAGAAAAAACGAAGTAAATTAGTGTTGTTAATGTTATATATAGTAGTCCTTTATATATTTTATTACTATCTATTCTACTTTATATATTTTTTATTACTTTATTTTATTTACTCTGAGTGGAGCAATATAATATAATATAATATTTACTACATCTAATACCTGCTTGTGAGGCCACAATCCCGTATGACTTTAGTTGGACTTGGATCCAAAACGAAACACGTAACTCTGATGACGTAAGAAGAGAAAACACAAGTCGCACAACTCTGACTGAAGTTATAGAGTCGCCAATGATGATTGACACTGATAGAGAGTCGAAGATTATGATGGAAGCTATGTGTCACACACGTAACTCACTTTTGGGGCTAATCGAAGAAGTTGACTGAAGTTTTTGGGACTAATTTGAAGGGTTTTTTAATGATCTGAGAATGGGTTTGAAACCCTCTTTGAATTCGCGATTGTTGGCTATAGGAATCGAGCGATGGGAGTAAACAGGTAACAATTTTTTTTTATTTGGGCTTTTTTTTACGTGTATTTCTGTATCAATGGAGTATCGATCTATCGCACGATACATGTGATTCAGCCGTGATTCGGCTGTGATTCGTACGATTCTTATACAAAGATCGATTCTGCTACGATTATGAATCAATTCTCTCCTGTATCGTGTCGAATCGTACATACGTATGGCGTGATTGACAACTATGGGTATTGGGTTATTCTTTTGACCCAAACTGAATAAAAAAACAGCCATAAATGAGTTACCATAAGATTGAATGCGATCAGATTCAAAGGAGATAAATAGCTGGAATAAACAATTGTAACGTGGAAAAATCATCTTGGACTGAATGTTCTTTAAATGTCCTCTTATATTGTATGATTCATTCTAAAGATGCCAGGTGGAGTCCTTGGTTGTAGAGACTATGCTTTGGCCTTTAGTATATTTAATTATAGATGTTTATTCCTCATTTTAGAACATTGCTTATACCCCTTTTATTTTTAATTTTTTTTCCTAGTTATAGTCAAATATATTTGTTCATCTGATGATTTTCATAAAGATATGTGGTTATGTTAGGTTCCCAGGGGTAATAAATCATGGATTTAACAAAGGATCAAACTTAGTTCAAAAGTAGGTTTGAACCTAGTTCTAGATCAAGAACATTAGTTCTACCTCAGTTTCAACCATCAGTTGCTTAAAAGCGTCTCACAACTTATCAACTAGTTTGTTAAAGTCAAATGCCATGCTTCATTTGCTTCAAAAGCCTTCTCTATTGGTTCAACCCAAGTTTGGACAGGCTTGTCCTGCATCACCTGGGGAAAAAATTTTGTGTTAGCACAGAAGTAGGAATACTTCTCTTGGTGTTACTTCCATTAGGACCTGTACGTGCTAGCTTGGAATCATCTGTATGATATTATCTTTTTTATCATTTGGTGAGAAGATATTATGTGTTTCTGCACAGTAGTTATGATGATTTTATTAGAAATTTGAGTTGCACTTCTTTTGATTTTATGCGAATTTTTGTATGTGAATTTAAAACATCGTACTGTTATCGTCTCATTCGTTACATATTTACTTTTAATGTGATCATAAGTTCTATACTTTAAACTGCGGGGGGGGGGGGGGGGGGGGGGGGGGGGGAATTTAGTTGTGTTGGATGTCTATTGAGTAGGCATTGTGAATCCTGTGGATTTGTTGGAGCAAGTAGAACAAGGCTTTTAAGATTGTAATTTGACTGATCAGAGAAATATAACTTAATGGATGATGGAAGTTGATTGATTTTTTTGTTGGAAAATTTCTCAAGCTTACTATCTTTTCAGCCTTGTCTTATATTGCTTCCTTAATTTTGCACTCGGCTTGGATGACCTATTCTCCATTAAACAGGTCAAGTGGGTGCAATTCGTCTGGGTATCAGCAGGGCCTTGCAAAACTGGGAACCAGATCTACGTCCTCCCCTTAAGGAAGGTACAAGAACAGACTTTTTCTATCTATTCCTTTTTTTGGCCATGCCTTAAATTAATGTGTGTATCTTCCTCAAACCTCAAATTGAACAATTAATTTACATTCCATTTAATGTGGCATGTATTTTAGTTCTGAACCAAAAGAAATTATCTGACATAATCGAGTTTAGCGTGTAACCACGAGGAATAGGAGATACAGTCGAGGTCTTAAAGGTTACTGGTTCTAATCCTGAACCTTGGGACACCTTACTTTTTTGAAAAATAGAAACCCTAAATTACTTTAGGTTGTTTAGTGGTTCACCCAAGTGTAAATCAGTTGACCTTAAATTCAACTGGCAAGCTTGTCTATATACAGATTTATATTTGTTCAACCTCTTCACGTCCTAATGATACATCTTTTCATGTCTTGGCAGCTGGGTTCTTGACAAGGGACTCGAGAGTTGTGGAAAGGAAAAAACCTGGTAAAGCAAAAGCAAGAAAGAGCTTCCAATGGGTCAAGCGTTGATCAAAAGTTTCGAGTAATTGTTTCGTCTCATTCATCAAGTTTTTGTAGTGAACATTTTGATGTTACCTCTTTGCTACAAGTTGTTGATAGCTGATGGCTAAGTATGCAGCTAGAATGTCATCATGTCTCTGTAGGCTTGTAAGCTTTAGTTCACAATCTGAGTAGTGGCACCTCAAAAAGAATATTGTTGAGCCGAAAGATATGATTTTCTTATTCTTAATCCTTTTTTTTGGGTGGCCAGAAATATTAACGAATCATTACTTTCAAAACTCTCTTTTTCTTTTCGATTATGGAAATTTCTTTCTTGAACTTTAGAAATTTGTAATAGGATTTGAGTGTTGCAGCTTGCTTCATGCTTGTATAATAAACGGAATTTTTTGAATGAGAAATCTTTCCGATAATAAAGATTTATCTCGCTATTTTCTCATTTTTGACATGCAATAATTGTATGTGTTAAAGCTAATTTAACTTGAGGTCTTGTTTCAAAATAACTTGATATTTACATATTTAAAAGTAATATGAATTGAAAACCCAAAATAATTGTAGCATTTCAAACCTCTTAACTGATAGACAAAATGTATGGATGAATGGCAACAAAGTTCTCTCACACGTTTTTTATGTTTCAACTTTTTTATGAACATGATAATTGTTTTCTTCACCTACCTACTAATAACATGGAGATTATATTTCTCATCTATATATCCGGAGCTACATATAGCAGATATTTATATCTCAAGAGGAAACTGAATTAGTTATTATCAAATAGTTTCTATATTAAATTGTGTTAGATACACAATATAGCAGATATTTATATGGGAAAAATACATATAAACCGTGTTACATACAGAATATCGATGATGAGACGTTGGAGGAAACTGAATTAGTTATTATGAAATCGTTTATATATTAAATTGTGTTTATTCTTATTTGGGTCATGTTTTGTATTTATGGTCTTGATCGGAAAATATGGCAGTTGACAGTTGACTAGCTCGACTGACTTGCAAAAACCACACTTGACTACCTACAGACAATTTGGTGTTCGGAGAAAGAAAGGGCATCCGAACCAATTTTTATGGCCAATTTTACACTATATAGAGAACACGAATCTTTCGCAGAAATTGTAGTATTTAGTCTTTTTTTTAAATTAAAAATATTTTTATTTTTAAACTATAAAACACATGTCGATGAGGTTTTAGCTTAGGGATAGATTCTTTTCTACTCTCAGAGGCGGGGCTTGAAAATAATAAAATAAAATATAAAATCACATGCAATTCTTAATATGGCATCATTTATATACCAGGTAGATCAAGTATTACTGTCCCATTATTATAACATTTGTTACATTTTTAACAAATGTTAAGGACATATTTGAAAAAAAAGTTTTTTGCTTAAAAAAACATCATCTTTTTAGAAATATATCTAATTTTGGATTTTGGAAGTGATGGAGTATTTGATTACAACTAAATACAATCAATACTTAAATATTTAAAAAATGATATAAATAAATTATTATCTAATTAGAAGATTAAAGAAAGATGCGTATATAAAGGATAAAAGGAGGTATAAGTTATGTGATTGAAATTTAATTGAGAAAGTCCCAAACAATATATCAGAAAACTTGAAAATTTCAGTGAGGCCATATATTATATATATTAGAGAGCATGAGAGGTGAGAGACGATTCGTGCGTGAACTCTCTCCCATCATAACATTATTTTGAATTTTTTAAAAATATCTTCTTATACGCAACATGGGAGGGTGTATATGTATATTTTTTATATATTTAATTATACAAAACGATTGAATTTTTTTAAAATATCTTCTTATACACAACATGGGAGGGTGTATATTTTTTATATATTTAATTATACAAAACGATGTCGTTTTATACAATAACTCCCCTCACATTTTTTTCTCGCCTATATATTACACATAAATTTTTTAGAAGAAAAGGTTGAGTGGGGTCAATTGATTCTTCTCCAACTCTTGACTTCGTCTTGCTGACATCGTATTTATACCGAAATAATATATACCGATACCGTATACAAAATAATATATACCGATACCGTATACAAGTAATTAGTACCAGTAATGATATCAATTATTATATTTTTTGAAAGTTGTGCGGTATGGTATGTTTGCACATCCCTATCTGGCTGTCTTTGTGGAAGGACCATTCCTGTGTTTGGTTGTTAAAATTAGGGCTGTAAATGGTAATCGAAACATTCGTATTCGTCCGCATTCGTATTCGAAAAAAAGCGGATATTATTCGTATTCGAAAAAAAACGGATATATCCGTATTCGGTTTAAAGGTATCCGCAAATAAACGGATACGAATACGGATATAGACATGAAGGAAATTAACTCGAAATTCCCAAAACCTGTGAGAAACAAAATAGAAAAAGAACACATGCCAAAGAAAAATTAATCACACGCACAAGACAATATTTAAGTTGTTCGGCCAATTTGCCTACGTCCATGGGGTTGCAGGGATTTCACTATTATCGCAAAGAATACCAAGTGCGGCAGTACATCCTCATTCGCTCAAAAACGACAAGAACAAACCCTAAACACAAAAACTGCATTTTCAATATCCTGTGCACAAGAATTACAATGGGCTACAAAACGGGCCAAAAAAATTTCCCGGGGGTGTTTCCCTCGGACCCCCTCTGCTTGTCCATGTTCACTACGGCTTGGGCCTATCGGCCCAAGCCTCCGCTCCATAGACGAAGCCTCAGAAAAAATCCCACTAAAAAACCACGCAATATTATTCGGGTCGGGTCGTCAACCGGATCAAGCACAACTAGACTCCACAAAGCCCAACAAATCTCCCACTTGGAGACTAGTTCAATCACCAACATCAACCGCAAAAGTCCTTCAAAAAACAGTCCCTTATCCCTGCAACTCATACTCATGTCCTCAAGCTAGAAGACCAACTGAAGTTGGACACAACTTCAGCTTTTGAATAGTGACACCCCTTAGTTAACATGTCTGCCGAGTTCTTAGATCCACAAATCTTCTCAAGTATTACCAGTTTATCTTCAACAAGGTAACGAATAAAGTGGTATTTTATCTGTATATGCTTCGACTTTGAATGGAAACCCGAATTTTTAGCAAGAAAAATCGCACTCTGACTGTCACTGTGTAGAATGCCCATCTCCTGCTTCTTACCCAATTCATCTAAGAATCCATGTAGCCATATCATCTCTTTTCCAGCTTCAGTTGCTACAACATACTCAGCTTCTGTAGTAGACAAAGTAACAATCTTTTGTAGATTTGAAGCCCATGATATGGCTGTACCACCCAGAGTAAAAACAAACCCAGTAGTACTCTTTCTGCTATCAACATCACCAGCAAAATCAGCATCTACATAACCCTGCAGTTTCAAACTTGCACCTGTAAAGCAAAGACATGTATCTGAAGAACCCCTCAGATATCTTAGAATCCACTTGACTACCTCCCAATGCTGCTTTCCAGGCTTACTCATGAATCTGCTTACAACTCCCATTGCATGTGCAATATCTGGCCTTGTACACACCATAACATACATCAAGCTGCCAATAACTGAGGCATAGGGCACCTTGCTCATATGGTCCCTTTCTTCTTCTGTCTTCGGTGATTGTTCTTTGCTTAGTTTGAAATGACTACCCAAGGGTGTGCTCACTGGTTTAGCTTCATTCATATTGAACCTGCTAAGAACTTTCTTCACATACTCTGACTGTGAAAGCTTCAATGTACCATTAGTCTTGTCTCTAATGATTCTCATACCAAGGATTTGCTTTGCAGCTCCCAAATCATTCATTGCAAACTGTTTTGACAATTGCCTCTTTAGATTATTGATCTCCTCAATGCTAGACCCTGCAATGAGCATATCATCCACATACAACAGTAAAATGATGTAAGAATTGCCAAAGAACTTAACATAACAACAGTGATCAGCTTCACATCTCTTAAACCCAATTCTATGCATAAAACTGTCAATTTTCTTGTACCACTGTCTAGGAGCTTGTTTTAAGCCATACAAGCTCTTTCTCAGTTTGCAAACTAGATTCTCTCGTCCCTGAACAATGAACCATTCTGGCTGAATCATGTAAATGTCTTCCTCCAAGTCACCATGAAGGAATGCCGTCTTCACATCTAACTTCTCGAGATGTAAATTTTCTGCAGCCACCATTCCCAGTACCAGTCTTCTTTCCACGAGCCAATACTATGGCTCCCTTTGTAACCTTCCAGGTACCACCAACAAATAGTATTGTATGCCCTTCATCATCAAGTTGTCCAACAGAAATCAGATTCCTCCTCAGGTCAGGAATATGTCGAACTTTCTCCAGTAACCAAACAGACCCATTGGACAGCAATATCCGGACGTCTCCCATACCCACAACATCCAAGGCTGTACCATCAGCCAAATACACCTTACCAAAATCACCTGCAACATAATTCTGTATGATTTCTCGGTGTGGAGTGGTATGAAACGAAGCTCCTGAGTCCATAACCTAATCATCAAGTGGACTGTCTACTGCAAGAAGTAATGCATCCTGTACCTCTTCTGTTACAACGTTAGCAAAATCATCTTCATTCCTCTTTTTAGAACTTTTGCATTGCCTCCTAAAGTGACCTGTTTCCCCACAGTTCCAGCATTGTATTTGTTGACCTGATCTAGATTTTGATCTACCCCGATTAAAATTTCTATCATTACCTCTGCCTCTTGTCTCAATGTTTAGGGCAGAACCAGATTCTGAGGTTTCACCTGCATCTCTTCTGCGAATCTCCTCAGCCAAAATTAAATCTCGTATGTCATTGTACTTCAACTTTTCTTTTCCTGTAGAATTGCTTACTGCCATCCTCATTGCCTCCCAACTGTTTGGCAAAGAAGCCAAAACGATCAGTGCACAGATTTCATCATCAAAATTAATTTCTACAGACGACAATTGATTTGTGATAGTGTTAAATTCATTCAGATGTTGTGCTATTGATGCGTTCTCTGCCATCTTCAGATTGAACAATTTCTTCATCAAATGCACCTTGTTGTTTGCTGACGGCTTTTCATACATACCAGACAAAGTCTTCATCAAATCTGTTGTGGTCTTCTCCTTTACAACATTGTGTGCAACAGACCTAGACAAAGTTAACCTGATGACTCCCAATACTTGTCTGTCAAGAAGAGCCCATTCCTCAGCCTCCATAGTCTTAGGTTTTTCCCCTAGAAGCGGCAGATGTAACTTCTTCCCATAAAGATAATCCTCGATTTGCATCCTCCAAAATCCAAAGTCTGTGCCATCAAACTTTTCTATTCCAGACGTCTTTCCTGCTTCCTCTGCCATTGCTCCCACTCAAACCTAACCCTAGGCTCTGATACCAGTTGAAGGGAATTAACTTGAAATTCTCAAAACCTGTGAGAAACAAAATAGAAAAAGAACACACGCCAAAGAAAAATTAATCACACGCACAAGACAATATTTACGTGGTTCGGCCAATTTGCCTACGTCCATGGGATTGCAGGGATTTCACTATTATCGCAAAGAATACCAAGTGCGGCAGTACATCCTCATTCGCTCAAAAACGACAACAACAAACCCTAAACACAAAAACTGCATTTTCAACATCCTGTGGACTAAGCTTCAGAAAAAATCCCACTAAAAAATCACGCAACATTATTAGGGTCGGGTCGTCAACCGGATCAAGCACAACTAGACTCCACAAAGCCCAACAAGGCATATTCGTATTCGTTTAACATCCGACCGTAAATATATCCGGCAGATAACGGATATCCGGATTCGAATCTGTATCCGGAATTTATATCTAAATAACTTATATATATATATATATATATATTAATTAATTATTACATAATAAGCAAAATAAATTTTAAGTGACATTCCTTATATAATAAATAAATATTCACACACACATGCGCTAGTCTATGTAAATTGTAATCTATATATTGAGGATAAATTATAAATAAAAGTCTCAATAAATATATTATTAAAGTTTTAGTCAAGTATTTGAGAAAAAAATAATTAAATATTCAATGTAAACTTTTGAATCTAATTATAAATTATAAATATTCACATACACTACAGTATTACTCCACACACATAAAATAGACATCTACTTATTAATGGACATCTAAATATTAATAAGTAGAACATTCATTTTGAAATTTAGGATTTCAAAAATGATAAAAACTTATTTGAATTGTAATTTAGAACATTGATTATTGTATTTAACTATTTATTAAAAATAAATAAATTAACATTCATTCATTAATAAAATATACTTTAAAACTCATTATTTTTTTTTCTTATTTTAGTTATAGTTAGGACTGTAAATGGTAACCGAAAAATTCGTATTCGTCCGCATCCGTATTCGAGAAAAAACGGATATTATTCGTATTCGGAAAAAAACGGATATTATCCGTATTCGGTTTAAAAGTATCCGCAAATAAACGGATACGAATACTACTGTATCCGAATCCGTATATATCCGTTTACACCCCTAGTTAAAATGCTAAGGAATGAATATTCCACTCTTTATTACGTTTGGATTACAAGAATTAAGGTGAAAGTGGAATGACATATTCTTATGAAATGAAAATGAATCATTTTTATTCTTACAAAATTTGTGAATTTTATTCATTGTAGAAGAGTATGGAATGACTCATTTCAACTGGAATGGAATGAATCATTCCGTAATCTATTTCATTCTCTTCTCTGTTTTATTTATCTAGCAATTTTATTTTTTAAATCCAAACATAACAATAACCAGATTTTCCATTCCATCCAAAGTTGCGGTATAACAAATCATGGAGATTCATAAAACACACAATACACCTTAAAACACACACTAGGAACTAAACACACACCCCTAAGTAAATTTACATGAACTTTCTCTCGCTAGAACTTATATATACATATATTATGGGATTATGAAATTTTTTTTCTTGACCCTAAAAATTCGTAATAGGAGTGAGTATTGCACCTTGCTTCTTACTGAATCTATCTATCCATCTATCTATCTATAATTAAAGGGTTTTCTTAACATGTGCCCTTAGGGCACATGTTAAGCGCTAACACCGAGACATTATATTATTTGTTTATGCATTGGTATCAGTAATGCACAAATACAAATATATTGAAAATAACATTGTTGATTCCAATACATTTGTATTTGTGCATTGCTGATACCAATGCATAAACAAATAATATAATGTATCGGTATTAACGCTTAACATGTGCCTTAAGGGCACATGTTAAGAGGACCCATAATTAAATAGATAATTTAATTTGTTCTATTTTTATTTTTTTTCAGTTTGATTTGTCTTTTTTTTTCTTCTTTTTTTTGGGTTCGATCTTTAACTTTTTCTACGTTAAGTTAACTTTGGTTCCATCTTTGATTTTTTCTAAATTTGCCCACCATATCACTTTGCCATCCCCCCCCCCCCACAAAAGTTTTCATCTAAAAATGGATGAATTTGAACCGAAAACAAAAAGATTTTAATTAATATTTTATAGTCCCTACATTACCTTTTATATACAAACACAAAAAAAATATTATAATGGTAAAGTGTTTTACACTTCCCCTCCCCCCCTTCCCCCCTCCAATCTAAAAATGGATGAATTTAAACCGAAAGAAAAAGAATTTAATAAATATTTTATAGTCCTTACATTATCCTTTATATACAAACACAAAAAAAAATATTATAATGATAAAGTGTTTAATCTTTATTTAAAAGTTCATTTTTTTATATAATATTTTTAAACTCACAAATAACACAAAAAAAGATTTATTGGTTTTCTATTCTTTCTTTTTTCAACCTAATTTAAGTTTTCTATTATTTTCTATCCACAACTCACAAATATAATTTAGAAGCTTTTCTTTTTTCTTATCCAAGCACTTGATAAAGTTTTATTTAACCCCCTAAGTTTATATATATCTATATATATATAATGCATATATAAATTATAAAATTAATTAATATAGTTTCATTAAATTTTCGCAAATAACAAAGGTTTTAATTACTACTCTATTTTTAGCTAGTATAAAATAATTATATTTGTTCATACCAAAGTTAAATAAGTACTTCATATTGATTTTATATTTTAGAATTGACCTCAAAAAGTTAAAGTGTAGCATTAATTCTGAATGAAGGTTTAATCAAATAACTTTTACATGTGAAATTTGTCATTCTACTAAACCCTGACTAAATATAGAATTCCAAACCTCTTATTGGCTAGGAAATGCATGTACTAATGGATGAATTAAAACAAAATATTCCCGTATAATTAATAAAGTTTCTCACGCGGTCATGCCTTGTAGAATCAATCAACTTGTTATTAACATTTCATGTTGCCGGCCATCTTAATTCTCTTATAGTTTTTTATAAATTTGTATATATAATGGGATTTTTTACAATGATAATTAAGTCTATTGTTTCTTCATCTTTAGTAGTCTTTTGTGCAATGCAATGTTTTGTTTAGTAGTTAGTATAGTCTTAATTTCTCACCTTTGATTAAATCTAGCATCTTTGTGATTCTATAATCGTAGTCGTTTATCAATATTTAGTTAATTATTTTTTAAGATTCTTAAATTCTTTTTAATTAGTTGGTGAGAGGTTGGAGTAAACTAAAATATATTACTATCAATGCCTTACTTTTTGCCTGTGAAAATGTTGTCGGATTATAGACATGCTTAAAAGGAACCAATGAAAATTAGGGCACAATCTAAAAGCATTTAACTGTAGGTAATTACTTTATTATAAAGAATGAATACTGCTTAAAAAGAGGTAAAAATGTATTGGGCAAATGTTCCCTCCCATAAAGAGAGAAGTCTCTAGTCATGACTCCTTAATCCTTTTGGTCATTAATCAATTTATTTGACATCTAATATATATATATATATATATATATATATATATATATATATATATATATATATATATGACATTGTGTTTTTGTTATTCCAATCTTTAGATCAGGTGTTTTCATTTAGACGTAGACAAATTATAATTTGCAACCTCAAATTTCTCACCTTAATTCTTTAAAAGTTTAAACTTTAGTTTCGTATACAAATCATATTAAATATATCCTTAAACTAAATATACAGGAAAAAAACACCCTTACGATCCTAGAAGCAATGGTTCCTATAATGCTACTTGTTACGTTGAATTATAATTTTGTGAAACAATTTTACTAAAACTATTTTTCGTAATTTAAATAAAGAGCCAGGATCAAAAGAAAAAAAGAAAGAAAGAAAGATATATAGTGTTACTATTATTGTACTATTGATGTCATATTTTTTTGTAAAGTGGTCACTTATATCATTTTCATAATAAAATATGGTAATAACATAAAAAAATAAGATTGAGATTAAGTATTAAAAATAATAAATACTAGAGTACTTATATAAAAGCTTATTTGTGTTAATTTAAACTTCAATTCGATTAGTAAAAAGAATAATTTATGACAAACATTTTAAATGAATTGCTTTAATTATATTTTTTTGGGTATAAGAGTCGATATTAATAATTTTATATTTTAATATCGACTTGACTGACGAAATCCGAAACTGGTGATCTTATTTGGGCCGAATTTAGACAAATTTATTATAACCCGAATGAATCAAACTCGAACCTGATAATTTTAAATTGGACTGAATTTAAACAACTTTAAACCCGACTTATATAACCCGATTAACAAGCTTAGTGTTATCGTACTATCGATGCCTTTGAATTAACATTAGTAATACTAATGGAGTATCTATAGGTATTTAGAATAAAATGAAATACAAATGGGCCACCTCTCGTTTTATAGTTAAATTAATTAAAATAAAATAAACCTTTATTGTGCAATAATTTTTAATGATTTTATTAGAAATTTGAATCATACTTAAAAATTTGAGTCACACTTGTTTTGATCTTATGCGATTTGTATGTGAATTTAAATCATCTTACTGTGATGGTGTCATTCTTTACGTATTTGCTTTCACTGTTATCTCATTTTTGACATGGAACGATTTTTGTGTTAAATCTACTCTAATTTCAAGCCATGTTTGAATATAATTTTACAGTTAAATAAAAGTAATCTGAACTGAAAACCTAAATAAATAGTATTATTTCACCCCTCTAACAGACTGACAAATGTATGGATGAATGACATTAATAAAGTTCTCATACATTTTTTATGTTTCAACTGATCACAATTGTATGAACATGCTAATTATTTATTTACTTCCCCTACATACTAATTGCCATATAGCAACTACATATTTATATTGGAATAGAACACACATCTCTAAATTTGTGTTACATACCTAATATAACATATACTTATATATATTGGAATAGAAATTAGAGGTTACATACACAATATATATACACATAATATATAGTTGAGATGTTGGAGGAAATTAAATTAGTTACTATCCAACAATTTTCATCTAAATTTTTCTTCATTTTTCTTGTTTGTTTCATGTTCTGGATTTAAGACCTTAATTCAATATTCAGTACATGGTAACTGGTCGATCTAGAAAATAAATTATCATTGTTGCTTAGGGGGATGGGAAGTACTCCACCACGCTCATCAATTGGTCATTATGATCGACGATTTCTATCAGCTCTACTATGTGGGAATATCTCAACTGTATTATTGTATATTCTATCCATTCTAAACAAATTTAGAATCAAGTTTGACTTGTTAAATTAGTTTGAGATATTTTCAAAATTTATAAATTTTAAACTTTTGAAAACAATCAATTTATAATTATTAGCACTACTTACATTTTTTTTTGTTTTCACATGTAATATTAAATTAATTTTAATCAATTTTAAATTTAAAATATCTCACTTTAATGTCAAAACTATTAATAATGATCCTCTATTTTTGAAATTGACCTCAAAAAGTTAAAGTGTAGCATTAATTCTGAATGAAGGGATAATCCAATAACTTTTACATGTGAAATTTGTCATTCTACTAAACCCTGACTAAATATAGAATTCCGAACCACTTAAATTGGCTGGGAAATGTACTAATGGATTAATTAAAACAAAACATTACCGTATAATTAATAAAGTTTCTCACGCGTTCATGCCTTGTAGAATCAACTTGTCATTAACATTTCATGTTGCCCATCTTAATTCTCTTGTAGATTTTTATAAATTTTAATATATAATGGGATTTTTTACAATGATAATTAACTCTATTGTTTCTTCATCTTTAGTAGTCTTTTGTGCAATGCAATATTTTATTTAGTAGTTAGTATAGTCTTAATTTCTCACCTTTGATTAAATCTAGCATTTTTGTGATTCTATAATCGTAGTCGTTTATCAATATTTAGTTAATTATTTTTTAAGATTCTTAAATTCTTTTTTAATTAGTTGGTGAAAGGTTGGAGTAAACTAAAATATATTACTATTACCATTGATGCCTTATTTTTTGCCAATAAAAATGTTGTTGGATCACAGACCTGCTTAAAAGGAACCAGTGAAAATTAGTACACAATCTCAAAGTATTTAACTGTGTAGGGATAATTACTTTATTATAAAGAATGGAGACAGCTTAAAGAAAGGTAAAAATGTATTCCGCAAATATTCCCTCTCATAAAGAGAGGAGTTGAATCCTTTTGGTCATTAATCAATTTATTTGACATCTCTATATATATATATATATGACATTGTGTTTTTGTTGTTACAATCTTTAGATGGGGTGTTTTCATTTAGACGTTGACAAATTATAATTTGCGACTTTGCGCGCTCAAATTTCTCACCTTAATTCTTTAGAAGTTTAAACATTAGTTTTGTATACAAATCATATTAAATATACCCTTAAACTAAATATACAGGAAAAAAACACCCTTACGATCCTAGAAGCAATAGTTCCTATAATGTGACGCTCCCAAAATAGGTCCATACAACCTATTTTAAGTCGCCAATAACATTCTATAAAATACGAATTTTCCTATTTACAACTAATAAGTGTTGTGCAAAATACGACAACACAATACAAATACATCTTAAATTCTCAATACACTTATTGTCACACTAATAGTAATGTATTGAGATACTTCTATTGTCTCGGACCATCACTCCATTCCTCGGCTAGTCCCCGCTACACTCTCTTTTCCTGAGGAGAACAATGGAACAAAAGGAAAAGGGTGAGCACAAATAACCCAGTAGAAAATATCATGACTAAGATAATGAAGAATAAAATTATCTTTAGCCTTCAACAGAAATAAATCAGAGATTTAAAGATATTATAATTGTTCAATAACAACAATTGCAGCGGAACGAACAATCCATTAGAAGAGTCAAGTAAATTATAATATCTACCATCTTCTATAAGTTAAAGGATCACCGCCAATATTTTATCCCTGTAACACCAATCAACAGTTCCTGTTTATGAACATCCAAATCAACAGTTTATATTCAACAACCTCTCTTTGCACTACGTGTCAAAGATATTTATTTGTAACACCACCGGTCATGATCATGCCAAACGCCAGTTTATCTTTGCACTACGGGCCAAAGAGAACTTTCACCATCCGCCTTTGTTTGTAACACCAAAAGTCAAGATTATACCAATACACAGTTTGGTCATAATCATGTCACACCAGTTCATCTTTGCATTACGGGTCAAAGAGAACTATCGTCATAATTTAAGTATGAAGATGATGACAATGATATAAACTAAATACAGTGAGATCAAGAATAAGAATAAATATTACAGATTTGTAATTTAATTTATCCAGTATCGAAGATTGTCTAAATTGCTAGGGGTGCACAACAGGCCGGCCTGGCCTTATTCGGCCTAGGCCTGCCAGGCTTTGGTCGTTGACCAGGCCAGGTCAGGCCTTTGACTTTAGGCCTGTAGGCTAGGCCAGGCCAGACTTGGCGGTGGAAGAGACGATCTGATTAGGCCTGCGGACCAGGCCAAGCCAGGCCTTGGGCCAGTCCAGGCTAATCCGGTCCAACCAAAAGGCTAGCACCATTTTTATAAAAAAAAATGTTATATTGGTAGAAAATTTTCGACAGAGAAATGGATGATTGTCAAAGTTTTTTTTATGAGAGATGAAGGAAGAGGAAGCCCGAAGCCATGGTGATAAACTGATAAGGATTAAGCATGGATGTCTGTTCTCTCCTGTGAGTGAGGCTATGACTTGTGAGCGTGAGCTTTAAAACCTCCTCCCCTTGCAAAGGCTGTAATAAAAAAGCAAATGAAGCCAAGTTTGAGAATACTTTTGAGTCACTACATGAAAACACGGATTTGTTTGCAATTTTATAAGTTTGAACCAATGAATTAATGTTTATTCCAAATTAAATAAATTAATACTTTTTCTCCACAAAAACCTGGGACCACAACTTTGTCAGAAAAAATAAAAAGAGTGAAAAGCAACTGAGATGGTGGTAGGCTCAAGGCCGGCAAGTGGGAACCAATTCCTAGGCTATCATTATAATATATATATATATATATATACACACACACACATATAGACACACACATCAACTTGTTTATATATCACATAACACACAACACGATGCACCTCAGAGGCTCACACTAACCAAAACAATACTTGTCAGAATATTAAATATTTTTTTTAATTTATTGGATGACCAGGCCAGACCGTTGTATCTGATCGGGTCAAGCTCAGGCAGGACTAAGGCCACAGGCCAGTCCAGGCCGGGTTTTTTGTCAGGCCGGGTCAGGCCAGACTTTTATAATTAAATGTTGGCCTTTTTCAAGCCTTTCAGGCCAGGCCTTTTCAGGCCAGGCTTTGACCAGGCCAAGCTTTGACCAGGGCAGACCAGTCCGGACCAAGGTCAGGCCGCAGGCCATTTGTGCACCTCTATAAATTGCCAACACGATGACCAAATTGTGGAGTCAAATTCAAGAATGATATTCAAGAATAAAATAAAGTTCACGATTCAACTATAACGTTTAAAACGAAATAGAAAGATTCAGGTGAAAAGATATTAGATGAAGCACAAACTATTAAGGATATTTTACTAATTTCAGGGATTTTTACCATTTAAAAATAAGGTTTTGGAAACAAACAAAAATTTCTTATCATAAATGGAGAAATGTGAAAGAAAACGATATCCGTTGAAGAGTACAAAAGAAATGATATTTTATACGAGTATGAAAGAATATAAGAAACTGCAAATGAATTTTCACCCGTTATGCGATAATCCGCGTAGACAGATCATTTCCACCAAAAGATTAATAAGTAATGAATACGAAGGGGTATTCACCAGGTACGATTCTCCGTACAGACAAGTTATTCTCATAGAATAATAAGGAATGAATACAAAAGGTTATTCACTAGGTGTGTGTCAATCCGCACAGACAGGTTATCTCCACAAATTAATATGAAATGAATAACAACCCTTATGAGTATGAAGTAAAGTAATATCGCTTACGATCATGAAAGCAAATGATATTACATACGAGTATGAAATAAATGATATCCCCTACCTTAGTTAACAAGTGACTGGATGTTGCTTTCTATGAATTTTACTAACTTGAACAATACTAGTATTCTCACAAATACTCAAAATAACCTAGCACACTAAGAGAATTTAAGAAATTTAGAGAGAGAGAGAGAGAGGAAGTATAAGCAAGGAAGATGTGAAATTTTCTTAAGATAATCCTTCCTATTTATAGGAAAATCAAGGTGAGGGTATTTTGGTCTTTTCTCCAACTTTTCTTGGTTTATTACACTTATACCCTTGACATATTCTTTTAATATACTTTATACCTTAGTATATATTCTTAGAATATGTTTTCTCTTAGATTTTTAACCCTAAGGTAAAATAAAAACTGAATTAACTATTTACTGACGGTAAGTCACTATTGAATGCCATGTGGGTCCCACGAAAAAAATAAAACCTGAAGAAATTATTTCAAGAAAAATAAATTATGGGTCCCACCGATCAAATAGTTGTGGGTCCCACGGAATAAAGTGTGGGTCCCACAGAAATATATGATAACTTACAACAAACGTTTCACGTATATTTAATCAACACTATTTTAAACTTTCAAGAATTATTCACCATTAATATTATAGACTTATAATATTGACAACCAGATCATTTTCAGGAAAAAGGGAGCCTTCGATATAAACGTCGCGCAATTAAATAATCTTTTTCCTTGACAGAATTTCTAGACATTGTCAATAATGCTAAAATATCATATCAAATAATATGAGTTACAGTGTCATGACAAATAATAAAAAGTATTATGCAGATGCTACTGTAACAATTATTGAATCAAAATACTGTGCAATAACTACTTTATCAATTATTGAATCAATAATATAAAATACTGTACAACACCCTGTGCCTGTGAAATACCACATACTACTATGGAATAGCGCCTTTTATTGTTTTTTTTATTACCGGGTATTTCAACAGTTGCAGGTGATAATACTGTTGACAAAATATTGTCGTTATCAGTATCCGACAATTAGTCGTCATGGGGTCCACCATCGTTGACAAATAGTTTTTGTGGGGCCCACTAATATTTTGTTATTTCGACGTCGTCGTACGGTACCGAATATAATATTCCCCGACAAAAAAAATATTCCCCGACAAAAGGAATATTTCCCGATATACTGTTTATCAGATAATTTGCATATAACACCCTTAACTATCATTTATAATAATTAAGCACTTCACTATTTAGAAAAATAATCATAAAGAAAATAATAAACTTTTATTTCATAAAGTCGGAGTCTTACATATAATGCTAGTTGTTACTTTGAATTATAATTTTATGAAACAATTTTACTAAAATAATTTTGCTTAATTTAAATAAAAAGCCAGTGATAAAAAGGAAAAGAAAGAAAGAAAGATAGTGTTACTATTACTGTACTATTGATGCCATATTTCTTTGTAAAGTGGTCACTTATATCATTTTCATAATAAAATATGGTAATAACCTAAAAAAGAGAGTAAATTGAGATTAAATATAAAAAATAATAAATACTAGTGTTGTGGGCGCCGCCAAACCCGGGTCCTTTGAACCTCGGATCTGGTGCGTCACGATACATCATATTTACAACTATTGCGGAAGATATAAACATAAATTGTTTATACATTAAACTTTGCTACATATCCCAAGGTCTATAACCATAACTTAATACATATTTACCTTTAGATTTATAAAAGGTTTACACAATTAACTTACATCAAATAACTAATTTGGTTATCATGCATAACCATATAATCTTGTCCTTTGCTTTTGTACAGTCTTCCCTCGAACGTTCGCCTTAAATCTGAAATTTGTTATCATGATATAGCAAGGGTGAGCAACTACTTTGCTCAGCAAGTTTAATACAATAAAGATATATCATGATTGAAAGAATAAATAAGCTTTAGAACTTTTCAACAATATAATAATTGTGAAAGAACATGAATCACAATTTCAATAATTGAATGGCTGAATTCAATAATACAGGGTGTCAATAGTGACCATGACCCAATTTAACTGAACCTTAAGGTAATGAAGGTGATCAGCCTTTCATACCTGATGAACATATACAACATGCACTAAGTGCGAATCAATAAATTTAAGGAGGTGGAATAATTATAAAGAATTAAACCACTAGCATGCTTGAAAATAACAACTTAAGTTTGAGTTAAGAGGAACTTGCTCAATATGAACTTGAGTAAGGTTAAGGAAACTTGCACAAAAATAGGAAACTTGCTCAATATAAAAGTTGAGTAAGATGGAACTTGCCTGCACCGTCGATTACTGCTAGGCAATCCAATTTAATCTCTTATGAAAGACCTATCAGTTATAAGATTGATCTTTCAATTAGCATATCATATATCACCTTATAATATCACTTCTTTATAAATAGATTGTCTAACATTTAACCACATAACTAAATATTAGATATTATCTTAGCACCATACGCATTCATAATTCTAAAGCTAGCACACATCGAGTATTTAGCAGTGTTCAATATAGTATGCTGAGTGGTTTCCCACAAACAACCAACAAACTAATTTCCGTCTCGTCTACACTGTTTTCACAGTGAGTTAAATCGGTTGCTAGTTCGTATATACCTCCGCTCCCTGAAGGAATTGTTTAGCCCAACTACTATACATCAACTATTAAAGAACACGACTGCACTACTAATTTATCGTAAACCTTATGACTTAACACTAAGTCTTTCATTTTATAAGTTCTTCTTTATAATCCATTGAGCCTGAATACCTAATCCAGCAAGTTGGATTATCTACACATACTAATCCAGTAACCTGGATTCAAACTAGCATACAATCCAACACCCTGGATTCAAACTATCCTATAATCCAGCAACCTGGATTCATTAATTCAACAAACTGTTTTCTAATCCAGCACATTGGATTCAAACTAACCTACAATTCAGTAAGATAGATTCACTAATTCAGCAAACCATATTCATTAATTCAGCAAATTATATTCATTAATTCAGCAAATTGTTTTTATTAATTCAGCAAACCGAATACCACAATCCAGCAAGCCGAAATATGAATACAACAAACCGTATTGGAAGCTGCATTCAAAAATGACTTAACCTCTCGTAAAAATCAATTTTTATTTTCTTCAAATCTTGCCACACATATGTACATATATTCCATACACAAAAATACTTTCCTTATGAAAGTTTTCAATTTCCTTTAACATTTTTCAAACGTCCGTTTTAACTTTCAAAACTAAGAAAAATGATCACTATCTTGCACAACTCCGATGATACCAAATTTTTGATAGCATCTTATACATATTAACAAGTACTCCCAGTTAAACTTTCGTGGCCATCGGAGTTATAGAACTCCAATTTTAGCCGTTTTCGTCGAAAAACTCTACGTTTTTATTTTAGCCGTAGATTCTTTGTTACAAGTCAGAATGCGACGATTTTTGGCCAGGAGCTACATAACTTCCTATATTTTCAGTGGCAAAAAGCCCTGAATTTATTGTTTTTTCTAAAGTGTCAAAATAGTGCTCACAAGCAAGGGGTCAGCGGGTTTGGTCCGTTTTCCCGATTTGAAGTCCTTCGCCATAAAATTCATAACTTTCATTCCATAAGGCCAAAAATTCTCAAATTTTTACACGACTCATATATAACTTATCATATTATCACTCCAAAGTTTTTCAGAATTTTTAGAGTATAATTATTGGACGAAAATACTCCTGGATGGGACTGCCCTGTAGCAGCCCCTTTCCTCTTTTGAATTACCTGGACTGTTTTTACCAAAACAGTCCCCACGAATTTTGTACACATTATTTTTGACTTCTACCACTTAGTTTTAACACTTAACTTACATATCTAGTACTACTCTTTGACGGATCGTAAAAAGAGTTTACGGATCTCAAGTTATGAACTTACAAAGTACAAAATAATTAGGGTTTTCTAATTGTTTTTCCAAACATAGTTTTGTTTCTTTTCTTTTCTTAACCATCTAAACACATCAATACACAACATGCAAGATCTACACATAATACACTTATTCACATATAGATCAAGAGTTTTAAACCACAAGATCATAAATTTTTATATCACCAAAATCAAACAAAACTTAAAAGGAATTAACTAGTTAGGGTTTAAAGGTTTCATACCTTTCTTCTTCTTTTTTCTTCTTCCATGGCTTCTATGGATACTCCTCCCTCTCTTCTCCACTCTCATGGTCGGAATCCCCCTTTCTATTTTTCTTTCTTTCTAAATTTTGCTAACTTGAGAAGTGAGAGAAAATAAAGAGATAAGAATAAAGTAAAGTGTTAATTATTATTAGTCAAAATGTATACATATAATACCTATATCTATACATCCTCTCCCAACAAATCTTCTCTCTCTATCTTATCTTATCTCATCTTATCCCTTTATACTAGCTTGTAATCTTGGTGAGCCAATAAAATGGTGACACATAAGGGAATTAGGTGAGAATGAGTGGAGAAAACAAAATAACCCACATGCTAAATACTCCCTCCTCTTCATCCGTGTACTACCCATCTATTTCTCCCAATTTTTGATTTATTATACTTGCATTATTAAGCTCCACAAATGACCTTAATGCCCTTCCTTAATTGGGTTAAAGATTGGGCTCTCATTTAATTTTCTTGGGCTTCCAAATTAATTTGCTTGGGCTTGCAATTTAATTAGTTTGACCTACTAATTAAAGTAAACTTGGCCTCCCTTAATTATTTATTTGGGATACTATCATACTTAATAATTTAATATTGGGATAACTAATAATTTAGTTGCCCTTAATTAAATTATCTACAAGTCCAATGCTTAATTAAACTAATGGGCTTGTTTAAATTATTTATTCTCCTTAGTCCATTAAATAAATTATCATTTGGACTCTTATACATTATTATTAATATAAACACATCCCTCATATATCAATAATATCAATTAACTTACATAACCCATTTAGACTTGCTATAATTAGGTTTCAAGATAAATAATAACTTGAGATTATAAAATAAATCCCTTACATTAGCATATATATATATTTTCAATACTAGAATTCTATAATAATATAACCCTTAGGTTAGTTAATTATCATACCTAATATATAATTAGGTTATGTAGCTTTCTTGCTAATTTTTTTTTTGTACCATAAACAAATATATATACACATTTATGATATATCCATTTATTCAATACTACACATATTTCACATATGTTCTAACATATTTATCATCTTTGACAAATATCATTACATAATACAATCACATAATATTCACATTCATTCACTTACATATTCACTCATAATTCCCATACAAATGGAAATTTATTCAATAAATAAGATATTACAAATAAAGTAATATCCCCTCTTTATTAAAATAATTCAATGATAGAACTTATTCTAATATCCTTTATTTAAAGTATACAATATTTATGTATACTTAAATTAACTATTTTCTTTTTCCTTCTATAAATTGTTCCCAATAATTTAACTGTAATAAATATAATAATATACATACTACATTACAAACATACATACATTATATCCAATAACGTAATACATGATTTCTTTAATAAAATGGTGGTTATACCTTAAGTATATTTAATGCCACCAATTTAAAATAATTTATATATTATTTAACTTACACCGAGGGATTAATTTTACCCATCTCTTTTCCTTTAAATAAATTGCCTATACAACTTATTTACATATAATAAATATATAGTAATAATATATTTATTAAGCATAAAAGTCACATATTGCATAGTTCGTATTCACCTATGCAACACACCATCACATAACATATCATTTCATAAGAATTTTATTTATTTAAATTCTTAATTTAGTATATTTCAAAAAATTTGAAACGACACAATCTATCAAGTATTAAACCATATAGGTTCTTCTCGAAAATTTTAATTATTCCTCTATTTTCAATCTAGGTTTTATTCTTTAACCTTTAATAATCATATAAGATTTTATTAATAAATCTTATAAATTTTCGGGCCGTCACAAGAGTACTTATAAAAAACTTATTTATGTTAATTTAAACTTCAATTCGATTAGTAAAAAGAATAATTTATGACAAACATTTTAAATGAATTACTTTAAATTATATTTCTTTGGGTCTATGAGTCAATATTAATAATTTTATATTTTAATACGGGCTTGACCGAAAAAAGTCTGAAGCTCATGATTTTATTTGGACCGCGTTTAGACAAATTTATTGTAGTCTAAATGGGCCGAGCCCGAACTCAAGTTCAATAATTTTAAAATGAACTGAATTTGAACAACTTTAAACTCGACTCACATAGTACGATTTACGGGCCTAGTGTTACCGTACTATTGATGCCTTCGAATTAACATTAGTAGTACTAATGGAGTATCTATAGGTATTTAGAATAAAATGAAATACAAATGGGCCACATCTCGTTTTATAGTTAAATTAATTAAAATAAAATAAACCCTCATTGTGTAGTAATTTTTGATGATTTTATTAGAAATTTGAATCATACTTAAAAATTTGAGTCACACTTCTTTTGATCTTATGCGATTTGTATGTGAATTTAAATCATAAATTATTTAACAATTTGAGTCATATTTAAATGATTTTTGTGTTAAATCTACTCTAATTTCAAGCCATGTTTAAATATAATTTTACAGTTAAAAGTAATCTGAATTGAAAACCTAAATAAATAGTAGCATTTCACACCTCTAACAGACTGACAAATGTATGGATGAATGACATTGATAAAGTTCTCATACATTTTTTATGTTTCAACTGATCACAATTGTATGAACATGCTAATTATTTATATACTTCCCCTACATACTAATACCATGGAAATTATCTTTCTCATCTCCATACATATCAGGAACTACATATTCATTTATATTGGAATATAACACATGCACATCTCTAAATTTGGGTTACATACATAATATAACAGATAATTATATTGGAATAGAAATTAGAGGCTACATACGCTATATACTTAATATATAATATATATATATATATATATATATATATATATATATATATATATATATATATATATAGTTGAGACGTTGGAGGAAATTAAATTAGTTACTATCCAACAATTTTCATGTAAACTTTTCTTCATTAATTTCAGAGATAAAATGTATTATTATATATTCTATCCATTCTAAACAAATTTAGGATCAAATTTAACTTGTTAAATTAGTTTGATATATTTTTGTGGGTCCAAGTGCATATTAGGGTTCACATGACCTAATTAGATTAAATGTATAAATTAGGGTTTACAAAAAACCTAATTAAATGTACAAATTAGGGTTCATATGACCTAATTAAATGTACTAGACCCAGGGAAGTCTCCACGTGTTCCAAGGCAGAAAACCCGTAGATGCGACCCATTTTGGGAATTGATTGAGGGATTAGATTGGTGGCTAGAAGAACAGGACAATTTGGGCATTACTTTGATGATTAAAGGGCATTTCTGGAATTTCTCCTTTAAAACATAATTAAAGGGTCTTTCGGGAATTTCCCTTAAAACATGTGCCTGACATGTGACTATTTCCCAGGAAAACTCTATAAATAGCCCCTCTATTCTAAGAAAAGGGGATCGCTCTCAAGACATTACACTTAGACTCTTGGAAGCTCTAAACACTTGAAACTCTCTCACAACTCGAAGACTCTAGAAGGCTCTTGGAATCCCTGCTACCCTAACCCGGTTTCCGGATTCTAGGAGTTCTGCCACGTGTCATTGGAGTAATTGCCCACCTGTTCTTCTCCCCTCTTCAATCAATCAATCAGTTCCGTACTCTTCGTGGATTTCTCTCCTGTCCAGCCAATACGAAACCCTAACCCTAGCAAGGTGTAATTTTCTTACCTATATTTATTTGGCGACTCTGCTGGGGAGGTGTAGAATTCGTGAAGGGTATGCCCACAACTCGAAGTGGGAGAATTACAAGAAGAGTTTCACCGACAACAAGCATCACTTCATCGGATCCGATTCCAAGGCAAGTAAATCTAGTGCCCCAAAGCGCGAATCTGGATTTTGATCAACCCATCCTAGAAGACGTTTCAGAAGGAAGTTCAACATCACCTCAAATGGCTGATCAACAACAAACTAGTGCTAGACAGCCAAACGCAGGAAGGCAAGGTGAGGAGGTCACTGGAGCGCAGACAACTGCGAATGCTGTGCAGATGGAGATGCTCAAAGCCTTACAGGAGGCACGAGAAGGCCAAGGGATGATGATGACCATGATGTTGGAGATGCAGAGGAAGCAAGAAGAAATGGGGAATTTCCGTCAGCAGTTGATGCAAATCCCCACTTTCAGGGCTATGTTCCCAGGAAGTTCGCAGGGGGAACGAGCAGAAGTGGAGGACAACAGCAACAACAAAGAGAATCCGACTGTGCTGCCAACAACGGAGAGTCAGCCGATTCCAATCATCAACTTGGAGCCCCAAAACAGTGGTGATGTGCCACAACTCAGATTGGAAGCAAGTCAACCTCAGCCCAACATCATCCCGGCTACTCTCCCAGCATTTTCACAAGTGCAGATACCGACCATCCCGAGCCACATCCAACGAGCAAGCCAACAAGCACCACCGATTCAAATCGTGCAAGATGGAAGTGTACACCAGCCAACTTCCTTACCATACCCACCACCTATGCATCAATACATTACAGCCCCTCAGAGAGTCCATACCACGAGCCAGTATGTGACGAAGGATGATATGATCGACGTGATCAATCAACTTCGCAAACAGACATCCCGACCTTCAGAGTTGGACTTTACTCCACCTTACCCGGCACACATACGAAGACAACCTTACCCGGCAGGGTATATTGAGCATCCCCCGCAGTTCCCAAAGTATAACGGGGAGAAAGGGAATGCCAGGGAGCATATTGCCAGGTTCGTGGAGTCAATGTCTCCGTGGTTGGGTTATGATGAGGTGAATAACCACAATCTGTTGATGAGGGAATTCAACAAGACTTTGACAGATAGTGCCTTCAGTTGGTACTACAATTTGGAGAAGGGATCAGTCCATGATTGGGATGATATGAAATTACAGTTTTTTAAGAAATTTTTCTATGTGCAGAAACAAGTAACTATTGTAGAGCTGATGCGGGTCAAGCAGAAGCCGAACGAGGAGCTGTCAGATTATGTGGACAGATTCAGGGCCCAAACACAGAAGTGTGCAGAGCCAATTGAGGAGAAGAACTTGGTTAGCATATGCAATAATGGTGCTCTAGACTCCTTCAAGCCCCATCTCATTACAAAGGCATGTGATTCATTTGCGACTCTCTCATCATTTGCACAAGATTTGGGAGGAATAATGACAGTACCCACCAGCCATGCAACGGTTACATGGAAGGGTAAAAGAACAGCAACTGTGGCTTTGGCTGACTCTCAGTCAAAACCACAAGGGGGCAAGAGGGAGAAGAACGAGCGAGGTAAAGGGAAACACGGAGACAAGTATACTAGAATGCCAGTTCTAGAGGCTATCACATGTAGTGAGAAGGCCTTTAGAGACCTGTATGAGCAATGGGTAGAACATGGAGTGGTGAGGCCTCCGAAGCCCAGATTTGTTGTGACCGAGGAAATAAAAAGAAGACCAGACTTTTGTGTATATCACCAGTACGCAGGACACTCCACTATCGATTGTTATAGTCTGCGAAGAATATATCATGAAAAGCTGGCAGCAGGAGAAATTGAGCTGGGAAAAGGAAGCAGCGTGCATGACAAGCCATTGCCTAATCACAAGGGAAAAGAAACGTGCAACACTATTACTCATAGTGAGGCACCAGAAGTGGGGATGATGGAGAATGCAGAAAGGATGGAAGAAATGATGGATGTTGATCCAGGCCTGCAGGTGACGGCATTGATGAATGGAGTTAAATTCAGAAAAAATTTCGACCAGATAGGGTTGGCCAAGGAAGCAAGGATAGAGGCAAGCAGGGCAATCATCAAAGCAGCCGAAACCCAAGAGACCTGCATGGCGGTAAGCAAAGGATTTGTGAAGGCAGTGGAAGAGGAAGAAAGCAAGATATCTTTCTCTAAAGCTGACAGAGAGATAAGATACCCGCACAACCGACCGCTGTATGTGACGGCAATCATAAATGGAATAGAGGTGCGGAGGGTGTTCATCGACAATGGAACATCTATAAATATTATGCCCTACATTGTGTTTAAGCAGTTAGGCTTGCCGGAGAAGAGAATTGTGAAAGAACCAACAAACATCACAGGGTTTGCCAACCAAAGTGCCAGAACCCTGGGACACATCAAGGTGGACATGCAGGTTGGAAAGATTCGAGGACCTGTAATGTTTCATGTTACCGAGGTGGATGCAGCGTATCATGTCTTGTTAGGAAGGGCTTGGCAAAATGACTATGGGGTGGTACCCTCCGTTTTTCATCAATGCTTGAAAGCTATCTGGAAGGGAAAAGAAGTGAAGGTACCAGCAACCAGAAATCCCTTTGGACCAGAGGAGGCACACATCGCCGAAGCAACTTTCTTTGATGATGTCGCTGAAGAGGGAGAGAACCAGATTGCAAGACCTGATTCTCTAAAATTAGTCAGTTGGGAGGAAGTACAGGCAGACAAGTTTGTGCCTGAGGAAAAAGAAAAGAAGAAGACCTCGGGACAAGGAGAATGTTCCAATAACAAGAAGCCGATGGTAATAGACCTAGAGAAGGGAGAAAAAAGAGAAAAGAAAAGGCCAGCAGATTCTGAAGATGCCAGAAACATAATCAATGCCAAACGGACAGTGCAATAAGATGATGGCCAAAGAACGAAATGGGAGAGGGTTGTTAAACCCGACGGAAAGATAGTATTTCGCTTATGACGGTGCAAGGGGGAAGAGCCCAAGGGAGGGTGCAAACCCAACGGCTCAGGAGGTGTCCCCCACTCCAGCAGTAATGAAGAAGAAGAAATTGTGCAGCAGAAGGTAGAACCAGCTCCAGAATGCTTTGAGGATAGGCCGAAACCTCAACAAAATAAAGTAGAAGAAGTGGATTTGGCAACAGATGGAGGAACGCCAAGACCGACTTACGTCAACAAAGAACTGAATGCTGAGCAGAAAGAGGCGCTTGTGAAACTGCTGCGAGAGTATAGGAATGTCTTCGCTTGGAATTATGACGAGATGCCCGGGATTGATAAAGAGTTGGTAGAGCACAATCTGAATGTAAGCTCGGGAATAAAACCAGTAAAGCAAGCTCCTCGCAACTATGCACCCGAAGTTGAAACCCAAATCAAGGAGGAAATCAAGAAGTTGCTGGAAGTAGGGTTCATCAAGCCAATTCAACATCCGATATGGTTATCCAGCATTGTACCAGTAAAGAAGTCAAATGGTCAGTTACGGATATGTGTGGATTTCAGAGACTTGAATAAAGCATGCCCAAAAGATATGTACCCATTACCCTACATAGACACTTTGGTAGATGCAACGGCTAATCACGAGATGATGTCATTCATGGATGGGTTTGTGGGGGTATAATCAGATAAAAATGTCAGTAGAAGATGCAGAGTTGACGACATTTCGTACTCCGTTTGGGAATTTCTACTATGTAGTAATGCCCTTCGGGTTGAAAAATGCGGGGGCAACTTATCAAAGGGCAATGCATGCTATATTTCATGACATGATTCATGATATAGTAGAAGACTATGTTGATGACATAGTAGTGAAATCCAAGAAGGCGACAACTCATGTGGAGGACCTGAGGAAAGTGTTTGAGCGATGCCGAAAATACAATCTGAAGATGAATCCGAAGAAATGTGCCTTTGGAATGACGGCTGGAAAATTCTTAGGCTTCTTGGTGCATAACAGAGGCTTGGAGGTAGACCCAATCAAGGCAAAAGCAGTTGTGGAGATGCCCCCACCAAAAACACAAAAACAGCTGAAGAGCTTTCTAGGAAAAGTTTCTTATATGAGAAGATTTATGCCAGCATTAGCAGAAGTCACAGAACCTTTTGGCAAATTGCTAAAAGGAAAGGCAAAATGGGACTGGGGGCAAGACCAACAACAAGCCTTCGAGAAGGTGAAGGGAATTTTGGCTTCAGCACAAACGATGGTAGTACCACAAAGAGGAAAACCGTTGCAGTTATACATCACCTCTACCACAAAATCTGTAGGGGGATTAATCACACAAGAAGTGGATGGCGAGGAAAAACCTGTGTACTACATCAGCCGGATAATTAGAGGACCGGAAACCCGGTATTCGCAGGTGGAAAGACATTGCCTTGCATTGGTGTTTGTAGCGCAGAAAATGCGAGATTATTTTTTGGCACACGAAGTGAAGCTTGCAACAAGAACTGACCCGATCAGATACCTACTGACTAAGCCGGCATTGGTAGGAAGACCTGCAAGATGGATGATGATACTCTCAGAATATGATATCCAGTGTGTAACACCAAAGGCAATCAAATGTCAGGCTTTGGCAGATCTACTAGCTCAATTTCCAAATGGAGAATACGAATCTCCCTCTGAGGATCTTCCAGGGGGAGAAGTAGAAGAAGTTGACATAGTAGATGACGACTCGGAATGGTGGTATTTAGCCTTTGATGGGTCGTCTGCTGAAGGGAAAGGTGGAGCAGGCGTGGTGTTGACCACCAAAGAAGGAAAGGAAGTAGCTTTGTCATACAAGTTAGACTTCCCCTGCACGAACAATGAAGCAGAATATGAGGCGTTTATATTGGGATTATTAGCGGCTCGAGAGTTGGGAGCTAAACGCCTTAAAGTAAGGGGAGATTCAAACTTGATTGTGCAGCAAATAAGAGGGCAATTCGCAGTGAAGGAGCCTATATTGGCACCGTATCGAACTGTGGCACAAAAAGTGATGGAGGACTTTAGGAAGGTGGTTATTGAGTACGTGCCAAGAGGACAAAATAAACAACCTGATGCATTAGCCACGGTAGATCTAGAGTATATGTCCAAGGAGAAGACCTAGATGTGAAGGTAATGAAAAGAACCCTCCCAACCACGGTGTTAGACTTGTTCCCCAAAGACCTGACCGATGATTGGAGACATAACATTTTCCATCAATTGCAAACGAAGGAGAGGACCATATCACTGGTGGAACTTCAGAAATACGCCATCATCAAGGGAGTCTTGTACCATAAAGAAACAGATGGGGTATTGACACGATGCTTGGGGAGGCTCGAAGCACAACGCGTTTTGCATCAGGTACATGCAGAAAATTGTGGGTTGGCCGATATTGGATTGTATCGAAGGTTGCAGCGCCACGGGTATTATTGGCCTGAAATGAAGAAGGAAGCAGATGCACTTCAACGACGATGTGTTTCATGTCAAGAATACCCTGGGGAGGAGGAATGCGCCTTCATCGATGACATGGTGTATTGGCGAATCCCTTATGTAGAATTTTTACAAAGCGGCAATCTGCCAGCCGAAAAGAAGGACGCAATCTTGATAAAGAGAAAGTCACAACGATTTTTCTTGCAAAATGGAGAATTGTTTAGAAGAGGGTTCAATGGCAAGCCCTTACGGTGTTTGGAAGTAGGAGAGGCCAAAGATTTGGTCTACCAAATGCATAAAGACGAGCACCAAGGGGGAGCCAAGTTATACAAACAACTTATTGATCATGGTTATTACTGGCCAAAGATGGAAGGAGATTGCTTGGATTTTGTCAAAAAGTGTCACATCTGCCAAATTCACGGGAATCTGATTCATGCTCCCGCTGTAGACCTACGGACCATAGCAACACCATGGCCCTTTCATACATGGGGAATGGATCTTATAGGTCCCATTCATCCTAATTCTAAAGGCAACATATGGATCTTGACGGCCACTGAGATGTATACAAAGTGGGTAGAGGCAATCCCTTTGAAAAAGGCTACGGGTCCAGTAGTGGAAAATTTCATTAAGGAACATATCATTTGTCGTTTCGGGATCCCGAAGATTATTCTGTCAGATAATGGAACTCCTTTCATTAATAGAGACATCAAAAGTCTGATGGAAAGATATAGGGTGAAACACTACAAGTCATCGCCATACTACCCGAAAGGCAATGGGCAAGCAGAGGCCACAAACAAAACCTTGATCAGGATCTTGTCAAAAACCCTAGATGATCATCCGAAGACACGGGCAGAGCAATTACCAATAGCATTATGGGCATATCGAACTTCAAAAAGAAAACCTACGGATGAAACCCCATATACTTTAGTTTATGGAGAAGAAGCTATCTTGCCCGCCGAAATAGAAATCCCTTCGGCTAGGATGAGACTCCGAAGCTTAGTCGAGGAAGAGAACCGACCAGCAGCCCTAGAGGCCTTAGCTGACTTCCGAGATCGAGCCAAAGAAAAATTGGAACGGTATCACGAAAGACTGCGACGACAATACAATACCGCAGTGGTACCACGACAAATTCTGGTGGGGGACTTGGTGCTCAAGACAGCAAATCAAGTCATGAGGGGAACACCAACCGCCAAATTTTACCCCAAATGGGAAGGCCCGTATAGGGTACGAGAGATCTCCGAAAGCGGGTATTGCAAAATATCTCGCGTGGGATCAAATGCTATCTCAGGCCCATTGAACCTGAAATGGGTAAAGAAATACTACACATGAGATAGTCATCACGAGAGTTATACTTTTAACTTCAAAAGTAGTTGAGGCACCTGACTATAAGCCCTCACAGTTATACTTTCAAACTTTAAAAGTAATCGAGGCACCTGACTATAAGTCCTCAACCTGAAAAAACAAGTTACACTTTATCTCTAAAAGTGACGAACGTTATGCTTTATTCGACAAAAGCAAGATTTATTGTTTTTTTTATGAAAATTTTGAAACGTTATGCTTTTCGTTAAAAGCAACTTGATCATCAATAAATTATCAAACTTTCATTCACTTATTTTTCGAAAAGATATATATATATACATGTTATTGATAACATTCATGTTTATCTATTCATAAGACCTATTGTTGCCTTGGAGTATTAATTTGAGTAACTTGAAATTCAATGATAAATATTGAGTTTTGAGGAATCATTCAAATTAAAGGCAATCAACAAAGTTAAAGAAACTCTAATTTGATAAATAAAATATGTGTAAATAAGTTTCTGAAACAGGAAAAGGAAAAAAGAGACTACAGCAAGTCATGATCTAAAGGCCACGACATATCAAACTGCAACGAAGGCATAGCTAAGGCCTCCAAATCACTAATGGCAGCATCCTGAATCTTGAGATTTTCGGCTTTTGATTTCTTGACATCTTGAGTAGCTGACTCTAAGTCCTGGAGCTGTCGCTCTACCTCCTGAAGTTGAGACTTTAAACCTTGCGCATGGATCTTCAATTTGTTTATTGCTTCGTCAAACTCTGAGATTTGTGCTGAAAAGGAGTCATCTTCACACTTACGTATAGAAATCTCCAAACGTAGCTCAACAAGGTTGAAATTCGACTGGAGGAGATCCAGCCTAGCCCGAAAAGGGGACATGTCAACACCCACAGCCGCAAGGTCGTCTACATCATCACTAAATTTCTTCAAGTCCTCAGCCCGCAAAGAGTATAAGGAAAGAGTGTGCAACCCAAGCACAAGGCCTGCGAGCTGATCTAGGAAGAAGGTCTGGGCAGAAGACGCCTTAATAATCAGATGGTCGAGTATATGTGGGAACCGAGTTAAGAGGCGCTCAAGACTTTCCCGACTAGATGATGATATCCGGAAGCTCCTCCAAGAAACAAGGTCTCCGTTTGGATTGAAGGAAGCTCTGACATGAGCAACTTTGGAGGCCATCATAGAATTTGTTGAGATAAAGGATGGAGGAGCACGGGGCTGCTGGGATGCTGATGAATTCATAACGCCTTGGTTATCCGGAAGACAGCTTGGAGGATACTCGAGGTCATTATCTAGCGAGGTGTCAACATCCGGATTAAAAGCATCGAATGAGGCAAGCGCATCAACAGGCAAAGGCAACTCTTGCATCTTCTCACTCTGGAAAACAAGAAAAGAAAAAATATAATATATTTGAAAAAAAATAATAAATAAAAAAATGATATATTTACCAAAGAAAGATACTCACAAGATAGTCAATGGAAAAGTAGTTGGGAGATGCTACCGAAGGCGAAATGTCGCTCAACCCACCCAAGATGCTGTCTACAATGCCCTCCCGAGAACTCAACAACTCGGTAGAATCCTTCTGGGGAGGACACACATCAGCAATAGTTTCAGCAGGATCCTCCCTCGCGGAAGCAGGAGTCTCATCAGTCTCCTTAGGCCTATCATGTGGAGAAGCTGGAGGAGGGTTTGAGGAAATTATTGCATCCTCCAAAGCAAGGCTCGAACTCACATCAGATAAAGTGTCTTGAGCATCAAGACTGACACAAGCTTCGTGGGATGGAGATGACTCAACACTGATAGGTCGGGGAAGGTTGCAACTCGTAGAAGCCGCTGTGGTTGCCCCATTTGCAGTAATAGGCATAAACTCAAGAGGAGCATCCTCATCCTCTTCATCAGCATCGCCAATCTAAAAATGGTGGACATAATGATAAAAGGAATCATGACGGCAACTATATGGATAGTAATAGACATAAATGATGATACTACAAATAGTATAAACACATACCAAATTTCTACGGCGTTTCTTGACTGGATCCTCGGCTACTGGCACAGTAGGACTAGCATCCTCAGGAGGGCGTTTTGCTAATGGCCTTAAGCGAAGCCTGATGCCAGGACGGCTAACCGGGGACACGGTAGATGCCATAGGAGGAGCCACCTCTGAATCCGTAGGGGTAGATGTTCTTGTTTTGGAACGAGTAACTCTCATTTCCCCGGCATCAGAGGATCCTTGGGGAGGAACTGAAGGAAGAACTGAAGGAGACATCCGAGACACAGGTAACTGAGACAAGGCCCGTGGTGGAAGGTTCCTGGTGGTAGTAAGGGCCTGAACAGGAAGGATAACTGAAGAATGAATACCTACTGATCTAGGAGACGAAGACTTAGGCCTTAAGGCCTCACGCTCAACAAGGCGGCTACTGACTGGCCATCGTTCTGAACGGACATTGGGCTTAGGAGAACATAACATCTTAATCCGTTGAAGACGCTTGGGAGGAGAAGATGGTCTAGAGCACATCAGTGTGTCGTCCTCCCATTTCTTAAGATTGATTTGCCAGTAGTTGCGTTCACCAGTAGTATACCGTCCACTTCGAGTAGCAGGTGGTATGATAAAAGCCGCGGGAAAGGATTTGTGAGGAGCACCTGGTGGTTCTGGAAAGGCCCATGCAAAAGAAGGAGAGGTGGACACGAAATTGAGGAGAGCAGTCTCATAAGTTTCCTTGCAAGTACGGCCAAAGGGACGCTCCTGGTCAAATCCAAACTGCCTCATCACTCTATGAGGATTATAAAGTACGGTACCGAAATCATTATCCTCAATAAAATATGGAAGCTCCGCAGCCCGAAGGAAGACGAACCAGGTCAATAAAGAACCGTTCAGCCCGTTGGTATTTAGATAAGTGCGAGACTCACGCCTATAGAAGTGAGGAAGGTGACCATTATTTTCCGAAACAATAGTGTAAGGACGAGCGGTGAAGCATGAAAAATCATCAATGAAAAGCCGCAAGTCTGAGCTAAAGCGGTAATCAATCTAGCGGGCTGTCCGGGGGTCGATGTGGGGTAATAAAAAAGGGTCTGAAGACTTCTTCTTCCTCTTAGAAAGATGTTCAAAAGAAGAATAACCTTTGAAACGCTCGAAGAGGAAAAGCTGAAGGAAGGAGCCTGGAATGAAGCAATTCACGTCGTACCTGAGTAAATGAAAAGGAAAGGTTGATAATTCAAGAAAAGAAGAGAAAAGTGCAATGTGAAAGACAGTTAATGAAAGCATGAAAACGAATACCTTCCAACAGATTCTCTCAAAGCGAAGGCCACCTCATCTAAACGGCGATACAGGGTTCCCAGAAAGAGGGAAGCAAGAGGAATCTCCAAACCCCGAGATAGCAGAGCTGCTAAACTAAACATACGAACTGAGGGACCATCAACAGGAGACCCGGGAAAGAGAAAGCGAGACAACCACATAACCAGATAGGCTGCCAAAGGAAAAGGACAAGGCTCCTTACGAAAAGCAAGGACGGATTGGTCATAAGTCGAACTATCCCACTGGTTAGTCTTGTAATCCCGAAAGAAGTAGCGCACCCAAGATAACCATGAAGTTTTTTGTCGGCTAGTGGTCTCGAAATCTGGAAGGAGTGTGTCACCTTTGAATCGTGAGACATAATGGGAAGACTACTTGAAGGCCTCCATCAAATAGGAAACGCATTCAACATCTCTAGCAGACATACTAGATGGGTCACAAGAAGCCGAAGCGACAGCAGGGAGGCTACAAGATATAACCCAATATAAGCATATAATTTGAAAAGGAGAGGAGAAAATAAGAACGAATAAGAATTACAAAAAGAAAGGCTTACTGGCAGATAGCATAGACATCCTCTAGTGTAGGGGTGAATTCCCCCCAAGCAGTAACAAATGTGCATGAAGAGGAGCACCAGCGGGAAATCAACACAGTAAGAGCGTCATGATCCTGCTGAACACGTAGATCCCTACATAGCTGAATGCAACGATATATGTCCGCACTCTTTAGTATAGCCTTGTACTCCACATTCCCGAGGATCTCGTTAGTCCAATGTTGCCATCCTTGAAGACGGCTAGCTGAGTCAGACAGGAAGCGAAAGGGACTGAAAGGGTATTCGTGTTTCTCTATGCACATGCGGGGAATGCGACCGGAATGGGGGAAGTCATGCCAACCTCCGCAAGCCGCGACATAAAGAAACAGGCCCGCTTTCTCTGGTGAAGGAAAAGTTGTGCGATCATAAGTCCGGACATGCTCCCAAAAAGTGTCAAAAGGCCCAAAAAAGGGAGCCTTTCCCCAATCATTGACGAAGGGAATTACCCTGGAAGTCTTCAAGTCTTCAGAACATCTGGTAGACGAAGCCTGCAAGTAAGAAAGATTCCACATGAGAATACTAATGATGTCAAGTAAGGCATATGAACTTGAGTGGGCTTACCATGGCAAGGGGAGAATTTGAGCTTTTCATTTGAAATACCTGAAAATAAGAAGAAATGAAGTCAGGGAAGGATCAAAATCACAATTATGAAAGAAAAACAAGATTTGAAATTTTTCCAAAAAACTTCGGACAGCCAAAATGCATCCTTCGGAGCCATTTTTTGAATTATTTTGGTATGTGTCATGGCCGTTGGCGATGACTTTTGAAGGTCTCGTCGATACGGTCGTTTTGATATATTATGGGCCCCGAGACTCCAAACGAAACAAAAGTTATGGTCAAAATAATGATCACGATTCCCAATGTTTAAATTTTGGTACATTTTCATCTAGCATTCGCTCCCTAGGGTTCGGCCTCCCTAGGGATTGACTTCTTGCACACAAAAAAAAAAATCCCTAGGGTTCGCCCCCTAGGGTTCGGCCACATAGGGTTCGGCTAGGCTATCCCAAAAAAAAAAAAAAAAAAAAAATTTCCCTATAGGGTTCGGCCACCTATAGGGTTCGACCCCCTAGGGGGATTTCTGTTGTGTACCTTTGCAATTTTGAGGCTCCACAAATCAATTTTTTCGGAACGAATGCTTCTTTGTCGCAATAAATATTGTATTTTTCTTTATTCTCCGAGGGAACCCAACCGAGATATAATCCAAGTAACGGGGCTCGGAAGACAAAAAGAAAAGTTACAATAACCTGAAAAGAAAAATATGAGAAGCAAGTTAAGAAGAAGTTCGGAAGAAAGTACTCCAATCAATTGGAAAAAGATGATACTATAGGGTTCAACCATTAGGCTTTGGCCCTATAAGGGTGGAATTGTTTTCTTACCTTTTTCCCAAAGATGAAGACTGTTGGCTTGACGACTTCTTGGTGAATCTTCAAACTTGAATGAGGAGAGTAAATGCCAAGACAAAAAAGTGCACGATGAAAAGAGAAGCCTAAGTGACTTGGGAGATGTATATATTCAAACTGCAAGCTTGCAATAGTAAAGGAAGCAATCTCTATGTTCCTTTTAAGGAAGATTTCGCAATTTAAAGATAAGTTTATTTGAGCTTATTTCTAAATAAATATATAAATTTTCAAAAATTGTTTAAATTTGGTATTTTAATAAAATTTCGAAAATATATATATATTTGATAACAGTATGACAATTTCGAAATTATATATATATATATATATATATATATATTGAATATTTGGTTTTCCTAAGGAAAAAAGATCTTGCTTTACAAAATTATAAAGGAAGATTTTGTTTCCAAATACTAAATTAATATTTGATTATTAGATTTTATTTAGTGATATCTGATGATCTTCCTTGTTTTTTAATTCTCAGAAAATAAAGAAATAAATATTGAGCAAAATGAGGAAGCTTCAGATGATCTACCAAGCAGTACTTGGGCAAGTGAAGTCACACAAAATCATTCACAAGCCTGGAATATTTTGCACGAGCGTCTCTCAGGAATCGTGACTCTCGCGCAGGGGGCAAATGTGGGTCCAAATGCATATTAGGGTTCACATGACCTAATTAGATTAAATGTACAAATTAGGGTTTACAAAAAACCTAATTAAATGTACAAATTAGGGTTCATGTGACCTAATTAAATGTACTAGACCCAGGGAAGTCTCCACGTGTTCCAAGGCAGAAGACCCGTGGATGCGACCCATTTTGAGAATTGATTGAGGGATTGGATTGGTGGCTAGAAGAACAGGATAATTTGGGCATTAATTTGATGATTAAAGGGCATTTCTGGAATTTCTCATTTAAAACATAATTAAAGGGTCTTTCGGGAATTTCCCTTAAAACATGTGTCTGGCATGTGACTATTTCCCAGGAAAACTCTATAAATAGCCCCTCTATTCTAAGAAAAGGGGATCGCTCTCAAGACATTACACTTAGACTCTTGGAAGCTCTAAACACTTGAAACTCTCTCACAACTCGAAGACTCTAGAAGGCTCTTGGAATCCCTGCTACCCTAACCCGGTTTCCGGATTCTAGGAGTTCTGCCACGTGTCATTGGAGTAATTGCCCACCTGTTCTTCTCCCCTCTTCAATCAATCAATCAATTCCGTACTCTTCGTGGATTTCTCTCCTCTCCAGCCAATACGAAATCCTAACCCTAGCAAGGTGTAATTTTCTTACCTATAATTTTCAATATTTATAATTTTTAAACTTTTGAAAACAATCAATTTATAATTATTAGCGCCACTCACATTTTTTTTCACATGTAATAAAAAATTAATTTTTATCAATTTTAAATTAAAAATATCTCACTCCTCTATTTTTTATTTTTTATTTTTGAAATTTTATGTAGTAGTTTACCTCACATAACTTTCGACTCCGGATACTGTTTGGCAGCTGGTACAAACATGCAGGGAAGGAAACGAAAGGGGCAAAGCTAGCCAACAGTGGAGCAAGCTCTTATATCTTCTTCAATCGGGTCACCCCCAAGTTTCCCAGTTCCGTTGTATAAGAAATATTTTTTGTGCAGAATCAATCAAGGAGGAATACAGAGATACGACCATACGGGTACCAAAAAAAGAAGCGGGTAGATATAGAGATCAACATAAGATAAGGGCGGTGTATGTGAGGAATCTATTCGTAAGAGCAACAAGGGCAGAAGAGTATCAAGGGAGATTCTGGCCAATTTCTTTGGAAAATATGGAGGGCATAATGAGTTGTAAAGGTTGTAAAGTGTTTTTTACTGATCGGCTAGTATGAAGTGAATTTCATGATAAGTTCATTTCATGTCTAAGACTGTGCTGACAAACAGGCGAGGGGTGATACGTGTCAGCACAGTATTGGACATGAAGTGAACTTACCATGAATTCACTCCATACTAAACGGATCCGTTTTTTACATGTATCTAGGAGAATAAATTAATTTTTTTCTATTTTGCCATTAAAAAAATAGAGTAATTGAGAGAGAGGAAGAAGAGTAATTAATTATTGCATAGGTAGTAATGAAATTTCAAACTAACATTAATTATCTAACATTCGAATTAATGAGATTTTTTAATATGTGTGATTATGTCTTAAATAACTTAAATAATGGAAAGGAAGTTAGGGTGCCTAATCTTTTCATTGTAGATATCCCTACTCTTTCGATCATAGATTTAATTCTTAGTAATTGTTTAATCGTCGAGATTGAAATTATGTCCATACTTCAGTTAAATAATTTTCAAATGAATGTACTTGGTATAGTAAAGAAATAATCTTTAATTTTTCTTTTTCCAATTTTTTTTTCTTTTTTTTTTTTGGAATAAATTTTAGTAGTTGCTTGTATTTTTTAAGTGAAAAAAATATATCAACTTTGTTCATTAAATTAGAAAGTTTCACTCAATCGGAAAGTTTCGAATTACTTTTATGATAAAAATTTGGGAGGAGACATCACCCTATTCAAAAATAAAAATTGTTATCAACTTTAATGATCTAAATAAAAATAATGAAAAAATAACTATTAGAGTCATGTCATTAAAAATATGAAAAAAGGAGAGAGAAAACTAGTTTGAAAAAACGTTAAAAAAGAAAAAGAAAAAGAAAAAGAAAAGTGACAATTAATTTGGGACGAACGGAGGAACTACTTAGCTAACGAACAAACTCTATAAACGCGCTACCGCCCGACGCCCTGCAATAAGGGGGGTCCAACCCTACAGCCACCAACGTCTGTGCACAAACACGGGCACCCACATCAAGCATGTAATCAATCCGGTACTTGACTTCGGCATGTTTATTTTTTTTATAAATAACTTTTTATTTATAAAAAGACAAAAAATATTAGAGCAAAGTAAATAAAATTAGAATGCTATCTACTCTCTCCATTCCAAAATTGATTTTTAAAAGTGGAGGTATGTGCTAGACATGATGGTAAATTACCTTGTCCATAACAATATGTTTTTGAGTTTTATAACAAATGAAAAAATATTGAATGAAAACCTTGAATTTGATGTTCATTTCTCTTATTTTTAAGTTTTTTTAAGGGATAGAAAAGAAAAAAAATAAACAGAAGACTTGATGACAAAATGAAAGAGTACTAATAAAAGAATAGAAACAATCACATGAATAGAATTTATGAAATTTTACAATCACACGAATTCACAAAATAGGATAAAATCATAAAACTGACTAAGCAGTTACTATATATTGATAAAATCTGAACAACAAGAGTTAACCCTAAAACACTTTTAAATACTAAATAATAAGCTGAAAATCTTAATGACGAAAGGAATGACAAAATTACGAAACTCGGGAATGAAAAACCAAATAAGTTCAAAAAACTAGTGAAAACTTCACAGGGCCTAAACACATCTTGAAACTTTTGTCGCTAGTTTCAATTTGATATATTATGTGTCCCCTAATTCTCAACGGATCAAAAATTATGATCAAAACAAGTAGAGGTGAAAATGATCCCGAGTAGAGTCGAACAATACTTTACTCAAATTCTACTCGAAACTTTTTAAAGGTTCTCATCAAATTCGTACTCAAATTTGAATACATTTTTGCAATCTTTGTTCAAATTTGAATTCGACTCGTTGTATTGTATTCGAGTTCTCGACTAGACTCGTTTTTTAGTCGAACTACTTATGAACATTTGAGACATACACGAATCGAAACTGAATCATTTATATTATAATAATATAAATAAAATTCACTTAGTCAACTATTTGAAATAATTTAAAGAGTTAATTGCACATTCTATCCCTAAGTTTACTCCATTTTGCATATTGCATCCTATAATTCAAAACGTTACACTTTGCATCCTAACCTTTAGAAAAGTCAGCACATAACACTCCCAACCCAAAATCCGTCACTAAAAGTGAAGGGTTAGCGACGGATTTTATACTTTTAGCGACAAATTTTTTGAGTCGGTCTCGAACCGGGTTTCGAACCACTCAGGTTCATTTTCAGTCCTTAAACAAGATTAACCCCTCTTGGGCTTGAGTTTTCTTCCTTTTCTTTGCGCACCGTATAACTTTGCCACTTTTATTTTTCCAAAATTTTCATCTAAAAATGGATGAATTTGAACCGAAAAGAAAAAGATTTTAATTAATATTTTATAGTCCCTACATTAACCTTTATATACAAACAAAAAAAATTATTATAATGGTAAAGTGTTTTACACTCCCCCCCTCTCCCCCCCCCCCCCCCAAAAAAAAGTTTTCATCTAAAAATGGATGAATGAAAAGAAAAAGAATTTAATAAATACTTTATAGTCCCTACATTATCCTTTATATAAAAATACAATTTTTTTATTATAATGGTAAAGTGTTTAATCTTTATTTAAAAGTTAAATTTTTTATATAATTTTTTTAAACTCACAAATAACACAAAAGAAGATTTATTGGTTTTCTATTCTTTCTTTTTTCATCCTAATTTTAAGTTTGCTATTATTTTCTATCCACGACTCACAAATATAATTTAGAAGTTTTTCTTTTTTCTTATCCAAGCACTTGATAAAGTTTTATTTAACCCCCTAAGTTTATATATATATATATATATATATATATATATAATGTATATATAAATTATTTCTAAAATATTTTTGTTTTATAAAAAGCCAGAATTGGCAATTGAGGCAAGTCTAGATCTGTCCCTGGTGTCACACCCTTCAATACCCAAACAATCGCGACGACGCTATTAATCAATAAGAAAATTACATAACAAAATTTAGAGCCAAGTTCGAGCAAAATAAGTTTTTCTACGAGCTCATCGGTCTTGTTCTAAAATTATTATATTTTTAATATTTTTTATAAAAATATTTTATTAGATAAAATGACAAATTTGATTTTAAATTTATAATTAATCATTTGCATATGGTTAATATGATTATGTATATTATACTAAGATATAATAGTTATAATAATAATAATAATAAAAAAAATAATAATAACAATAACATAAATTAATGTTATGTAAGATGATTTTTATAAAAAAGTCTTCCTTATAAACTATATTATTTAATTAAAATAATTTTATATAATTAATTGTTAATAAATATGAAAATTCTACAATAAATTTGAAGAGTTTAAAATAATAGAATACTTAATTTTTTTTTTATCTAAGTAATTCATATATCCATATATGTTTACTATTAATTAGGTTACAATATATAGTTTATAAAAATAAATATTTTCTAAAGAATTCGGAAATTATCTTTCTCATTAATTTGGGACGGAGGGAGTATTTATTTACTTCCCCTGCATACTAATTACCATGGAAATTATCTTTCTCATCTCCATATATACGTATCAGGAACTACATCTTAATTTATATTGGAATAGAACACACATCTCTAAATTTGTGTTACATACCTAATATAACATATACTTATATATATATATTGGAATATATTGGAATAGAAATTAGAGGTTACATACACAATATATATACATAATATATAGTTGAGATGTTGGAGGAAATTAAATTAGTTGCTATCCAACAATTTTTCATGTAAAGTTTACTTCATTCTTGATTCTTCTTGTTTGTTTCATGTTCTGGATTTAAGACCTTGATCCAAGTAATTGCTTGACCTCAGAAATAGAATGTGAAAATAAATTATCATTGTTGCTTAGGGGTCATCAATTGGCCATTATATATCATCCACCATTCCTATCGGCTCTATAGTTTGAGATATTTTTAAAATTTATAATCTTTAAACTTTTGAAAACAATCAATTTATAATTATTAGCACTACTTACATTTTTTTTTTGTTTTCACATGTAATATTATCAATTTTAAATTAAAAATATCTCACTTTAATGTCAAAACTATTAAAATATTAATAATGATCCTCTATTTTTGAAATTTTATATAGTATTTTACCTCCCATAACTTTCGACTCGAGATACAATTGTAAACACCTAAATTAGTTTTATTTCAAACCTCTAATATTGTTTTGTTCCCCTACCAACTAATAACATGGAAATTGTCTTTCTCATAGCTATACGTGAGGAACTACATATTTACATTGGAATATAACTCACATATCTAAAAATATATTGGAATAGAACTCGTATGTCTAATTTGTGTTACATAATATAATTCATTCTTTAGTTTTCCTTGTTTAATTTGGGTCAATCGATAGTAGTATAAAAACGACATAATATTCTCAAATTTATTATGATAATTTTATTATATGTCACAATTATTAAACTAAAAATCAATTATATTTAATAATAAATACAAAATAAAAGTAAATCACTAATATTTGTACATATTATGAATGAGACTCATTTTTTTGTAACGGAGTCACGTAAAAAAGTAATTTTACTATTTTTTATTATTTTTATTTAATTATAAAAATGTCTCCTCCCCATAAAATTATTGCGTCCGCCCTGACCAAAATTAAGCTATTGTGCCTTACAATTAGGGTTAATAATTATTCAATTGTCGAAATTGACCTTCAACACCGTTCAATTAAATAAAATTTTATATGTAAAGAGGCTTACGTGTAATTTTAATATTTATACTAATTTGTTGGTTTAATTGTATGCAGATGAGTAATTTACATCTACCATTAACTATGAACACTGTTTCAAGTTTCAATTAATGCGTCTATGACCGTCTACAGAAAGATTTAAGGGATGGAAAAACTACATTCCGACCCCCTAGGGGCAGAAGGCAAAAAATAATATCTCTTCTGCCTCTTAAAGGGACGGAAGGTCCAATTATTATTTTACCCTTACTTTTATTAATAAAACATATAGCTCATTAGTATATTTGAAGTACAATATTTTTTATAAAAAAAGAAATTAAGTTATACTCAACTAGGTACTATATAAGTACAATTTAAATATAATTTATAGAAAAATATTCATTCTCTTTTGTGTCTCTCTTTTATACCTTTCAACATTTACATAAATATATTTGGTGGTGTTTCTCCCTTTTACACCATGCATTTTCTTTTATTTGGTCCGAAACCGTTACGTTTGGCCGAACTGTCGAAATTTCACCGAAAATTAACCTTTACATGAATAATCCTTAATTTTGCGATAAAACAAAATATAGAGATTTATATTTGTTCAACCTCTTCACGTCCTAATGATACATCTTTTCATGTCTTGGCAGCTGGGCTCTTGACAAGGGACTCGAGAGTTGTGGAAAGGAAAAAACCTGGTAAAGCAAAAGCAAGAAAGAGCTTCCAATGGGTCAAGCGTTGATCAAAAGTTTCGAGTAATTGTTTCGTCTCATTCATCAAGTTTTTGTCGTGAACATTTTGATGTTACCTCTTTGCTATAAGTTGTTGATAGCTGATGGCTAAGTATGCAGCTAGAATGTCATCATGTCTCTGTAGGCTTGTAAGCTTTTAGTTCACAATCTGAGTAGTGGCACCTCTTTGAGGATATTGTTGAGCCGAAAGATATGATTTTCTTATTCTTAATCCTTTTTTTTGGGTGGCCAGAAATATTAACGAATTATTACTTTCAACTCTCTCTCTCTCTCTTTTTTCTTTTCGATTATGGAAATTTCTTTCTTGAACTTTAGAAATTTGTAATAGGATTTGAGTGTTGCAGCTTGCTTCATGCTTGTATAATAAACGGAATTTTTTGTATGAGAAATCTTTCCGATAATAAAGATTTATCTCGCTATTTTCTCATTTTTGACATGCAATAATTGTATGTGTTAAAGCTAATTTAACTTGAGGTCTTGTTTCAAAATAACTTGATATTTACATATTTAAAAGTAATATGAATTGAAAATCCAAAATAATTGTAGCATTTCAAACCTCTTAACTGATAGACAAAATGTATGGATGAATGGCAACAAAGTTCTCTCACACGTTTTTTATGTTTCAACTTTTTTATGAACATGATAATTGTTTTCTTCACCTACCTACTAATAACATGGAGATTATATTTCTCATCTATATATCCGGAGTATATATAGCAGATATTTATATCGTTGAGACGTTGGAGGAAACTGAATTAGTTATTATCAAATAGTTTCTATATTAAATTGTGTTAGATACACAATATAGCAGATATTTATATGGGAAAAATACATATAAACTGTGTTACATACAAAATATCGATGATGAGACGTTGGAGGAAACTGAATTAGTTATTATGAAATCGTTTATATATTAAATTGTGTTTATTCTTATTTGGGTCATGTTTTGTATTTATGGTCTTGATCGGAAAATATGGCAGTTGACAGTTGACTAGCTCGACTGACTTGCAAAAACCACACTTGACTACCTATAGACAATTTGGTGTTCGGAGAAAGAAAGGGCATCCGAACCAATTTTTATGGCCAATTTTACACTATATAGAGAACACGAATCTTTCGCAGAAGTTGTAGTATTTAGTCTTTTTTTAAATTAAAAATATTTTTATTTTTAAACTATAAAACACATGTCGATGAGGTTTTAGCTTAGGGATAGATTCTTTTCTACTCTCAGATGTGGGGCTTGAAAATAATAAAATAAAATATAAAATTATATGCAATTCTTAATATGGCATCATTTATATACTAGGTAGATCAAGTATTACTGTCCCATTATTATAACATTTTTAACAAATGTTAAGGACATTTGAAAAAAAAGTTTTTTGCTTTAAAAAACATCATCTTTTTAAAAATATATCTAATTTTGGATTTTGGAAGTGATGGAGTATTTGATTACAACTAAATACAATCAATACTTAAATATTTAAAAAATGATATAAATAAATTATTATCTAATTAGAAGATTAAAGAAAGATGCGTATATAAAGGAGGTATAAGTTATGTGATTGAAATTTAATTGAGAAAGTCCCAAACAATATATCAGAAAACTTGAAAATTTCAGTGAGGCCATATATTATATATATTAGAGAGCATGAGAGGTGAGAGACGATTCGTGCGTGAACTCTCTCCCATCATAACATTATTTTGCATTTTTTAAAAATATCTTCTTATACGCAACATGGGAGGGTGTATATGTATATTTTTTATGGATTTTCTTAATGTGTGCCCTAAGGGCACACACTATACACAAGAATTGAGAGAATATTCTCTTGATTTTTGTACATATTCCCTTAATTTGTGTGTAAACGCAGAAATCAAAGGAATATGCACACTAATCAAGTGGATATTCTCTCGATTCATGTGTATAGTGTGTGCCCTTAGGGCACACATTAGAAGGACCCATTTTTTATATATTTAATTATACAAAACGATTGAATTTTTTTAAAATATCTTCTTATACGCAACATGGGATGGTGTATATTTTTTATATATTTAATTATACAAAACGATGTCGTTTTATACAATAACTCCCCTCACATTTTTTTCTCGCCTATATATTACACATAAATTTTTTAGAAGAAAAGGTTGAGTGGGGTCAATTGATTCTTCTCCAACTCTTGACTTCGTCTTGCTGGCATCGTATTTATACCGAAATAATATATACCGATACCGTATACAAAATAATATATACCGATACCGTATACAAGTAATTAGTACCAGTAATGATATCAATTATTATATTTTTTGAAAGTTGTGCGGTATGGTATGTTTGCACATCCCTATCTGGCTGTCTTTGTGGAAGGACCATTCCTGTGTTTGGTTGTTAAAATTAGGGTTGTAAATGGTAACCGAAACATTCGTATTCGTCCGCATTCGTATTCGAAAAAAAACGAATATTATTCGTATTCGAAAAAAAATGGATATATCCGTATTCGGTTTAAAGGTATCCGCAAATAAACGGATACGAATACAGATATAGGCATGAAGGGAATTAACTCGAAATTCCCAAAACATGTGAGAAACAAAATAGAAAAAGAACACACGCCAAAGAAAAATTAATCACACGCACAAGCCAATATTTACGTGGTTCGGCCAATTTGCCTACGTCCACGGGGTTGCAGGGATTTCACTATTATCACAAAGAATACCAAGTGCGGCAGTACATCCTCATTCGCTCAAAAATGACAAGAACAAACCCTAAACACAAAAACTGCATTTTCAACATCCTGTGCACAAGAATTACAATGGGCTACAAAACGGGCCAAAAAAATTTCCCGGGGCCAAGAATCACTACGGCTTGGGGCTATCGGCCCAAGCCTCCGCTCCATAGACTAAGCCTCAGAAAAAATCCCACTAAAAAACCACGCAACATTATTCGAGTCGGGTCGTCAACCGGATCAAGCACAACTAGACTCCACAAAGCCCAACAAATCTCCCACATGGAGACTAGTTCAATCACCAACATCAACCACAAAAGTCCTTCAAAAAACAGTCCCTCATCCCTGCAACTCATACTCATGTCCTCAAGCTAGAAGACCAACTGAAGCTGCACACAACTTCAGCTTTTGAATAGTGACACCCCTTAGTCAACATGTCTGCCGAGTTCTTAGATCCATAAATCTTCTCAAGTATTACCAGTTTATCTTCAACAAGGTAACGAATAAAGTGGTATTTTATCTGTATATGCTTCGACTTTGAATGGAAACCCGAATTTTTAGCAAGAAAAATTGCACTCTGACTGTCACTGTGTAGAATGCCCATCTCCTACTTCTTACCCAATTCATCTAAGAATCCATGTAGCCATATCATCTCCTTTCCAGCTTCAGTTGCTGCAACATACTCAGCTTCTGTAGTAGACAAAGTAACAATCTTTTGTAGATTTGAAGCCCATGATATGGATGTACCACCCAGAGTAAAAGCAAACCCAGTAGTACTCTTTCTGCTATCAACATCACCAGCAAAATCAGCATCTACATAACCCTGCAGTTTCAAACTTGCACCTGTAAAGCAAAGACATGTATCTGAAGAACCCCTCAAATATCTTAGAATCCACTTGATTGCCTCCCAATGCTGCTTTCCAGGCCTACTCATGAATCTGCTTACAACTCCCACTGCATGTGCAATGTCTGGCCTTGTACACACCATAGCATACATCAAGCTGCCAATAGCTGAGGCATAGGGCACCTTGCTCATATGGTCCCTTTCTTCTTCTGTCTTCGGTGATTGTTCTTTGCTTAGTTTGAAATGACTACCCAAGGGTGTGCTCACTGGTTTAGCTTCATTCATATTGAACCTGCTAAGAACTTTCTTCACATACTCTGACTGTGAAAGCTTCAATATACCATTAGTCTTGTCTCTAATGATTCTCATACCAAGGATTTGCTTTGCAGCTCCCAAATCCTTCATTGCAAACTGTTTTGACAATAGCCTCTTTAGATTATTGATCTCCTCAATGCTAGACCCTGCAATGAGCATATCATCCACATACAACAGTAAAATGATGTAAGAATTGCCAAAGAACTTAACATAACAACAGTGATCAGCTTCACATCTCTTAAACCCAATTCTATGCATAAAACTGTCAAATTTCTTGTACCACTGTCTAGGAGCTTGTTTTAAGCCATACAAGCTCTTTCTCAGTTTGCAAACTAGATTCTCTCATCCCTGAACAATGAACCCTTCTGGCTGAATCATGTAAATGTCTTCCTCCAAGTCACTATGAATGAATGCCGTCTTCACATCTAACTGCTCGAGATGTAAATTTTCTGCAGCCACCATTCCCAGTACCAGTCTTCTTTCCACGAGCCAATACTATGGCTCCCTCTGTAACCTTCCAGGTACCACCAACAAATAGTATTGTATGCCCTTCATCATCAAGTTGTCCAACAGAAATCAAATTCCTCCTCAGGTCAGGAATATGTCGAACTTTCTCCAGTAACCAAACAGACCCATTGGACAGCAATATCCGGACGTCTCCCATACCCACAACATCCAAGGTTGTACCATCAGCCAAATACACCTTACCAAAATCACCTGCAACATAATTCTGTATGATTTCTCGGTGTGGAGTGGTATGAAACGAAGCTCCTGAGTCCATAACCCAATCATCAAGTGGACTGTCTACTGCAAGAAGTAATGCATCTTGTACCTCTTCTGTTACAACATTAGCAAAATCATCTTCATTCCTCTTTTTATAACTTTTGCATTGCCTCCTAAAGTGACCTGTTTCCCCACAGTTCCAGCATTGTATCTGTTAACCTGATCTAGATTTTGATCTACCCCGATTAAAATTTTTATCATTACCTCTGCCTCTTGTCTCAATGTTTAGGGCAGAACCAGATTCTGAGGTTTCACCTGCATCTCTTCTGCGAATCTCCTCAGCCAAAATTAAATCTCGTATGTCATTGTACTTCAGCTTTTCTTTTCCTATAGAATTTCTTACTGCCATCCTCATTGCCTCCCAACTGTTTGGCAAAGAAGCCAAAACGATCAGTGCACGGATTTCATCATCAAAATCAATTTCTACAGACGACAATTGATTTGTGATAGTGTTAAATTCATTCAGATGTTGTGCTACTGATGCGTTCTCTGCCATCTTCAGATTGAACAGTTTCTTCATCAAATGCACCTTATTGTTTGCTGACGACTTTTCATACATACCAGACAAAGTCTTCATCAAATCTGCTGTGGTCTTCTCCTTTATAACGTTGTATGCAACATACCTAGACAAAGTTAACCTGATGACTCCTAATACTTGTCTGTCAAGAAGAGCTCATTCCTCAGCCTCCATAGTCTTAGGTTTTTCCCCTAGAAGCGGCAGATGTAACTTCTTCCCATAAAGATAATCCTCGATTTGCATCCTCCAAAATCCAAAGTCTGTGCCATCAAACTTTTCTATTCCAGACGCCTTTCCTGCTTCCTCTGCCATTGCTCCCACTCAAACCTAACCCTAGGCTCTGATACCAGTTGAAGGGAATTAACTCAAAATTCTCAAAACCTGTGAGAAACAAAATAGAAAAAGAACACATGCCAAAGAAAAATTAATCACACGCATAAGACAATATTTACGTGGTTCGGCAAATTTGCCTACGTCCACGGGGTTGCAGGGATTTCACTATTATCGCAAAGAATACCAAGTGCGGCAGTACATCCTCATTCGCTCAAAAACGACAACAACAAACCCTAAACACAAAAACTGCATTTTCAACATCCTGTGGACTAAGCTTCAGAAAAAATCCCACTAAAAAACCACGCAACATTATTCGGGTCGGGTCGTCAACCGGATCAATCACAACTAGACTCCACAAAGCCCAACAAGGCATATTCGTATTCGTTTAACATCCGACCGTAAATATATCTGGCAGATAGCGGATATCCGGATTCGAATCTGTATCCGGAATTCGTATCTAAATAACTTATATATATATATATATATATTAATTATTACATAATAAGCAAAATAATTTTTAAGTGGCATTCCTTATATAATAAATAAATATTCACACACACATGCGCTAGTCTATGTAAATTGTAATCTATATATTGAGGATAAATTATAAATAAAAGTCTCAATAAATATATTATTAAAGTTTTAGTCAAGTATTTGAGAAAAAAATAATTAAATATTCAATGTAAACTTTTGAATCTAATTATAAATTATAAATATTCACACACACTACAGTATTACTCCACACACATAAAATAGACATCTACTTATTGATGGACATCTAAATATTAATAAGTAGAACATTCATTTTGAAATTTAGGATTTCAAAAATGATAAAAACTTATTTGAATTGTAATTTAGAACATTGATTATTGTATTTAACTATTTATTAAAAATAAATAAATTAACATTCATTCATTAATAAAATATACTTTAAAACTCATTATTTATTTTTCTTATTTTAGTTATAGTTAGGACTGTAAATGGTAACCGAAAAATTCGTATTCGTCCGCATCCGTATTCGAGAAAAAACGGATATTATTCGTATTCGAAAAAAAACGGATATTATCCGTATTCGGTTTAAAGGTATCCGCAAATAAACGGATACGAATACTACTGTATCCGGATCCGTATATATCCGTTTACACACCTAGTTAAAATGCTAAGGAATGAATATTCCACTCTTTATTACGTTTGGATTACAAGAATTAAGGTGAAAGTGGAATGACATATTCTTATGAAATGAAAATGAATCATTTTTATTCTTACAAAATTTGTGAATTTTATTCATTGTAGAAGAGTATGGAATGACTCATTCCAACTGGAATGGAATGAATCATTCCGTAATCTATTTCATTCTCTTCTCTGTTTTATTTATCTAGCAATTTTATTTTTTAAATCCAAACATAACACTAACCAGATTTTCCATTCCATCCAAAGTTGCGGTATAACAAATCATGGAGATTCATAAAACACACAATACACCTTAAAACACACACTAGGAACTAAACACACACCCCTAAGTAAATTTACATGAACTTTCTCTCGCTAGAACTTATATATACATATATTATGGGATTATGGAAATTTTTTTCTTGACCCTAAAAATTCGTAATAGGAGTGAGTATTGCACCTTGCTTCTTACTGAATCTATCTATCCATCTATCTATCTATAATTAAATAGATAATTTAATTTGTTCTATTTTTATTTTTTTTCAGTTTGATTTGTCTTTTTTTTGGGTTCGATCTTTAACTTTTTCTACGTTAAGTTAATTTTGGTTCCATCTTTGATTTTTTCTAAATTTGCCCACCATATCACTTTGCCGCCCCCCCCCCCCCACCCCACAAAAGTTTTCATCTAAAAATGGATGAATTTGAACCGAAAACAAAAAGATTTTAATTAATATTTTATAGTCCCTACATTACCTTTTATATACAAACACAAAAAAAATATTATAATGGTAAAGTGTTTTACACTCCCCCCCCCCCCTCCCCCCCTCCAATCAAAAAATGGATGAATTTAAACCGAAAGAAAAAGAATTTAATAAATATTTTATAGTCCTTACATTATCCTTTATATACAAACACAAAAAAAAATATTATAATGATAAAGTGTTTAATCTTTATTTAAAAGTTCATTTTTTTATATAATATTTTTAAACTCACAAATAACACAAAAAAAGATTTATTGGTTTTCTATTCTTTCTTTTTTCAACCTAATTTAAGTTTTCTATTATTTTCTATCCACAACTCACAAATATAATTTAGAAGCTTTTCTTTTTTCTTATCCAAGCACTTGATAAAGTTTTATTTAACCCCCTAAGTTTATATATATCTATATATATATAATGCATATATAAATTATAAAATTAATTAATATAGTTTCATTAAATTTTCGCAAATAACAAAGGTTTTAATTACTACTCTATTTTTAGCTAGTATAAAATAATTATATTTGTTCATACCAAAGTTAAATAAGTACTTCATATTGATTTTATATTTTAGAATTGACCTCAAAAAGTTAAAGTGTAGCATTAATTCTGAATGAAGGTTTAATCAAATAACTTTTACATAATTACATGTGAAATTTGTCATTCTACTAAACCCTGACTAAATATAGAATTCCAAACCTCTTATTGGCTAGGAAATGCATGTACTAATGGATGAATTAAAACAAAATATTCCCGTATAATTAATAAAGTTTCTCACGCGGTCATGCCTTGTAGAATCAATCAACTTGTTATTAACATTTCATGTTGCCGGCCATCTTAATTCTCTTATAGTTTTTTATAAATTTGTATATATAATGGGATTTTTTACAATGATAATTAAGTCTATTGTTTCTTCATCTTTAGTAGTCTTTTGTGCAATGCAATGTTTTGTTTAGTAGTTAGTATAGTCTTAATTTCTCACCTTTGATTAAATCTAGCATCTTTGTGATTCTATAATCGTAATCGTTTATCAATATTTAGTTAATTATTTTTTAAGATTCTTAAATTCTTTTTAATTAGTTGGTGAGAGGTTGGAGTAAACTAAAATATATTACTATCAATGCCTTACTTTTTGCCTGTGAAAATGTTGTCGGATTATAGACATGCTTAAAAGGAACCAATGAAAATTAGGGCACAGTCTAAAAGCATTTAACTGTAGGGTAATTACTTTATTATAAAGAATGAATACTGCTTAAAAAGAGGTAAAAATGTATTGGGCAAATGTTCCCTCCCATAAAGAGAGAAGTCTCTAGTCATGACTGCTTAATCCTTTTGGTCATTAATCAATTTATTTGACATCTAATATCTATATATATATATATATATATAGAGTCCGGATCCAGTGCGGGATCCCGGACTTTGCTAAAATGCGGGACTTTTTTTTTTTTTTTTTGCTTTTTTTTTTAAAACAACTAAAAAAAATAAATAAATAATTATGGAACTAAAATTTTTACATAATACAATGTTTTGGGCGTGATTTGGATACATATAACAAAACATGTATGTACAGTCTGCGCAGACTGTACATACATGTTTTGTTATATGTATCCAAATCACGCCCAAAACATTGTATTATGTAAAAATTTCAGTTCCATAATTATTTATTTATTTTTTTTAGTTGTTTTAAAAAAAAAAGCAAAAAAAAAAAAAAAAAGGTCCGCATTTTAACAAAATGCGGGATCCCGTACCTGATCCTTCTCCTATATGAGTCCGGATCCAGTGCGGGATCCTGGACTTTGCTAAAATGCGGGACTTTTTTTTTTTGCTTTTTTTTTTAAAACAACTAAAAAAAATAAATAAATAATTATGGAACTGAAATTTTTACATAATACAATGTTTTGGGCGTGATTTGGATACATATAACAAAATATGTATGTACAGTCTGCGCAGACTGTACATACATGTTTTGTTATATGTGTCCAAATCACGCCCAAAACATTGTATTATGTAAAAATTTCGGTTCCATAATTATTTATTTATTTATTTTTAGTTGTTTTAAAAAAAAAGCAAAAAAAAAAAAAAGGTCCGCATTTTAACAAAATGCGGGATCCCGTACCTGATCCTTCTCCTATATATATATATATATATATACGGTCCGGCTCTAAAGCGAACTTTAAAGAGCGAACCAAAAACGAACCGGGTGTTTTCATTTAGACGTAGACAAATTATTATTTGCAAGCTCAAATTTCTCACCTTAATTCTTTAAAAGTTTAAACTTTAGTTTCGTATACAAATCATATTAAATATATCCTTAAACTAAATATACAGGAAAAAAAACACCCTTACGATCCTAGAAGCAATGTATTAAATATATCCTTAAACTAAATATACAGGAAAAAAAACACCCTTACGATCCTAGAAGCAATGGTTCCTATAATGCTACTTGTTACGTTAAATTATAATTTTGTGAAACAATTTTACTAAAACTATTTTGCGTAATTTAAATAAAGAGCCAGGATCAAAAGAAAAAAAAAAGAAAGAAAGATATATAGTGTTACTATTATTGTACTATTGATGTCATATTTTTTTGTAAAGTGGTCACTTATATCATTTTCATAATAAAATATGGTAATAACATAAAAATAATAAGATTGAGATTAAGTATTAAAAATAATAAATACTAGAGTACTTATATAAAAGCTTATTTATGTTAATTTAAACTTCAATTCGATTAGTAAAAAGAATAATTTATGACAAACATTTTAAATGAATTGCTTTAATTATATTTTTTTGGGTATAAGAGTCAATATTAATAATTTTATATTTTAATATCGACTTGACTGACGAAATCCGAAACTGGTGATCTTATTTGGGCCGAATTTAGACAAATTTATTATAACTCGAATGAATTAAACTCGAACCTGATAATTTTAAATTGGACTGAATTTAAACAACTTTAAACCCGACTTATATAACCCGATTAACAAGCTTAGTGTTATCGTACTATCGATGCCTTCGAATTAACATTAGTAATACTAATGGAGTATCTATAGGTATTTAGAATAAAATGAAATACAAATGGGCCACCTCTCGTTTTATAGTTAAATTAATTAAAATAAAATAAACCTTTATTGTGCAGTAATTTTTAATGATTTTATTAGAAATTTGAATCATACTTAAAAATTTGAGTCACACTTGTTTTGATCTTATGCGATTTGTATGTGAATTTAAATCATCTTACTGTGATGGTGTCATTCTTTACGTATTTGCTTTCACTATTTTCTCATTTTTGACATGGAACGATTTTTGTGTTAAATCTACTCTAATTTCAAGCCATGTTTGAATATAATTTGACAGTTAAATAAAAGTAATCTGAACTGAAAACTAAATAAATAGTATTATTTCACACCTCTAACAGACTGACAAATATATGGATGAATGACATTAATAAAGTTCTCATACATTTTTTATGTTTCAACTGATCACAATTGTATGAACATGCTAATTATTTATTTACTTCCCCTACATAATAATTACCATATAGCAACTACATATTTATATTGGAATAGAACACACATCTCTAAATTTGTGTTACATACATAATATAAAAGATAATTATATTGGAATAGAAATTAGAGGTTACATACACAATATATATACACATAATATATAGTTGAGATGTTGGAGGAAATTAAATTAGTCCATTACAATATTAGTGATAGATTTTTATTTTTATATTGTAGAGTGACATTAAATTTTTGACATATTATTATCTTTATGATTAAGTTATTGGGTGCTACGAAATATTAATTTTTAATTAATGTTAAGGATAAATGTGTACAAATAAAATTGCCCTTAAAATTTTATAATTTTACAAATATATTCTTAATTTTATAATATAGGGAATAATATTTTAACACAAATGTTTAAAGTCAACATAAATTTAGGAGTCTTTGATTGAAGGCATATAAGTACTAATATCTCACATAAACATGAAAAAATGACTAAATTTTGAGAATTGTCTCTTTTTTTTTTAGTGAAAAACATGTGTCATATTCTAGTTGGTTCTCTAGTTTAGTGGAGGAATCATTGTTTATCTATCATTTAATAAACTGAATTTATACAAACAAGCTATTCTAGCTAAGTTGGTCTAATAGCTTCTTTAGTTAATGGGGAAGTTTTGAGTTCAATCCTTAGCAACCTTAATGTTTTGCAAAAAAAAAAAAAATAGTCACGGGCCGGGATGGGCCACCCGCGGGCCGGGCCAAAACAGCCCAACTTTTCATGGGCTAAAAATCCTAAGCCCGTAACCCAATTTTTACGGGCCAGCCTGGGCCTAATTTGTCAGGTCTAGTTCCTATAATGCTAGTTGTTGCTTTGAATTATAATTTTGTGAAACAATTTTACTAAAACTATTTTGCGTAATTTAAATAAAAAGCCAGGATAAAAAGGAAAAAAAAAAGAAAGAAAGATAGTGTTACTGTTATCGTACTATTGATTTCATATTTCTTTTGTAAAGTGGTCACTTATATCATTTTTATAATTGTTAATGCCAAATTCTAACCGCTCGCCAAATCACCAAATAATGAGCCGAAAAGACATTTAACGGTGGAGGATATATAGTTGTTTAGTGCTTGTTAATATGGAATAAAATAATTATACGTGGAAATAAAATAATAACACCAGAATTTTTACGTGGAAACCCAATTGGAAAAAAATCAGGGGAGAGATCTCAGAAATATACTATGAAAATATTATACAAATTAGAGAAAATAATATTAGTAATTATTTTCTCTATTCCTCACTTTTTTCTATAACTCAAATAAGTTATTTTTCTGCTATATACTATAAGCTCTATGCTATAAAAGCTGAGAGATGGAGAGATAAAGAGAATGTAATTATTTCAAAATGCTGAGAGATAGTGCCATGATCTAATTTGGAGCAAGGGAGCTCCCTTTATAGCAAACCTCCAGCACACGGGCAAAAATTTTGGCATGGGAAGGCACATGGATTTAGACTTTTTAATTGGCCATGTTTTGCAATTGGAATGTGGGCGGCTTTGAGTCAGGCGGCCAAACAAAATCACATGCTAACATTGCCCCCCACTCTCTTATTGAAAGAAACTTAAAATAAAAGAGTACACAAATAAAAGATTCTGACGTGCACCATCCAGTTATGATAAATAATCCTCCCTTATAAATTGAGGTATCTTTATTGTCCAATCAGATTTATCATGATTATGGTATGGACCTTCCCATATTTCTTCTTATTGAAGACCTTTTGATCACCACTCCTAATATTGTCTCCCACTCCTCTATTCAATTCATCATTGTCGGATGTAGGAACTAAAGAGATCCATCATTCCAAGGAAATGAGATAGAACTTAACAAAATAATTCATATAACAGAGGAAACTATGCGTGCAAAACAAGAGGTGTCGTATTTCTTCAGATAAATATTAGTAGGAATTTGATCCTCTTGACATCCCCGATCATCGATCTTATTGGTAGTACTTTCGAAGCCTTCCAGCATGCCAAGTATTTTTTATCTCTGATCCATCTATTACTCGAATTCGGTAAGTACCTAGCTTTGGCATTTCAATAACTTCATAAGGACCTTCCCAATTAGGCATAAGCTTCCCTGTGTTTAAAGGAGTAGAAGCCTGGGCTTCCCGAAGAACCACATCACCAACCTCAAACCTTCTTTGCTTAACACCTCGATTATAATGTTGAGCCGTTCGACGTTGATAGATATCCAATCTTATTATCGCTGAATCCCGAACCTCATCTAGCAAATCTAAATTAAGCTTAAGGCCCTCATCGTTATACAATTCTTTATATTGGCTAACTCGAAGAAAAGGGACCCAATCTCTACTAGAATAAGGGCATCGGTACCATATGCTAACCGAAAAGGAGAATCTCCTGTCGTCGTCCGAGGTGTAGTTCGATAAGCCCATAGGACACTGAGTAATTCTTCGGGCCACCGACCCTTGGCTTCATCCAATCTTCTTTTGATTCCATTGAGTAGGGTCCGATTTGTTACTTCTACTTGCCCATTCGATTGAGGTGTGCAACCGAAGTCCTCCGATGTTGAATATTCAAATCAGTCAGAAATTCCTCAAATTTGGCACCCATGAACTGTCGACCATTGTTTGACACCAACACCACAGGGATGCCAAATCAAAATACCACAAACTCTTTAAAGAACTTTAAACATTCTTGCTCTGTGATTTCCCGAAGAGGTTTAGCCTCTACCCACTTAGTCATGTAATCAATAACAACTATCACAAAGCTAACTTGATCCTTCGCCTTTGGCAACGGTCTTAAGATATCAACCCCCCAAATTATAAATGGAATTGGGGATAGAATAGAGAAGAGTTGTTCTGGCGGCTGATGAGGAACCAGACTGTTTAGCTGACACTTAGCGCACTTCTGAACATACTCCTTAGCTTCTCTAAAAATGGTAGGCCAATAATAACCCTGCCGAAGCACTTTGTATGCTAGTGACTTGGCCCCCATATGATCGTCATAGATCCCTTCGTGAATTTCTTGAAGTACGTATTCTGCTTCAGAAGGGACCAAACACTTCAATAAAGGTGAAGAGTACGCACGCCTATATAAGTCACCATCGATCAAGACAAAATTTGAGCTCCTGTATTTTATTTTTTTCGCCAATATTCGATCCGAAGGTAACACACCATCGACCAAATAACTTATATATGGAGTCATCCAACAATCCGAACATTCCACGACCAACACCCCTGACACTTGAATGCTTGGAGATTCCAAAACCTCTAAATAGACTGATCCACTGAAAGTTCCCGTATCGGAAGCAGCTAACTTGGACAATGCATCGACAATCGTATTATCAAACTGATCCACCCCTTGGAAAGTAAACGAGCAAAAATAATGGAGTCGATCCTTAACCTCTGCTAGATACTTGGACATTCTCGTCCCCCGAGCTTCAAATTCCCCTGATATTTTCTTAACAACCAATTGGGAATCACTAAAAATAACCAGCCTCTGAACTTCTAAACATCTTGCCAACCACAGCCATGCCAAGATCGCTTCATATTTGGCCTCGTTATTAGTTGCCCTGAACCCGAATCGGATGTCTTGCTGAACTTTAAAACCCTCAGGACTTGTCAAAATCACTCATGCTCCACTCGTATCAGAAGTTGAAGACCCATCCACATATAACGTCCAGGACATTGGAAGCGCTCGAATGTCAGAAACAAAACCCACTACCTCTGGTTGAACAACTGAATCATCTTCAGACAATGAACATTCTACCACAAAGTCGACTAAAGCCTGACCTTTTATCGCCGTCCGAGGATGATTCTCCAACTGAAACTGGGTCAACTCCATAGCCCCCGCAGTAAGTCGACCCGAGATGTCTGGTTTGTGTAACACCTTCTTCAGGGGTTGATCCGTATACACCACTATTAATCGACCTTGAATGTAATGCGAAGCTTCCTGCTCGCAATGATCAACGCATATGCAAACTTCTCCAGGTTTGGATACCTCGTCTCTGCATCCTGAAGGGCATGACTAACATAATAAATAGGGAACTGCTTTTCACTCGATTCCCGAATCAAAACAGCCCCGACCGCTAACGAGCTGGCAGCCAGTATAATTATAGAGCTTTTGAAGGGACCAGCTTCATCAGCAACGGTGCAGTGGATAAGTATTTTTTGATCCATTGGAAGGCATCCTAACATTTTGAATTCCACTGAAAAGTCTTCTCGTTCTTTGGACCTTTCAAAGTGTCAAAGAAAGGCAGGCATCTTTCTGCTGATTTTGACATGAACCTCCGAAGTGCTGCAATTCGACTCGTTAATCTCTGTACATCTTTAAATGACTTCGGGGATTTCATTTCTATAATAGCTTTCATTTTTTTAGGATTTGCTTCAATTCCCCTCTTGCTTATCATATACCCCAAAAATTTCCCTGACCCGAGACCGAAGGTACACTTGGTAGGGTTCAGCCGGATATTGTGTTATCTGATGGTTTGAAAGCAATCTTCCAAATCGTCCAAATGGCCTCGCACAGAAGAGCTTTTAACGATCATGTCATCTACGTAAACCTCCATGCTCCTTCCTGAAGACGTAATTCATCATCCGCTGATACGTTACACCGACATTGAGGAGCCCAAACGTCACCTTCTTGTAAGCATAAATAAATTGCACGATGGGTGATGAAAGCCGTTTTCGGGATATCTTTCTTGTACATGGATATCTGATGATACCCTGAGAAGGCATCCATAAAGCTCAACATCGCGAACCCTGAAGTCGCATCTATCAATTGATCAACATGTGGCAAGGGGTAAAAATCCTTTGGACACGCCTTGTTTAAGTCTGTGTAGTCAATACATACCCTCCACTTGCCATTTTGCTTCTGAACAAGAACCACATTCGCCAGCCACTCCGAGTAATCAATCTCGGAGATAAATTCGCCTCCAATAGTTTTGCTATCTTTTCATCAATAATTTTTTGCCTCTCTAAGGCGAAAATTCTCCTCTTTTGATGAACAGGCTTCTTAGTCGGATCTACACACAACTTGTGAACAGCGACAGATTCGTCAATCCCTGGCACGTCACTGGCCTCCCAAGCAAAAATGTCGGCATAGACCCGAAGCAAGTCGATCAGCCCTGTTCTAAAAGGCTCTTGCATGCCCGAACCAATTTTTATTGTCTTCTCCTTTTTTTTCGGAACTAATTCAATATCTTCGGTCTCTTCAGCTGGCAGAGCGAGCGATTTGGTACTTCCTTTAGTAAAAGGTTCGATCTCAATAGCCATGGTCTGCTTCTGTTTACACCTACCCACAACTCAAGATATTAGTGAAGTCCTATAACACCTTCGGGCTAAATCCAAATTGCCCTTCACCTCTCCTACCCCATTTGTTGTAAGGAACTTCATTTTAAAGTGGGGTATGGAAGTCACCGCCTGTAGCGCCATTAACATCGGTCTTCCCAAAATAGTGTTATAGGCCGAATCCACATACCCCACGAAGAACCTGACATTAACCTACACCTGTTGAGGAGTCGTCCCAAAGATGACTGGCAACTCGATAGTCCCCGTCAGTCGAACTGGATCATTGCTGAATCCGTAAAGCAGTGACTCTTCCCCGACCTCCATTTTCCTACCCCCCCAAATTTAACCTTTGATAGGCATGAACATAGAGTATGTCTACCGAAGAGCCATTATCGATCATGATTCTTCTCATATCCACTGTCCCAACTTGGGCAGTAATAGCCAGAGCTCCCTCATGCGGCTCGATCGATTCTGTTGGGTAATCTTCATCGGTGAAAGAAATCACAATGCCTGGATAAGGACGCTCTTTCCAAACTAGTTATTCAGATATCGACATGACCGAATCCAATATACCCTGCCTTTTCTTTCCGAGCACCTTTCCAGACGATCCACCTGTTATCACATCTATGACTCCTCGAACTATCGGAATCGGATCGGTCTGGGGCTTCGAATTTTGCTGAGAATTGTTATTAGTTGTTGTTCTCTCCAAAGCCCCTCGTCCTGCGACATACTGAACCAATTCCCCGCTCTGCACCTTCTTTTCAATCAGGTCTTTCAAGTTATAGCAGTCCTCTGTAGAATGTCCCGAAGTCTGATGATAGGTGCAATATCGGTTGTGATTTCCCCTGTAAGATTTTGTGTTTGTCTGACAAGGTTCAAAGCCTGACTTATTCCGGATTTCTTCCAATATTTTGGCCTGATCGGTGTTCAGGGGGGGTATAAACTTTATTAACGCTTTTGTTGAGAAAGGGCGGTCTACCTCCTCCCGAACCTCCTCCATTAAAGCCCCGCCTTGGCTGATTCCCTGACTTGGGTGTATTGTTCCAATCCCGATCTTTCGGCTTATCTTCCGAACGTGTCTGTGGCTTCAGGCTCCCAATAGCCTCCTCAATGGTGATGAATCAATCGACCCCTACTATAGGCTTCAAACAAATCTTCGGGTGGATTAAGAATGAGATCTTTGACCAATTTTTTGGACTTTGCAATGTTCAATCCCGTAGTAAAGAATCTGACAGCCTGCTACACATTTAGGTCGGTCACCGTGCCAACTGTTGTCCTAAACCTCTTAACATATTGACCGAGGCTTTCTTCGGAACGTTGTTTAACTTCCATCAATGATGTAGTCAGTCTTCCCCTTCGCTTATTGCTTCCGAACCGTGCATGTAATTTATCGTACAATTTTTCCCACGAACTGATTGAGTTCGGAGTAAGAGACGCCATCCATTCTCGAGCCCCATGTTTTAGCGTAGTAACGAATATGTGACATTTGGCGGCTTTGGGGTGATCATAATAGTCCATGATCTGATTATAAGCATGTGTGTGGTCATAGGGATCCCCGGTGTCATCATATGTTTCCAACGGTGACATCTTTTTAGACTTGTCAGCCTTCACCCGTTTAATCTCCGGGGTAAAAGGCGATTTGGTGCTATTCGGCAACTCAACTGACTAATCGGCCGCTGCCAACCTCTGTTCCACTTCCTCCAACCTTCTCTCTAAGGCATCGGTCCCGTTCTCCTAAAGAGTCAGCTCAGGCCTGACTCTTGAATTATCCCTGGGCGGCTTCATCGCCTGCCCCGGTCTGGTGTGCGGCTTATTGGCCTGTTGTCGTCTTGTGAGCGGCTATTGTTGTGCTTCCTGCGGATCGGAGAGCGACTTCGTGGCCTGTTGGAGTCCTGCGAGGGGTTGTGGTGCTTGTTACGACTCAAGGAGCGACTCTTCAGCCTGCTCCGGTCCTGCAAACGGCTTTGGTGCCTGCTGATGTCCTGTGAGCGGCTTCGGTGCCTGCCACAGACTGGGGTGCGGCTTTTCGGCCTGCTTCTTTCTCAACGGGAACCATTCGGACGGTGTGTCCTGGATCGATCACTTGACGAATCCTCTCGACGCCGATGATCACTAGAGGAAACTTCTTCTCCGTGTAACAATGATGCCAACTGCTTATCTAACTCTACTTGCTGAAGGCGTAGGACCTCCATAGCGTCTTTGTTCTGCTGCATCTTTCTGGCCAAGATCAACTCCCTCTTGTCTCGACCTCGATCCTGCATAGAGTTCTGGTCATCGACACCATCGTCATGACCCCCCGTTCTTCGTGTGGTCGAGAATAATTTTCTTCTCACAATTACTGTTCGAGGATCGGTTGGGCCCACCGACTGGCTTTGGGAGCCTAGCCTGTCCGAGATGCTCTTAGATGGTCCGAGCCTATCCTTGACCGAGCCTCTAGGTTGAGAAAGGCTGACCGTTAATTTGTCTCGTGCCGACGCCGTCTTTGTCTTGCTGGACACCATTATTTTTGATTAAAAAAGTACTGTGTGATTGAAAATTATCAAGCACTAAAGGCCCTCATTCTAGTGTTAATGTTAACACCAAATTATTCTGACTGCTCGCCAAATCACCAAATAATGAGCCGAAAAGACGTTTAATGGTGGAGGATATATAGTTGTTTAGTGCTTGTTAATATGGAATAAAATAATTATACGTAGAAATAAAATAATAACACCAGAATTTTTACGTGGAAACCCAATTAGAAAAAAACCACGGGAGAGATCTCAGAGATCTACTATGAAAATATTATATAAATTAGAGAAAATAATATTAGTAATTATTTTCTCTATTCCTCACTTTTTTCTATAACTCAAATAAGTTATTTTTCTGCTATATACTATAAGCTATATGTTATAAAAGCTGAGAGATGGAGAGAGAAAGAGAATGTAATTATTTCAAAATGCTGAGAGATAGTGTCATGATCTAATTCGGAGCAAGGGAGCTCCTTTTATCGCAAACCTCCAGCACACGGGCAAAGAAATTTGGCATGGGAAGGCACATGGATTTAGACTTTTTAATTGGCCATATTTTGCAATTGGAACGTGGGCGGCTTTGAGTCAGGCGGCCAAACAAAATCACATGCTAACAATAATAAAATATGGTAATAACATAAAAAAAAGATTAAGATTAAGTATTAAAAATAATAAATACTAGAGTACTTATATAAAAATTTATTTATGTTAATTTAAACTTCAATTCGATTAGTAAAAAGAATAATTTATGACAAATATTTTAAATAAATTGTTTTAATTGTATTTTTTGGGCATAGGAGTCAATAATTTTATATTTTAATATCGACTTGACCGAAAAAAACCCGAAACTCGTGATTTTATTTGGGTTGAGTTTAGATAAATTTATTGTAGCTCGAATGGGCCGAGCCCGAACTCGAGCCTGATAATTTTAAAATGAGTTGAACTTAAAAAACTTTAAATCCGACTCACGTAATCCGATTGACAGGCCTAGTGTTACCGTACTATCGATGCCTTCGAATTAACATTAGTAATACTAATGGAGTATCTATAGGTATTTAGAATAAAATGAAATACAAATGGGACACCTCTCGTTTTATCGTTAAATTAATTAAAATAAAATAAACCCTTATTGTGCAGTAATTTTTAATGATTTTATTAGAAATTTGAATCATACTTAAAATTTTGGGTCACACTTGTTTTGATCTTACGCGATTTGTATGTGAATTTAAATCATCTTACTGTGATGGTGTCATTTTTTACGTATTTGCTTTCACTATTTTCTCATTTTTGACATGGAACGATTTTTGTGTTAAATCTACTCTAATTTCAAGCCATGTTTGAATATAATTTGACAGTTAAATAAAAGTAATCTGAATTGAAAACCTAAATAAGTAGTATTATTTCACCCCTCTAACAGACTGACAAATATATGGATGAATGACATTAATAAAGTTCTCATACATTTTTTATGTTTCAACTGATCACAATTGTATGAACATGCTAATTATTTATATACTTCCCCTACCTACTAATAAACATGGAAATTATCTTTCTCATCTCCATATATACGTATCAAGAAGTACATCTTAATTTGTATTGGAATAGAACACACATCGCTAAATTTGTGTTACATACCTAATATAACATATACTTATATATATATTGGAATAGAAATTAGAGGTTACATACACAATATATATACATAATATATAGTTGAGATGTTGGAGGAAATTAAATTAGTTACTATCCAACAATTTTCATGTCTTTTCTTCATTCTTGTTTCTTCTTGTTTGTTTCATGTTCTGGATTTAAGACCTTGATCCAAGTAACTGCTTGACCTCAGACATAGAATGAGAAAATAAATTATTATTGTTGCTTAGGGGTCATTATATATCATCCACCATTCCTATGGGCTCTATAGTTTGAGATATTTTTAAAATTTATAATTTTTAAACTTTTGAAAACAATCAATTTATAATTATTAGCACTACTTACATTTTTTTTGTTTTCACATGTAATATTATCAATTTTAAATTAAAAATATCTCACTTTAATGTCAAAACTATTAAAATATTAATAATGATCCTCTATTTTTGAAATTTTATATAGTATTTTAGCTCCCATAACTTTCGACTCGAGATAGTGCTGTCTTTGTAAACACCTAAATTAGTTTTATTTCCAACCACTAATATTGTTTTGTTCCCCTACCAACTAATAACATGGAAATTGTCTTTCTCATAGCTATACATCTGAGGAACTACATATTTACATTGGAATATAACTCACATATCTAAAAATATATTGAAATAGAACTCGTATGTCTAATTTGTGTTACATAATGTAATTCATTCTTTAGTTTTTTTTGTTTAATTTGGGTCACGTTCTTAATTGATAGTAGTATAAAAACGACATAATATTCTCAAATTTATTATGATAATTTTATTATATGTCACAATTATTAAATTAAAAATTAATTATATTTAATAATATATACAAAATAAAAGTAAATCACTAATATTTGTACATATTATGAATGAGACTCGTCTTTTGTAACGGAGTCACGTAAAAAAGTTATTTTACTATTTTTTATTATTTTTATTTAATTATAAAAATGTCTCCTCTTCATAAAATTATTGCGTCCGCGCTGACCTAAATTAAGCTATTGTGCCTACTCCTTATTGTAGGTGTGCCTACTCATTTCATTATAGGTCTAATTCAAGGTTTATTGATCATGATTTTGAATAAACCTGGCAAATTAGGCCTAGGCCCGCGGGCCGGGTCGTGCTGGCCCGTATAAATTAGGTTACGGGCTTAGGATTTTGGGCTGATCCGTGGGTGGCCCGGCCCGCCCGCTTATTATTTTTTTAAAAAATGCAATATCAATGCTTCCATGAAAAATCAAACCCAAGACCTCTCCAACTTACTAAATAAGTGTTTATACTAATTGAACTACTACAATTATTGTAATGTATATGCAATACGTTATTATATATATATATATATATATATATATATATATATATATATTACTAACGTGTGTGTATATATATATATATTATTAATTTATATATATATATAACAATATTTTGTTATTATTTATTTTTCTCTATCTAAGTTACCTTTTCCTTTCCCAATATTTTCAAAAGTTTTACAAAAATTGTTATATATATACATTATTGTTATATATATATTATTAATGTATATATATAACAATATTTGTTATTATTTATTTTTCTCTCTCTAAGTTACATTTTCCTTTCTCAAGATTTTCAAAAGTTTTACAAAAATTGTTATATATATATATATATAGGTTATTGTTATATATATATATATATATATATATATATATATATAAAACCTATATATATATATTAGTAATGTATTTGTTATTATTTATTTTCCTCTCTCTAAGTTACCTTTTCCTTTCTCAAGATTTCCAAAAGTTTTACAAAAATTGTTATATATACGAAAAAATTATATATATACATATACATATATAACAATGTATATATAACAGTATATATATAAGTAATATAAAAGTGTATATATATTTTCATATAATAAATCTTTTTAGTGAAAAACATGTGTAATTGTTTGAATACCATTTAATTGTTTGAATTTAGATAAACAAGTTATTATAGCAAAGTTGGTTTGACAACTTCTCTAGAAAATGGGGAGGTCTTGAGTTCAATGCAATGTTTAGTTTCAAAAAAAAGAAGTCCGCTGGCAATTTTCCCCGGTCCAGTTCGGGTCACGGTCTTATGCCTCTTATTTTTAACCCACCAAAACCTGAACCGTTTTGGTCCGGCCCGTCAATAGTCCGACCAGGTCTAATTTTGAATTTCAAAGACCAAAATAAAATCATACAATTAGGGTTAATAATTATTCAATTGTGGAGATTGACCTTCAACACCGTTCACCAAAGGCAAAAATATAGACCTAGTCAGTAGTCGTACGTGATGAAAGAGAAAAGCACAAAAAAAGGATTTTTTTTTACTAATAATCAAATAATTTTTTATTTTTCTTTTTTTAATTTTTTATTTTTGATAACAAATTTTAGTGGATTTTTGTATCTTTCTAAGGAGTACGTGGAAAAAGTCATCAGCTTTATTCAATCAATTAGAAAATTTTATATTATTTTATTATTATTTTTATATGTAAAGAGGCTTACGTGTAATTTTAATATTTATACTAATTTGTTGGTTTAATTGTATGCAGATGAGTAATCCACGTCTACCATTAGTTATGAACACTGTTTCAAGTTTTAATTAATACATCTATGACTGTCTATAGAAAGATTTAATGGATGGAAAAACTACATTCCGACCCTCTAGGGGTAGAAGGCAAAAAATAATAATCTCTTCTGCCTCTTAAAGGGGCGGAAGGACCAATTATTATTTTACCCTTACTTTTATTAATAAAACATATAACTCATTAGTATATTTGAAGTACAATATTTTTTATAAAAAAAGAAATTAAGTTAAACTCAACTAGGTACTATATAAGTACAATTTAAATATAATTTATAGAAAAATATTCATTCTCTTTTGTCGTCTCTCTTTTATACCTTTCAACATTTACATAAATATATTTGGTGGTGTTTCTCCCTTTTACACTATGATTTTTCTTTTATTTGGTCCGAAACCGCTACGTTTGGCCGAGCTGTCGAAATTTCACCGAAAATTAACCTTTACATGAATAATCCTTAATTTTGCGATTCGTGTTAAGGTTGCACTTCGACACCTACCAATGCTTAACCGATACGTTGATATTTTGAACCATGTTGAAAAATGTTGTCTCCTATGTCATACCCAAAAAATTTCCCCATTTTACAGCTATATTCTTCATGGTTTTCTTACACCATAATTTTGGTGGAATTCCTCTGTAGTCTGCACTCTAACCATCTACATCTCTTATACTTGTCCACTATCTCCGTCATTCTTTCCACTTTTACAAATGCCTCATTTATGCCTTCTTTTCTTCTTTCTACTTTTTCTGCATCATCCATATTTGTACAAACAATAATAAAACCAAAACTACTTTTCCATTTTACCATTCTTAAGACTCGAAACTTCAATTTATCCAAAATCTCTTTTTATCTCATTTAGGCTCCTTTTTGCAGTTGATATCATCAGCCAACCTCTTAATTTCAATTCTGGATAAACGTACTGTTCCAAAAGATTTGATGTTTAAAAATAATGTTAATTGAAAATCTAAATCAAACCTCTAACAAACTGCCAAATGTTTGGATGAACGATAACAAAGTTCTCATACATTTTTTATGTTTCAACCAATAATTTTATGAACATGCTAATGAACTGTTTGGATGAATGATAATAAAATTATCATACATTTTTTATTTTTCAAGTTGTAATTTCATAAACATTTTAATCATTTTCTTCCCCATACCTACTAATTAGCATGCAAGTTATCTTTCCCATCTATAAATCTCAATACTTGAATAAGAATGAGAAGTCACATCTCTCAATAAATATGATAATATAGTTATTATTATATATATGAGATCGAAAACTAAATATTTATATTGGAATAAAATAGACCATTATAAACATAAATTTGTGTTACATACATTTTTGAGATATTGGAGAAAACTGAACAACTCAGTGATCAATAGTAGGGATCAATAGTTTTGATTTTAAGTTTTGTTCAAGTTCCATTTCTAACCTTCATTTGTTTGTCTAAGAGCATCTTCATCAACCAATATGTAGTGTGAGTTGTGAGAAATAAATAATTTTTCAATTGAAACCAAAAGCATCTTCATCAATCACCCAATTTGGTTTAATTTTAACTTATTTGGTTGTTTTTATAGTCTAATGGTTTAATTTTAACTTATTTGGTTGTTTTTATAGACTAATACTATATAGTTTGAAAAATAAATAATCCGTTACCCATAGGTGAATAAGGACGTGAAAAAAACTATAAATATAAATAATCAGTCACCCATAAAGTGAAGGAATAGGACCTGAAAAATCTGTTTGTCTTTTTCTTTTTCGATAATAAAATTGAGTACATACTTATATATTTTTTTTCTGAGTACATGCTTATATCGATATAAGTAAACAATTCTAGTATTTGCTAAGTTAAAACAAAATAAAAAAAAGGAAAATAAACAATCCTTATTGATTGTTATTTGTATAACTAAATATTAAGTTTTAGATGTTTATAATTATTGTTTCCCAAAATGATAATAGTACCAAATAGTGAATCTTTGAGCCTATTTCAATATTCAGAGGACTTTTTTTATTTTTATATTCATACTCCTCCATATAATTTATTTGGATATATATTATATTTAAAATGACAAATTTATTGTCCTTTTAATACACAAGTACAATAACAAAGATGTAAAGAATAAAAATGTGTAACATGTATTTATAAACGATAAAAAGAAAAAAGAACAAAGAAAAAAGATAATTAATTTGAGACGGAGGGACTAGTTAACTTACAAACTCTACCATGGCGGGATTTGATGCGACGGCTGCATTGCAAAATGGCGAAACATTCCTGTCCATACACCATCAGAAAGCTTCGTCTTCCTTTCCGCACTTCTCTCTTTCTCTCTCCTCATTCACACATTGGAAGAATTAATCTGTAATAATTAATTATATCCGTAGACATAGATAAGAGAAGAACACCTAAAAACATATAGAAATTAATAACTTTGTGTACCTTGTTTAGAATCGATGATGAACGCAACATAAGTGATCTCTTCTCGATGAATAAGGTACTACTCCTTGATATTTTAGATGTTGACTTGATGAGAAATTCTCAATATTATGAAATCCTTAAGCGTGTAGGATCAAGGGAGATGACTGATCAGTTCTTTATTTATAATATTAATCCTGATTAGTAACCCTAGTAGGTCTACTCATCACGAGTTCAAAATATTACTTAAATAGCCCACTAGTCAGCCCACGATTAAGGGACAATGACAAAAACACACTCACTATGTTGGAAAACGCGCCACCACCTTGTAATAAGGGTGTCCAATCCTACAACCACCAGTTACCGGCACCCAACGCCACACCCCTCAATTCTCAAAGCAATCCCAAGACGATACTGCAATCCCAAATAATGTCGACGGAGTCGGAATAATGATTTTTACCCTTACGCACCCACAATTGAAAGAGGAGACCCATTCGCCACCGTCATTGGTTGTAGTGGGCCCTATGAGTACTCTTTGAAGGATGGACAATTAGTATTAAAAAAAACTATATATTATATATATGGGTCTTCATCCATAGCAATCGGTTCATATGGACACTATTTTAATAATCATGATCTTAGTCGTTGATCTCGATAATGAATGGTCGAGATTGGATTCATTTTCTCCCATGCGTTGCGGCAGCAAAAGAGCTTGTTGCGGCACGGCTAAAGACTAACATGCCCCTATCGCAACAAGCTGTTGCGGCAGGTAAGAAAAAAAAAATCTAAGTGTGTTACGACAGGTAAGAAAAAAAAATCTAAATGTGTTACGGCAAGTAAGAAAGAAAAAAATACTAAGTGTCTAGCCACAACAAGCTATAGCAGCAGGCAAGGAAAAGAAAACAAAACTAAGTGTCAATATATATGTAACTAGTTTCAGGAGAGATAGAAGAGATGTTAGGTAAACAAGTGCAATCATAATTATTAATTAATATTTTGGATGAGTAATATGTACTATTTGATCAGTCAAATTGAATTCACCAGGGGCCTCATGGAGATGGGTGGTCATCAGCAGTACACTCCTCTCTGCAATAAATAAACAAATATATTCATATTAAATAGAGTAGTGTTGCGGCAAGGACATGTTGGTCTTTAGCTGTGTCGCAACAAGCTCTTTTGCTGCCGCAACAACTTGTTACGGCAGAGGAGAAAATGAGTCCAATCTCGGTCATTCATTATCGAGATCAACGGTTAGGATCATGGTTGCTGGAAGAGTATCTATAACATGTTGCTATGGATGAGGACCCTATATGTATATATATAGGGAAATGATCCATAACAAGTACTTGCTATGAATCAAAAATAGACAAACTCCATCATTAACGTCCAATACAAAAATTAATGGCCGAGATTATAACTGAAAAATTCACGTCCGCTACTATATTATACACACACTATATTATAATTGTGGGCTCAAGTGCATATTAGGGTTCACATGACCTAATTGAATTAAATGTACAAATTAGGGTTTACAAAAAACCTAATTAAATGTACAAATTAGGGTTTATGTGACCTAATTAAATGTACTAGACCCGGGGAAGTCTCCACGTGTTCCAAGGCAGAAGACTCGTGGATGCGACCCATTTTGGGAATTGATTGAGGGATTGGATTGGTGGCTAGAAGAACAGGGCAATTTGGGCATTACTTTGATGATTAAAGGGCATTTCTGGAATTTCTCCTTTAAAACATAATTAAAGGGTATTTCGGGAATTTCCCTTAAAACATGTGCCTGGCATGTGACTATTTTCCAGGAAAACTCTATAAATAGCCCCTCTATTCTAAGAAAAGGGGATCGCTCTCAAGACATTACACTTAGACTCTTTGAAGCGCTAAACACTTGAAACTCTCTCACAACTCGAAGACTCTAGAAGGCTCTTGGAATCCCTGCTACCCTAACCCGGTTTCCGGATTCTAGGAGTTCTGCCACGTGTCATTGGAGTAATTGCCTACCTGTTCTTCTCCCCTCTTCAATCAATCAATCAGTTCCGTACTCTTCGTGGATTTCTCTCCTCTCCAGCCAATACGAAACCCTAACCCTAGCAAGGTGTAATTTTCTTACCTACATTTATTTGGCGACTCCGCTGGGGAGGTGTAGAATTCGTGAAGGGTATGCCCACAACTCGAAGTTGGGGAGAATTACAGAGAATTACAGGAAGAGTTTCACCGACAACAAGCATCACTTCACCGGATCCAATTTCAAGACAAGTGAATCCAGTGCTCCAAAGCGCGAATCTGGATTTTGATCAACCCATCCTAGAAGACGTTTCAGAAGGAAGTTCAACATCACCTCAAATGGCTGATCAACAACAAACCAGTGCTAGACAGCCAAACGCAGGAAGGCAAGGTGAGGAGGTCACTGGAGCGCAGGCAACTGCGAATGCTGTGCAGATGGAGATGCTCAAAGCCTTACAGGAGGCACGAGAAGGCCAAGGGATGATGATGACCATGATGTTGGAGATGCAGAGGAAGCAGGAAGAGATGGGAAATTTTCGCCAGCAGTTGATGCAAATCCCCACTTTTAGGGCTATGTTCCCAGGAAGTTCGCAGGGGGAACGAGCAGAAGTGGAGGACAACAGCAACAACAAAGAGAATCCGACTATTCTTCCAACAACGGAGAGTCAGCCGATTCCGATAATCAAGTTGGAGCCCCAAAACAGCGGCGATGTGCCACAACTAAGATTGGAAGCAAGTCAGCCTCAGCCTAACATCGTTCCGCCTACTATCCCAGCATTTTCACAAGTGCAGATACCGACCATCCCGAGCCACATCCAACGAGCAAGCCAACAAGCACCACCGATTCGAATCGTGCAAGATGGAAGTGTACACCAGCCAACTTCCTTACCATACCCACCACCTATGCATCAATACATCACAGCCCCTCAGAGAGTCCATACCACGAGCCAGTATGTGACGAAAGATGATATGATCGACGTGATCAATCAACTTCGCAAGCAGACATCCCAACCTTCAGAGTTGGACTTTACTCCACCTTACCCGGCACACATACGAAGACAACCTTACCCGGCAGGGTATATTGAGCATCCCCCGCAGTTTCCAAAGTATAATGGGGAGAAAGGGAATGCCAGGGAGCATATTGCCAGGTTCGTGGAGTCGATGTCTCCGTGGTTGGGCTATGATGGGGTGAATAACCACAATCTGTTGATGAGGGAATTCAACAAGACTTTGACGGATAGTGCCTTCAGTTGGTACTACAATTTGGAGAAGGGATCAGTCCATGATTGAGATGATCTGAAATTACAGTTTTTTAAGAAATTTTTCTATGTGCAGAAACAAGTAACTATTGTAGAGCTGATGCGGTTCAAGCAGAAGCCGAACGAGGAGCTGTCAGATTATGTGGACAGATTTAGAGCCCAAGCACAGAAGTGTGCAGAGCCAATTGAGGAGAAGAACTTGGTTAGCATATGCAATAATGGTGCACTAGATTCCTTCAAGCCCCATCTCATTACAAAGGCATGTGATTCATTTGCGACTCTCTCATCATTTGCACAAGATTTGGGAAGAATCATGACAGTGCCCGTCAATCATGCGACGGTTACCTGGAAAGGTAAGAGAACAGCAACTGTGGCTTTGGCTGACTCTCAGTCAAAACCACAAGGGGGCAAGAGGGAGAAGAACGAGCGAAGTAAAGGGAAACAAGGGGATAAGTATACCAGAATGCCCGTTCCAGAGGCTATCACATGCAGTGAGAAGGCCTTTAGAGACCTGTATGAGCAATGGGTAGAACATGGAGTGGTGAGGCCTCCGAAGCCCAGATTTGTTGTGACCGAAGAAATAAAAAGAAGACCAGACTTCTGTGTATACCATCAATATGCAGGACATTCTACTATTGATTGTTATAGTCTGCGGAGGATATACCATGAAAAATTGGCGGCAGGAGAAATCGAGCTGGGAAAAGGAAGCAGCGTGCATGATAAGCCACTGCCTAATCATAAGGGAAAAGAAACGTGCAACACTATCACTCATAGTGAGGCACCAGAAGTGGATATGATGGAGAATGCAGAGAGGATGGAAGAAATGATGGATGTTGATCCAGGCCTGCAGGTGACGGCGTTGATGAATGGAGTTAAATTCAGAAAATTTTTCGACCAAATAGGGTTAGCCAAGGAAGCAAGGATAGAGGCAACCAGGGCAATCATCAAAGCAGCCGAAACCCAAGAGACCTGCATGGCGGTAAGCAAAGGATTTGTGAAGGCAGTGGAAGAGGAAGAAAGCAAGATATCTTTCTCTAAAGCTGACAGAGAGATAAGATACCCGCACAACCGACCGCTGTATGTGACGGCAATCATAAATGGAATAGAGGTGCGGAGGGCGTTCATCGACAATGGAGCGTCTATAAATATTATGCCCTACACTGTGTTTAAGCAGTTAGGCCTGCCGGAGAAGAGAATTGTGAAAGAACCAACAAACATCACAGGGTTTGCCAACCAAAGTGCCAGAACCCTGGGACACATCAAGGTGGACATGCAGGTTGGAAAGATTCGAGGACCTGTAATGTTTCATGTTACCGAGGTGGATGCAGCGTATCATGTCTTGCTAGGAAGGGCATGGCAAAACGACTATGGGGTGGTACCCTCCGTTTTTCATCAATTCCTGAAAGCTATCTGGAAGGGAAAAGAAGTGAAGGTACCAGCAACCAGAAATCCCTTTGGACCAGAGGAGGCACACATCGCCGAAGCAACTTTCTTTGATGATGTCGCCGAAGAGGGAGAGAACCAGATTGCAAGACCTGATTCTCTAAAATTAGTCAGTTGGGAGGAAGTACAGGCAGATAAGTTTGTGCCTGAGGAAAAAGAAAAGAAGAAGACCTCGGGACAAGGAGAATGTTCCAACAACAAGAAGCCGGTGATAATAGACCTAGAAAAGGGAGAAAAAGGAGAAAAGAAAAGGCCAGCACATCCTGAAGATGCCAGAAACATAATCAATGCCAAACGGACAGTGCAATCAGATGATGGCCAAAGAACGAAATGGGAGAGGGTTGTTAAACCCGACGGAAAGATAGTGTTTCGCTTATGACGGTGCAAGGGGGAAGAGCCCAAGGAAGAGTGCAAACCCAACGGCTCAGGAGGTGTCCCCCACTCCAGCAGTAATGAAGAAGAAGAAAATTGTGCAGCAGAAAGTAGAACCAGCTCCAGAAATGCTTTGAGGATAGGCCGAAACCTCAACAAAATGAAGTAGAAGAAGTGGATTTGGCAACAGATGGAGGAACGCCAAGACCGACTTACGTCAACAAAGAACTGAATGCTGAGCAGAAAGAGGCACTCGTTGAAACTGCTGCGAGAGTATAGGGATGTCTTCGCTTGGAACTATGACGAGATGCCCGGGATTGATAAGAGTTGGTAGAGCACAATCTGAATGTAAGCCCGGGAATAAAACCAGTAAAGCAAGCTCCTCGCAACTATGGCACCCGAAGTTGAGACCCAAATCAAGGAGGAAATCAAGAAGTTGCTGGAAGTAGGGTTCATCAAGCCAATTCAACATCCGATATGGTTTATCCAGCATTTTTGTACCAGTAAAGAAGTCAAATGGTCAGTTACGGATATGTGTGGATTTTAGAGACTTGAATAAAGCATGCCCAAAAGATATGTATCCATTACCCAACATAGACACTTTGGTAGATGCAACGGCAAATCACGAGATGATGTCATTCATGGATGGGTTTGTGGGGTACAATCAGATAAAAATGTCAGTAGAAGATGCAGAGTTGACGGCCTTTCGTACTCCGTTTGGGAATTTCTACTATGTAGTAATGCCCTTCGGGTTGAAAAATGCGGGGGCAACTTATCAAAGGGCAATGCATGCTATATTTCATGACATGATTCATGATATAGTAGAAGACTATGTTAATGACATAGTAGTGAAATCCAAGAAGGCGATAACTCATGTGGAGGACCTGAGGAAAGTGTTTGAGCGATGCCGAAAATACAATCTGAAGATGAATCCGAAGAAATGTGCCTTTGGAATGACGGCTGGAAAATTCTTAGGCTTCTTGGTGCATAACAGAGGCTTGGAGGTAGACCCAAGCAAGGCAAAAGCAGTTGTGGAGATGCCCCCACCAAAAACACAAAAACAGCTGAAGAGCTTTCTAGGGAAAGTTTCTTATATGAGAAGATTTATGCCAGCATTAGCAGAAGTCACAGAACCTTTTGGCAAATTGCTAAAAGGAAAGGCAAAATGGGACTGGGGGCAAGACCAACAACAAGCCTTCGAGAAGGTGAAGGGGATTTTGGTTTCAGCACAAACGATGGTAGTACCACAAAGAGGAAAACCGTTGCAGTTATACATCACTTCTACCACAAAGTCTGTAGGGGGATTAATCACACAAGAAGTGGATGGAGAGGAAAAGCCTGTGTACTACATCAGTCGGATAATTAGAGGACCGGAAACTCGGTATTCGCAGGTGGAAAGACATTGCCTTGCATTGGTGTTTGTAGCGCAGAAAATGCGACATTATTTTTTGGCACACGAAGTGAAGCTTGCAACAAGAACTGACCCGATCAGATACCTACTGACTAAGCCGGCATTGGTAGGAAGACCTGCAAGATGGATGATGATACTTTCAGAATATGACATCCAGTGTGTAACACCAAAGGCAATCAAATGTCAGGCTTTGGCAGATCTACTAGCTCAATTTCCAAATGGAGAATACGAACCCCCCTCTGAGGATCTTCCAGGAGGAGAAGTAGAAGAAATTGACATAGTAGATGAAGACTCAGAATGGTGGAATTTAGCCTTTGATGGGTCATCTGCTGAAGGGAAAGGTGGAGCAGGCGTAGTGCTGACCACCAAAGAAGGAAAGGAAGTAGCTTTGTCATACAAGTTAGACTTCCCCTGCACGAACAATGAAGCAGAATATGAGGCGTTTATATTGGGATTATTAGCGGCTCGAGAGTTGGGAGCCAAACGCCTTAAAGTAAGGGGAGATTCAAACTTGATTGTGCAACAAGTAAGAGGGAAATTCGCAGTGAAGGAGCCTATATTGGCACCGTATCGAACTGTGGCACAAAAAGTGATGGAGGACTTCAGGAAGGTGGTTATTGAGTACGTGCCAAGAGGACAAAATAAACAACCTGATGCATTAGCCACAGTAGCATCTAGAGTATATGTCCAAGGAGAAGACCTAGATGTGAAGGTAATGAAGAGAACCCTCCCAACCACGGTGTTAGACTTGTTCCCCAAAGACCTGACCGATGATTGGAGACATAACATTTCCCATCAATTACAAACGAAGGAGGGGACCATATCACCGGTGGAACTTCAGAAATACGTCATCATCAAGGGAGTCTTGTACTATAAAGAAACAGATGGGGTATTGACACGATGCTTGGGGAGGCTCGAAGCACAGCGCGTTTTGCATCAGGTACATGCAGAAAATTGTGGGTTGGCCGATATTGGATTGTATCGAAGGTTGCAGCGCCACGGGTATTATTGGCCTGAAATGAAGAAGGAAGCAGATGCACTTCAACGACAATGTGTTTCATGCCAAGAATACCCTGGGGAGGAGGAATGCGCCTTCATCGATGACATAGCGGATTGGCGAATCCCTTATGTAGAATTTTTACAAAGCGGCAATCTGCCTGCCGAAAAGAAGGACGCAATCTTGATAAAGAGAAAGTCACAACGATTCTTCTTGCAAAATGGAGAATTGTTTAGAAGAGGGTTCAATGGCAAGCCCTTACGGTGTTTTGGAAGTAGGAGAGGCCAAAGATTTGGTCTACCAAATGCATAAAGACGAGCACCAAGGGGGAGCTAAGTTATACAAACAACTTATTGATCATGGTTATTACTGGCCAAAGATGGAAGGAGATTGCTTGGATTTTGTCAAAAAGTGTCACATCTGCCAAATTCACGGGAATCTGATTCATGTTCCCGCTGTAGACCTACGGACCATAGCAACACCGTGGCCCTTTCATACGTGGGGAATGGATCTTATAGGTCCCATTCATCCTAACTCTAAGGGCAACATATGGATCTTGACGGCTACTGAGATGTATACAAAGTGGGTAGAGGCAATCCCTTTGAAAAAGGCTACGGGTCCAGCAGTGGCGAACTTCATTAAGGAACATATCATTTGTCGTTTCGGGATCCCAAAAATCATTCTGTCAGATAATGGAACTCCTTTCATCAATCGAGACATCAAAAGTCTGATGGAAAGATATAGGGTGAAGCATTACAAGTCATCGCCATACTACCCGAAAGGCAATGGGCAAGCAGAAGCCACAAACAAAACCTTGATCAAGATTCTGTCAAAAACCCTAGATGATCATCCAAAGACATGGGCAGAACAGTTACCAATAGCATTATGGGCATATCGAACTTCAAAAAGAAAACCTACGGATGAAACCCCATATGCTTTAGTTTATGGAGAAGAAGCTATCTTGCCCGCCGAAATAGAAATCCCTTCGGCTAGGATGAGACTCTGAAGCTTAGTCGAGGAAGAGAACCGACCAGCAGCCCTAGAGGCCTTAGCTGACTTCCGAGACCGAGCCAAAGAAAAATTGGAACGGTATCACGAAAGACTGCGACGACAATACAATACCGCAGTGGTACCGCGACAAATTCTGGTGGGGGACTTGGTGCTCAAGACAGCAAATCAAGTCATGAGGGGAACACCAACCACCAAATTTTACCCCAAATGGGAAGGCCCGTATAGGGTACGAGAGATCACCGAAAGCGGGTATTGCAAAATATCTCGCGTGGGATCAAATGCTATCTCAGGCCCATTGAACCTGAAATGGGTAAAGAAATATTACACATGAGATAGTCATCACGAGAGTTATACTTTTAACTTCAAAAGTAGTTGAGGAACCTGACTATAAGCCCTCACAGTTATACTTTCAAACTTCAAAAGTAGTTGAGGCACCTGACTATAAGCCCTCACAGTTATACTTTCAAACTTTAAAAGTAATCGAGGCACCTGACTATAAGTCCTCAACCTGAAAAACAAGTTACACTTTATCTCTAAAAGTGACGAACGTTATGCTTTATTCGACAAAAGCAAGATTTATTGTTTTTTTTGAAACGTTATGCTTTTCGTTAAAAGCATCTTGATCATCAATAAATTATCAGACTTTCATTCACTTATTTTTTTGAAAAGATATATATATATACATGTTATTGATAACATTCATGTTTATCTATTCATAAGACCTATTGTTGCCTTGGAGTATTAATTTGAGTAACTTGAAATTCAATGATAAATATTGAGTTTTGAGGAATCATTCAAATTAAAGGCAATCAACAAGGTTAAAGAAACTCTAATTTGATAAATAAAATATGTGTAAATGAGTTTCTGAAACAGAAAAAGAAAAAAAAAAAAAAAAAAAAAAAAGAGACTACAAAAAGTCATGATCTAAAGGCCACGACATATCAAACTGCAACGAAGGCATAGTTAAGGCCTCCAAATCACTAATGGCAGCATCCTGAATCTTGAGATTTTCGGCTTTTGATTTCTTGACATCTTGAGTAGCTGACTCTAAGTCCTGGAGCCGTCGCTCTACCTCCTGAAGTTGAGACTTTAAACCTTGCGCATGGATCTTCAATTTGTTTATGGCTTCGTCAAACTCTGAGATTTGTGCTGAAAAGGAGTCATCTTCACACTTACGTATAGCAATCTCCGAACGTAGCTCAACAAGGTTGAAATTCGACTGGAGGAGATCCAGCCTAGCCCGGAAAGGGGACATGTCAACACCCACAGCCGCAAGGTCGTCTACATCATCACTAAATTTCTTCAAGTCCTCAGCCCGCAAAGAGTATAAGGAAAGAGTGCGCAACCCAAGCACAAGGCCTGCGAGCTGATCTAGGAAGAAGGTCTGGGCAGAAGACGCCTTAATAATCAGCTGGTCGAGTATATGTGGGAACCGAGTTAAGAGGCGCTCAAGACTTTCCCAACTAGATGATGATATCCGGAAGCTCCTCCAAGAAACAAGGTCTCCGTTTGGATTGAAGGAAGCTCTGACAGGAGCAACTTTGGAGGCCATCATAAAATTTGTTGATATAAAGGATGGAGGAGCACGGGGCTGCTGGGATGTTGATGAATTCATAACGCCTTGGTTATCCGGAAGACAGCTTGGAGGATACCCGAGGTCATTATCTAGCGAGGTGTCAACATCCGGATTAAGAGCATCGAATGAGGCAAGCGCATCAACAGGCAAAGGCAACTCTTGCATCTTCTCACTCTGGAAAACAAGAAAAGAAAAAAAATATAATATATTTGAAAAAATAATAAATAAATAAAAAATGATATATTTACCAAAGAAAGTTACTCACAAGATAGTCAATGGAAAAGTAGTTGGGAGATGCTACCGAATGCGGAATGTCGCTCAACCCACCCAAGATGCTGTCTACAATACCCTCCCGAGAACTCAACAACTCGGTAGACTCCTTCTAGGGAGGATATACACCAGCAATAGTCTCAGAAGGATCCTCCCTCGCGGAAGCAGGAGTCTCATCGGTCTCCTTAGGCCTATCATGTGGAGACGCTGGAGGAGGGTTCGAGGAAATTATTGCATCATCCAAAGCAAGGCTCGAACTCACATCAGATAAGGTGTCTTTAGCATCAAGACTAACACAAGCCTCATAAGAAGAAGAGGACTCAACACTGATAGGTTGGGGAGGGTCACAACTCGTGGAAGCCGTCGTGGATGCCCCATTTGCAGTAATAGGCATAAATTCAACAGGAACATCCTCATCCTCTTCATCAGCATCGCCAATCTAAAAACGGTGGACATAATGATTAAAGGGATCATGAAAACAATTATATGGATAGTAACAGACAAAAATGAAGATACTTCAAAAAATGTATACATACATACCAAATTTCTACGGCGTTTCTTGACCGGATCCTCGGCTACCGGCACAGTAAGACTAGCATTCTCAGGAGGGCGTTTTGCTAATGGCCTTAAGCGAAGCCTGAGGCCAGGGCGACTAACCTGGGACACGGTAGAAGCCATAGGAGGAGCCACCTCTGAATCCATAGGGGTAGATGTTCTTGTTCTGGAACGAGTAATCCTCATTTCCCCGGCATCAGAGGATCCCTGGGGAGGAACTGGAGGAGGCATCCGAGACAAAGGTAACTGAGATAAGTCCCGTGGTGGAAGGTTCCTGGAGGTAGTAGGGGCCTGTGCAGGAAAGATAACTGGGTCACTTTGAGAATGAATACCTGCTGACCGAGGAGGAGAAGACTTAGGCCTCAAGGTCTCACGCTCAACAAGGCGGCAACTGGCTGGCCATCGTTCTGAACGGACATTGGGCTTAGGAGAACATAACATCTTAGCCCATTGAAGACGTTTGGGAGGAGAAGCTGGTCTAGAGCACATCAGTGTGTCGTCCTCCCATCTCTTAAGATTGATCTGCCAGTAGTTGCGTTCACCAGTAGTATACCGCCCACCCCGAGTAGCAGGTGGTATGATAAAAGCAACGGGAAAAGATTTGTGAGGAGCACCTGGGGGTTCCGAAAAAGCCCATGAAAAAGAAGAAGAGGTGGACACGAAATTGAGTAGAGCAGTCTCATAAGTCTCCTTGCAAGTACGGCCAAAGGGACGCTCCTGGTCAAATCCAAACTGCCTCATCACCCTATGAGGATTATAAAGTACGGGTACCCGAAATCATTATCCTCAATAAAATATGGAAGCTCCGCAGCCCGAAGGAAGACGAACCAAGACAATGAAGAACCGCTCAGCCCGTTGGTATTTAGATAAGTGCGAGACTCACGCCTATAGAAGTGAGGAAGGTGACCATTATTTTCCGAAACAATAGTGTAAGGACGAGCGGTGAAGCATGAAAAATCATCAATGAAAAGCCGCAAGTCTGAGCTAAAGCGGTAATCAATCCAGCGGGCTGTCCGAGGGTCGATGTGGGGTAGTAAAAAAGGGTCTGAAGACTTCTTCTTCCTCTTAGAAAGATGTTCAAAAGAAGAATAACCCTTGAAACGCTCGAAGAGGAAAAGCTGAAGGAAGGAGCCTGGAATGAAGCAATTCACGTCGTACCTGAGTGAATGAAAAGGAAAGGTTGATAATTCAAGAAAAGAAGAGAAAAATGCAATGTGAAAGACAGTTAATGGAAGCATGAAAACGAATACCTTCCAACAGATTCTCTCAAAGCGAAGGCCACCTCATCTAAACGGCGATACAGGGTTCCCAGAAAGAGGGAAGCAAGAGGAATCTCCAAACCCCGAGATAGCAGAGCTGCTAAACTAAACATACGAACTGAGGGACCGTCAACAGGAGACCTGGGAAAGAGAAAGCGAGACAACCACATAGCCAGATAGGCTGCCAAAGGAAAAGGACAAGGCTCCTTACGAAAAGCAAGGACGGATTGGTCATAAGTCGAACTATCCCACTGGTTAGTCTTGTAATCCCGAAAGAAGTAGCGCACCCAAGATAACCATGAAGTTTTTTGTCGGCTAGTGGTCTCAAAATCTGGAAGGAGTGTGTCACCTTTGAATCGTGAGACATAATGGGAAGACTGCTTGAAGGCCTCCATCAAATAGGCAACGCACTCAACATCTCTAGCGGACATACTAGATGGGTCACAAGAAGCCGAAGCGACAGCAGGGAGGCTACAAGATATAAACCCAACATAAGCATATAATTTGAAAAAAAAAAGAGGAGAAAATAAGAACGAATGAAAGTTACAAAAAGAAAGGCTTACTGGTAGATAGCATAGACATCCTCTAGTGTAGGGGTGAATTCCCCCCAAGCAGTAACGAATGTGCATGAAGAAGAACACCAGCGGGAAATCAACACAGTAAGAGCATCATGATCCTGCTGAATACGTAGATCCCTACATAGCTGAATGCAGCGATATATGCCCGCACTCTTTAGTATAGCCTTGTACTCAACATTCCCGAGGATCTCGTCAGTCCAATGTTGCCATCCTTGAAGACGGCTAGATGAGTCAGACAGGAAGCGAAAGGGACTGAAAGGGTATTCTTGTTTCTCTATGCACATGCGGGGAATGCGACCGGAATGGGGGAAGTCGTCCCAACCTCCGTAAGCCGCGACATAAAGAAACAAACCCTCTTTCTCTGGCGCAGGAAAAGTTATGCGATCATAAGTTCGAACATGCTCCCAAAAAGTGTCAAAAGGCCCAAAAAAGGGAGCTTTTCCCCAATCATTGACAAAGGGAATTACCCTGGAACTCTTCAAGTCTTCAGAACATCCGGTAGACGAGGCCTGCAAGTAAGAAAGACCCCACATGAGGATACTAAGGATGTCAAGTAAGGCATATGAGCTTGAGTAGGCTTACCATGGCAAAGGGAGAATTTGAGCCTTTCACTTGAGAATACCTGAAAATAAGAAGAAATGGAGTCAAGGAAGGATCAAAATCACAATTATGAAAGAAAAACAAGATTTGAAATTTTTCCACAAAAACTTCGGACAGCCAAAATGCATCCTTCGGAGCCATTTTTTGGATTATTTCGATATATGTCATGGCCGTTGGCGATGACTTTTGAAGGGCTCGTCAATACGGTCGTTTTGATATATTATGGGCCCCGAGACTCCAAACGGAACAAAAGTTATGGTCAAAACAGTGATCACGCTTCCCAATGTTAAAAATTTTAGTACATTTCCTCCTAGGATTCGCTCCCTAGGGTTCGGCCCCCCTAGGGTTCGACTTCCTGCAAAAAAAAAAAAAAAAAAAAAAAAAAAAAAAAAAAAAGGGTTCGGCCACTTAGGGTTCGGCCCCCTAGGCAAAAAAAAAAAAAAAAAAAACTATATTTTGTGTACCTTGAAAATTCTGGTGCCCCACAGATTACTTGTTCGGAACGGATGCTTCGTTGTCAATAAATATTGTGTTTTTCTTTATTATCCGAGGGAACCCTACCGAGATATAATCCAAGTAACGAGGCTCGGAAGACAAAAGAAAAGCTACAATAACCTGAGAAGAAACGTAGGAGAAGCAAGTCAAGAAAACGTTCGGCAGAAAGTACTCAAATAAACTAGAAAAAAAAAGAGACGAAGAAATTGTTTTTTTTACCTGGTTCCCAAGCTGAAAACTGTTGGCTTGACGACTTCTTGGTGATCTTCAGACTTGAATGAGGAGAGGAAAAAAATTTTGCACGATGAAAAGAAAGGCCTAAGTGACTTGGGAGATATATATATTCCAATTGCAAGCTTGCAATAGTAAAGGAAACAATCTCTAGGTTCCTCTTAAGGAAGATTTCGCAATTTAAAGATAAGTTTATTTGAGCTTATTTCTAAATAAATATATAAATTTTCGAAAATTGCTTAAATTTGGTATTTTAATAAAATTTCGAAAATATATATATATTTGACAATTTCGAAATTATATATATATATATATATATATATATATATTGAATGTTTGAAAAAGATCTTGCTTTATAAAATTCTAATAAAGGAAGATTTTGTTTCTAAAATATAAAATAAGATTTGATTCTTGGAGCTGATGATCTTCCTTGTTTTAATTCTCAGAAAATAAGGAAATAAATATTGAGCAAAATGGAGAAGCTTTCAGATGATTTACCAAGCATTACTTGGACAAGTGGAGTCACGCAAAATCATTCACAAACCTGGAGTATTTTGCACGAGCGTCTCTCAGGAATCGTGACTCTCGCGCAGGGGGCAAATGTGGGCCCAAGTGCATATTAGGGTTCACATGACCTAATTGAATTAAATGTACAAATTAGGGTTTACAAAAAACCTAATTAAATGTACAAATTAGGGTTTATGTGACCTAATTAAATGTACTAGACCCGGGGAAGTCTCCACGTGTTCCAAGGCAGAAGACTCGTGGATGCGACCCATTTTGGGAATTGATTGAGGGATTGGATTGGTGGCTAGAAGAACAGGGCAATTTGGGCATTACTTTGATGATTAAAGGGCATTTCTGGAATTTCTCCTTTAAAACATAATTAAAGGGTATTTCGGGAATTTCCCTTAAAACATGTGCCTGGCATGTGACTATTTTCCAGGAAAACTCTATAAATAGCCCCTCTATTCTAAGAAAAGGGGATCGCTCTCAAGACATTACACTTAGACTCTTTGAAGCGCTAAACACTTGAAACTCTCTCACAACTCGAAGACTCTAGAAGGCTCTTGGAATCCCTGCTACCCTAACCCGGTTTCCGGATTCTAGGAGTTCTGCCACGTGTCATTGGAGTAATTGCCTACCTGTTCTTCTCCCCTCTTCAATCAATCAATCAGTTCCGTACTCTTCGTGGATTTCTCTCCTCTCCAGCCAATACGAAACCCTAACCCTAGCAAGGTGTAATTTTCTTACCTACAATAATATACTATACTTACATATATTAATTCATGATTAAACTTTAGTTTCCAATTTTATCATAGTAGTAACTTAGTATTCTACAACAATTTTATTTCTTAAGATTATTTTAGCTCATTAATCATACAATTTTAATTTATCTTTTCGAGCAAAGTTTGTATACATTCTAATAACAATAGGAAGTTAATTTGTAAAATTTTAAAATATTTATAATTGTTATATATAAAATAAATTTTTTTTCAAACAAAAATTATTCTATTTGAAAAACAAACTCGTGTGCACGAACTACTTATCTAATTTTATTAAAGAGAGCAATGAAAATAACTCTCTTGAATTGTGTCACTACCCCCCTCCCTCCCTCCCTCCCTCTATTGTACTCTCTTATCACTATTTTTACTCTACTACTCTCTCATTACCTCTCCTCCCTTAACTCTTATTTTTACTCTGCTACTCTCTCATTACCTCTCCTCCTTCAACTCTTATTTTATATTTTCCCCTTTTTTCCATACACATAGTATCTGTATATCATATGACTAGTTTACATAACATCTCTTCTTATAATTGGAATAATCAAGTAGGACAGCTTTATAAGTTTATACGGCTTGTGGAAGTCATATTTTTATTTATTTTAAATTTATTTTATTTTTATGATGATTGTAACCCCACTTACCAAAAATTCTAGTTTTGCCGCTCAAGGGCTCAATATATGAACACGTTGGAAGAGGACTAACAACCAGCTTGGGAACAAATGACTCTTACAATCTCCATAACATTTACCCTAACACAATGAACATAAATTGATATAAATCTCAATTGCCAAGGAAAGAAAAGAGGGGGAAGTTGTATATGACAAGTGAATAAAAAATTTACAATGGCAAAATATCTTTAACCATGTGAAAAGAACATATAGAAAAACTAGTTTGTGTCTCGCACAGATTGCATGCTTCTTAGGAATGAGCAAAAAAAAAATCAAAAACCGAAAACACCATAAAAAAAACCCGTAACCAATGAAAAGTTTAATAAATTGAAAAAACCGAACGACACATTTGGTTATAACAATGATTAATAGTGAAAAATCACACCAAATTAACCGAACCACACCAATGTGTGTGTGTGTACACACACACATAGACACACATATATGTATGATAAAACTCTAGTATATGATTACTAACATAATAATAGAAACTGCATTCATGAATGAATAATTAATTGTCAACATGATCTAGCATCATGTTGACAATTAATTATAATTGTTTATATAATTTTTCTTCTATTTGTTCATATAATACATGTATAACAAATTTATTGGAGTATTTGTAACTATTTTTTTATAGCATAACGTTGTTTCTAAGTTTTAATAATTTCTTAGATGCATTAGTAGCAATATTATAATGGGGAATAGTTGTGATTTGAATTTTTAAACTCTTTTTATTATTAGCTTGTTTATTTATATGTTTCATTATTTGAATAACATATTAACCCGAAAAAAATCGTAACTATAAAATATTAATCAAAATCATTAGTAATGTTTGGTTGGCCGCGGTTATCGTTACTTCTATAATATTAATCACACTACGGTTTGGTTACGGTTATACATTATAACCGCATCAAGCACACCCTGCTTGTGATACTAAAGTTCTCATACTTATTTTATGTTTTAACTTTGAAATTTTCATGAACATGTTAATTATTTTCTCCCCCCCCCCCCCCTACCTACTAATTAACATGAAAATCATGTTTAATTAATTCACATGTCTTTATACATCTATTGGAATACAAGTCACATGGCTAGACATATTACATTACTACTAGTATTAAATCGCTGCACATATTGCATAACCAATATTAAATTTCTGTCGATAGATGTGACTGTGTTATTAGCAAATGTACTTCTGAATGTGCCTAAAGTCACAGATGAGATATTGGAGGAAACTGAAAGCAAGAAATTGTGCAAATTCTGATTATAGCTCTTATATTTGCTGATTTCTCTTGATATTAGGTTTCGGAATCTTAAGCAATTTAAATATTATGCCACAGGCTGATTTCTTGATAGTAGATTCCGAAATTTCAAGCAATATAAAAATTATGAAAATTCAGATGTGATAAGTTATGACCAAAAGAAGATCAAGATTAGAAATTTATGTTGCACAAGACCTAGCAATCTTCATTAAAAAGAATTGAGACTCAAGCTCAAAACCCTAACCATGGAAAAGGAAATTACGGAGAATTGGACAGCTGGAAAAGAAATACTCTACAGAAAAGATTAATTCATTTTTTTCACAAGTTTACCCAACTGATTACACCGAAATATATCTATTGAAGTGAGTAAAAGGGAATCCCACCCTCAATTCTAACCTTTACGAAAAAGTGACTAGACGACCCAATAAAAAAAAGCCATGTTCTAACCATGTTATTCGAAAGGGCCGTTGGGAGATAATTTATTTTAAAATGATTTATAAGTTAAAATTTAAAATAATTTATAAATCATATTAAGTGATAATTTATAAACAAAAATGTTTGACATCTTTTTGAGTTATAAGTCAAAAATTAAATTAAAATAAAATGTGAAAGTGTTTAGCTAAAGACTTATAAGTTAAAATAAGATATAAACAGTATTAAAACAAGGACAAAATAGTCTTTATATTTGGTCAAACTTATTTATTTTAAAATGACTTATAATTCATTTTTTAATAAGTCAGAATTTATTACTTATTCAAAATGACTTATAAGTCAAAAAGTAAGTTAAAAAATAAGTCACCCCTAAATACTTCAACAGTAAAAAATAATGATTTGACCAACTTATAAGTTATCGTCGAACATTCGCTCTTCATATATCTCCAATGCAATCATGTGGAGTTATTTATTAAACAATTTTTATTTTTATTTTTCTAATTTCTTTTTTTTTGTAATAATTTAAGCGGATGCTTGTAATTTTTTTAAACTAGTTCTTAAAAGAATATCAGAGTTTATAAAAATGTTTTGAATTAATTGTATAATAGTATTGAGAGAGAATTAATGAAAAATAAAATTCATTACGAACTTTCATAATTTAAACAAAAAATAGTAAAATTTAGTTGTATGATAGTACTGAGAGAATACATAATCAAAAACAAAATTCGTTACGAACTTTTATAATTTAAACAAAAAATAATTAAAAATCAATCAAGAGCAACTGAGAGGAGACAATTAATTTGGAATGGTGTTAAAGAAAAAAAAATTAAAAAAAAAAGAGATAACTAATTTGGGACGGAGGGATGGAATTTAAGTATAAACTAAGGGAGTATTTGTTATTGCTTATAAGTGGTGACTTGTAATTACCACTGAACCATAGGTGGTAAATTATATTTTATTCTTTATCTATTATTACTCTCTCAATTTTGCAAAAGGAGTAATATATATGTCAATTATTTTTGTAAATAAAAAAAAAGAAAAAAATATCAGGTTTTAATTGATAATAATATTATATATTAAAAATATAATATTTTTAAATTTATTATTATTATTTTATTATCATACCACACTACTTCGTAACAAGTTATGATTTTAAGGGTATACGTGAAACAAAAAAATATATATATATGTAATACTACAAACTTTATAAATAAAATAATTTATAAAGCCCGTTAATGAATCAAGTAAACATAGTTGGAAACCGAAAATAACCACACTGCAGTGTCTCTATGCAAGTAAATAGAGATTGGTATTCTGAAAGGGTAGTGCCAGAATATTAATGATGTTGCAATATTACTTCCGACATTTATTATTATTATTATTTATTATTTTATATTGAAATTATAGAATTAATTTCTTGAACGCTAGAAATTTGTAATAGAAGTTGAGCAAGGCAACCCGTCTTAAAATAATACTTTGTGCACAAATTATACATAAAAGGTTATATATTAAGAGTAGATTTCATGTATTGCATACCGATAAAAATATATTATACATCCAATTATAGGTCTCGCTTCCTAACTTTTATATTCCTCTGTTTTAAATTATAAGACTATTATTGAATTTTAAAAACTAATTTAAAATATTTTTGAACTTAAAATTGAGATGATTCATTAAAAATTATTAAACAATAAAGTTTACAATGAATAGTAATTTTTTAAATAATTTATAATATTCATCATTGTATTGATTAAAATTAAAAGAATTCATATCAATTTTAAGGTTGAAAATATCTTAAATTTAGTTTTAAAAATTAATAATAATCTTATATTTTGAAATAAAAAAAATTATTATTTAATTTATGTATAATTTTTTTGGTATAATTTATGTCCAGAACATTACTCCGCTTAGTTCATGGTTATATAAGAAACATAATTTTTTATACGAGAAATATCTTCATTTGATAAAGATTTACCTCACTATTGCCTCATTTCAAACCTCTAACGAACTGCCAAATGTTTGATGCGTTAAGGATAAGTATACATACACTACTTCAAACACTGTATTTTACTCCCTCCGTCTCAAATTAATTGTTTTTCTATGACTTTTTTAAGTCAAATTGACTATTTTTAAAATTAATAATTAAGCATATATAAATATATTTCTATAATTATAAAAATTGAAATTAGTAATAAATTGTATATACTTTTTTTTGGTTATAATATCTTCACCTATATGTTAGCAAAAATAGTAAAAAGATTAGTTTTAAAAATAGTCAATTTGACTTTAAAAGGTCCTAGAAATGCAATTAATTTGGGACGGAGGGAATACATTATATTGCACATCTAACCATTAAAAAGTGGAACCTCACGTGAATTTTCGTGTCAGGTCCCACTTTTTAATGGTTGAATGTGCAATGTAGTGTTTGGAGTAGTATACATAAACTTATCCATGTGTTAATTATGCTCTTTTTTGAAAAAGTATATCAAATAAAATTAACTAAAATATGATTTTATGTCAATAAATATTTAACAATTCAATTAAACTTTTATAATGAATCAAATAATTGAGAATTCAATACCTCGTTAGAGGACTTTAATTTTTTGAAGTATGATAGTTGTACTTAAAAACAGTTCTTTTTTTTTTTTTTTTTGCTATCAAATATTGAAACTCAAATATTTATCTCACTTCTAACTTCAAAAATAGAAGTGAATATAATCCTTAACTACTATAACTGTCTATCTTCCCAGACAAATCCCTTAGTTTAAGATGTGGACACGTGTGCTCAATTTTTATTTTTCCTCTTTTTTTCCCCGTTACATGAATAAAACGTTATTCTATTTAATGGGCAAAATATGTATTATGCCTTCTGAATAAATTTGGATACACACAGAATGATAACAAAGTTGTCATACATTTTTTATATTTCAACTTATAATTTCATGAACATGCTAATCATTTCTTCCTCCTGCCTACTAATTAACATCCAAATTATCTTTCTACTTGGATAAGAAGGAGAACGCAGGTCGCTTTGTAAAATATGAGAATATAGTTATTACTGATCATATATTTGAGAAACTACATATTTATATAGGAATATAATTCACAATTCTATTTATATTTATATTTAAAAATTAAAATGGGTTATATTCATACCCTTTAAAATTACAAATATATTGTAATCTGTAATTTATAGTATTATTTAATAATGCATATAAAAGTAATAATAATAAAAACATTTATGCAGAACATGAGCAAATTATAAAATAAGTTAAATGTAAATCCGAGTCCTTTGAATTTACAAAGTCTCCTTAAAGCAAATTTATTCCCTCACTGGTGCTAAAGGATTAATCGAATAATTGCTTCCCAAGATAAAACGGATTTCCAGTTCTTAATTAGAAGCACTTCAAAATTAAGAACACTTCGAACCAAATTAGATGTTATGTACCGAACTTATATGGATATTAATGATGCATGAATGAAAATTGGTAAAACTTACTGCACAATTTAATTGCAGAAACGGGATTCTGTAGAACAGCAACGGAAATGTAGAACGGGACTTTTTACAGTAAAAGGGAAGGGAAAAATTAATTATTCAGAAATGCGCCCACACTGGTTATTTATAGAAAATTTTCGTGCGTCATCAGTTGGGATATGACCGTTAGTGTTCAACTGTCGTCAAAACGACGTAGTATAGTGATAAATATTTTAAACAAATTTTGTCTAAAAAATATATATCACCACCCCACCCCACCCCGGCACGCCCGTCCGACCGGACGGACGGCGGTGGCAGCGCGCGCGTGTGGGTTTGAACCAAGCATTGGCTAGGTCCTCTCCCTTCCACAAAAGTGGGGTGCCCCTTGGGGCCCTTCCCATTGAGCAAACATCCCATATATATGTTCTTTACATTTCCTTCCCACATCCTATGTGAGACTATGCAATTTACACCATATCAAGTAGGTGACTTCCGAGTCAATTTTCTCATTCAATTCCTAATGGATTTGAACAAATAAGAATACCACGTTATACTCCTCGCGGAGGAGAACGTATAGGTGCATAGACCCGACATTTTTGGAGTGTCGATCCCACATTAAATCGAGCCTCAAAATGCTCTAATATTTAATGTTTCAAATACCATTTCCAACAATCCCCCACATGAATGTAAAATTGGCTTTACAATATGCAAAATATGTTATGAATATGCAGACACTAGTTCGAGTACATGAGAAAAGATATTTCATCAGGTTAAGTAGCCTAGTGGCTTTGAACTTGCCCTAGTAAAATCTATCGGATTTACTTGGCTAATCAGTAGACTTGATGTCTTTGAACTGTCAGCTTTTTGTGTAAACCTAGACAATAGAGTTCACAAAATATCTCTTCAAACATAATTGGTTCTCACGTTTGTGTTCATTTCGGCCTTGAAACACCTCTTGGTTCCGTGAATATATTAGAGAATTCAACCTTCAAAATTCTCACAGAAATGGCCCCCCTTCTTACTCACGTAGGTGACTTCTATTAAGAGTATCCTGCAATACTCCACTTGAACGTATTTCAAGATATAAAAGTCATTAAAAGCGTAACTTATCCTGTTTCTCGTGGCAGATATGCACTGTCTCATAATCATAATAGGAATGGTTAGGAGTATTTATCTCCTCAGTGCTTTACTGAGTACTACATAGTTCGGTTTGCCCATTAAACCTAGATCTTGGGATCTCCAGTCAGCTAAGTTGGGTTGCCACTATGACGACTCTTATTTAAACAGTAGGCTTTAAACCCATTCCCTTTGATAATTTTTCCACTTGCTCTCTTGTTAAACCTTTTGTAAGCGGATCCGCAATATTATCTTTTGACTTGACATAGTCAATTGAGATAATTCCATTTGAGAGCAATTGTCTAACGGTATTATGTCTTCGTCGTATATGACGTGACTTACCGTTATATAAATGACTCTGTGCTCTTCCAATCGCTGATTGGCTATCACAATGTATACATATAGCTGGCACAGGTCTTGACCAATTTGGAATATCCTCTAAGAAATTACGAAGCCATGCAACTTCTTCTCCAGCTTTGTCTAAAGCAATGAATTCTGATTCCATTGTAGACCTTGCAATACACGTTTGTTTTGAGGATTTCCAAGATATTGCTGCACCTCCAAGGGTAAAGACATACCCACTTGTGGATTTTGAGTCTTTAGTGTCAGATATCCAATTAGCATCACTATATCCTTCCAATACTGCTGGATATCTTGTATAGTATAGTCCATATTTTTGAGTATGTTTTAAGTATCCTAAAACTCTCAAGATTGCTTTCCAGTGATCTTTACCTGGATTACTCGTATACCTACTTAGCTTACTTACTGAATAAGCTATATCTGGTCTAGTACAATTCATGACATACATTAAACTGCCTATTATACGAGAATATTCTAGTTGAGATATGCCATCACCTTCATTTTTAGCTAGATGAAGATTTATATCAACTGGGGTCTTATTTAGAATTATATTATACTTGTTAAATTTTTCAAGTATTTTCTCAATGTAATGAGATTGAGATAATATAATTCCATCAGCGGTTCTAGAAATCTTGATTCCTAAAATTATATCAGCAATCCCCAAGTCTTTCATGTCAAACCTATTTGACAACATACGTTTGGTAGAGTTTATAACTTCATTGTTGCTACCCATGATTAACATATCATCCACATAAAGACAAACAATGACATATTCCTTTTGAGTGCTTTTGACATAGACACATTTGTCACACTCATTGATTTTAAATCCATTTGATAACATAACATTATCAAATTTCTCATGCCATTGTTTTGGTGCTTGTTTCAATCCATACAAGGATTTAACAAGTTTGCATACTTTCCTCTCTTGTCCAGGGGCAATAAAACCTTCAGGTTGTTCTATATATATTTCTTCATCTAATTCACCATTTAAGAATGCAGTTTTTACATCCATTTGATGTATTTCAAGTCTATTTAAGGATGTTATTGCTATTAGCATTCGAATAGATGTAATTCTTGTAACAGGTGAATAAGTGTCGAAATAATCCAATCCTTCCTTTTGTCTATAGCCTTTAACAACAAGCCTTACTTTGTATTTATCAATTGAGAGCCATCAGCTTTCATCTTCTTTTTGAAAATCCATTTATACCCTAAGGGTTTAGAACCAGGTGGAAGGTCCACTAATTCTCATGTATGATTTTGCATAATGGACTCAATCTCGCTATTTATCGCTTCTTTCCAATGATAAGCATCTGGAGAGAATATTGCTTCCTTGTAAGTTTGAGGATCGTTTTCTAACAAAAATGTTAAAAAATCTGGACCAAAAGACGTTAAAGTCCTTGCCCTTTTGCTCCGTCTAGGTTCATCCAATACAGACTCTTTGTCTATATTTTCAAGATTATTACTAGTAGCATCCAAAGGTCTTTTATTTAAATTTGAATCATTATTTTCATTGTATGGAAAAATATTCTCAAAGAATAATGCATCTCTTGATTCAATAAATGTATTAACATGAATATCATTAATATCAGATTTATGAACAAGAAAGCGATATGCACTGCTGTTATTTGCATAACCAATGAAAACAGTTTTTGGTCCTATCTTAATTTTTTTAGGTTTAGGAACCATCACTTTTGCTAGACACCCCCACACTCTTAAGTATTTATAGCAACGTCTATGACCTTTCCATAATTCATAAGGTGTTTTATGAGTTTTCTTATGAGGCACTTTATTAAGAATATAATTGGCAGAAAGCAAAGCTTCCCCCCACAAATTCTGGGGTGCTCCAGAACTGTTTAACATAGCATTCAACATTTCTTTCAATGTTCGGTTCTTGCGTTCAGCAATACCGTTAGATTGAGGTGAATAAGGAGCGGTAGTTTGATGAATAATACCATGAGTAGAGCATATCTCTTCAAATGGTGATTCATATTCACCACCTCTATCGCTTCTTATTGCTTTAATCTTTTTGCTAAGTTGATTTTCAACTTCATTTTTATAAAGTTGAAACATTTCTATAGCCTCATCTTTGCTTCTTAGCAAATATACATAACAATATCTTATGCAATCATCAATAAAGGTTATGAAATATTTTTTCCCGCATCTAGTTTGCACAAACTTTAAGTCACATATATCAGTGTGAATTAAATCTAGAGGTTCAGTTTTCCTTTCAACAGAATGAAAGGGTAATCTTGTCATTTTTAATTCCACACAAATTTCACATTTATGTTTTAGATTAATATCAAATTTAGGCAAGAACTCTAAATTAATTAATCTACGCAAAGTATTATAATTAACATGTCCTAATCTAGCATGTCATATATTTGAAGATTCTAACAAGTAAGCAGAAGAATTAATTTTATTATTATCAATAGACTTCGGTACAACAGTCATAATATTCATCTTAAAGAGCCCATCAGTCATGTAGCCATTTCCTACAAACATATCATTCTTAGTAAGTACAAATTTATCAGACACAAACACCAACTTGAAACCATTCTTGCTAAGCAGTGACCCAGAAACTAGATTTTTGCGAATATCTGGCACATGCAGTACTTCGTTCAAAGTTAGTTCCTTGCCAGATGTCATTTTCAGTATAATCTTTCCACGTCCTTGAACATTTGAACTGGAGGAGTTTCCCATGAAGAGTTGATCATCATTTTCTACTGGTTTGTAAGTAGAAAACATCCATTTGTTGGAACAAATGTGGCGAGTAGCCCCAGTGTCCACCCACCATTCTTTGGGGTTTCCTACCAAGTTACATTCAGATATAACTGCACAAAGATTAATGTCTGAAATATTTTCAGAAAGCTTTTTCAGTTCTGTCACATTCGCTTGAGCCTTTTGTTCTTTCTTGAATTTCTTTGGCTTGCGACATTCATTTGATTTATGTCCTGGAATGCCACAGTTAAAGCATTTGTCTTTGAATTTCTTCTTAGCCTTGGAAGTATCTTTTCCTTCATGCTTCCTTTTGTTGTTGTTTGGCATTTGTTCTACCACATTTGCCTTTGCTTCAATGAAGTTTTTCCCAGTCTTCTTCTCAGATACTCGATTGTCCTCTTCAATGCTAAGTCGCACGATCAATTCTTCAAGATTCATCTCCTTGCGTTTATGCTTTAGATAATTCTTGAAGTCTTTCCATGATGGTGGAAGTTTTTCAATCATTGCTGCAACTTGGAATGAGTCACTTAATGACATTCCTTCAGAATGAATGTCATGTAGAATTACTTGTAATTCTTGAACCTGAGTGATAACTGCTTTAGAATCTACCATTTTATAATCCAGAAATCTACCGACTATGAATTTCTTCATGCCAGCATCTTCAGTTTTATATTTCTTGTCTAAAGATTCTCAAAGTTCCTTTGCAGTTTGAATAGTACAATACACATTATACAATGTATTATCTAAACCATTCATCACATAGTTTCTGCAAAGGAAATCTGCATGTTTCCATGCGTCAACAGCAGCCACTTTTTCCTTGTCTGTTTCTCCTTCAGCAAGAGTAGGACAATCCTCTTGTAGAAACCTTGCCAAGTTCAGTGTTGTGAGATAGAAGAGCATCTTTTGTTGCCAACGCTTGAAATCAGTTCCTTTGAACTTTTCAGGCTTCTCTCCATGAGACATAGTCATGGTAGGAATGGTACTAGTAGATGTCATTTCTGTTATACAAAAAAGACAATTTTCAATAAACAGAAACAAATTTCTGTTTGTACAATATTTAACAAATTTTTGTTAACAAATTTGTTTTTGCAGAATATTTATATATTAACACAATAATATATCTTAACAATCAAAATAAACTGTTATATGAATTTGAAAACAATAACAAAATAGTATGTATTAATATGCAAACAATTTTTTCTGTTTACATAATACACTAATACAATTACAGGAACAAAGTATTATATATATCTATTAACATGCTATTTTTATAACCTGTTAAAATAGAATAATATGTATATTTATATGCACTTAAAATCACAGAATATTATTTAGTAACATGCAAGTAATATTCTGTTAATATTATTGAATACGATATGCATGCAATTATAACCAAATCATGCAAATTCTGAATTCAAGCGAGATATATAACATGCAATTTAAATTTACTGCACTAATTGCACTCATATATATACTAACAGAACATGCAATATGATATACTAACGTGATTCGTGTATATATGATATATAAATATATAAGTATATAACATACTGCAGGACAACAATGTGATTCAAAACAGTTTAATAAAGTACTAAACAATTGTTTCCTTATGAAATATAATTACGTAATTAAACTTTTTATAAAACCAAAATTACAGAATATTAAATAAACTATAATTACAGAATAATAAATTTGCTTTAAGATTGTAATCTGTAATTTATAGTATTATTTAATAATGCATATAAAAGTAATAATAATAAAAACATTTATGCAGAACATGAGCAAATTATAAAATAAGTTAAATGTAAATCTGAGTCCTTTGAATTCACAAAGTCTCCTTAAAGTAAATTTATTCCTTCACTAGTGCTAAAGGATTAATCGAATAATTGCTTCCCAAGATAAAACGGATTTTCAGTTCTTAATTAGAAGCACTTCAAAATTAAGAACACTTCGAACCAAATTAGATGTTATGTACCGAACTTATATGGATATTAATGATGCATGAATGAAAACTGGTAAAACTTACTGCACAATTTAATTGCAGAAACGGGATTCTGTAGAACAGCAACGGAAATGTAGAACGGGACTTTTTACAGTAAAAGGGAAGGGAAAAATTAATTATTCAGAAATGCGCCCACACTGGTTATTTATAGAAAATTTTCGTGCGTCATCAGTTGGGATATGACCGTTAGTGTTCAACTGTCGTCAAAACGACGTAGTATAGTGATAAATATTTTAAACAAATTTTGTCTAAAAAATATATATCACCACCCCACCCCACCCCGGCACGCCCGTCCGACCGGACGGCAGCGGCAGTGTGCGTGTGGGTTTGAACCAAGTATTGGCTAGGTCCTCTCCCTTCCACAAAAGTGGGGTGCCCCTTAGGACCCTTCCCATTGAACAAACATCCCATATATATGTTCTTTACATTTCCTTCCCACATCCTATGTGGGACTATGCAATTTACACCATATCAAGTAGGTGACTTCCGAGTCAATTTTGTCATTCAATTCCTAATGGATTTGAACAAATAAAAATACCACGTTATACTCCTCGCGGAGGAGAACGTATAGGTGCATAGACCCGACATTTTTGGAGTGTCGATCCCACATTAAATCGAGCCTCAAAATGCTCTAATATTTAATGTTTCAAATACCATTTCCAACATATATTTATATTTAAAATGACACAAGGTTACTGTAGTTTTCATTCGCAAGCACAACGACAAAGATACAAATAATAAAATTTGTAACAGGGTTAATTGATATTTTGGTTACTATATTAAAGATCGATTTTTATTCTGGTTACTGAATTTTTTTTTTGTTACAAAGACATTACTATACTCAAAAAAATATTATAAACTAGTCATTACTTAATATTCGGTCCACAAAATTGATATAAATGTTAAACAGACTAACGTTTAACAACTGTCATGTGAGATACTTGAATATGTGGTAGGTGAATCCCTGTTACGTGAAGGGTTAATTGATGAGTCTAGTTTCATTTTAGTTACTGAATAATTTTTTTGTTACAAAAATATTATTATACTCAAAAAAATGTTACAAACTTGTCATTATTTAACATTACTTAATTGACGTATGAGTTAGTTATTGGTAACGTAGTATATGATATTGCTGCAGAAATTAGAAAAAAAATGAAAAAAATTAGAAAATGAAAAAAAAAAATAGAACACGATTTTGTCGCGATTCATCTTGACCACGGATATATGATTCATTTTTTCTCCACGAGTGACAATACACATGATATTACACATAACAAAATGTGTCACCACCACTAATAACGAACTCACACATCAACTTTTTCCGCCACAATATGCACAGTTGAGCACTTTCGACCAATTTTTTGGACAAAATATTAACTAATGACTAATTTGTAACATTTTTTTAGTATAATAATGTCATTGTAACAAAGAAAAATTCAGTAATCAAAATAAAAATCGACCGCTAGTACATGAACCAAAACATCAATTAACCTTTCACGTAATAGAAACTCACTTTCTACATGTAGACACCCAAATTTTGCGTTCCCTGTACTAACCATGACAGGAGGGCAAAATCGTCAACTGAACCGGCTTGCGGGAGCGAAGGAATGGGCACAAGTGCGAGGGCCCGACACCACCGCAATGTTTTGGCAACCAAGGCTGACATGACAATAAAGTCGTCCGAAGCAGGCATTTCCGAATGAGGTGACACGTCTCCCGGAAATTCCCGGACTGCAGAATACGAGCCTGCCAGCGAAAACCGACGTTACGGCACGAAGATCGAGGCATGGCACGGAAAACGAGAAAGTCAAACCGTCCAGCCGCGGATTGATCTGCGGCCAAATAGTGCGCCTTTTGAAAACACGGAACTCGAAACACGGAACTCGAAATCGGGGTGCGTGGAAGGCAGGCGGCCAGCCAGCCGCAGATCAATCTGCGGCTGGCTCTGGCCAGCCTATTTCAGCTCATTTTCGCTCAGCATACAGGGAGTTGGATGTTTTTTTGGAAGAAGAGAGGATTCAGCAGCAGCTAAGCACGGAAATAGAGGAAAGAATAGCCAATTTTGCAACAAAAATAGGAAGAGAAGAGAGAAAAAAGAGAGGAGTTTTATTCTTTTGATTTTGATTGTATCAAATACACTCCTTATCCTATTCAAATACACAAGTTCATATCCATTTGAGATCAATTACAAGGTGAAAATTTCTATTTATTCTAGCAATTCATATCATACTGATTGGGTAAATTAGATGTAACTTTCATGTATTTTGTTGAACAATCATGGATTAGGGATTATTAGTGAGGGTTCCATCGGAACAAAATTCTTCCTAATAACCCGAGGATATCCAATTGATAAAATTTCTAGTTTGTTTATGATAATTTATTGGGTGTAGTTTATTTAGATTGTCATTTTTGGATATCATGGTGTATTAGATAAATCCGGGTTGGTTAGTTATGTAGTATTCATTTTGTGGGCATGTCGTTATCTCGTGTGAGCCTAGGAACGCGACCCCGTGGTCCAAATCCGATGATGGACGTTTTGATATATGTAATAGATTCAAGGGGCTCAGTTTTGTAACATGTAATTGTCGGGCCTTAAAACGACGCTAAGGCGAGAATCGGGTTTAAGGCCCTGGATTAGTGGAATATGTGATTGTGGGCGTTCGGGGATATTTTGATGGCTTACATGCCCGTGAATAACCCCGACGCGTGTTTATGTTTGATTAGATTTCGTGACACCAAAATGATTCCAAAAGATTAAACGATAAAGATTTTTCTAAAATCAATCAAAGTAGGATATTAGCATCACAAGGGTAAAAATCGGGAATATAATGCTAACGAAAGTCGATTCCTATTCTACGAGAAAGCTAAAAAGAAGTTATTTTCAAATGTCACGAAAATGGGTTTTATAAAAGAAATTAAATGTTTCATTAAACCTTGATGCATAGGGCGAAAGAGATCCTAGAAATTGCCCATCATTTATGAAAGCAACGTATAAATCTCGATTCCTATTTTGGCTAAGGTTTAAAAAATTCTTGTTTTGCCAAAACAAATGCCTAATAAAATCTCATAGCTTTTGACAAATAAAATCCAACCTTTTGCACGAACAGAGGAGCTCTCTCGTAGTAATGGAAACGACGTTCTAAAACATTCCCGAAATAAAACACGATTTTTCATAAAAGCCAAATGTTTCACTTCACCACAAAATTCACATAAGCACACACACACACACCCGCACGTATACACATTTCATGAATCAAAGGATAGGAAAGTATCAAGATTGCGGTAACCGTGTTTTCACGGAAGTCGAGGGGTGCCTAACACCTTCCCCTCACTTAAGCAAGCCCCCGAACTCTATGAATCTCGATTCGCAGACCAATTAATTCGGAGTCATATATGAGCCAGCGATTTATAAAAAGCGAAAACTCGGATGAGTTGGTACATCCATTTCAAATATACCAACTGGCGACTCTGATTAATTGGCTCATCATAAAAAATGAATCTTTCAAAACCCCGTCGACATTAATGCCGATCTTTTCCAAAAATCATTTAATCAAGAAGCTAAAATTGGAAAAGACTAAAAAGACACGCGAAGCGAAAACCCGGCGTCGACAGCTGGCGACTCTGCTGGGGACTTTAGAGGGCTTAAGCCGCTTTCAAATCTTTATGCTATCTTATCCTTTAGAATTCATGGATATGTGTATGTGTGCGATATTGTGATCTTTTGTACGTTTTGTTGTGTGAATGTGTGTTTTTGCCCAATAAATGAATGATTGAATGGAATTGCTTTACCTTTTCATTTGCATACGGTGAGGGCGATGAATGTGAATGTATGTTGAGAGAGTACCTCCTCCTGAGGCGAACCTGTCGGTTGCTTATTACTGGACTCGAAGGGGCTGCTCCCCGGAGATGGCTCAGGAAACGCACCACCCAAATCCGCTCCAATCGAAAGGGCTCAGACGAGTAGATTGCGAAGATTTGGGGACCTTCATGCCGAAAAGCCCGTGAGAGTAACCCTAGGATAGGTCAGCCTCAGATTAACCCTACGCAGGAAAAGTTTCTTCATGCCTTTTTACATTGCACGCGTAAATGTCATGATCTCATTCATATATACCTCCCTTGTTCGTCAAGAAGAAATTACTAACCTCTATCTTTTGCAGGGAACGACTGAGGAGCTTAATAAAGCCATGTTTATCATCTGTCATTGCATTAGAGGACTACTAACTTTCTGTTTTACAGGGAAAGATTAAAAAACCCCAAAACACAGAAGTTACAGCTTTAGCATGCATCCATTTTTTTACTCCCCAAGACTAAACTTCGAACCTTGGTTTCTGTAGGATTGCTCCTCAAACCCGTTCGCAGTCTAAAAGGGCCCAAAACTCCATATCTGAAATGGCTGATATTCCATCTACCAATTCCGGTGCCATATCTAGGGAGGAATTTGATGACTTTAAGAAGCAGATGTTAGAAATGGCCATAATGCTAAGAGAACAGTTGATACCCAGGCAGGAACCACCTAAGGAGGATCCACCCAAGGGCGAGCCAGTCGTCCCGAAGGCCATTCCCGTACCAAACAAAACAGTGATTACTATCCCGGAAGAGGGAGATACAGATGACCTGCGAAAGAAAATGAGACAAATGGAAGAAACCATCCAATCTATGAAGGGCATAGGGTCCCTCGGCAGGGTTAACTATTCAGATTTATGTGTCTTCCCCGGAGCCAGATACCCGGAGAAATTTAAAATCCCCGAGTTTGAAAAATACAATGGGAAGGGGGACCCCTACACACACTTGAAAATATACATTGGAGAACTCGGGTCTTATGCCGAGGACGAAGGGTTGAGAATGCAGCTGTTCTAGAAAAGTTTAACGGGGGAGGCAAGAATTTGGTATGCCCGCCTTGACAACGCCCGAATCCACAACTGGGAGGAATTGGCCCATACCTTCTTAACCCAATACAGCTTTCAGGCCCAGATGGCCCCTGACAGGTATCAAATGACAAAGGTTAAGAAACAACATAGGGAATCCTTCAGGGAATATGCGCAACGATGGAGGGGCATGGTCGCACAGGTGAACCCCCCGATGAGCGAATCAGAGATGGTGATGACCTTTGTAGACATTCAAGAGGCACCGTATTATGAACGAGTCATCTCGGGGATTGGAAGACCCTTTGCTGAAATGATTAAACATGGAGAGATGGTAGATATGGGGTTGAAATCGGGTAAAATCCAGGATTTTACTGCTTTAGAAACTGCTGCCGAGCAAATACAGAATGGAAACTATGGCAGCACTTCCCGGAGGGTCCAAAAGAAGAAGGAAGAGGATGTCTCCCTCATCCTACAAGGGTCATCCAGAAAAACAGAAGGCCATCTTCCGGTACAGGTGCAGAGGGTAGGGCCATCCCGACAGCCAAACTTCACAGATCAAAGGGCAGAGGGGCGAAGAAGATATGAGGCCTCACAAAATCGAGTATTCACCCCGCTCGGGGAGCCGCTTGAACGGGTATTAGCGGTATTAGTAGCCCAAAAGAAGATAGTTGGTTTGGCACCCCCGAGTGACCCAAAGGGTAGAAGGTTTGACCCGAGCAAGCGATGTGCATACCACTCCAGTTCCCCTGGCCATGATATACAGGACTGTTGGACGCTGAAGCATCGAATCCAAAACCTGATTGACAGTGGGGAAATTGTGGTGGAACAGCCAGACTCCCCAAATGTTAAGGCAAATCCCCTGCCAAGACATGATGGAGGGGGGGTCAATGCGACAGAGGCAAGTGAAGCTGGGGAGCCGCCAAGGTTGAACTATGTGCAGAAAATTGAGGAGATGATCAACGTGATACATGATCATGGGAGTGCAAGGGTAACGCCCATCAGGTTGATAGGGGTAAGTACGAATAGCACGGAGGGACCTGTCAAGTTGACGGCTCCGAGGCCCATCATCCTTGCGGCGAGGCCGCAAATCCCTATCAATAGTCTAAAGACTGTACCCTAGAATTATGGGGGAATGCCAGAGGAAGCGGCCAGTTGTGCTTCTGTGACGACAAAGGGGAACCCCTTATATCTTCCCGGGAGAGTCCTTGAGAGCCAAAAGAGAAAAAATGAAGAGATTTCCGAGGAAAAGGCCATAGAATTCTTGAAAAGGATGGATCACCCAAAAACAAGAGGGATCCAGATTTTAAATGAGGAGTCAGCCCTAACATCAGTCATGGACTTGGTGTTGTCATCCAGTGAGCATTGCAAAACCCTGACGAAGGTTCTGGAGGAGGCATACGTGCCCAAGGAAATTAGTGAGGAGGGTTTCGGCCAGCTGGTGGGCCACCTATTAGAGAACGATGTAATATCCTTTACGGATGAGGACATACCTAAGGAGGGAAGGGGACACCGGAAACCGCTACATATTGTGGTAATCTCCTCGGGTTATATAATGAATGGGGTGCTGATTGATGGGGGATCGGCATTGAATATCTGTCCCCTCAGTACCTTACAGAAGATGAACATCAATCCCAAGCGCCTACGAGCCAGTCATGTGGTGGTACGAGCTTTCGATGGTTCCCGGAGGGATACAATGGGAGAAATTGAGTTGCCGGTGGAGATAGGACCCTGTACTTTTGATATCTCTTTCCAGGTCCTAGATATTGCAGCCAGTTATAACATGTTATTGGGGAGGCCATGGATACATATGGCCGGGGCAGTTCCTTCCACGCTCCACCAACAAGTCAAGCTAATCATCGATGGGAATCTGGTAACAATCTCGGCCGAATGTGATGACCCTTCTCCTCCCAGGAGTGGCCTACCAGTGATCAATGTGGATGAGTCGGCGGCACCTGCCAGCTTTCAAGCACTGGAGATTAGCACTCCCCACTATAGATGCCTGGGAGCTCCAGCTGTGAAACCCAGGGTCTCTCCCGAACTTACCTTTGTGGCAAAGGAAATGATAAAAATGAACTTCCAGCCTAGACAGGGGTTAGGAAGGAGCAGTCAGGGAATCACCGAGCCCATCCACCTACCACAGCAGATAGGCAAAGCAGGGTTGGGATACCATGAGGGCGTAGCACGGAGACACCGTCGGGGTGCGGCTCCGATTCGACTAGCTGGCAGTCCAGTGACCAAAGTCGACAATGAACAGGGGATCAGCGAGCCTGTGATTGGGGCAGGGAATGAAGAATTAACCCCCGCACGTGATGGGTCGGCCTGGAGGGAAAGTTTCCTGCAAGAGGTCGCAAAGGAGTTTGAAACCAAGTGCTACATCCCTGGACAATCAACAAGCAGTAGGGAGGGGACGAATACTATCGCACCACCGGGAGCCCAACAAGTTGTATCTGGCATCGATTGGGCAGGGCTGATTATTCCTGGAGAGAATAGGAAGGAGGACTCAGGCGACGTATCCGTGATCATCGGGGAAGTGTCCGATGTAAAGCCCCCTTTTATCCAGCGCATTTCATCTGACCTGACCGTCGACAACTGGACCATGAAACCAGTAATATCCAAACAAGGATAAAACCCGATGTCAGGGTGGTAGACCCCAGAGGATGGGGGAATGAAGAAGTTTTATTTTTGTTGATTGTTTTATTTCTGCATAATTATGTCGTTTCTTCGTGTTATTTGAAAATGCGATCGTCGTAAAAAATGATTTATATATGACAAGTATTTTGTTTCATGTCTGGTGTACCAATTTGAGTAATCCTTGCCTAACAAATGGTCTTTCAAATTTGAATGATGATTATGATTTTGACATTGAGCTGGATTTCGATTTAATGGGCATTGAACAAGACGAGACAGATTACGACGACGCGCCTGACGAGATCAAAGGATGGGTCGAGGATAAACCCAAACCCAACTTGGACCAAACCGTCACCATTGATATTGGAACCCCTGACAAGCCAAAAGAACTCAAGATAGGGACGGACCTTACCCCCAACCAAAAAGCCGAAATGACTGAGTTGCTAAAACAATATGAGGATGTCTTTGTCTGGTCTCATGAGGATATGATCGGATTGTCCACCGACATTGTGGTACACCGATTACCCATCAAGGAGGGTTTCCGGCCTGTCAAACAAAAATTAAGAAAGTTGAAACCGGAGTGGAGCTTAAAAGTAAAGGAAGAGATCATCAAGCAGTTCAGGGCGGGAATCATTATGGTGTCCACTTACCCGGAATGGCTGTCCAATGTAGTCCCAGTGGCTAAGCCTGGAGGAAAGGTGAGGGTATGTGTAGACTACAGAGATCTAAACAAGGCCAGTCTTAAGGATAACTTCTCGGTGCCTTTCATACACATCCTGGTAGATAACACAACTCAGTACGAAATGTACTCTTTTGTGGATTATTTCGCGGGATATCATCAGATAATGGTGGCGGAAGAAGATCAGGAAAAGACCGCATTCATCACCCCCTGGGGCACTTTTTGCTATAGGCGATTGGCTTTTGGCCTCACAAACGCGGGGGCTACTTATCAGAGAGCCATGATGGCCTTATTCCACGATATGATGCATAAGGAGATAGAGGTCTATGTGGATGACATTATTGTGAAATCGAGGGTAGAATCTGATCATGTAACCCATCTCAAAAAGCTATTCGATCGGCTCAGAAAATATAATTTGAAACTCAATCCAGCCAAGTGTGCTTTCGGAGTGCAGTCGGGTAAGCTCTTGGGATTCCTGGTTAGTGATCGAGGCATTGAGTTGGACCCAGCAAAGATTAAGGCCATTGTGGATATGTCGGCGCCTCACACAGAGAAGGAGATAAGAGGATTCCTCGGGAGGATAAACTTCATCAGCCGTTTTATATCCCACTTGACGACTACATGCGAGCCCATTTTCAAACTGTTAAGAAAAAGGGTTTCCCAAGAATGGAATGAGCAATGTCAGAAGGCTTTTCAGACCATTAAAAAGCAACTGACTGAAGCACCAGTGCTGGTACCCCCGAAGGATGGAATCCCTCTGTTTATGTATATATCAGTAAATGCCATCGCGATGGGATGTATGCTGGGACAGAAAAATGAGGCGGGTAAAGAGCAGGCCATCTATTACCTCAGCAAAAGATTTAGCCAATGTGAGCAGAATTACACTCCCATCGAGAAGACCTGTTGTGCTCTGGCCTGGGCCGCAGGGAGATTACAGCACTACCTCCATGGGCATACGACGTACCTGATATCAAGAATGGATCCCCTGAAATATATTTTTGAAAGGCCCATGCTGAATTGTCGGTTGTCAAGATGGCAGTTAATCTTACAACAGTTCGACATGGTGTACGTGACTCAGAAGGCCATGAAAGGGCAGGGAGTTGCAGATCAGTTGGCAGAAACCCCGTCAGGAGGGATGGAGCCATTGGAAACTCCTCTTCCGGGCGAGGATATATTTTGGGTATCACGCGAGAAATGTGATGACGAGGGACAGTTCTGGAAGCTGTATTTTGATAGTGCCATGAATGCCAAGGGGGCAGGGCCGGGGCGGTCCTGGTCTCTATCACCGGAGAACAATATCCCGTGGCCACTAAACTGCATTTCAGCAATTCGAACAACACCGCTGAATACGAGGGATGTATCTTGGGACTCCGCTTGGCCCGCGACATGGGAGTGAAGAGACTAGCGGTGTTTGGGGATTCAGAATTGGTAATCAGACAAGCGATAGGGGTGTACAACACTAAGGAGCTGCGGTTACTTCCATACCATCGTTGTGTTACCCAGCTGATGCAAGAGTTCGAAGATATCGCTTTCCGCCATATTCCCCGGGGACGGAATGACTGTGCCGATGCATTGGCAACTCTGGCTTCCTTAATCCACGTAATCAAAAACAGGGATAATCCACAGATTGAGATAGCAGTACGGAATGCTCTGGCATATGAGGAACATGTGGCAGTGTTATCAGACGAGGTGGTGTTGCCAAAGCAGCCCTGGTATCACGACATAAGGGAATATCTGAGAGATAGGTCCATTCCCGACCAGGCGAGTCGAACTGAGAGGATGAGAATCCAAAAGATGGCGATGAAATTTTATCTGAGCGGGGATTCACTCTACAAGAGGGATGCTGGTTTGGGACTGTTGCAATGCGTAGATGAAACACAGGCCCGAAGGATTATGAATGAAATACATGGTGGAGTGTGTGGGCCACATATGAGTGGACCGATGTTGGCCAAAAAGATCTTGAGAACGGGGCATTATTGGTTAACGCTGAAAGCCGATTGTGATGATCATGTCAAACGGTGTTATCAATGCCAGGCGCACGGCAATGTGATCCATACACCTCCCAATGAACTGCATTGTATGACCTCCCCGTGGCCATTTTCAATGTGGGGAATGGATGTGATCGGACCAATAGAGCCCAAAGCAAGCAACGGACACCGATTCATTTTCGTCATGATCGATTATTTTACCAAGTGGGTAGAGGCAACTTCTTTCCCCAAAGTAACTCAGGAGGTCATCGTCGGTTTCATCAGGAATAATGTCATTTGTCGATACGGACAGCCTGAGGTTTTGGTCTCTGACAATGCCAAGAATTTAAACAACGCCCTCATGAAGGGATTATGCGACCAGTTTAAGATCAAACACCTCAATTCTGTCATTTACCGTCCTAAGATGAATGGGGCAGTGGAAGCTGCAAATAAGAACATCACAAAGATCATGGCAAAAATGTCTGTTAATCATCGGGGATGGCCGGATCTGTTACCCCTCACCCTGCTGGCATACCGAACATCAACGCGTACTTCTACAAGGGCGACCCCTTACGCTTTGGTGTATGGAATGGAGGCCGTTCTGCCAGTTGAGGTTGAAATGACGTCCCTCAGAATAGTGATCGATGCTCAGATAAGTGAGGAGGATTAGATACAAAGTCGATACGACCAATTGGCCCTAATTGATGAAAGAAGGGTGGTTGCTGTCTGGCATGGTCAGTTATATCAACAAAGGATCTCTCGATCATATGACAAGAGGATAAAACCTCGAAAGTTCAAAGAAAATGATTTGGTGCTAAAAAGAGTCATGCCTTGTCAAGACGAAGCCAAGGGGAAGTTCGCCCCGAACTGGGAAGGGCCATTTGTGATTAAGAAAGTGCTATCCGGAGGAGCCCTCATGTTGCAAGAAATGGATGGGGAGGTATTTCCACAACCTCTCAACTCTGACTCGGTGAAGCGGTTCTACGCTTGAATCATCAATTCTTCCTTTTCTTTGAAGGAGCGAACTACGTAGGACCTGATCTCCCAACTTGTGGGGGTACGTAGGCAGCCATCATGGAGCGGTCCGATCCCTTAAAAAATAATCCTTTCCCTAACCAAAACCAATTTTCAAGAGCCAGATAAAACCTTCCTACACCCTCAAAACCTTCTCGAAACCAGCTGCCTAACCAGCTTTATCCCAAAGGACATAACCCTGATCCAACCAAACAGTTATCCAAAATCTGAGATTCAATCCGATGAAATCAAAAGGTGTGCGGCAATGCCTGTCAAATCCCCATCAAGACTTGAGAAGAGAAAGAAGGCGAAATGTCAAAATTATGGTCAACTGGATAAAATGGGGATCCAATGAAAGGCAATAATACGACAAAAGGGGGAAAATGACTAAATTTAAATGCATGTCTATATATATAAGTCATTTTATTACAAGATTGCTCTTTCGATAACTGATGAAACTAACATAGTCTATGCAGGAAATAAAATAATCTACAAATCTGAAACTAGCTGAAGCAGGATGGACAAAATGGTGGATAGATCTGGAGCATCAGCATCTCCTGCAATCCGCTGCCCCATGATATCAATACGATCCAGTAAAGCAGTGGCTCGGCTGACAGTCCCAAAATGAGCATCTACAACTGCCCTGGTCTGAAATACAATGGTCTCTCTGTCAGCAATGGCAGCGCCTCTAGCCCGAATGACATCATCTCTCTCGACAAGGGCAGCATCCCTCTCGGCCTCAGCAGTAATCAGGGCCAGGCGGAGTCGGGTATCCTCAGTAACCCGATTCGGGGCAGAGTCAGCTGAGATGGGGTGGTCTGTGGTATCTTCTGGGAGAATCACTCCAGAGTCATCAAAGCCCCCAGTCTGACTCAAACTAGCCGAATCCAAGTCTCCGCGCAACCACTGCACGTAAGCAAATGTTTGGATGTGACAGCTCTCACTATATTCGGCAAGGGTCCTGCAAGACCAAAGATCGTATACCCGCAGTAGATCCCTCTCTGTCCAGGATGATATAAGGAATCGGTAGGCGGCTGCATCCGCGAAGGGGTGTAAATCCTGTGTCTGATCAAACTGCCCCATAACCGCCAGGGGATGATAAGTCGTCACGCCCCTCAAGCCAGCAATGGGGATGAAGTCCAGGTCGGGCACATGAGTCAAGAAGCTCATAAAGGAGCAATAGCCCGAGTAGACCAATAGATGAAAGGGATCCTCAATGACAGACAAAAATAATGTCCAGGAGGCCACATTAGTACAGCTCACGGGACGAAACGAAAACTGCGTGGTTATGTCATGGCTGAAGCAAAACCCTTGGCGACGGAAATGGCCGATGGGACTAAGATGACTCATGAACCACATATACAATAAGGTCGAGCTCCCTCTGAATACCCTGCCTCGGAAGGATTGACAGTATGAGGCTGACATATAGGTATCCGCCAATATCATGGGAAGGATGGTGTGATCCTCCTGAAGGGCTCGAACGGTCGCGACAACCCGCATGTCCAACTGATCAGGTCCTGCGGGCAAGTACAAAACTGAGACGACACAGGCCATCAGAACATCCACTCTCAAGGCATCTCAGCGCTCCTCGGACACGGAAAAATCACCGAGGAAGAGACGAAAACTGTCAGGTGAGCCAGATCGGTCAATCAAGAACTGAAGAGGAACCATATGGTCTGATGTGATCACCGGTAATAAGACAGCCCTCCGCAAACTGGTGAAAGTCAAGAATTGACGGCGCATGGAACCAACTGCGACCCTGGCACAAGGTCTATCCAAAGATAAGCCGGTGAAACGAGCATACTCCTCGAGGGTGGGGGTCAGCTCTACCGTCCCTAACCTGAACACCTGACGGGCAGGCGCCCAATAGCTCAGAATACCATCCACAAAGCCCACTGGCACCTGAAGGGTTAATAAGGACCAAGAATGGCCCAAAAGACCGTCTACGATGACCCTGTCGGCCGGCAATAAACTGTCCAACCAGCGGAGGAGACTGCCAACCAACCCTGTGGAAGGAATGAAATCCAAACGTACCACGGTATCTGAGGACGACATCTGTGGAAAAATAGTATCAAAAAGACTGTACAAGGGTCATTTTCTATCCATAAATAAGAAAAGCATACATCATACAGTTAATAATAAAACAAATGAAGATCATAGAGATAAAAGAAAAATACTGTGCATGATATAAATAAATGAATTCAGTACATAGTGCATAAAATAAAAAAATAAGTCCAAGCAGGTACAGGTACAAAAGCCCTATCCTATCCTGATCTAAATAAAATCAATCTCATCGATAAAAGCGGGATCCTCAAACTGATCCCCTGGGGTCGTCGAGGTCGGAGGACCGAAGTTCATATCCGGAATGTAGGGCTGCGCTGTGGCATCAGACGAGCTCGGGCCCGCATCATAACCCGTACCGTCAGGATCATAGGCATAAGCATCCTCCGGAGTCCGGCCCAGCACCCGAAGATATAGAGACAACTGGTCCACCTGGCGGGTCAAAGTGGCGATCTGCTCAGCATGAGTGGGAGTCCGAACGCAGGCTGCCCAGTCAGTCATCATCACCGAGCCGGGGACCATATCCCCGAGGAAGAATGTGGCCCGGGTCTAAGGACCAATGGTGCGAGGCACCCACCAAGTACGGAAGGCATCACTGGTACTGGGACCCGTCGAAAGCATCCGACCGTCCTCCCCTGCAAGCATGATCTCTGAAGGCTGAGAATCCAGCGGCCAGGAAGTAGTGAAAGGAAGGGAGTGCGGGATGCGGATCTCTCCTGTAACGCATCTGAAGGCGCGCTCCCCCAGGTACATAACTCATCCTCCAACACTCTGCAAAGTGAAGCGACGGGTGGAAAGTGCAAACTCCGGGCCGGTAAGATGCCCATCTATAAACCCCACATCCAGATGCTCAGAAAGATAAGGCCTCCAGACGACCCCTGTAGCCGTGATCAGCTCCAGCTGGATGCGGCAGTGTGCAAAGCTGCCAGATACCGGGACCTCCTCTAGGGTGCTATGATGCCATCGCCGACCCCGGGGATAGGTGTCCAAGCCAAGAGTGGTGACAGGCCTCAGACATGGGAGACGCTCGTAAGCCCAGAACTGCGAACAGAAACAGTGAAAAACATGAGTAACCTATAAATGCAGAAAAGGGGAAATAAATGAAGGAAAGTCTAATAAGAAGAGGGAAAGAGAAACCTCACCAGCAGGAAGTGATAAAATCCGAGCCAAGCATCTGTCTGGCCCTCCGAGCGTAGACGCATACCGTGGAGGAAATAGGCAAAGGTGAATGACCCCCAGTCATAGTCACTGATGCGGTCCACGTCTCTGACCGCTCCCACGACGCTGAAATGAATGGTGGAGGAGTTGTTCCCTAGGAAACAACCCCTCATGATGGTCAGGAACAGGCGTCGGAGCAGAATATCCCGAGTACCCTGATCCGCTGGAATGGGCAGCGCGTAGAGACCCCCGACAGCATCAACAGCCAAGGCACCGGATCGAATACTACGGGCCTTAAAGACCCGGTCCTCGGCTGCGAAGCCCAATAAAGCCCGGACCTCCGCAGGAGTGATGTCGAGATCTAGAGGAACGCGGGACCCGGTAAACTCTATGCCCGTAATGTACCTCCAGTCCCATGGGGTCAGCACAACCTCGCAATCAAGAAGGTGAAGAGACTGCGTCTGGTGGAACCAGCGCTCGGATAAGGCCCTCATGTAACCCCAGGGGCACTGCCGGGGGATGATAGTGAAGAAGTGACGGAAGCCCCAAGAATCCACCATCGCCCGGTAGTCGCTGTGCAGAGCCGTGTAGAGAGAGTAGATGTTGAACCAGTTGCCCCTCGGCTGGGTAAACTCGGGTACCTGGGGCAATCACCAAGGGGTCAGTCCGGATAAAAGGAGAATTGAGAAATTGAGAATAAAATCAGAATAGAATTGGATATACCTCGTTAGCCACGAGAGATGCTGAGGGGTGACGACTAAGATCCCAACCCAGAAGATCGGGTATCTGCACATGGGCGCCAGAAGAAGCCTGATGAGTAGATGGAGCCGGTGTGCTGGAGGATGGCCCCTCTGCCGCGACCTCCGGAGGGACAGCCTCCTCAACGTCCGGATGATCGGGACGGATGACAGCCTCCGCCAAGCGACGAGCCTGACGGGTCCGAGGAGGAACAGGAGCAGGTGCAGCCCTACGGCGGCGAACACCCAAGGTCCGTGACACGGAGGAGCTACTAGGAGCATCGGGATCCATAGTTGGAACAGAACAAGCGAGAGGAAGGTAAGTTCCCTTTTGAATTATGTCGCGAATATTTTAAATTCCTACCCTCATCATATAATTAATGCAGCATGATGCATGTTTATGGTATGTGCATTAAAAAAAAAAAAAAAATTCGGCAGAGTTTCGTTTGTAAAATGGACATCCCAGGCATAAGCCAAACATATTTTCTATTAATCCAAGTCACAACAGATCAAAGTTGCGTTCATATGTGTAATTACAGCATGTAAAGGACCATAACGCATGATTTTCTTGTAGAAAAAGAATAACAGTATGTGGAACCGCATCATGAGCATAAAATAGGGTTCACACAGTTGATACATAGCATGTATATATGAGCATACATAATATAGCATTGTAAAGCATACATTTTCTATCTATAGCATGTAAATAGCCAAATGTATAGCAAAATATTGACGAAATTGAAAAGTGAACGGTCAAAGTGTTACCTGTAGCGCGTAGAACGATCCTACCGGAGCGGTTTTTGCAGAAAAGTTGGAAAAATCGACAAAAGGCCCTTGCAAACGAGCAAAATCACAAGAATCTATGTGGGGCACGAAGTGAAAGTGACAGATCTGGAAGCGGCGAGCCGCTTATGAATCCCGATCTTAGCCGCAGATCAATCTGCGGCTGGCCGCAGATCAATCTGCGGCTGGCCGCAGATCCATCTGCGGCTGGCCCTGGTGGGTCCCCTTGCAGTCGTTTGATGTGTCTAGTGAAAATGAATTACGAGATGGGTGACCGACGACGATACCCGGCCCCGACGAGACAATCGACCGGCGACGATAACCGGCGATTACGAGATGGATGTCCGGCGACGAAAACCGGCTCCGACAAGATGACCAACCGGCGACGATAACCAGGGATTACGAGATGGGTGACCGGCGACAATAACCGGCCCCGACGAGACAATCGTCCGGCGACGAAAATCGGCGATTACAAGATGGATGTCCGGCGACGAAAACCGGCTCCGACCAGACAACCAACCGGCGACGATAACCGGGGGTTACGAGATGGGTGACCGGCGACGATACCCGGCCCCGACAAGACAATCGTCCGGCGACGAAAACCGGCGATTACAAGATGGATGTCCGGCGACGAAAACCGGATCTGACAAGAAAACCAACCGGCGACGATAACCGGGGGTTACGAGATGGGTGACCGGCGACGATAACCGGCCCCGACGAGACAATCGACTGGCGACGAAAACCGGCGATTACGAGATGGATGTCCGGCGACGAAAATCGGCTTCGACAAGACAACCAACCGGCGACGATAACCGGGGGTTACGAGATGGGTGACCGGCGACAATACCCGGCCCCGACGAGACGATCGATCGGCGACAATAACCAGCGATTACGAGATGGATGTCCGGCGACGAAAATCGGCTCCGACAAGATAACCAACCGGCGACGATAACCAGGGGTTACGAGATGGGTGACCGGCGACGATACCCGGCCCCGACGAGACAATCGACCGGCGACGATAACCGGCGATTACGAGATGGATGTCCGGCGACGAAAACCGGCTCCGACAAGATAACCAACCGGCGACGATAACCGGGGGTTACGAGATGGGTGACCGGCGACGATACCCGGCCCCGACGAGACGATCATCAGCCTCGACACCCTTTTCTGAATGTTTTGCATCAATGGCATCTTGCGTTGCATCATAAATCATATGTGTTGCATCACGTATCCATTGTCATCCTTGTGAATTGTCATTCATGCATCGAGTGTCTATTCTTTATCCTGTTCATTTCATTAAACATTGCATGAACATGATAAAGAGGGGCAGCTGTAGACACCCAAATTTTGCGTTCCCTGTACTAACCATGACAGGAGGGCAAAATCGTCAACTGAACCGGATTGCGGGAGCGAAGGAATGGGCACAAGTGCGAGGGCCCGACACCACCGCAATGTTTTGGCAACCAAGGCTGACATGACAATAAAGCCGTCCGAACCAGGCATTTTCGAATGAGGTGACACGTCTCCCGGAAATTCCCGGACTACAGAATACGAGCCTGCCAGCGAAAACCGACTTTACGACACGAAGATTGAGGCGTGGCACGGAAAACGAGAAAGTTAAACCGTCCAGCCGCGGATTGATCTGCGGCCAAATAGTGTGCCTTTTGAAAACACGGAACTCGAAACACGGAACTCGAAATCGGGGTGGGTGGAAGGCAGGCGGCTGGCTCTGGCCAGCCTATTTCAGCTCATTTTCGCTCAGCATACAGGGAGTTGGATGTTTTTTTGGAAGAAGAGAGGATTCAGCAGCAGCTAAGCACGGAAATAGAGGAAAGAATAGCCAATTTTGCAACAAAAATAGGAAGAGAAGAGAGAAAAAAGAGAGGAGTTTTATTCTTTTGATTTTGATTGTATCAAATACACTCCTTATCCTATTCAAATACACAAGTTCATATCCATTTGAGATCAATTGCAAGGTGAAAATTTCTATTTATTCTAGCAATTCATATCATACTGATTGGGTAAATTAGATGTAACTTTCATGTATTTTGTTGAACAATCATGGATTAGGGATTATTAGTGAGGGTTCCATCGGAACAAAATTCTTCCTAATAACCCGAGGATATCCAATTGATGAAATTTCTAGTTTGTTTATGATAATTTATTGGGTGTAGTTTATTTAGATTGTCATTTTTGGATATCATGGTGTATTAGATAAATCCGGGTTGGTTAGTTATGTAGTATTCATTTTGTGGGCATGTCGTTATCTCGTGTGAGCCTAGGAACGCGACCCCGTGGTCCAAATCCGATGATGGACGTTTTGATATATGTAATAGATTCAAGGGGCTCGGTTTTGTAACATGTAATTGTCGGGCCTTAAAACGACGCTAAGGCGAGAATCGGGTTTAAGGCCCTGGATTAGTGGAATATGTGATTGTGGGCGTTCGGGGATATTTTGATGGCTTACATGCCCGTGAATAACTCCGACGCGTGTTTATGCTTGATTAGATTTCGTGACACCAAAATGATTCCAAAAGATTAAACGATAAAGATTTTTCTAAAATCAATCAAAGTAGGATATTAGCATCACAAGGGTAAAAATCGGGAATGCTAACGAAAGTCGATTCCTATTCTACGAGAAAGCTAAAAAGAAGTTATTTTCAAATGTCACGAAAGTGGGTTTTATAAAAGAAATTAAATGTTTTATTAAACCTCGATGCATAGGGCGAAAGAGATCCTAGAAATTGCCCATCATTTATGAAAGCAACGTATAAATCTCGATTCTTATTTTGGCTAAGGTTTAAAAAATTCTTGTTTTGCCAAAACAAACGCCTAATAAAATCTCATAGCTTTTGACAAATAAAATCCAACCTTTTGCACGAACAGAGGAGCTCTCTCGTAGTAATGGAAACGACGTTCTAAAACATTCCCGAAATAAAACACGATTTTTCATAAAAGTCAAATGCTTCACTTCACCACAAAATTCACATAAGCACACACACACACACACACCCGAACGTATACACATTTCATGAATCAAAGGATAGGAAAGTATCAAGATTGCGGTAACCGTGTTTTCACGGAAGTCGAGGGGTGCCTAACACCTTCCCCTCACTTAAGCAAGCCCCCAAACTCTATGAATCTCGATTCGCAGACCAATTAATTCGGAGTCATATATGAGCCAGCGATTTAAAAAAAGCGAAAACTCGGATGAGTTGGTACATCCATTTCAAATATACCAACTGGCGACTCTGATTAATTGGCTCATCATAAAAAATGAATCTTTCAAAACTCCGTCGACATTAATGCCGACCTTTTCCAAAAATCATTTAATCAAGAAGCTAAAATTGGAAAAGACTAAAAAGACATGCGAAGCGAAAACCCGGCGTCGACACTACATAGTCAAGTACCCCACATGACAGCTATTAAACGTTAATCCATTCAGCATTTCTGTTAATTTTTTAGATGAAATGTTAAGTAATAACTAATTTATAACTTTTTTCAAATATAATAATTTTTTTATAATAATTGTTTTTAATATTTAAAATAAAATAACCAAAACATCATTTAATCCATTTGTAACATGTAGTTAGAAAATGAAGGAAAAAAACACAATTATTTGGGACAGAAGGACTAGTTAACTAACAGGTCTAACGAACAAACTCTACAACGGCGGATCTGATGCGACGGCTGCATTACAAAAATGGCGAAAAATTCCTGTCCGTACACCATCAGCAAGCTTCGCCTTCCTCCCGCACTTCTCTCTTTCTCTCTCCTCCTCCACACATTTCCCCCTTCTCTCCATTCTCAGCATCCATTCTCTCTCTTTCGCCATGGGAGACCAACGATTAGGGGACGATGACAAAAACGCACTCGCTGCGTTGGAAAACGCACCACCGCCCTGCAATAAGGGCGTCCAATCCTATAGCCACCCAGCTCCGCACAAACACCGGCACCCACATCAAGCGGCATACCCCTCAATTCCCCAAGCAATCCCAAGACGACACCGCAATCCCTAACAATGTCGACGGATTCTCTGACTCAGACGATGATTTCTACCCTTATGCCACCACAATTGAAGGAGGAGACCCCTCCGCCACCGTCATTGGCGGCAGCGGGCACTATGAGTACTCCCTGGAGGATGGACAATTCTTACCGGAATTTATGGGAAATGATAGCAACGCGCCGGAGATTTTTAAGGCCCCGAGGCGCGCCGCCGTCCACCCGAACCGTCCGCCGTACATTGAGCTGAGGCCGCACCCGCTTAGGGAGACTCAGGTGGGGACATTTTTGAGGACTATTGCTTGTACGGAGACGCAGCTGTGGGCGGGTCAGGAGTCTGGGGTTCGGGTATGGAACTTAAAGGATGCGTATGAACCAGGGATTGGAGTTGGGGGTAGGGCTCGGAGAGGGGATGAGGATGCGTCGCCGTTTTATGAATCTGTCACCACTTCGCCCGCCATGTGTTTGATGATTGATCGTGGGTGTAAATTGGTTTGGAGTGGACACAAAGATGGAAAGATCAAGTCTTGGAAGATGGATGAGGCCATGGGTGATACTCCTTTCGAGGAAAGGCTGTCGTGGCAGGCTCATCGTGGTCCTGTTTCTTCTATGGTGATTTCTTCTTACGGTAAATTCATTCACCAAAATGGCAATCAATTAGAAAGGAATATGAAAACTGAGAAAAAAAAATAGGGAAAAAATTCCATAACCAATTAGTTTTTCATATAATTTTACTTGATATCAGTGGAATTGAGGGAATTTACTTGCTTTTATATGAACGGAGGAAAACATATTATTTGTCCATGAAATTAGAAAGATATATAGTGTTATCTCTCTTAGTGGACACTCTAGTGTCAGCCAATATAATCCCTAGTTATCTGAAATCTGTTTGGATTGAAGGTTTCTGCCCAAAGGTGTGTAATCAGAGTTACGAGATACTCGACGGAGCGACTTGCGTATTAGTATTTGTATATCCAAACATGGTTACCATTTCTTTATATATTGCGTATCCAAACATTTCTTTGTTTTTGAACCTTAAGTTGCATAAATATCAATATTTTAACTTCTAAGTATTAGATTTTCAAACTTCACATTTGTACTAAATACTTTGTAGGACAAACAACTTGTTCATACAACTTGAAATCTTTTCCAAAATTAAGCTTTATTGCATTTAGGTTTCAAGAGAATTCCCAAGTTTAAACATCCATATAAAGCTATCCCTAGCGTACCACGTTTTCGCCTATTTAGTATACATCGCATTCCCGTGTTGATTACACAAGCTGAACTAATGGCATTTCCATTGTTTACCCTCTTCCTCTTGGCTCCTCAGCAGTTGGCTATCTGCCAAATTTATTTCTAGCAAATGGTCAGGAAATGAACTCAAGACCTTATCCTAACAAGTAAATTCCTGAACATCACTGCAATTTCAGTTCCTCCGGTTCTAAATTTCTTTTGAAGCAGACTACTAAGAAGAAATTGCTGTGGTCCTTAGTGGAAAATTCCTCATGCCATAATTTATTATAATTGTAGTCTAGCAGATGATTATATAATGCTTAAATCTTATCAAATTTCAGCAAAACCAAACAGGGGAAACCTTTTTGAATATATATTCTCCGTCAAATTTAGATGTTATATTGGACTCCTATAGTTCCATTAGTTGTCGCGTTATCAAATTATTTCCACATAACTTCCCGTTTCTGTTTATTGTTATCACAAGCATGTTAAGAGTTGAAGCTGTATCTGCCACATCTATGTTAGTACCTACGAATATGGGTTGTGCTGGATCACATCCTGTTAGCTCCATCCACAAAACAATCTTAAAACAGTTTATGCTGCCAAATTGTCATTTTCTCCGTATAATATTGTTTTGTTAATGATAGTGTATTAGGCAGTAGTTTACCTGTTTTTTTATTTTTTATTTTATTTATGTTATTTTTCTTCTATTATTTTGGTATGACTGCAACAAATGTGCACAAAATAATAAAGGATGTCTTGTAAAAACTTTTTTACATCACTAGTTCAAATTAATCCTTACCAATTTTAAATTTGTATTGCTTGAATTCAGGTGATTTATGGTCAGGTTCTGATGGCGGTGTTATAAAGGTCTGGCCATGGGAAGCTATTGAAAAATCTCTTTCTCTATCACCAGAGGAAAGGCACATGGCTGCTTTACTAGTGGAGAGGTCATTCATTGACCTCAGGAGTCAAGTAACCGTGAATGGTGTCTGTAATATATCTTCTCAAGATGTTAAGAATTTGTTGACTGATAATGTTAGAGCTAAAGTTTGGGCGTCTGCATCTTTATCCTTCTCGCTCTGGTACATAAACACTTTACACGTTCTCCACAAATTGATGCGTTAATATATGGTTGACAACATTAACAGTTAATCCATCTTATCAAAAATTTGTGATGATTTTCTTTTTCAATATTTGGCTTACCATTTCAAATGTAAGTTTAAGAATATGAAGCATAAAAATCTAGTTGCCTTATCGCGTGTGGATTGTGAGAGAAATTTCAAATTAATTTGACAGTCCTAATTATCCTGATAGTTGGTGAACTGCAGGGATGCTCGTACCAGGGAACTTTTGAAAGTCTATAATGTAGATGGTCATATTGAGAATAGAGTCGATATGCCATCAGTGCAAGACCAAGCAGTTGAAGATGAGATGAATGTGAAGTTTGTTTCCAAATCAAAAAAGGAAAAATCCCAAGGAAGCTTTTTGCAACGGTCACGTAATGCTATTAAGGGAGCTGCAGGTGCTGTTCGTCGAGCTGCAACAAAGAGCTCTGTGGACGATGCTAAAAAAAACAGAAGCGCTAGTGCTTGCCGCTGATGGAATGGTTTATAGTGGATGTTCAAATGGCTTAATTGTGCAGTGGGATGGAAGTGGTGTTCGTTTGCAAGATTTCCATCATCATCCTTGTGCAGTGCTATGCTTTTGCACTTTTGGGTCACGTATATGGGTTGGCTACGTCAGTGGTCTGGTTCAGGTGCTGGATCTTGAGGGAAAACTGATTGCAGGTTGGGTTGCTCATAATTGCCCTGTTATAAAACTGGTAGTTGGAAATGGTTATGTTTTTAGCTTGGCTACCCATGGTGGTATACGTGGATGGACCATTGCATCTCCTGGCCCTATTGATCAGATTATACGACCAGAATTGGCCAAGAAAGAACTAATTTATACAAGACGAGAAAATATTAAAATTTTAGTTGGAACCTGGAACGTCGGTCAAGGAAAATCTTCTCAGGATGCGCTTATGTCGTGGGTGGGTTCTGCATTATCAGATGTTGGCATTCTTGTTGTTGGGTTGCAAGAAGTGGAAATGGGCGCAGCAGGCTTTCTTGCCATGTCTGCAGCTAAAGAAACTGTGAGATTCTACAGACTAAAATTACACTTGTTGAAATTCTCTATCAAAAGAATCTTAATTCATTTACATCTATCTGTGGTCGAATAATCAGGTCATTTTTTAGTTGCAACGAAAAAGGAAAAATCCAGAAGCAATTAATAGCTTGAGTCAGTTGAACATTTTTAACTGGATTGACTAGTTTGTTATCAGCAGGAAATTCTTTGGGATTCTTGAAACCTTGCTTGATATGTAAAAGATGAACAACTCTTTGGTTAAAATTATCTGCATTAAATGTCATGTTTACCACATTGTTCTTAATATTATTCTTTAACTGATATAACAATTTTTAATTTTGGCATGATTCCAATTTCAGTTGAGTGTTGATGTGTGATTCTTTATACTTTATCATTCCATTAAAAACATGAAATCTGAATTCAATTAGTTTTCATAAAACTTGATCTATTCACAAAATTCAGTATTAGCTCATAGATTTTTCAAATTACGGTGAGAACTTTATAGCAAGCTTGCTTCAATTTTCTATTGTTTTAGGAGTTGTTGTAACATTTCATATTACAAATATCAGGTAACAAATTTATTACTGTTGAAAGAAGAAATTTTGAAGCTTCAGTTGTATTGATTCGTCTAGGTGTTTGGTTAGAAACGAATATGAGTGGCATGACATCTGAAGTTTTTGCCAACATAAATTGGCACAATTCTGGCTTATGATAACTTCCTTATAGTAATGTTGTGGAACTGAAAAAGAATACAATTGAATCTCTCTTTCTCTTCGTTCCCCTCTCTGCAACATTGTTTACCTGATTTTTTATTCTATTCACTTCTTGAGTCAAATGTAGGTAGGACTTGAAGGGAGTTCTATTGGGCAATGGTGGCAGGATGCAATCGGAAAGGCATTGGATGAAGTTGATACTTTTGAACGTGTAGGATCAAGGCAGCTGGCAGGCTTGCTCATAGCTATCTGGTAAGTACTTATCATGGAAAGATCCTAGTCTAATTCCACTTTTATGCCGGGGACTAAAAACGCTTACTACACAAACAATAAGCCTCTCACTTCCGCAGTTCTTCTTAACTACTTTTGGAAGTCATTGTTTTCCTGCATAATAAATCTCCCAAGGGATGCTAGCTATTTACATTTCTTCATCTGTTGTGTTATGGTTGATATTCATCATCCAGGGTACGGAAGAATCTTAGAACATACGTGGGGGACCTTGATGCTGGAGCTGTTGCATGTGGTTTAGGTCGAGCAATTGGTAATAAGGTATGTAGGTCTTTATTCACAGATTCCAAAATTCATACATGAAATTGAGTTACTTTCTCATTGAAGAAGATGAAAGGCCTGCATTGACTATTTACTAGCTTTGTTCATTCAGTTCCTGATGGAGTTCTATTATAAAAATGCATATAGCTTGGCTGGTTCATTTGCAGCTCTACTTTTTTGCTTCTTTATACCTTCATTCTTCTTACTATCTGCTAACTGTTTGGAGGACTTTAGAGAAATCATGTTGATTCTTTGTTACTAAGTGTTGAGAAAAGCTTGCTCTACAGTCAACAAATATCATCATAGCTGTACGTTTGCCTGCCATAAATGTGGCTATTTTGTTTGTTCACATCTAAAGCTCAAACTTTTAAATGAAGGATAGCATGAAACTGAGTTAATTCTAATTTTCAATCATATTCTGCAGTCTGGTCAAGGTTCCAAGATGCTATTGTACTTAGATTTAGGGGTTGTGACAGACATTGACCAAAAGTGTATTTTAGTAAGAAACTATGTTTTCAATCCCAGCAAGTGTTAGGCAGTTATGTTATAAGGATATGTACTTTAGTCTAGAACCTATGGTGCACAAGCAGAGTGATTTTGGATCTCATTTCTATAAAATAGCTCGTCACTGAGTTGAAATTCTACATATCCCATCTTCAAGCCAGCCCTTTATATTTCTTTATAATTGATTGCACAATTAGGTACTTTAAGAAGTTTATGTGGTTCTGGAAGCATTCACATAACTCCAGATGATGGATTTAGATTTTTTGGCTGTTATTTGACTGTTTATCGTTTAGATTTGTAATAAGAGTGGATTTGTTCTTGTCGCATCTCAAATTCCAAACCCGTTTCATGATTGATTAATCATTTTACTATGTTTTTAATTCTTCTTTCTCCTCGAGTATGATTTACATTGCCTCATTTATCTAAGCAGGGTGGTGTTGGTTTGAGGTTGAGAGTGTATGATCGGATAATGTGTTTTGTGAACTGTCACTTTGCTGCACATCTGGAAGCAGTCAATCGTCGTAATGCTGATTTTAATCATATATATCGAACAATGGTCTTCAGCCGATCCTCTAACCTCCTTCACAATGCTTCTGGTATATTGCGATACCTGTTTTTGTCTTGCTCTCTTGCCTTCTCCACATATTTATTTTGGCTGCTTTATTCTTCTGGCTTGCCATGGATCCTCTGTCTTGCAGCTGGTGTCTCATCTGCCGCTCAAGGGCTTCGCGGTACAAACGTATGCATATTCATCATTGAACTGAGGTTAATAGACTTCTTTATCCATTTCAAATTATGGGTTGAGCTACAGTGTCTTTTACTTTGACAGGCGGTGGAGATCAATCCTGATGAAGGGAAGCCCGATTTAGCTGAAGCAGATATAGTTATCTTTTGTGGTGATTTCAATTATCGACTTTTTGGAATATCTTACGATGAAGCAAGAGATCTTGTTTCTCAAAGAAGTTTTCGACTGGCTTAGAGAAAGGGATCAGCTAAGAGCAGAAATGAAAGCTGGTAAAGTTTTTCAAGGAATGAGGGAAGCCCTCATTAGGATTTCCTCCTACTTACAAGTTTCGAGCTTGGGAAACCAGGTTTAGGAGGTATAATACAATGTTTAGATTATCTTTCATTGGACTTTTTCCTTGAGTTGGTTGAAGATAAATGTAAGTTTAGAAGTTACGCTTGTTCTTAGGATATTAAAAAACGTAAATGATACTGTGTTTTTGTTCTACAGGATATGATTCTGGGGAGAAGAAGCGCATTCCTGCCTGGTGTGATAGGATACTATATCGAGACAACCGGTCATGTCCGACATTAGAGTGCAGTTTAGTTTGTCCTATAGTGGCTTCAATATTACAGTAGGTTTCATGGACGATTTGTTCCTCTTAAGCCTCTCTCTATTTTAATTTTTTGTTTGTTTGTTTTAAAACTGTTCTTCTATTTTGGCAGGTATGAAGCTTGCATGGATGTGGTAGAAAGTGATCATAAACCTGTCCGGTGCAAATTCAATGTTGAAAATTGCTCATGTTGACAGATCGGTAAGGAGGCAAGAGTTGGGGAAAATCATCAACTCAAACGATGAAATAAGGTCATTGTGGGATGAGCTATGTTATGTTCCAAATACAGCTGTTAGTACCAACCGAATAATCCTTCAAAGCCAGGATACGTGCAGTTTCAAAATCACGAACAAGAGCGGGACAGACAAGGCTATATTTCACATTCTATGTGAAGGACAGACTACCGTCAAGGAGGATGAACAAGATCTGGATTATCATCCGAGAGGCTCCTTCGGTTTTCCTCGTTGGCTTGAGGTAACTTTACTGCTTTTATGCTAAATGTTAATAGACTTCATCTCATTACTTTCTTAAAATGGGTAAAGATAAACGCGGACAATTAATCTGGGATGGATGTAGAATTGAATATAATTGATACAGTTATAGAGATGTAATTTTGTAGGCGTGTTGCTATATAAGAGGACAAGTTTAGATCGATATTAAATACCGATGTATGTGGATAATGGAATAGGAGGTATTAAGGAAGGGATCCACGCATTACTATTAGTCGCAATCTACATTCTTTTATGTCGTAATATAAATCTTTTTTTCTTTTTTTTTCATTTTCTACTGCTGGATATCATTGACATTTCCTGATAATATTGAGGTGGTTTATACCCTTTCTAAATCTCTTCCATTTGTGGTCTAGGTCATCCCAGCATCTGGGGTCATAAAACCTGACCAAGTTGCAGATATTTTAGTACGCCACGAGGAATTTCATACCTCAGAAGAATTTGTTGATGGTGTCCCACAGAGCTGGTGGTCAGAAGACACCCGAGATAAGGAAGTAGTGTTGTTGGTGATCGTAAGAGGCAGTTGTTCGACTGAGACAAAACGTCATCAAGTTCACGTACGCCACCGCTTCACATGCAAAACAATCCGCACTGATTCTTCAAAAAGTAGTAGCTGTCCCAGAAAAAACCAAGGAAGTAGCCATCACCGGTCTGCACAACGGCACGGTGGCAGTCCATCCGGTAGTCGGCACGGAAGCAGTCCGACCGATATCGACGACAACCGAAGCTCTCATGGTTCTTGAGGGATATGAAAAAGCTTGAAAACATGGAGCAGCTCGGAATATCGTTTAAGAGAGTGCGAAAACCGTGCATTTTCCTCTTTGGAGTTCAGACAACACTAGTTACCTTCTCAACTGTATATACTCATGATTCTTGAAGCTCAATATCTTATAGGTGCATCTACAAATTCCATCCTACCCAACATTGAAATGTTTTTAGTATTAGGTCAAATTCTTTTGTAGTATCATGTCTTCAGCAGAAAGCTTCTCAGTCAAAAGTAAGTGTAATTCTTATGGACAATTTTTTTGTTCAATAATGTATAAAGGTACTATAGTGTAGTATATAACAAGCAGTTGAGTATCACTTGTTCAATTGTTCTTATGGCTAAAGAACATGGATATAGGATAGTTCAAAACAGCTAATCAGGAAGATGATTGAAAGTCTTTTCAACTAATCAAATAATTTCTCAAGTAATATACAAGAACTAGTGTTCCTCAAATTTCAACTCGATTTCAAGTTATATGAACTCTGCAACCCTTAGAAGGATCCTTAATAGGATACGACACAAAAGATCTACTTTAATAATATTTTGGTTAATTTTTTACCAAATTGCCGTGTCCAGCACCCGTAATCGTGTCGTGTCAAACACGGGTATTTCTGGATTTTAGAATCGCCGTGTTCAGCACCTGTAATCGTGTCGTGTTAAACACAGGTAGTTCTTCTGGATTTTAGACAGGTCCATGTAACAAAGATTTCAACACTAAAATAATTAATTGTTAATACTATTATATATATATATATATATATATATATATATAAATAAAATCTCCCAGACTGATGTTACCTAAGTCCTGCAGCACAAAGCATCGAAAAAATGGAAAAAAAAATCTAATAACCAGAGAAACAAATAAGGATTTCGTGAAAAATAGATTTTATTAAATATATACACAGCACAGTTATTCATTCAGAACATCTTCACATACAAATGGATTATGTAGAGAGTAGAGAATAAAGACTCACATGCAACTACAGTATACATCAGCCGCTGCCACCTTCTTGCCGCTCCAGAGTTTCAACTTGATCCCTAACATGTTACAATCAGTTGTTGACTTGGTTTCATCCAAAATCTCACCTCCTGGCAACACTAATAATACTATGGAACTCAAGAGGTGAACAGAACCAACGTCGATTTCTAATTTTCTGTATTCGGTCTCTAGATGCATCTCTTTCGAGTTACTTGAACACATGAACTATTAATATTATTGAAGGATATAGATATAGGTACAAGTGACCATTCCATCTTCATGTGAAAGTCAAAGCTCTTAAACTGCATACATCCGCTTATATTTTTCATTATAAATCTCTGGCTCCGAGGCCATAGACATTGATAGCGAACGGGGAGTCTCGCCTTTTCTTATGCTCCTCATCTTTGACTCCTCCAACCTATGGCGAACGACACAATAGCACATTGAGCCGATGGTAGTGAGCATGATGGAGCTACCAATTACTGTTGCATACACGGCAAGCCACTTCTCGTGGGCCCCGACCACCACATAGGTGAGAGAAATGAAGGCAATTGAAATGGAAAGGCAAGCCAACCACATGAGCTTGTTTATTACAAACATGAGTTGCTTCTTTGCCTTTTCTTCTATCACAACCACAGATGTCTGCACGACAACAACAGCCAGAGAGATGAATAGTGCCAAACTATCGAACAAAAAGAAGATCATGAAAGCGGGATCCTTGGCTATGTGGGCTTGGCCAACTGAATACCCTTCGGTTTTCTCCTCAACATACTGACCAGGTACAGTGAAGATGGCAGCGAAAGCTACTGTAGCAATAAGGACAGCAACGACAGTTGCTGAAGTTATAGCATTATTGAGGCCACTGATATGGAGCTTCTTTATCCGCTTTGCAATTTTCTTTACCCTAAAGCCAGTTTGGCGAGTCTGCTGGATTTGCGACTGCACATCATGCTTTATGTCACTGACAGTCTGCTTGAGTTGTTTTGCTGCAGTCGGGGGTTTCCCATTGTTCGCCCCCGCTTCCTTCAAAATGTTAACAAGTTCTGGAGTGCCAAACTTCACTGCAATATCAAGAGGGGTCTCTCCAGCCGTGTTGGTGGCATTGATGTTAATGCCCTCTACTGATAACAGGCAAGACACGATCTGCCATAAATAAAGCAGAATTCCAACATAAATGTTTAACTCAAGCATAGGCCTTTCTAAGTTTCAGGATATGCCAAACTACGCTTATAATGTCTAGATACCCATTCCCAAGTCAGAAAGATCTTTCCAATGGCCGATATCTTAAAGCAGAAAAAGTGCCTATTTTATCATTATGATCGAGTTTTATTGATACTTGCTTAGAAGTGCCTAGCTTACATTATGATCGAGTTTTACTAATACTTGCTTAGAAGTGCCTATTTTATCATTATGATTGAGTTTTAAATATACTTGCTTAGAATGCATGTGAAAGATCAAAAATAATAAAAATAACGAAAATGAGAACACACCTGAGTACAACCCTTCCTTGTTGCAATATGCAGTGCCGTGTTTCCCTTGCTATCTTCCAAACTCATCACTGAGGGGTCAGGTTTTATTAGTTCCAGCACCATATCCACATTTTTCCCCTTTACTGCCATGTGCAGTGCAGTCTGCCCTTTCAAATCAGTCCTAAAACCAATGCTTGAATCTTTGCTTAATAGAGATTTTGCCACTTCCAAGTGGCCCATCCTTGCAGCTGTATGGAGCACTGTCTTGCCGTTGTTCCGGGCTATCTTAGCAAGGTTTGAGTCAGCATCCAGAAGCAGATTGACTACATCAATGTGTCCTTGAGCTGCAGCTGTGTGTAAGGCAGTAGAATTGGATGCATCTGTGGTCATGACCAGGTTGGGGAAAGAATGCAAAAGTTCCTTTAGAACCTCTGCAAAATCATGAAAAAAAAAGTGTTTCAGGAGGACAAATAGCAATAAATCACATGGCACAAAAAAAAACAAAAACAAAAAAAATCAAAAAAGACTTGGCGCACGTTGAAATGAACGATTATATTAAAAGACAAATCATAATGCACAGTTCAGAAAGCATTGTATTAGAACAACTTGTTTACCTATATCCACCAAACAAAATTTAGATTCCAATACAGATGTTTCCCTTGTCTTATTTCCCGCAAGGGATTAAGCTTTCAATACACTTGGGTATGCTGATACTCAAATAGCCAATTACATAAACCAATGATTTAGGTGTTTAGAATGAACATATTAATTATAAATTAAAACAACAGTTGAAGAAAATAACAGAGTAAAAGTGAATCTTCCATTGTCGCTTATAGGAAGTCCTGTGGTATCTCCTACTACCTCCACACTCAGATACATGTGCAGCCTTAATAACCTGGTTGGGAGTTTGGACACTGGTGCGTCTATATAGCTAACCAGAGACAAATTATATTTATCAGCAAGCATGCTTCTTTCCTTTTCTATACCCCCCACCACCCCCCCCCCCCCCACACACACAAAACAAAAAAAAACCCTAGCCTGCCAAGTTTAAAGGCGTAATGGAGACACTATAATTTATGGTGGAAAATGTCTCCCAAAAGTTGATAAAAGATGACAACTAGACTTAATTACTAATTACCACAAGCTTTGCCTTATAATGAAAATGGCAGATTGCATACTGAGAGTTTTTATTCACTGAACCAATACCTCTCTCTGGAATGGACTCTCAGATAACTTTGTTGGGGCAAGCAGTCTAAAAGTAAACTTGGAACCATTATAAAGAAGGAAGAGGGAATTAGTATTCAATATGATAACAAGAGTTTGCGACTCTAAAGGAGCTGCTAACCTTCATTAGTAACTTAAAGATGGTATTATTTGTCATGAAAGCAAATAGATGTCATGCTGCAACACATAGTTATTTCAGATGCCAATATCAGAATTTTGTATGATCTTAACCTCAGTGCGAACATAATAAATATATGTCAACCAAGCAGAAAAAATTCAGCCAGTTCTTACTATAAAAACTACAGTATATGACAGATGAACGAGATTAAGGTCTTACCAAGATGACCCTGCTTCGCTGCAACATGAAAAGAATCATAGCCATTATTGGCAGCAATAGAGGCAGTTTGAAGGTCTAAATGTTTCAAAAATTCTCCAACAACATTGGCATGCCCATTCTCTGCGGCAGCATACAAAGCTGTCTCACCCTCCAGGTTTTTCCTCGAAAGCAATATTGTTATAGCATTACTGTCAAACCTCTGAATAATGTCTATCACCTTCAATAAATTCCCACCTCGAGCAGCCAAATGAAGAGGAGAATCGCCTCGTTTCCCAGGTGACTCTTTGCTCTTCTTCCTATCCCCACCGAAGCTAAGCTGCCTCTCCAATGCTATGCGAAAGCTCTTCTGTTTTTCAATTAACCCTCGAAAGCTCTTCTGCTTCTCCATTACCCCGCCACGAAAACTCTGCTGTTTTTCCATATGCTTCTCCATTACGCCACCACTAAAACTCCGTTGTTTCTCCATCTGCTTCTCCATTACCCCACCGCGAAAACTCTGTTGTTTTTCCATAACCCCTCGAAAACTCTGCTGTTTTTCCATCACTCCTCGAAAGCTCTGCTGTTTTTCCATTTTAGTAATCTGGAAACTAACCTGTTTCTCCATGATCTTACACAAATCTAACAAAAATCTTGACAAATACGAACAAAGAACACTTCCTTCAAACGAGGAACCTAATTTTTCTGCCTCAAGATTAGAAATTAATCAATTATCATGTTTCCCCAAAATCAAAAACTCAGCTAACCTCAGTAAAGTTCACTTCTTTCTGAATAAATCCATTTAGATATTCTGCAATCACTCAAATTAAAAATCACCCAATACAGAGATCATAATCCTGGTTAGCCTACATATATTTGCAGCTCAAATTGGATTACTAGGTGAGACTTTCATATAGCTCAAAATTATTAATAGATGGTGGAAATAAAGTGCTCAAATACCTTGATTTTGATATGCAGATGAAAGAACACAACTTTTCCCCAGAATCTTCAAAATATGTAACACAACACCCAAAACATCAAGTGAAACCCCAAAGCTTCACCAGATTCAGAGCTCAAAATCCCACTTCAAATGAACCCAGAAGCCCAAATTCAGAAAATATTAGTAAAAGAGCAACAACCCATCTTGACTTTCTGTTGAAAGAGCCATATAATCTTACAAAAATAGAGTATCTTCAATCCTGTAAATATCAAGAACCCCAAATTTTTTTTAAAAGAAACAGCCACATGTGCATATGAACTTTTTATTATTCTAAAGAAACAGTTACAATAGCAAAATTGTTAGGTCTTTTACTATTTTTTTTTTGGCCACTGATAATATCGCTAAAATTATCATAAAAATATAATTAAATATACATTTATCATCATTTTAACTTTGACAGTAGCAACTGCTTTTTTTATTATTTTATGTAAAGTTTATTTTAAATTTAATTAGAGCATATGATTTGGGGTTTAATAGTGGCCGCCATTGATGTTAACATCAAATACAGAAACTGCACCAAAATGGGTGATTGCCGTTTGGTGGGTGAGGGTTTGAAGGGACCCACAATGTGGAGGGGGAGAAAATGGGGTCCAAGAATACAGAAAGATGAGGAACAGAACAAAGGAAGGTATGATAAAATAAATGGAGTCTGTCACTACGGGGCAATGTGAATCTAATCTACAAAATGAACGACCCTCGTGCCTGATTTGTAGTATTTGTTTATGCCCAATTCTGACATAATGTTTTCCGAGCCTAATAGAGAAATTTGAAAGTTCTAACACTATATTGGTTCAATTTATACGTGTTAGAATTTGAGCGAATTTGAAATGAGTTTCATTAATTATTTGAAATGAATTCACATATTAATGCGTTTTACTCTATAAATAGATTAAAATTAAGTATTTAAAAGTTTAAATTTATGGAATAATGGATGAAAAATTAACTCTTACATATCACCCTTGAAAATAATATTAAATACTTGTGAGAAACTAATTTTCACATCGGTTAAAAACTAAAGTTTGAATGAATTTATATATAATTAAGTTGCTTTTGGATTTGAGTCTCAAGAGGCACCCCATTTTTATTGAAGGGAGAGAATCTAGCCAAGACTTGATTTGAACTTAAAACAGCACATAAAATAAAAATGCAAAAAATTAGAGAAATAAAGTTAAAATGTTAAAAAAAAAATACCTTAAGCAATACTATATAACTTCTTCTTTTTTTCTTTTTTTTATATAACAGTCACAAGACTAAAAATATTATTGTTCTAAAATATCAGATACAATTAACGAAAGTATACTAGGATGAACATCTTCCAATCAAAAAATAAGAACATAAAAATCAAAAACTTAAGCTAACTCAGCAAGACCATGAGATATCCTATAAGGTTTTTCTTAATGTCCTAATTTATTACAATAATTTGTCCTAATTTATAGGGAAATGGTGTAGGTGGGAAGGAGAATAGCTTATTGTCTGCAATTTGCATCGTGCACTATTGTCTTCTGGATCTGTATTTGTCGAATATATAAAAATATTTTACAATTTTTTTAGATAAATTAAACTATACGAAGCAAAGACATAAAAACATTTGAACATATCAGTTTTCATTTGATTTGATGTTGTCTATTAACGATTTTATATTAATGAAAGTTCAATAAATCTAAACCATCAAAAAGTATGCGTACTAAATTTACAAGGTTATAAAAGAAAAATGATTTATATGTCAATTAATTTAAAGATGAATTTTGGATTGTGACTATTGTAGAATCTTAAACGATAAGGTACAATAATAATATGTATTTTTATTTTTAATTTTAATTTTTCTTATCTCGTATATCTACATACATCGATATTTAATAGTGATAAAAATTTATCTTCATATATAATAATACTCAGTATAATAATAATGCTAAGCAATCTCAGATTAAATACAAATTTACTTATCTAATTTTATATATTAAAAAAATCCTCCTACATATTACTTATAATTTTGATACCGTTATCTTGTAGTATATGTAATGTATAGATAATAATGCTTTTGTTGACAAGTGGGTGAACAAAGTCAACAACATTATAATGCTTGTTTAGTGGCTAAAGATTAGCATCAATAACATGGTTTCGATTATGAGGATACATTTACCATGTTTATAATTTGTTCCATCTAATATTCTTTTTCACAATTATTTCCTTCTATAATTGATATAAAAAAAACCTATTTTATATATGGAGAACTATGTGAAATATTTCCTCCGTTCTATAATGTAAGAGCATGTTCTAAAGACTTAAAAAATGAGGGAATTATCTACTTTAGACTAAATACTATAACTTCCTATATAAAGATTATTTACAAGGGCTACATTTTCTCAAAAAAAAAATGTAACTTCTTTAGAAAAACAACATCTATCTATTACATATACTAAAACACAATTCAAATCACCGTATCATGACATCTGTTAAGTTCACAATTTAACACTTGTCCTGCCTCATTAATGCTCTCCATTACTAATTTAATTATTATCTCGTACAATCACTTCTTTATTATCCTTTTTAATTTTAAATCCCTTAAATCACTACAAATCTAAACTGTTTTGGTAATGTCTACTTTTTTGTTATTATCCTTTTTAATTTAATTATTATCTCCTAAAATCACTACTTTATATTCTCAAATTAATGTCTTGAATTTATAATCCCATAAATCACAACAAATCTGTACTATTTTGATAATGACAATTTTTCTGATATTATCTTTTGTAATTTAATTAATATATTCTAAAATCACTACTTTTTAAATCACAAGTTAATTTTTTGGATTTATAAACCCCTAAATTACTACAAATCTCAACTGTTTAGATAATGTCAATTGTTCTAATATTATCCTTTCTAATTTAAATATTATCTCCTAAAATCACTACTTCATGATATTATCGTTATTGGGCTATTACTCTCCGTTATTTAACCTAATTTTCTCCCTATAAATACTAACTATTGCACAACAACTTATCTCCTACTTATTATCGTCTGCTAAACATTTATCTTATACTTTACCTATCACATTATTTAGATGACTACTAGATACGATTTTGTTGATGACATCAGCCCAGTCAAGGAGACGTGAAAAATTAAAGTCAGGATAACTCGACTCTGGAATATGCCAAGCTTCAACAAAGCAGACAACATAAACAGTATCGAGATGGTATTGTTAGATGAAAATGTACATATAAAAAATATATATACACACACACACATACGCAACTCCTAATTACAAATCTTAAAATTACAACATCTTACCATATGCCTATTATGCTTTTATAGGACGACAAAATACAAGCGAGTATCAAGAGGTCACTTTTTACTAAATTCCAAATAACAGTCAAGGAATAAAAAGTCCTTCTAATCACCAATTTTGTTGCCAGTCAGAACGGTGGTTCTTTCAGAACTACTCAACATCCATACAAAATTAATTTTCTGTACTCCACCTCACTGCAAGAGTTAGATGAGGCTCTCATTCATATATATGGATTTTAATTAACTCCATATGATTAAATACTATCAACTGCGATTGATGATTCATACTTAGTTGGTATGTTTAACAATAATTAACCCTTCAAACTTTTACATAATTGTGTTTTTTTTACCTACATAATTGTGTTGCGTATAACCAGATGTTATTGGATAACTAATTGTGATGGGGAGTGTAGAAGTCAGCAAAAAAATAGTAAACAGAACAAGAGAGTTAATATTGAATTAACTGATGACAAATAACTTTTTAAACTATATGAACAGTTCTTTTATTAATAACTATTATCATCTAAATTAATCTTACATTGTATTTTTGTTACAGTCATAACGTGATGAGATGCACATTGTGGGATGACTTTGCAAACCAGATTTGTTCCTTTACTGAAACAGAAAAATAATATAACATTATAATTGTTTTACAGTTTGCAAAAATCAAGTTCTAGAAAGGTACTATTACTGTTATTTCGATGAAAAATACCTCTCTAAACATATGATTATTAAATATGCAACATCTGCCATTAATTAGGTACATCAACGTTGTCCAACTCAATGTTTGGTTCGAGACTTCTTATAAATGCAGATATCCTTGAGGTTGTTACTTTTAAAAATAAGTATATTGCGTACTTCTTTCTTATTAAATTTTATTATTACTACAAGTTAATTTGCCCTTTAAACTACCCTCACTGATGTCTAACAATATTTGTGCTGCATAAAATAATAAAACTACAATAAATCATTTATCCAGCCAGAACACATTATCTATTACATATGAATTCCTCCAAATCTGTGATAGAAATATATATATATATATATATATATATATATATATATACATATATGTATACACACACACACGTACACACACACAAATTTTGATCATCGCGTAACAATCTACCATCTTCTTATTATACTTTAATTTATTAATTGCACATGCACATTTATTATTAACAAAATGAATAATCCCGCCGCAACGCGCGGGTTTAACTCTAGTTTAGAGATAAAATGAATGATTTTCTTCTAAATTACTTACCAAAATTCATAAAAATAAACTTGTACTTTATATAAGAAATTAATTTACAACTTTCGTGTTTTCTTATTAAATAAGAAAGATACTAGGTTAACCCCTTTTTTTCAACAATCAAGAGTTTGCTCTTTTAAAATTTATTACTTATTTTTCATTTTTTACATATTTTCCTCGTTTATTTTGAAAATAAAAGCAAAAGCGAGTAGTTTATGACTTTATATAGTCATGTGTGGACTGAATTATTCTTTCGACTTTTTTTTCTCTTTCTAAAAATACTTTTACTAATAAAATTATTTGGATTAAGATCCCTCTATTACATTTATTCTCTAATTTTTCTTAATACATATTTAGCGATATAAATATTACTTTTAGCGACACTTTCAACGACAATTATTACGACAAATTTTATTGTGTCGCTAATTGTTTGCTATGAATTTTAGGCAGCTAATATTACTAAAGCAAAAATGTTATTAATAAGTGTCGTCAAAAGTTTTAAATGTCATTAAAATAATTGTAAAAATATTACTAAATATGTATTTATTTTGACAGTATAATTTTTGTTCTGATAATATCATTAACTGAATTTTATTTTATCACTAAAAATAATATTTATATCGTTAAATAAATATTTAAAAAAAATAAAGAATAAATATAACGAAGAGATCTCAATCCCGCTTGTTCCGTTGTGTACGTGGATAATTTGCCAAAAATAAGTTGGCCGTGTATAACAATTAAGAAGCCCCACACGCTGTATTTAATAATTTTATGGGTAAAATTCAGATGACCACCTCTGGTATCTGACATTTCCCACATAACCACCTGTATTACGTAAACCTACATTTAAACACTCGTGGTTTTGAGTTGAAGTGAAAAACAACTTTCCGTCTAGACGTCGTTAATGGGAATGGATAATGACTTTTTTGCCCCTTCATATATATATATTGAAAATGACCTAAAATATGTTCAATCGTTGAACTCATTTACAAGAACCTCAACAGTCATTACTCTCGTCACCTGGCTTCACAACCCTCTTTGGAACCACCACCACCCCTATTTCGAAGGCACTTTGTTCTTCGTCTGCTTGTTGCCCTTTCATTTCCCAAGAGAAACAGAACGGAGGAGAAAAGAAAACCAATAGGACTTCCAAAACGTGAACAACCAAAAAGGCATTTAATCAACCCAACGGGTCAATTTCTCGAAAATAGTGACAACATGGGTCGACTGCCTAGTATTAAGTTCCGCAAAATTGGCCATTTGGGTATTCATTTTTTGTTGATAAAAATCGAATTGCAGAAGCTATAGACAAAACAGGATAGAAGATATAGTCGGAATTTGGGTTTTAGAAAGGCACAAGAGCCAATGCGTCATCGGTGTCTGTGACAAATCAAATGGGGGATCCACTTCCTTCTCTCTCATGTCTGCAATTTGCAAGTTGCAGATGAAGGTTGCGGACTGATTAATCCTCTGATGAATAAGGAGGCATGATTTCATTGGCAGCTTTCTTTTAAATTCTGTATGTATGTATATTCCTTCTGTCTTTTGCAGGTTGTTGTTGATAATAATTTCTAGTTCCGGTGTTTTAAAAAGGAATGTATAATGATGTTTAACAATACCTACAAAAAAGAAAGAACTAATTTCTTTTTTGAATTTTGCAGTACATAATGGTAATCAAATAAGTGTCATCATCTTTAACCCCAAAAAAAATGTATAAAAAAATATAAAATTATTTTTCTGGTTCTGTAAAAAAGATTTTCAAGAAGATAGTATAGTACTTTGGTTTCAGAATTACTCTTAAAATAATAACTTATTAGTCATAATGTCATTTTATTATTTAAAATTTATTAATGTATTATGTCGGAACAAAATTAGGAATATTTTGATTGACTCATTAATATTTAGTTATAAAATTAATACATTTTACTTTTTCATTTTAAATAAAAACGCGTATTGTTGAAGCAATTAAATTTCAGACTAGGGTCATATATATATACCAACAAGATCCCCAATTCGAAGAAATATATTAGAAAGAAACCCTCCCATACAACCCTTAAATTTCTCGATCATCAACTGTTCCGGACCTAGAAATCAAAATCAAAGCAAATGGGGAACACGGAGAAGCTGATGAACCAGATTATGGAGCTCAAGTTCACAGCCAAGAGCTGCTAAGAGAAGAGATATCCTTGATTTGGGTCTGCAACAGCTGCTAAATAGCCAACGAATTGGGTCTTTAATAACCATTGTTGAAGATGAGGGTATTATCGACTTTTTTCAGGCTCATTTGACCGTTACACTCATACCTCACGCTCTTTTGGCGAGTACACTTCACACACAGTTAAATTGGATGGCAACTGTCAGTTTTTCACTTCAACTCAAAACCACGAGTGTTTAAATGTAGGTTTACGTAATACAGGTGGTTATGTGGGAAATGTCAGATACCAGAGGTGGTCATCTGAATTTTACCCTAATTTTATTTATGTTTTGCACACATGCGGCAGAAACCTTAACTTTAACCTTAAAGTAAGATTCTTTTAAATTAATTAAGAGTATTATTTTGATTTTTTAAGGTAAACACATAAATTTTATAATTCAAAATTGATGATTTTATGTAAATTTTAAAAATAATAAATTTATAATTAATAATACTTTGTCAATTTTGTTAACTTCTTATAAGAATTAATATGATTTTATATAATAATTAAAATAAAATAAAATAAACTAGTTTTTATGAAACGGTGGCATAGTGGTAGTAGATTACTTTATATTTGTCTTAAATTACATAGTAAGTCATAAGTATGTATAAATAGTCCTTAAAATTCAAAAAAATTGATATATTAAATGCATAAAATGAAGGTCTTGAGTTCCTAGACAACTTCAAAATTTGGAGTTCTTAATCAGAACCATTTATTAACATTTAATGGTTGAAATAATACCACATAATTTTATTTCACACGTAAGATAAAAATCAACGTTCAACTCACTCTTTCTCTCTTCTCTAATTCTCTGCTTGCTTCTTTCTCCCTCATCGTTTATCTCCAAAATCAAATTTGTTATTATACTGTCTGTATTTAAAATACTTTTACGATAAATCCTGTTAATTAAACAATTTTGAGGATTTTCTGATTCCATAGGTGAATTTTAATTTGTGAGCGTAAAATTTATAATAATTTTCCCTGCCTAATTGTCAGAAGAGAAAAAAAAGTTAAAGTTAAAGACAAGTTGGTGAAACTTTGAAGTAATTTTCTTGGGTTAACATAATTACATATTTTATGAAATAGAAGAAAAATGTTCGCGATTTAGAGGTGGCGTGAACGTGGGTGATTGCAATGTTTTATTGTGATTGTTTAATTGGTGGGGAAATAAATTAAGTCCAATATGGTGGAAGTAGCAGTTGATGTAAAGATAAGAAACAAAAATGGCAAAATTAATACACTATTGAACTTTTAATTTTTCAAATTACACCATTAAATTAAATAATATTTTTAAATTGGGTCATTCCGTTACAAAAACTGGATGGACGTTAAATCTAAGAATTAAACTCTCAACATAAAAGTATTTTTCTTCGTTTTCATAGTCAATTTTTTATATACTCTGCTTTAGAAAAACTCCAAGAAAGTCAATTTTCTATACTTTGCTTTACTTCACCCTTAAATCTAGGAATTAATCTCTAAGAAAGTCAATTTTCTATACTCTGCTTTAAGAAAACTCCCCGAAACACACCAAATCAAGATATTTGGGTAGATAATATGAGAAAAAGAGAAAAAATGCTTTCATGTTGAAAGTTTAATTTCCAGATTTAACGTCCATCTAATTTTTGTAACGGAATGACTCAATTTGAAAATATTAATTAGTTTAATGGTATAATTTAAAAAATAAAAAGTTCAATGGTGTATTAAGTAAAACGTGTCAAGTACACTGGGAAAATCATTAGTTTTGTCAAACAAAAATTACATATAATATTATGAAGAAAAAGTAAGAGATGAGAGAGAATTGAAAATCCTACAATCCTACTTGGCAGATGAGTTATTCAGCATGTGGCATTAAAATTTAAATTGGGGTATTGATCCTTGAAATTTATTGAATGGTAATGATCTAAAGAATTTTAAATTTTGGAGTTCCCTGAAAATTTCAGAAGAACCGAATTCTAAGATGAAAGTTGTTATTTCAAAGTTGACACTGTCACTATGAGATTGATAAGTACAACATATCACATTCAAAAGTTGGAAGTATATGTAAATACAAATTAAGGTTCAATTTTGAACAAATTTGAGGGAAGTAGAGTGAAGTTAAAACCTTTTCTTGAAAACAATTTCAAAGGGTTGAGAATTATATTAAGCCTCATTATCTTTTACAATAAAATTAAGGAAGAGTACTAGAATTATATTAAGCCTCATTATCCTTTACAAAAAAATCAAACTGAACAAGACTCGTCAAACCATGAACCACTCGATTACCAGTGAAGTTAAAACCTTAAACAAAATAGTTGTGATACGTAGTACTCTATGAGTACAATAAAAAGAGTCTCATATATATATATATATATATATATATATATATATATACACACACACACACATTTATTTATATAACTGTTAACACTTGATTCTGTTCGCGCGTCCAATCAACTCGCCGAACGTGTACCTGCACAAAAGTCCTAACGGCTTGGGCCGCCTTGGACTCCTCCGGTGTAAGAGTGAGTAACGGGTTTAAGATACGTTAACAATGGAGGCTCAAATATTAGTAAGGTAAAAAGTGTTGTACCTTGCCTTCATTGTTATTTGGGTATTTATAGGATTCACTTGGCTACTTTCTACTCCAACTAGGAGTGTACTGCCTAGAATCCTTATCAGACCCGGATTCAATTATCTTGATCCAAAGGAGGTATTATCCAATAAGAAACTATAAGGGCTTAAAATACTAGCCCAAGCTTTTTCGGACTAAAAGCCCTCTTATAATCAATTAAGCATGATGGGCCTTTAGACCGAGCCCAATATATGAAGCCCGATCAAGCTTGTCAGGATTTATATCCGAACATTGCCCCCACTCCCCTAGTATAAGACATGTACTGGGGGAGTAAACTAGAGGCTTTAACAATCGGAAAGTTATAATACGAAAAGAAAATTAGTCTTCTCGGGAACCCGAAGATACATACTCCTAGGAGCTCTCGAAGGCGCCAGACTAAGGGTAACCCTCCTCGGATACTCGAAAGTATACGAACCGAAGGAGGATGCTCCTTGAGATCCTTAAAGGTATCATTCTGAGGGCGAATGAACTTGCCTCAATATTAGGCCTCTTTAGCAGATAGATCTCGTTTGCAGATGTGCATCCAGGCCCAATCTTTCTGCCTTGAGGCCCATTGATATTACCCCGATATAAGCGGCCCAATGTAGATAAGCAAATTTGAATTTTCGAAAATGGGATTAGGGAAACAGCTGGCAAGCAATATGGCGGTTCAGTAGCTCCCGTTCCCGCTGCTTTTACTCAGATAGAACCCCATCCGTTAGATAGGGATGATCTCGACCGTTGAATATTTACTTATATAGGGAAAATGAATCCAATAGTCATTTCCCCCACCAGTAAATCCGTTTTTTCACAGAGAAAACAATCCTCCATTTTCAAAGAAACTGTTTCGCCGTCGCTCTCGATCTAGGAATCTTCTGCCCACCTGACTCTCTAAACATCTCAAGTAAGTTATTCATCATCTTCCTTTCTTTTCTCGATGGCTGGGGGTAATAGGAACCAAGCTTTGTCTTCCCGTGTTGAAGACGAAGTTACTGTCGCTAAAGCCAGAATTCCTGAAGGACAACCATGGAAACCGGTGATTGTAGAACGAATGAGAGATGTAGAGAAATATAATAGGACCAAATACTTCTCCTTAGAATATAGAGTAGCCAACATCCCTTCTTCAATTAAAAATCCCTTTTTTGATCTGTTGATGACGGAATTTTACATTCCCGACTCATATGAAATTAGGAGACCTGAAGGTGAAGAAATGGTATACTGGCAACCCGAAGGGGGGTGGATCCCGATTCATCGCCAATTATTTCTCTTCTAGGTGCGATTTCTGCTTCGCCCTTTTATTCTCAAGCTCTTTCACACAACCAGGCTTAGTTTAAATCAATTATCCCTGAATTTTTTCATTCATTTAAATAGTTTTATTGCTTTTTGCTCATCCGAGGACGTAGTCCCGAGCATAGACTTCTTCTATCAATTCTTTTCCCTTACTGCTTGTAAAGAGAAGGGATTCTATCAAATAATCAAGAACCCGGGTAGGGATACCCTCATGGATACCCCATCCAGTAATAAAGGATGACATGGGGATTGGTTTTTTATTAAGGGGCCGGATACTGAGTGGTAGGACCTTGGTCAAACCCGAACAAAGACCAACTAAATCCAAATCGGATTACTCGAAGAAGGTTAGAGGAGTTCGAGGTTTTATATTCCAAGCGACCTTCGGTGAAGTGGAACCGTTTACTCCTAAATGATCAAGATTGGTTACATGCACATAGCTGTAAGTCTATTTTATTTTCCTGAATGCCTATCCTGGTCGAATTAACGAAGTACTGAATCTCTTCTATCTTTGGATTGTGTAGTGGCTGACTCTGGAAAGAATGCTGATAGCGAAGCTATTCTCGAGGCAGCTGGAGAATGTTCGAGGGGTTGTTCGGTAAGCCCATAGGACATGTAGGAGTTCTTCGGGCCAGGCTCCTTTTGCTTCTTCAAGTCTTCGCTTTATGCCATTTAACAGGAGTTTGTTCGTGACCTCGACTTGGCCATTTGCTTGAGGATGGGCTACTGAAGTTCGTCGGTGTTGGATATGAAGTTCTGTCAAGAAACCTTCAAATTCTTTCCCCACAAACTGAAGACCGTTGTCTGAAACTAGAACCTTCGGAACGCCGAACCGGTAAACCACCTGTTCTTTAAGGAACTGAAGGCATGACTTATCGGTAATTTTGGCCAATGGTTTGGCTTCAACCCATTTAGTGAAGTAGTCGATTGCCACGACCACGAACTTTACCTGACCTTTTCCCTAAGGGAGTGGTCCGAGGAGATCTATTCCCCAAACTGCAAAAGGTATGGGAGATAGTATGGGAGTGAGCTCTTCGGGAGGTTGGTGATGTACCGAAGCAAACAGCTGACACTTATGACATTTTTTGACGAAGTCCTTGGCGTCCTGAAGCATGGTCAGCCAAAAGTATCCTTGTCTTAAAATCTTGTGTGCCAATGTCTTCGCTCCTACATGATCTCCACAGATTCCCTCATGAACTTCCCGAAGTACGTAATCAGACTCTCTTGGATCAAGGCATCGGAGTACGGGCGAGGAATAGGATTTTCTGTATAATTTATCCTCGATGAGACAATATTTTGCATATTTGAACTTTATCCTCCGGGCCAATGCTTTATCTTCGGGTAATTCATCTTTTTTCAAAAATTTGAGTATAGGGGTCATCTAGGAGTCTTCGGATTCGATGTCCATCACTGTTTGGACCATTGTGCTCGGTTGTTGCAAATTTTCCAAATAGACTGAACCCTTCAAATCTCCCTAGTCGATTGTCGCTAACTTTGAAAGTGCATCGACCATCGTATTCTTGGATCTAACTATCCCGATAATTTGATACTTGGGAAAGTGATTGAGGAGAGTATGTACGAGCTGAAGATAAGCCTGAAGATGTGCTTTTTTGGCCTCATATTCCCCCAGGACCTGTTTCACCACTAACTGAGAATCACAGTAAACCACTAAATTCTTCACTTCCAGACTGCGGGCCAACTTTAGTCCTGCTATAAGCGCTTTATACTCGGCGGTATTATTGGTAGATGTGAACCCGAAGCTGATAGACTGTTGCACTCTGAATCCCTCGGGCGAAGTAAGAATTACTCCTGCTCCACTTCAGGACCCAATACTAGACCCGTCAACATATAGGGTCCAAGCTGAATCTATTTCAAGTGAAGGGTCAGATGTTTTAACCGGATCTGCATCCGTTTCTTCGGGGAAGGAACACTCAACGATAAAGTCGGTCAGGGCCTGTGCCTTGATTGCCGTTCTGGGGCGAAAATTAATGTTAAATTGACTCAATTCTACTGCCCATGCCGCTAATCTCCCCGAAGATTCAGGTCGGTACAACACTTTCCGAAGAGGCTGATCTGTGAGTACTGTGATTGTCCTCCCCTGGAAATAATGCCGAAGCTTCCAGCTGGAAATGATCAGAGCATAAGCCAACTTCTCTAGGTTTGGATATCTAGTTTCTGCATCCCGAAGAGCATGGCTTACATAGTAAATGGGCTTCTGACCCTGCGAATCTTCCCTTATCAAAGCTGACCCGACCGCTAATTGTGTCGCCGATAGATATAACTGCAAGTTTTCTTCGGGGAGAGCTTTACTGAGGATCGGAGGGGAGGAAATATATCTTTTAATTTGTTCAAAGGCTTCCTGACACTCTTCTGTCCAAACAAATGTCTTTTGGTTCTGAGCCCCTTTTAACGTCCCGAAGAAGGGAAGACATTTTTCTGCTGATCGGGTTACGAACCTCCGAAGAGCGGCGAGTCTGCCAGTTAATCTCTGAACGTCTTTGAAACTTTTTAGGGATTTCATTTCGAGGATAGCCGATATCTTTTCGGGATTTGCCTCTATCCCTTTTCGGCTTACCATGTACCCCAAGAATTTGCCTGATCCAAGGCCAAAAGTGCACTTAGTGGAGTTAAGTCTCATGTTGTGGATTCTGACATTCCAAAAGCACTCTTCCAGATCTAATAGATGGTCTTCATCCCCCATGCTTCGGACGATCATATCATCCACATAGACTTCCATATTTCTTCCGATCTGATCTCTGAATACATTGTTCATCATCCGTTGATAAGTTACCCCGGCATTGATCAGACCGAATGACATGACTTTGTAGGCGTAAGTTGCTCGGTGTGTGATGAAGGATGTCTTCAGAATATCTGGTTTGTACATGATAATTTGATTATATCCGGAGAAAGCATCCAGGAAGCTCATTAAAGTGTGTCCCGAGGTAGAATCGATTAACTGGTCGATATTCGGGAGAGGATAGTAATCTTTCGGACATGTTTTGTTTAAATCTGTGTAGTCCACACACATCCTCCACTTCCCATTATGCTTTTTTACCAGTACCACATTGGCAAGCCATTCTGGATAAGTTATTTCATAAATAAAATTAGCAGCCAATAATTTTTCAATCTCTTCATCAATTACCTTCTGTCGTTCGGAAGCTATATACCGCCTTTTCTGTTTGATGGGCTTGTGATTAGGGTTGACACTCAGTTTATGTTCAACCACATCCCTGTCTATTCCCGGCATATCGGCTGGCGTCCATGCAAAAAAATCTGCATATTCTCTTACCAATTCGATTAGTTTGGTTTTGACATCCGTTTGCAAATCGGTACCAATTTGAATCATTTTCGTGCTATCTTCCTGAAACAGTAGTATCTCCTCAGTCTCTTCGGCAGGCGTTGCTATCGGCTCCGAGCCTCCTTCCGTAAAGGGTTCTATCTCAATCTTCATTGTAGTTTTCTGTTTACTGACCCCTACAGAAGTTTCCTGAATAGTCTGAAGGTAGCACCTTCTGGACAAATCCTGGTCGCCAGCTACTTCTCCAATTCCATGCTCGGTTGGGAATTTCATCTTTAGGTGTGGGATCGAGGTGACTGCTTTTAGGGCCGACAAGGTTGTTCTTCCCAAGATAGCGTTGTAGTTACTTTCCACTTGGACCACATAAAATCTTATCATAATAGAGACCTGTTTAGGAGCTGTGCCGAAGATCGCTGGTAACTCTATTGTCCCTGCTATATGGACTGGGTTGTTCCCGAAGCCATATAATGGGGACTCATTGCAGATCTCCAGCTTCCTTCCCCCCCAGGTCCAGCCGATTATACGTATGACTATAGAGTACATCAACCGAACTCCCATTATTCACCAACATCCGTTTCAAATCCATAGTCCCGACTTGAGCCGTAATGACCAGAGCGTCCTGATGCGGTGTAACTATTCCCGGGGGATAATCCTCATCGAAAAAGGTTATAGGTTCAGTTGTGGTAGTCCGAGATTGTCCAGATAACTGGTGGACCTCTCTGCCGAAGGCTTTTCTTTTTCTGTTAGACAAAGCCGATATCGGTCCACTAGAGATAACATCTACAACTCCTTTTGCGGACCCCGATGGTGGGGGTGGTGGTGCTATCCGATCAAATGGACTTAGCTTGTACTGATCAGCTACATAGCAATCCAGGTTACCTTTTTTCACTTGCCTTTCCAAAAAGTCTTTCAACTGATAACAATCCTCAGTATCGTGCCCCTTGGCTTCATGGTAATTACAATATCTGTCTCCGTTCTTCTGTCTGGCGAAGACTCGGATCTTCGGGGGCTTTTCGTAGAAAGGCTGATTCTTGATTTCCTTGATAATAACGGCTCGACTTAGAGGGTGTAATCCTTATCATTATCCCTATTACCTCGGTCTTTCGAGCCATTGTTCTTCCTTGGCCGATTATCATGAGGATCTTTCTTGCCATTCCCTTTATTATTGTCGTACTTTTTGTCGGCGTCTTCGCTTCGGGGATCTCTCTGGTGAAAATCACCTGTGTTTTTCGAGGTACCCCGAAGATTAGCAAGTGCCTCTTCCAACTCAACAAATTTGTCCACTTTGTCATAGGCCTCGGGCAAAGATTCGGGTGCTTTAGAGATGATTTCCTCGATCAATCTACTAGATTTGTCCACGTTCAATCCCATAGTTAGGAAGTGGATAACCTGTCTTGGATCTATATCGTTGACCTCGGATACAGCTTCCCTGAATCTCTTAATGTATTGCCGAAGTGTCTCGTTCGGCCTCTGTTTAACCTGCATGAGGGACGTGATCATCTTGGCACGCCTCCTATTGCTGCCAAAGCGGGTGTGGAACTGTTCTTGCAGATTATCCCATGACCGTACAGATGCAGGAGGAAGGGAGACAACCCACTCTCGAGCAGTCTTCTTCAGGGTGGATAGGAATAAATGGCACATAGCCGCCTCATCGTGACCATGAAAAAGCATGGCCTGCGCGAAAGTGAAAGTATGGTCGTGGGGGTCTCTTGTTCTATCATACATCTCCAAGTTTGAGGGAACTTTGTTCTTTCTGTCAATCTTTGTGTTAGCCAACTCTCGGGTGAAAGGGGTGACCCGAGGCTTCTTAGTCCCTGAAGGTCGTTCTGCAGCCCTTCGGGGGGATGATTCTCCTGCGTGACTTCTGTCAGGGCTTCGTCGGGAACCCTCGCGGCAGTCTCTTCTCGATGGTGACCGAGCTCGCTTTCTCAGGTCCCTGGTATAGATGGTTTCGGATTGGACCACACTATCAACTCGATGCCGCCTGCGAGATCGGTCATCTCTTCGTAGAAGGGGAACAGAGCGGGAGGCCGAGCCTCTCTCGCTCAACAGATTCTGTCCGGCTTCGTTTAGTTCCATGTACTGCCTGTCAATCTCTTCTTGCTGGAGATCGAGAGCTTTTTTCCGGTCAAGAATCTGCTGGAGACGCTGTTCCCTCTCTATTACCGTCTCATGGTGTGGTCGAAACTGAGTTGGCCCATTATGATCATGGTGGCTTCGCTGTGAGCGTGAAGTTGCCATATGAACCTGTTCCGGTTAACAAAACAGATTACTACTAAAAGGGCCCTCCTTCTAGCGCCAATGTTAACGCTTGATTCTGTCCGCGCGCGTCCAATCAACTCGCCGGACGTGTACCTGCACAAAAGTCCTGACGGCTTGGGCCGCCTTGGACTCCTCCGGTGTAAGAGTGAGTAACGGGTTTAAGATACGTTAACAATGGAGGCTCAAATATTAGTAGGGTAAAAAGTGTTGTACCTTGCCTTCATTGTTATTGGGTATTTATAGGATTCACTTGGCTACTTTCTACTCCAACTAGAAGTGTACTGCCTAAAATCCTTATCATACCCGGATTCAATTATCTTGATCCAAAGGAGGTATTATCCAATAAGGAACCATAAGGGCTTAAAATACTAGCCCAAGCCTTTTCGGACTAAAAGCTCTCTTATAATCCATTAAGCATGATGGGCCTTTGGGTCGAGCCCAATATATGGAGCCCGATCAAGCTTGTCAGGATTTATATCCGAACAATAACAAAACACAAGTGTTTTTGAAAAAATAAAATTCCCGCTTAGCCTAATAAAGCATCAGGACTGTCCAAATTTGGGATAGATCACACCTTTTTTTATATCCTCTTTAACTTCTTTATATCCTCTTTAACAGCAAAAACACATATTAACTCACTCTCATTTCCCTATCTTTCGGTCGCTTTCCACCGCTCTTCGGCATCACGACGCTCCGGTCGGTGGTACCTATTTCTCCAGCACCACAGTGAACTGTTAAGTAGTCTTTATTATTATCCACAGTAACTCAAGGTATCTCCCTACTATTCAACTCTATCTCTCTCTATTTCTACTCAAAATTAATTTGTGCTTTTCGTTGAGTGAGTTCATCTAAGATAAGTGAGAATTTGTGTTTTCCTTCAATTTAATCTGCAAATTGAGTTAATCCAGAAAATTGTGTGAGGTTTGTGCTCTAATATGATTTTCTGGCACAGTTGTATAAACTTTGAAGAATTAAACCTGATGTCTTTTTTTATTAAATCGAGACAGCGTAAGCTTCATAACCATATACATTTCGGATTGTACTGTTTGGTTGTTGAGAAAAAATAAGAAATTCAATTGCAATTTTTATCAAGTCTTAAGATTTAGATTTGGTTTTGCTGAAATTCTATGAAATTGCAATTTTCATTTTCAAATGCGATTCTGGTTGGTTTTTGCTTCTCATATTTAATTTAATTTAGTAAGACAATAATTGAACAATAACTATTTCAGATTTGTTTTTTACGAGATCAGCATCGCCTTTGCTATTCTCTATTTTTTTCCTTTTATGATTGTATTGAATACTGCGATTGAACTCCTTCTGACTCACTTCCTCTAAGGTATCAGCATCGCCTTTGTTCTTTTTCAATCCATTGATGTTTTTGCTTTCTTTACCTATTTCTTCTTCGCAAAAAAATTATCTTAGGCCCCTTTGTTTACCTAAATAGATTAATAACTAAGCTCACAAAAAAAAATTATGTATAGAAACACGTTCTCTTTATTATACATCTCTTTCTCTCAACATCATCTCTCTCTTTTAAATTTAACGGGAAGAATACACCATCTCTGTATTTTACCATAAATGCTATTAAAAAAATATTCTTGGATTCATGGTTTGTTTGTTTTCTCACAAAAAAAATTATGTTCAGAAACACGTTCTCTTTATTATACATCTCTTTCTCTCAACATCATCTCTCTCTTTTAAATTTAACGGGAAGAATACACCATCTCTGTATTTTACCATAAATGCTATTAAAAAAATATTCTTGGATTCATGGTTTGTTTGTTTTATTTTCTTTTTTGTTTTCTTTTTAATTAGTATCACTAGATTTACTCACGGAATTTGCAATTTTCAGTTTATATGATAAATTTTATTTTCAGTTTATATGCAATTTATGGTCCATAAAATAAGTGATCTTGCCATAACTAAAACGTTAACTGTAAATGTGACTACTAATTGTGATTTTCTTTTTCTACACCTAGCCTAATGCGTACTTTTTCGCAACTATTAGACCACGAGAAGGTAATTTTTTCGTGGGCTTTATGACGTCGTCGAACTCAACCACAACTACTATCTAAATGTCGAAAACTTACTTTGCAGTGGGTTAATACCCATCATCGTACCGCATCACGGTTACATGCCCAACCTCGACGTTCATCTACTAAAAATTTGAAAAAGCCACCTAGACATCATTTCGAACAGGGCTTGATGTCAGGCGCACCTAAACGAACACAACGACAAGGTATTCAATTCTTAATAAATTTAACTTATATTCTTTATCTATCGGATTTTATTTCTTTCACATATGAATGTTGTGCTTACCCCGTCCATTAGACGTCCACTCAGACATCAATTAGAAATTGGCTCGACGTCAAATCCACCTAAACGAATACCACTACAAGGTATTTAAATCTATATAATAAGGAAAGTTTTTACTATATTCTTTTTCAGGAATTTCTTTACTAATACTATGATTTTGCCCGTACCGCTGGCGTATACTTTTTTTCTCATGTTGTGTTAGGTATCTTGAATGCTAACAATTTTGTACATAAATGACAGACACTTTATTATTATGAATGCTTTGTTGATCCATCCTTTGGTGGTTATTAATATCTCTACGTGGGTGTCGGCTCTACGATTAACCCATCTTTCGTGGTAGTTATCGGTTCCGCTGTCAGGTGGTGGTCCTTACAAAAATTTGAGAATTTATCCAATCGTATTGACTTTTAATTAATTTATTAATTTAAGTAAATTATTATCATAATTTTAGATATCATTATTTCACGATAATTTTATTCGGCGTTCTATTTGTTATTTTTACCCAACATGTCAAATAATATTCTTTCTTCACCGAATTTGATTCGTTTCACACTAATACATTTTTTCAACAGCGAATATGAATCATGTGGTCACTCTGTCCACTGGACGACCTACTTATACCGTGTTTGGATATGTAAGTTCTTTTTTCAGTCTTAATGAAAATTGAACAATTACTATTCCTTTTTGAAATTTCTAACGTGTCTTTCAATTTGGGACAGGAGGATTATCATTTGCAATGCACGGTAAAATTATTTTTTTTCTTTTATAGTAAACTTGCTTTTTAATAGTTCTTCTTTTTTTATACTTTCTAGATTTAACCTTCTTTTTTCCTTTCTTTAATAAAGAGAACATTACCGGAAAACAAATATTGGCATTGTCATTCGAGAAGAATCTGAATTGAAGATTATGCGTAAGGCAAGATAAGATTATTTTTTTTTTCTTAAGCTCATAGTTTATTTTTCAAGACAAAACATCTTATATTTGTACGCTATCAGGAAAATTAAAGAAAACTTCGAGCAAAAGAAAAAGGGAAGAAGAATCAAAAAGGAAAAGAAAAAGAAAATCAAGCTCCCAATTTGCCTGTGGTAAGTATACAATATTCCAGACATTTACGTTAGTAGTTACAAAGATTTCTTACACAAAGCCATATAAACAAAATATTTGAACCTAATTTATTAACGATACTATGCCTTCTTAGGTTTATAATTATACATCTATTATTGTTTTTAGGGTTTCAATAATAATATCCTTTACGAAACTACACTTCCTCAACGTAAAAACAATAAACATAAAGTGGCGACCAATGCATATTGCACAGCGCTTGCGTGTGAAATACTTCCTCTTGTATGCACCCTAATCCGAATAAATAGAAAACATTATTTTTTTTCTTAAAAAACACTACGACTTCTTAGCTTTACACTTAGATATCTATTGTTATTTTTAGGGATTCAATAAAAATATTCTTTACGAAGCTTCAATTCCTCAACGTAAAAGACGAGAAAGGGATAATGGTGATGTGCGTCCAATACATATTGCTCAGCGCTTGCATCATGAAAGAGAGAAGCAAGCAAAAATAATACAATCTCAACCATATCCATTTCAACCAAGATTTTTCCCTGGTTTAATCCCCATGCCATCCAAATGCGCAGCTTGTGAACGGGATTGTATCGCGATCAAGAATCATTTTTATCAGCATCCGTCATTGTTAAAACCTGCGCCATCATATTCTAATCGAATTCCTCCAGTTTCGATTTTACCACGTCAAGGGTTACATTCAACTAACTCAAATTCAAGGGCTGAAGAAATCCTTCTTCCACCAAATAATATGGAGCATATACATGACTCATGTAACATTATATCATCTTCCATGCCTACATCACCAACTTTTAGGTAAGTTCAATGCAAATTATTTATAACTATATACCATAAGGAGTGATACGATATATGTTAACTATTTTGAAACAAATTCATTTATTTTCTAGGTTATTACCAATTATTCAGTCAATCCTTAATGAAGCTTGCGTACAAGAGGAGGCATTGCCTACAAATATAGCCCCTCGACCGCATCCTATTTTAGGGAGACACTACCTCGATAAAATGAATATATAGTGTCCTCGCTGCTCAGCATTGCATTGGAAAGTCGAAAAGTTATCAAATTCATCTGTTAACCGCCCTTTCTTCGGAACATGTTGTTTGCAAGGAAAGATTAGACTTCCACAACTATTAACACCTCCTCCAGAAATTCAATCATTATATGATGGCGATGATGATCAGTCAAAGTCCTTTTGACCCCGACTGTACAATGCGGCTAATGCTTTTACGAGCTTAGGTGTACATATGGATGATAGAGTGGTTCCTGGTATGGGTCCCAATGCATTTCCAATCCATGGGGAATTGCGACATCGGACATGGTTACTACAACCTCTAGCCGGTCAAGATCCATTCTATGCACAATTGTATATTCACGATGCCAATGTTGCTTTAGAATATCGTTCTCGAAGAAACCCGAAGCTGCGAGAGGATGTCCTGAGAACAATCCAGGATAGTCTTTTGAGATACAACTCATTTTCAGAGAAGTTTAGACGTGCATCTGCAATTTTAAGCAGGGAACATCTGAACAATCACGACATCCCAGTTTTCTTTCATTATAGTGCAGCGAAAGACCGTTGAGCTCATAATTTACCAACGTCAGATGAGGTTGCTGTCATATTACCTGGAGATGGTGCTGAATTCTCTGCGATAAGGGATATTATTGTACTGTTAAGAGGGAGTGACTAGTTGATGCAAATAAATGAATGCCATCCAGCTTATTTACCACTACATTACGTATTGTTGTTTCCATGGTGATCTTGGATGGAAACCAAATTTTAAGCAGTAGGATGTCATTCAAGGTAAAGCTTCAACAAAAAGACTTATGCAATTGCAATATTATGGGTATCGTTTGTTTGAAAGACCTACTGAGTATTCAACTATCTTGAGGGGCGGAAGATTATTTCAAGAGTTTATTGTAGATGCATGGGCGACAACAGAGCAGAATCGATTAACATATTATAGGCTCAACCAACAAAAATTGCGATCTGATCTATACCAAGATCTGGTCGACGTAGTTCTTGATGGATTAGAGGCTAATGAAGTTGGTAAACGAGTAGTTTTGCCTTCTTCTTTTTCTGGGAGTCCAAGGCAAATGTTTGAAATCTTCCAAGATTCTTTGGCCATAACTCGGTATAACCAACACCCTGATATTTTCTTAACTATGATGGCAAATCCGAATTGGTCTGAGATAAAAGATGCATTGTTACCACATCAAACGTCAATTGACCGCTCATACTTGGTGGCCCGCGTATTTGACTTAAAGCGACAAACTTTGATGATGGAGATTGATAAGAAGAAAATATTTGGTGAAAAGGTGGCACATGTTTTCATGATTGAATTCCAAAAGTGTGGGTTGCCGCACATGCACTTGCTAATATTTCTTCAAGGGCCTGATAAAATACGAATACGTGAACAAGTAAATCGAGTTGTTTGTGCTGAATTCCCCGATCCAATTTCGGATTCACTTCTATATAAAACAGTTAAAACTTGCATGGTACATGGACCATGTGGTGTTCGAAATCTTAAATCACTATGTATGGAAGATGGTAAATGCACTAAGCGATATCCTAAAGATTGGGCAGAAGAAACTACAATGGGCGAAGATGGGTATCCGATATATCAAAGGCGCAATGACGGTCAAAAACATTCTCTAAGGCCTGGACATGAATTTGATAATAAAGATGTTGTACCATATAATCCATACCTCTTTAGATTTTTTAGTTGCCATATAAATGTGAAAGTTTGTGCAGGAGTAAGGTGCGTAAAGTATATCAATAAATACATCTACAAGGGTTACGATCGCACAACTTTGGTATTGGGGGCCGTAGATGAGATTAAGCAGTATATTGACTCAAGGTACATTGGACCTACAGAGACGGCATGTTGGATATTTGGAAATCCTATGCATCAAGAGTTCCCTCCAATTATACGTCTGGTAGTTCACCTAGAGGGAAAATATCACGTATGCTATAACCTTTCTAAACCAATAGCTGCAATATTGAACAGAGCAGAGGATCATCAGACAACTCTAACAGGATTTTTTGCATGCTGCTCTACTAATGATTTAGCTCGAACTCTCACATACCAACAATTTCCAAAACATTTTGTTTGGCAAAAGAAAGAACAACTCTGGACAGAGAGACAGAGGGGATTTACAATCGGAAGAATGTATTTTGCCAGTCCAAATGAAGTTGAAAGGTTTTATCTTCGTCTTCTGTTGACGGTTGTAGAGGGACCTCAATCTTTTCAATGTTTAAGAACAGTTGATAATGTTGTACACCCCTCATACAAGGCAACATGTATTGCAAAAGGTCTTTTGGAAGACGATGAAGAGTGGATTCAATGTCTTAGAAAAGTATCAATAATAAGGTGTCAATTAAGAAGATTATTTTCTATTATCTTGATGCAATGCTCTCCTTTAAATCCAGAAGCGTTGTGGAACCAATTTTCTATGCATATTTGTGATGATTTATCACGCAAAATAAGTGCATGTTATGTCATTGATGTTCCTATTGATGCTCAAATTTGTGATTATGGTTTATACCTTATTAATCAGTTGCTTCAAGAGTCGGGGAAGAGCTTATCAGATTTTCCACCAATGCCACTGCCATCTGCTAATTGGAGAATTATTATTGGCAAACGACTTATATGGGAACATAGGCAGTTACATATTGAAGTTGATCAAATAAATGTCCAGTAAAACATTGATCTACTGAATGAAGGTCAGCGTATGGCTTATAATGCAATCATTTCATCTATTTGTGAAAATAGATGAACATGCGTGGGGGTGTAGAAATTGGAAAGAGTTTTGTCTACAATACAATTGCCAAAAAATGTCGTTCCTTATGCGATATAGTAATTACAGTAGCATCCTCTGGAATTGCTTCTAGGTTGTTACATGGGGGACGTACTGCACATTCAACATTCTACATTCCACTTAACGTATTAAAAAATTCAGTTTGTGGATTCACGAAGCAATCATCACACTCGGAATTATTTCAGAAGGCTAGACTAATTATATGGGATGAGGTTCCAATGCAGCATCGTCATTGTATTGAAGCAGTTAATCGGACCTTATAAGACATTCGTGATAACTCACAACCATTTGGAGGTATTACTGTTGTTTTTGGGGGAGATTTTAGGCATATTCTTCCTGTTATACCTAGAGGTCTTCGCGAGCATATAGTGGCAGCATCACTACGATGTTCTTTGCTTTGGAAGGATATACATGTCTTGACTTTACAAGTTAACATGCGCTTACATGATGACCAATCTGTATTATTTGATTTCTCGGCTTTTCTTAATGAGGTTTGAGTATTTGTATCTTTATTCATATTGACATCTATATATCGTCGAGAATATTTGATAATTTACTAATCCTTCATTAATATGTAGATTGGGTCTAACCCTCAAGAATCTATACAACTTCCAGTCAATAACAAAAACTCAAAGTGTATATAATCTGATCTCAACCATCTACCCAGAGCTAGAAGTGCTAAGTAAGGTCACTCCCGAATTCTTAAAAGAGCGCACAATTCTATCTACTAGAAATGATGATGTCAATGATATCAACCTCGCTGCGTTGGCGATTTTTTCGGGAGAAATACATACATACTTTGCTGCTGACAAAATGGTTGAAGATGATGACGTGGATCGGACTATTATGCATCGGTACCTGAATGAGTATTTGAACACACTCAATCCCCCTGGACTACCACCGTTCAAATTAGATTTAAAAGAAGGTTGTCCAATAATGCTTCTAAGGAACATTGCACCGAAAGATGGCCTTTGTAATGGTACTAGACTTATCATAGTCAAGTGTGGTGCTTTAGTACTTGAAGCAAAGATTTTAACTGGTGAAAAGCATGACGACTTGGTATTCATTCCAAAATTTCTTTGACTCCTTCGTTTGAGTTAAGTATTAAAATGACAAGAAGACAATTCCCAGTGAGGTTAGCATATGCAATGACAATGAATAAATCACAGGGCCAGTCTGTTAAATTTGTTGAGGTAGATTTACGTACGTCAGTATTTAGTCACGGTCAACTATATGTAGCTCTGTCAAGATGCACAAGTTCTTCCCGCTTATGCATACTTCTTCGTGAATTAACTGATAAGTCCACAACAAATATTGTCTATCCTGAAGTTTTGTTATAATTTGATATGTTTGAGGTACCATTTCTTATCTCCGTGCATTATTGCTCTTTTTACGATAGAAGTTTTGATATTTAGTTTTTAAAAGACATATAACTAAACGATTCATTTCAATTTTTGCAGTCTTGGGATGATAAGGCTATTGAATGGAGACGTGTTCATTCAGCAATAAGTCGAGGATGGAAAAAAGTTAACACGGTTATGTGTATTTTATAATTCTTAAATCGTATTCAAGTAATCACGTGTCAATTGTTTCTTTCTTGCGATACTACTCACATTTTGATGTCTCTTATAAATAGCAGATTTTTGTTACGAACAATATTTGTTGGTCGTGGACGCTGTCGATGGATAGTCTTTCTTTTCAAAGGTTTATGTACCGAAGACATGGTAGAGCTTGACATATCTACAAGAAAAATGTTGTTATATGTATTTTTTTTTGTAATAGTTTATTAAAAGTGGTAATATTTTTTTGTAGATAATTGGAAAATAGATTATTGTAAAAATATTTATTGATATACGCGATGTTGTATTTACTTTAAATTTATATTAGTAGGTGTGTCATCCATTGTGTATAGAGTTCACAGGTGGTCGATAAAAGGATACATTGCTGTGAAGGTACATGTATTTTGATTATTCACTTTCTCCGAGGAAGTGTATAAGTGGAAAGTATTTTCTCTCCATAACTTATACAGAAATTGAAGATAATCTTCATTATTTTATTTATTTTACGTGCAAAGAAGGGAAAATATTTTTTGTTTGAATGACTAACTGTGTTTGAAGGACTAATATCTACTTTTTAAAGATCTGTATGACACCTTCAGTGGATGCTTTGGCAACATCCATTTTGTGTCATTAATTTGTTTTCTCTTTTCAACGATTTCGTATTATTGATTTGAGTCGAATTGAAAATAGGGCCTCAATTTTCTCAATAATGATGGCGACGGAGACTATATTCATATTGGTGCTGTCAATTTAATGTTTTAGGTAAATAATGAGCATATAGAGAATTTTAATGGACAAGTAAATACTGAGCATGTAGATACAATTTGTGGCAAAATTCTTGCCTTCTTTACATTTTGGGTGGGATGTCTATCTTGATTGGAAAATTTTTAATTTTCATCAAATAAATACGAAATTTTCTAATTTTCATCAAATAAATACTCTTTTCACATTGTCAACTCACATTTTTCATTCAAATTCATCTTTAGATACTAAATAATTACACGAGTATTCGTAGTGCCGGACGCACGAGTTAACCCTAGTGTGTGTGTATATATATATATATATATATACATATATATATATATATATATATATATATATACGAACTTGTTCAAGTCCGGACTCCCGTAAATTTTAAAATGCGAACTTTGAACAAGGACCCTTGGATGAACAAGTCATATCTGAACGGCTAAAATATGAAGGGAACAATTTTGGGTCTTATGTCTGGTTTCGGGTCATTAGAAATTGTACTGTGAAGAAGAGAGAGACAAGGGTAGCGTAAAGTTCGACCTTACAGCAAGCCAGCCGCACAAGTCCAGATCCAACGAGGATGAAGAAGAGAGAGACACCAGTGAATTAATCGAACCAGTTCCGTGGAAATTTGTGGCATATTGTAGATTTGGGTTTCTGGGTTTAGATTCTCTCTTATATAACAAGGTCTGTTCTTGGTTTTCATATTCTCTCTTATATAATAATTCATTCCTACATAATAAGTGAGATTTATGCAATTAGCTACAACATACCTCAGAATGCTCTTTTGAGAAGCTAATTAATTAAATGCTTTTGGTTCTTGTGTGCATTGCTTGCCAAGTTGTTTCCTTAGAAGTTTTATTTTCATTTTTTGGGTCTTATTTGTGATGGATGTTTTAAAGTGAAATGCATTTAAGATTAGCTTTTAATGTTGAAACTTGTTATTAGATGATGCCCATGGCCTTTGTAGTCACTTGCTGGGAGTGTAACATGAAGTTAACTGTCAAACTATTCTCATTTATGTCATGTTAAACAGGAGAAAGTTCTTTAAACTGTTTGAAAGGATTTTCTAAACTTCTAGTATATCTGTTTAATTTTTATTTCTCCATCACATACAGTTTCATTGAATGAAATTAAAGAGGAAGAGAGAATCTTATTTTATTATTTCCTTTGATGTCATTATATCCCTGATCATGGCTACCTATATAGAAAGTATATAATTACCACATCCTCTTAAGATATTTTGTGGGACATTTTGTAGTTAGTACATTGGGGTCGCAAGGTGCCCCAGTTAGTATCAGTAGTATGCTGTTGGCATGGAAGCATGGAAGCAAGTTTATAGATATGAGTGTCCATTGTCTTGGGAGTTCTTATAGTAACATGGAAGCAAGTTTATAGATATAGGCGGTGAACTTAATCTTGCAGGACTCAAATTCCAATTTAAAGAAGTCATAATGTGATCGATCAGTAACAACAGAATCAACCATAATCCATAAGATTAAAACACTGGCAATGTCACGAACTATACTTCTTGATTAGGGGAAGTACATATTTGTTAGTTAACTTTGGCTATACTTGATTGTTGTTTGCTGTAATTTTTTATTATTTGGTATCTTTTTTTATTTGCTTTTTCAAATTGAATGCTTCATGATCAAACAGCTGTAATGTCTCACAAGTAAATTTAAGAATTATTTGTTAAATACAGGCATGTCTACTTCAAGCAGCAGGAACATTCAAACTCTTTCACCCCGGTTTCGAAACAAAATGTGCTACTGTCGCATGAGAGCTGCTGTTAGAATTTCAGAATCAGAAAAGAATCCTGGAAAGCTCTACTATGAGTGTCCATTGGACAAGGACAAAGGAAAATGTAGGTTTTGGGAGTGGTGCAATCCAATTGGGTATGACGAACCGAACTCAGATGTTGAAGCACGCGTGAAGTTGGGCAGCAATGATGATGCTCGACTTGGAGTGATTGAAAACAATATGGCAAATCTAAAACACATCGTCAATATCATCGTGTTCTTTTGTGGTCTAGCCTTGGTCGTGTCGGTCATGACACTTGTTAAGTGATTGTAATGATTGTGTACTGATAAAGAATAGTGCAAAAGTGGAGTAATAGTAAATTACCTCTTTATTAAAAGCATTATGTGTGTGTGTATATATATGCTCTGTCTCAGTTATTATTTACTAGTGTATCTCTTGGTGTATGCTTGAACTGAAATTTGCACCTTGAAATTCTACCGAACTACTCATCAGTTAATCATAATGAATAGGACTTTGGTGATATCATATTTCTAAACCCCAATGAAATTAACCTGTAAGACACTCTCAACACAAAATAATGATGATCTTGATCCAAGGATTTAATGTTTGCATGATCAAGATCTTCAGTGAAGTCTATGCTTATTACATACATGCTGTCACAACAAACTTCTTTGGGAAGATTTTGTTGCTAACAACTTCCAACTTTTCTTGCTCTCAGATGAATATACATATATAAATAAAAGTACTATTATTATTATTAATATTACTTTTATACAATAATATCGACCATTACTTTTAAGAATTGAATAAAAGCTTGCTTTTCAACTTTTATACTACATCACATTCTCATCTTCAAATTGCATATGCTTTCATATATAGAAATATGATTGAGCAGGTTATAAAAATGCATGTAAACATTACTTCTACTCTCCATATATAACATGATTGCAACTTATGATATCCAAACCAAGGCAGCTCGATATAATAAAATTCTAAAACAAACAGGTTTTAAAAGATATTAACCACAACTTTTATCCTGGAACATACTGAAAGACATTAACCAACCCAACCCAGCAGCAGACCGTAGCAGCAAAACAACAGACGAAGAAAGGATTGATTAGAAGGAAGGACAAGGACCAGTAACGACCAAGATAAGCAACAAAAACCAAGACCAAACTCAGAACCAGCAAATAACCCAGAACCAAGAGAACCAGCAGAACGAAAGCAACAGGCATCAATCCAGAGAGCTAAAACCAGATACGGAACAGAAGCCCCAAATAAACCCAAATGCAGCGAAAACCAGCAGCAGAACGGGGAGCAAGCTACCATTTCCAGTGAGCTAACCCATCCTGAAACAAAGTTAATATCATCAATGTCAATTACAAGATGGAGTCAAAATTGAAATAACGAAAACAAAATTATAAAGACTTACAATCAGTGTTAATGTCAATGTCAATGTCGTCGTCGTCCTCATCATTCAATTGAACACTTTGTGAAGAGCTAATGAACATATTAAATGAAAAATGAACAATTAAGGAAGTTACAATTAAATGAACATATTTACATGCTTACACATACATTCTAAGAAGTTTTGGACAATTTCTTTTGTCATGCAACGCTCCCACTATCCCACAACCATTGCATTTCCTAGCCTTCTTAATAGCCTTCTCTTTTCCTCCCTTAAGCCGTTTACCACAACCTTTTGTCCTTACCGAAAATGGTTCTTTGATACTAAGTTGTTGGCTCTCAACAGAAATGGGCATGTTGATACTCCCTTCCACACCCATGCTTCCATGATCCCCTTCCACATCCATGCTTCTATTATTCCCGTCCACATTTACGCTTCCACGCTTCTTCCCTGCATCTTCCCTTGCAATCTTCATTGCTGCAATCCGCCTTTGAGTTGATAACAACAATTCTTTCAACTCTTTTGTATCATCTTCACTTAATGCAGCTTCGTCAATCACATTAGACGCAATTTGAAAAAGGCTATTGCGCCTAAGCAACACAGAAGTATCACATATTTCACTCACCCTCCTACCCAAGTCATCCATAACTCTGCCAGATTTCGCAGATTTGGTCCACCTCCGCAAGACGTACTGATTGAGTAATTCCATAACCTGTTTTTTTGTGAAATACGCCAACATATGCCTACATGGAATTCCATCACTCTCAAACATCTTACAACTACATTGTACAAAGTTTGATGACTTCTCCAACGAAAGCCTACGACCCTTAGAATGATCACCCTCGTTTACCCTGCGAACATTGTATAAACAGTGAATGTCATCTTTAAATGTACTCTTTACCACATACTTACCACTTTCAACCAGTTGCTCTTGAAACTTGTAAAAAATTGTACGTGTGTACAACTCACTCATCTGGTATTCCATGACCCGCCCAGTTAAAGTTTGTGGCTTTTCATTGATATCCTTATGATCGAACTCTAGTTCATTATGTCGCATTTTTGCAAGTCCCCTATTAAATCGCGTCACAAAATCCAACATTGAGTTTTGAGGAGACACGTACTTCTTGAAAAAGGCATGAGCCCCTTCAACTCTTTGGCTACTAGTCATGTCGACAGAAAAAATGTGTCTGGAAAATGCTGGAACCCATCTCTCGCGGATTTCGTACATCTCATTTAACCAATCATTGGTGCCAAATTTAGCTTTCGCTACAACCTCTGCCCATCTTCTTTCAAACTCGCCAGGGCTCTCAGATTTCCATATACAACTACTCAACTCATCATAATGTTCTTTGTAGGGAATTGGACCTAATTTTTCTGAGAATTTTTTCAATATGTGCCAAATGCAATACCTATGAAAAGTATTGGGAAGCATAACATGAATTGAATTTCGCATGGCCGGATCTTGATCAGTTATGATCATTTTGGGGGGGCTACCCGGCATCGCTTTCAACCATTCCTTGAAAAACCAATCAAAAGCATCAATCTTTTCACCACTTAAGAATGCACACCCGAAAAGAGTTGTCTGCCAGTGGTGATTAACCCCTACTATAGGTGCGAAGATCAAATTGTAGCGGTTCGTATTGTAAGTTGTATCAAACACAACAACATCCCCAAAATATTTATATGACTTTCTACATGTTGCATCCGCCCAAAAACAATGAATCATGACACCATCCTCTTGCTCGAATGTAAAAGTAAAACCGGGATTCTTTTTTTTTCATCCTTAAAATACTCAAACAACAGATTAGCGTCATGTCCCTTTAAAGCACTCCTCCTATCTCTTTCAGCATTATAAAGATCCCGTACTGTACATCCAACATTCTCTAGACCTCCAGCTTCCATCTCTAAATTACTCATTTGTTGCCATGTTGGCACATTAGCTTGTGAAAGTTGTTCTGTTAAATTTCTTTTGGCAAGTGTGAGTACACGATGAAAGTGCAACAAATGCACCTTTCTTGGGGTCGTAAGACCGTGGTTATGACCCTCGACAAATTGGTTAACAACAAACCCCCCCACAACTGACCGGTCTTTCACAACTACCAGTCTCGCACCACAACCAGCTCTAATTAGCCCCCGTTTTCGTACATTCTGTTGATTTTTGGACACTTGATTTCTCCTCAACCCTTCTTTATAACAAACATATTCTTTTCTAATGATTTCACCGTTAGGACTCTTCTTACTAGAATTCAACCGCGTACCAAATCCACCTTCTCTACCATAGTTGTTATAAAAGTTACGAACATCGTCTAAGTTGTCAAAGTGTTGCCCAATTTTCGGTATCAACTCGTTTTTAACTTGCGAAATGTAAAGTTGTTGCGAAGAATTACCAGATGATACCATTTCTATATCTTCTGCACACTGTTGCATCCTATAAACCCAAAAACGAATATAATTAAACGTGACAGAACAATTCTTGGAGAAAAATAATTTTCATTATGCTGATTGTTTGTTTTTTAGCCTTTGAATTGTGCAAACAGTTGGATGAATAAGGAACAAGGTTGAGCTCAATGAGCTCAAAGTGATTCTACCCAGATGTTTGATCATGAAGCATTCAATTTGAAAAGGCAAATAAAAAAAGGATACCAAATAATAAAAAATTACAGCAAAAAGCAATCAATGATGTAGCTAATTGCATATGTACTTCCCCAAAAATTGTCCCATTTTACTGCCTATATGAGAAGTATAGTTCTGACTTCCGAGTAAATGAAATTATCATAAATGTTTCAGATAGAACAGCTGATGCCTTTTTAACAATTAATTTCCGGGCTTGTTTATCCTTTTCCCCTGACACTTGGAAGTTGACAAAGTCTTAAATTAACTAATGCATATATTACTGTCAACGAGAACTACAAATATACTAGTGTAAAAACCATAATAATGGGTCACTCATAATCAGACAAACCATTCTTTTTTATTTTTCTGAAGAAAAAAATTGTAAATTTAGTTAATTAGCTTCTCAAAAGAGCATTCTGAGGTATGTTGTAGCTAATTGCATAAATCTCACTTATTATGTAGGAATGAATGAATTATTATATAAGAGAGAATATGAAAACCAAGAACAGACCTTGTTATATAAGAGAGAATCTAAACCCAGAAACCCAAATCTACAATATGCCACAAATTTCCACGGAACTGGTTCGATTAATTCACTGGTGTCTCTCTCTTCTTCATCCTCGTTGGATCTGGACTTGTGCGGCTGGCTTGCTGTGAGGTCGAACTTTACGCTACCCTTGTCTCTCTCTTCTTCACAGTACAATTTCTAATGACCCGAAACCAGACATAAGACCCGAAATTGTTCCCTTCATTTTTTAGCCGTTCAGATATGACTTGTTCATCCAAGGGTCCTTGTTCAAAGTTCGCATTTTAAAATTTACGAGAGTCCGGACTTGAACAAGTTCGTATATATATATATATATATATATATATATATATAGGAAAATTTTCAAAAGCGAACTCTTAAAAAGCGAACTAAAGACGAACCGTCGTCTTTGGTGTATATGGCGACGATTCGACCCGTCGCCAAAGATTGCATGGCTACGGCGACGGGTCAAATCGTCGCCATAGACACCAAAGACGACGGTTCGTCTTTGGTTCGCTTGTTAAGGTTCGCTTTAGAAAGCTTCCCTATCTATATATATATATATATATATATATATAATTGTACAATAAATTGAATACATTTTATCGATAATATTATGAAATGAAATAATATTCTCAATTATATCAACACATTTTTATTATCATGTTAACATTATTAACTAAATATTTATTATGTTTTGGATTAACTATGAAAGGAAAAATATATTTTTAAATTTATAAAATGAGTCCAAGGGAAGTACCATCTAGAGTTTCTAATCTATGTACTCTAGTTTTATAAAAGATTTTATCTTGAACTTTTAATAAAATCTAACTATATACATGAAAAGTTCTTACAAAATTAATTTGTATGAGATAGTGAGAAGTTTTATTTAGTTTGAGGTTTTATAACACTATTATTATAATATTATAAAATAAGTATAAATTTTTATGATTAAAATTTATTAAATTTTCATTAGTATAAAACCATTATACATATTCCTAAATTATATGAAAATTCATATGTTAAAATATTTTTGTATATTCTTTATATTTATATGGTTGAATTTATCTAAAAAATTATAGGGGATTGACATATCAATTCTATGGAGTATAATAGTTAAATACTCTCTAAGATATTTACTTTTTTCATTTATAAATTTTATCGATAAGATTGGTTTGTGAAATAATATTATTATATATGATGATAAATTTATATTAATATTATATATTGATATATGTAAATATACATATAAAAAAATATAAAATAAAAGATTGATATATAAATATTTTATTTTATCACCTATCATTTACGAATTCATATTTGACATAAAATTAAGGGAGTGTTAATTTAGAGCTAAATGAAGCTGAATGACTGAATGACTGAATTGGTCAGCCTGAAGTGCATTTGTTTTGAATAAAAATCATCTAAATGGCTGAATCAGTCAGATTTTTGGGCTGAATGACTAAGTGTAATTTTTTTGGCTGAATGGACTGAATGACTGCTAAATGAAGTATTTTATATTTTTTTTATAATATTAACTATTATATTAAGTAATATTAAATAAATTTATAATAATTTTGATTTTTTTTTCAAAGTGATAAAATAATAAAAATTTGTTATTCAGATATTTTAGACATATCAATTATTAAATAACTATTTTTATTCAGTATTCAATCATTCAACTCTATTTAGTTCATTCAGATTATTTAAACATTCATTAAGAATTATTTGATTCAATTTTATCAAAAACACCTAAGTGATATATCAATTTTTCTTTTGAAATAGATGAAAGAGTAGGAAGAGTATTTTGGTGATACGTGTGACGTCTCGATATGAGTTGAAATATGCCTAAAAGTTAGAGACTGAAATGGCGACAATTAAATTAAATCAAAATTAATATGGTTGATGCTTACATGACATGACAATGAAAAGCTCAGTCATAATTTACTGTTTTATGGGTCAAATATGACATACAGATAGATAACCATTGCGACCACCATTTAAGTGCCTTGTTGACTGAGTCTGCCGGTCCACTCTTAAAATTAAAGATATATTTTTAAAATAATAATTTTTATAAATAATTTTATATTAATTTTTTTAAATATATCTTAAATATTAATTAAGAATTTATTTCTTGTTCTATGTTTATTAAGTCTATGTCATTGTTAGTTTCATCAACAAAAAAAATTAAAATTTTAATAATAATAATAATAATAATAATAATAATATGACTAAAGAATTATTACAAAAAAAATATAAAATAATGTGTGCGACTTTATTTGGTTACAATTACTATTTACTGGACTCACCAATATATGATGAATTATCTACTAATTAAATTTTAACACATCATTTTATAAATTAAATTATATAAAAATTCTTTGTAAATATAGTAAGACTCTTTAAATAAGAGTGGTGCGATGGTAAAGTGATAGGGAGAAAATAATTAGTGGAAAATTAGAATAATTATGACACTTTGTAATTTTAAGTAAAAATGTATCTTCTTTTTTTAGAAATGGATTTACAAAGTATTATATTCCTAATATTGGAATGAAAAAAATATATTAAAAAAACAATATATGCACTTTCTTTTTTATTAGTTTTAGAAATTTAAATTTTAAATATATTAATTATTTGGAAAAATTATTCATTGACTAGTATAAATAACTATATTCCCATTTATGTTATTTCATTAACACTCCTAATGTTAAGTGATGTTAATTAGTAATGAAAATTTTCCATATTGCTTGATTTGGAACTAGGAAAAATTGCACAGAAGTAATGTAATTAAAATATAGTTTGGAGGTATTTAACTGGGGAAGGGGAAAGAATTGGGTTGGGGGATAGGCATGAGATACTATTTTTTGGGGACAGACTGTTTATCAAAAAATATAAATAATATATTAACAGTATAAATATGGAAAAGTAAATAATATGTTAGATGATAAAATAGTTTATAATTATATATTATAAATTATAATATAAAAAAATAGTTTATAATTACCATACAACATATTAGAACGTAGACAAAATTATATATTCAAATTTGAAAACATTGTCCAATTTATTATTTTCTCATCCTTCGTGTAATATATCACATGATTAAATTAGTTAATATCTCGTAATAAACGATCCCCCATGTTATTTAATTTTTATATGTTTACAAATAAAGAGTACAATAAAAATTATAAACATTTACTTATATTATTTAATTTTTTTATTATTTAAATTCATTTATTTTAATACATTGATATATGAAAAAAACTTGTGCCAAAACACTTGTAAGAATTCTAATATGTATTGCGACATATTTACGTCAAATTACGATTGCGAAACTTATCAATACATACTTTAAAAAATTATAAGAAAACTTCACTTATTATAAATCTGTTCAAAAAAATTATTATTAATATTTATTCACGTAACTAATAATTAAAAATTTTACATAAACATTATATATATATATATTATTATTTTTTCGTTGAAATAGTTACGAGGTGTTCTAGAAAGCTGCACTACGAAAAGAAAAGCCACCATAGGAAAGTCAGCATAGTGGAAAGATATTTAAGTCTGAGAATTGAAATACTACTAAACACTTGGTATGACTTTATTAGATTTATTTATGGTGGTAAGAATAGGATAATAGTAATACCAGTAACAGTCAACTTCTCTTCAATTAAGTTCACATTCGTTAGGCTGAAAAGTGAAAACTATCCATCCATCAATAAAATATTCCAATGAATTAATGCTGTCTACCAAACAAATCATCAGTTTCACGTTTCTCTTAAAAGTCTCAGTATCATGATAAGAATATAGGTCTCTTTGGCCGTAACTTAAAAGTCGGTCAACCAAGTTATAATTTACCTTTTACTATTCAAATATTTGGTTATAATTTATTTTTTCACTTATATAAATTGACTTATAAATAATTTTTTACTTCTCAAAAAATGACTAAATTAAATAGGTTTGACTAAATATAAATACTATTATCCTTATTTTAATAATTTTTATATTTTATTTTTACTTATAAGTCAATTTAGTCAAATATCTTCATATTTTATTTTAACTTAATTTTTGACTTATAAGTTAAAATGGTGCCAAACACTTTTATTTATAAAGTCACCACTTAAAATGACTTTAAATTGTAATTTATAATTCATTTTAAAATAAGTCATCCTTGAACATACCCTATATCCAATGAAAAAAAAAATCTTATTACAAAAAAAAGAAAAAAAAAACACTGCGTGGTACTCCATCTGTCCAACCGTACTTGTCTTATTTTTTTTTTTTCGATTTGTCTAAATTTATTTGTCCTCTTTCTATTTAATACCTTATTTTTTTAATACTACCCTCATTTACTACATGACATATATTGGTAATAATAACACTATTAACTTTGACATTGAAAGCAAAATCATTCTTTTTTTTTATTCTCTTTCTCCTCTATTTTATTATTATAAAAAAGAGTTAGAAGATTAATAAAAACTAAAAAATGATAATAAAATAATTAAGATGAATAATTGAAAAATATTTTTTTTCTTAATAAACATATATTTTTAAATTAGGATAAGTAATTTTACAAATTTGGACGGAGAGAGTATTTTATTTTACTACAGCTAATCATTATTACCGTGCAAACTCTTTTCCCCGCGGCCGCCTTTATTTTATTGAAGGTATCGAAAATCAACATACTCTACTGCGTAATCACCGGGTGCATTACATTAAGTGCAAATAAATGGGTGGATGCACTCATTGTTCACTTTGAGATTTAAAAAAAAATAGTAAAAACTAGTTTGAAGGTAGTAAAAATAGTAAATAGTGAAAACCAAATCTTTATGGCGTACATACTTGAAGGTAGGATCGAAATCCCAAAGTTTAACTTAGTTCAATATGAAAAAACTAGTTTGATCTAGACGGGTCTAAATTTCCTGGCCTAGAAAGGTATAGACAATTTTTTTTTCCATTTCTAATGCTACGTTTGGATGAGAGAAATAAAATTGGTGAAAGAATGGAATAGATAAGGGAATGAAATGGTAAGTGAAATGATTCATTCCATTCATATTTGAAATGAATCATTACATACTTTTCCTCAATGAATAAAATTCATAAATTTGGTTGGAATGAGAATGAGTCATTCTATTTCAATAGAACAACTAAACACATTTTTATTTTATTTAATGAGAATTAGTCATTTTATTTCTACCTTAATTTTTGTAATCCAAACGTAATATAAAAGATTAGTTCGATTTTGGAATAGTAGTTACAAATGGAGGGAGGGCTTGACTTAGAATCTGAAATTGTTTAACCTGAAACTTGGATTGGGCTTGACATGAGCCTGAAAGTCTGAAATGTCAAAAAACTTCGTCAATCCTTCTGTCTATTTTTTACTATTTTACCTCTCCCTATATAAGCTAATTTTTGAGGCTATTTTGGTTCACTTAATTTTAACAATTATATTTATTTGTATTCAATATATATATATATATATCCATCAATCTATGTAATATATACTTTCAAATTTCCATATAATGAGTTAACTTATATAAACTTTACATTTATATTCTATATTATATCTACAAAACTCTATATTATATACACATGAATATTATATCTAATTTTACCATTTTATTACTATGAAAAAAGCAAAGATTAATAGAAATCACCTATTAAAGTTAGCAAAACCTTAAAATTTGATACAAAAAATTAATTAGCTATTAATTCATAAACAAATATTTGGCATGAGAACTCCAGTGCTTGATCCACCTATATTTTTACAAAGCGATTGTGCTGCAGCCTGTTTGTTCATATAAGTTAGCTTTACGTCTTGTAATTTGATCCCTCTGCATGGATTGCTTGGACTGCAATCAAATGTAACAGCAACTTGTGTTGCTGATGTCCCTTGTATATTTTTGTATAGCACTTGACTAATCTTTACTCCTGATGTCTGCAAATATGTAACGAAAAACAAGAAAATTATGAAAATATTAATTACTAACCTAAATAAGAAGCTCAAGAGTTAAATTTTATGAATTTTCTAAAATTGTATGAAATAGTGGAACAGAAAATATTAAGCATTTGCAGGTGTCCAGAAACAATTAAAGGACACATGCATTTAATATAATCTTGTCAATAATATTTTCTTGTTGAAAAATTTAGTTTTCAAATTTAATAGTACAAAAATTGCATGTTTTAGACAGACCTTAACATGAATAGAAAAGGTCAAACAATAGTTTCATTTTAAGAGAAACGTATCAATTTAAAATAGTTTAGTATTAGTGTTGAGAATTTTGACATATTTAACAAGATTTATATACGAGTTAGTACTCCTGTTGAAAGTCTTGAGACAAATTTTTTTTTTTTTTGAAAACATCTTGACACACTTAATTAAGCAAATTTTGTTAGTATTTAATTTGTTTAAATTAAGAGAAATGATACATTTTGCAATTTTATGTATCCACTCTTCTCTTGTCAATTATGTGAATAACTGTTATCGATAATCTTTTTACGTGGTTGGCCAACTTATAATTTTATTATTGATATAAAACCAGTATTGACCATTCGGTATTTTCGACAACAAATGTTATCCGCTCAAATGGGTTTCACATATATAGATTAGATAGCTACAATAATTATGATATATTTACACTTATGTCTTTTATTTATCTTCTTATCTTGTATAACAAACACATGTATATAGCTGGGTACGTGTATTCGGTTGTTAAAGATATTGAGAAAACATTTATACTCACTTTAGTTTTTATTATTCTCTCATTCTAAGTACCAGAGAAAAGAATAGGAAAGGCAAGGACGCTGAAGCGTAGGCAAAGCAAGTTCAGTCAAATTTAATTGATCGAGACTGACGAGGGAGGACTTCTGACTCCTAAAGACGGACAATTCCTGAGTTTTAGTGAGTGACAGGCTAAGGGGTGAGATGAAATTAAGAAGGTGGACCTCCCTCCCGTAACAGTCGCAGATAGGCCGACCTGGACTCCCGAGTATACTCACCAAAAATGAGAGGTTGTAATTACGCACAAAACTTTCGCAAATACAAGAATTTAACTTATTTTCTACTGTCAAAACTGTTAAGGGCCTAACTTTTGTAGGGTGTTTATAAGGGAGAAAATAGACCAATTCGAAGGGAATTTGATAATTACCTGCCGGGGACAACTTTGGTTGTTGGGGCAATAGTTTTGATCGATAATAATTGGATTTTCCACGTTTTTCATTACAATGTTCCGATAGGCAATGTTCTTCACAAATGAACTGCTTGGCCTGGCCCAAGTCTTTATTCGTAGCCCGTTATCCGATCCGGTGAAGAGTGAGTTTCTTAAGGTCACATTTTCAACACCAGCTTCATTCAGTTCCTTTCCCAGGCTGCCAATGCTGTGAAATATAGAACATAAAACATGATTGTTATGTACTTAAGCATTATATAAAATAGCTAACACTAATTGTATAGAATAGCTTGCATTGTGTAATTAGATTATGGGTTAAGCTTCATAGTTTCTCGACAATTGTAAGGAATTTGGCTATATGTTGCGATAAAATATTGTGATTAGATACAATGACACATTATAGAGATAAATTGCGATAAAATATTGTGATTAAATACAATGACACATTATAGAGATAAATATAGACGCATGAATAATTTGATTTGTTTACTCGCAGTAAAAGTCGGAACATTTTTGTAGAAAATATATGTTTAGATGGTTTTTGATTGAATTACAAGGCCATTTCGTGGACCTAAACCTAGGTTATAACTATTGTTTTATTAAACTAAATATCTGAGTTAATAAAGCATTTCATGACCCAAAAGATAAACGACTCTGTTGACTCATAATAATAATAAAAAAAAGATTAGGGCTTGCAAAATATTGGACAGGCCTAGCTCGCAAAACTATCAAAGCCGCGCTGGGCTGTTTGATTTATTATTGGGACTACTTTTCTACTTCCTCAGTTTTACGCAATGAGTATCATTATAAAATTTACAAATATATTAAGGATATATTTTATTTCACGTTTACCCTTAACGAGTTTCTTAGTTGATTTTATTTTTGTGAAATAAAAATATTTAGCAAATGAAACTATTTTTATAAAGAAACGAAAGTAGTATTTAACTAGCATTTAAGTCTAAGAGTATCATCTACCTTATTGTTTCTCTTTTAATTCCTTAACCTAGCCTATCATGAGTTATAGTTATCAATTATCACAACTGTTATTATTTTTGAAATGTGATTGTTGTTATAATTGACCTTCTTTCTGAATATCTGTTAGTTTGTTTGAAATAATTATCAGTTCAATTCTTTGTATTATAATCTTTTCAACTATTGAAACATATTACAGTTTTAATATATTTCAGTCTATTAGACTGTTTGATAAATAATAATAATATTTTTGAATTAGATGTTTCAATAAATAGTAGGAGCTATCAGATATAAGAATATGAACGAGACATTTTTTTGTGTGGAACAGAGGGAATACGTATAAGTTAAATTTAAATTACCTAACGCCATGTCCAGGGCCGCATTGTATACGTTCCATCCACAAGTTCTTGGTGGCTGGACCAATTGATATACAATCATCCCCCGTTTTAATGGTACTTGTAGTGATTGTAACATCCGTTGAGCCTTGAACATGAATGCCATCTGTGTTCGGACTTAGGTCCGGAGCTATAATTTTAATGTTGCTAACCTTTACATGGTTGCAACTGTTGATCACTAGGTGACTTAGTTGGCTGTTTAGTGATGTTAAACCACTAATCACAACGTCATTAGCCCAGTTGAATGTTATTGACTGCATTCATAAACAAAATCTTGTTAATCGATAATCAAAAACTAAGTGTTACATATTGTATAAGAGTAATGTTGTACTGACAAAAGAATTCAACAGTTAATCTAACAGCCTTTTGATGACTAAATAAATGGATACTATAAGTGAATACAATATAATTTGTAAGGTTGTGATCGTTTATAATCATTAAACCTACGTGTCCATATATACTGAATTATGAACTAATTATAGTTTAATATATCATTTTATAAGTGACTTTTTGTGTGTATATATATAACTGCATAGAGTAAGACATACCCTAGCTCCAACCAGGCAATTCTTTCCGGACCTCCGACAATCCCAAAAGCCAGCTCCTTTTGCATCAATATTCCCACCAAGTACTGTAAGCCTATTAACCTTAATGAACAAAATCCAATAGCCAGAATTTCCAAGGGCACGATAATCCATAGGAGCCACAATTGTACCATCAATTTTCACCGTAATTTTGTTTTTGCATGGGCCTCTAAAAACAGCTTCTTTAATCAAGAAACGTGCTTTAGGGACGTACATTGTGGCTGGCTGGACTGAACTACAAGCTGATGCCCATGCTTTAAGAAATGGCTGGGTTGAGTCCGTTTTGCCGTCGGGTTTTGCCCCGAATTTGATGACATTGGCGGTGTAGGCTCCGTTTGAGGGGCAGAATAAGGTTATAAATGAATGGAAAATAATGCAAGAGATTATGAACTTAGCCATTTCCAGGGGCGTAGCCAGGAATTTTAACGGGGGTGGGCTAAGAATATTATAATAATGCTAAAATTGAGTGGACTATAATAAACACACAAAAAGATAAGAATTTTATATTCATAATATGACATTTTAAGCAACCTAACGAAGTGGTACCCTACGATTCTTAAGAGAATCAAAATCAGCTACTAGAAAATCTAAATTGATATCTTCAGCAAGTTCTCTTTCAATGTTAAGAATCATGCAATCTGCAAGAAAGTCATCATCCATCTTGTTACGCAACATTGTTTTAACATGCTTCATAGCTGAAAATGCTCGTTCTGTCGTTGCCGTAGAAACCGGAAGAGTTAAGACAAGACGAATCAATCGATCAATCAAAAGATAGATTTTGTTCTTATTTGTTTCAGCTAATCCTTCGCATAGTTCAGAAATGGTAGACATATTTTGAAAATTCTGATGATGGGGGACATCAAGTTCATAATGTTGCAACTGGCTTCGCAAATTACGTATCTCATCCTTAGTGAAATCTTCGGGATAGAATTTCTGTGCAAGACTACAAATATCGTCAATTTTAAATGATTTGAAACCATCCATAGGATTCAAAGCTGAGCTGAGAATAAGGAGCTCCATAGCTCCTTCAGAGAATCTATGATTTAACTCCATCAATTGAAAATCTATTGCAGCGTTGAATAAATCAAACTGATAATAATGACCCACGGTGATTTTATCACGTTGCTGACAAGAACGACCTGTACCCATCTTATAAGAGGCACTCATATCAGGCATATCAATACCATTCTCGTTGCAAAATGATTCCACCCTCGAAAAAAAAGAACACCAACCATTATCTCTGAGGTTCTGCAAGAGAGATTTTGTAGTTGAGACAAGATTCATAGCATTTACGATGTCTTGAGTTTTTTGTTGCATTGCTTGACAAAGTAAATCTGTGATTCCCATCATCTCATTCAACAAATGTAAGATAAATACAAATTTAAATTCTCCCATTGCCTCATACACACCCATTGCTTCCGCACGTATAGATTGTTTTTGCCCACTCGTTATAAGATTTTCAATAATTGCACGAGATAGAGCAAATAGATCTATTAAGCTACTCACAGAACGAAAATGAGAGCTCCAACGAGTAGCACCTGCTCTTTGCAAAGTCTTGATTTGAGTGGCCCCTCTACCAGTCTCAACTTCACCCGTTCCTATCTTATTAGCAAATTCAATTTCTTGAGCCAATTGTAACTCACCATGGCGCTTGGGAGAAGCGTGACAAGGTTGACAATAGAATTTAGCTTTGAATAAAATAACCATATCTCATGCACATCTTTAGACGCCGCAACTAATGCGAGTTGGAGTTGGTGGGCGAAACAGTGAACGTAATAAGCATAAGGACACTCTTTTATAAATAATGCTTGCAATCCATTCCAAGCCCCACGCATGTTGCTAGCACCATCATATCCTTGACCTCTCATGTCATGAATTTGGAGATCATAAAAATCAAGCAACTTTGATATTGCTTCTTTAAGAGTTAAGGCAGTGGTATCTTTAACACTCACAATTCCAAAGAAACGTTCTCGAAGCAAACCACCCTCGTCAACAAATCTTAAGACAATAATGGAAGTATAAAGTATAATGGAAGTATAAAGTATTGCTGCCTGCTGAATGGAACTATGGAACAATAATTTTTTTTGGGCCAGGCTGATTGAAGAATGAAGACTACTAATGCTTTAATTAATTTTTTTTGGGCCAGGCTGTAGCCCACTCAGCCTACTCTATCCTACGCCACTGCCTTTAGTGAAGACTGAAGAGTGAAGACAAATTGTTGTTGGAAATTTGGAATTGCAGTTGACAAAGCTTGAAAGCCACAAACCCACAGCAACCCACCTCTCAAGTCTCAGCTCTGCGGCTCTGCCCGTCTGCTTCTTTCTTAGATCTGTGTACTGTGTACATAAAAGAAGAAGCCCTTATCTTCTTAGTCATATCTATGTCACGTGCAGGGGTATAATGTAAATATAATATTTAATTAGTTGCTGCCTGCTGAATGGAACAATAATGGAAGTATAATTTATAAAATATTGTTGGTCTGCTGCTAAATGCCTAAATTGTTGCCTGCTGAATGGAACAATAATGGAAGTATAAAGTATAATGGAAGTATAAAGTATTGCTGCCTGCTGAATGGAACTATGGAACAATAATTTTTTTTGGGCCAGGCTGATTGAAGAATGAAGACTACTAATGCTTTAATTAATTTTTTTTGGGCCAGGCTGTAGCCCACTCAGCCTACTCTATCCTACGCCACTGGCCATTTCAGTAAGGAGAGAGGAGAGAGAGATGTTTGGTGAGTACATCTGTACATGCAAAATTGTTGGTATATATATAGTGTTGAGGTTTGAGTTTATTTCTTTTTAACTTTTGTTTTTATTTTTTTTGTAGCTTGTGTTCGGTTATTAATTAAATTAAAGAAGTGGAGATAGACGTCATGGCCTACTTCAGTCTCAAGGAATGATACGTACGGTGCATGTGATGCGCTTAGGTAAAAGAAAAGATACGTACATCTATACATAAAAAAAGTATATTTGTATTAGATTATATTGTTTGATTATAGACGGACGTACGTTTACTTTATGTGTTATATTTGTTTGTAATAACGGTACATGAGATTTGATTACTTATACTAATCTCTTATATGATATTATTTTAGCATAAGATTAGTCCTAACGTTATAATTCCATGGACTATTGATTTTATTATTTAATTTTCAAAAACTCTATGTGAACATAAAAATTAGACATAAAAATTGAACATTAGTGTATTTGAATTTTATTTATTTATATTTTAACCCCCAATGATGAGTAAAAATATACATAGGTAAAATTCAAATACACTAATATCATTTTCATGTCCGCCTAAAAAAACTCTATAATTTTTAATTTTTATGGACACTTATGATCAAGGGATTACCTAATTAAGTCAAATAGATCAAACAATGAGAGTTTAACATCCATGGGAATCTAGTCAAGTTTGGAAACCATTTGTATATAAATTTATAGTATAAGAAAAAGATTCACGATCTGTGTTAATCACAATAATCAACAATTTATCGAACAGTTGAACATATAATATTTAGAATTATATCATCTGTTTAACTGTTTAATATTTTTTCATATATGTTGAGTGAATCTTAATATAAAAACGAATTTACTGATCAGCTATTAGAGACACTGTTTTTAATCTATATAGATACACATTTCATTTCTCATTTCCATGTGATAGAAGACTGGTAGTAGAGACTTGAGATGATGCAAATGCATGAACGTGGAACTAGAGACGTATATTTACTTTTTGAAATTTTTATTACTTGTCAACGCGCGTATTATATAGTACTTACAGTCGTACATGCATGTATTTAATTTGCATGATAGGATATCAACGGCTTGTTTCACACTCTCAAAATGTAGCAAGCACGTGACACATGGAGCTACACCGGAGCATAAACAGGCGGCTTGATAGCCGGTTCTCTAGCTAGCTTAGATAATAATTCCTCCCTCTTTAAAAAGATAATTAAAACTATAATTTTTTTTATTTAAAAAAAAATAAATTGCATAAAATAAATGATAAATATGTTATTTAGTGGGGTTCATTAATATAAAAAATAAAAATACTCATCACTTTATATAATCTTATGGGCAGGGGCGGATCTAGGAATTATTCCCAGCTGGGGCGGATGATTACATATGCTTATAATCAATCATGCATGGGCTAAAAATTGTCGACTAAGTTTTTTTTATCTGCGTGAATCAAATTCCATCTGAACCTTCATTTTCAAATAAAAGTAATCCGAGCCATTGGTTTCAAAAATAAGATTCCAAATTACTATTTTACCCCAAGCTCAGAATTTCTATAAATAGGAGGCTTTCCTTTCAGTTTAACTTACCAATTTACAAACAAAGGAAAAGCTTACACTACTTGCCTACATACTCTCTCTCTAAAAAGAAGCTTTCTCTCTTCTATTCAAAGTTCTGATTATTTGCAGAAGAAAAAAATTGGTCAAAATATTTGAGATAAGTTATTGAACTGTTTTATTTGAATTATCTCATACTTGTTTAGATTTATAGATATACAAATATAAATTTTTATACATACATATATATATATATATATATTATCTATTTATATCATATAAAAAGTCAGTACTTAAACACCGAGACTATAGCGGAGATATTCTTCTTAAGTGAGTGAATTAGCCGAACGAGGACTCAAAGTCTTAAGTGGCCTTTTATTGATATAGTGTATTTATATAAATATCATAAAGTAGGTCAATACTTAAACACCGAGACTACAGCGGAGATATTCCTTTTAAGTGAAGGAATTAGGCGAACGAGGACTCAAAGTCTTAAGTGGCCTATCGAAAATATATATATATATATATATATATATATATATATATATATTAGTTATGAAACTATAAATTTGGTCAGTACTTAGACACCGATAATATAGCTGAGATATTCCTCTTAAGTGAGGAAATTAGCCGAACGAGGGCTCAAAGTCATAAGTGACCTTATTTAACGTATTTACTTCATAGATCAAATATATTATTATATATATATCTTTGAGTGAAACAAATTTATTTGTTATATCAAGTAGTGTTTAACTAATTCATTTATTATACTTGATATCTGTCATCACAAGTATTTGAACTTAAACTTTTATTCATAAAATACTTGTTGCACATCGTAAAAGTTATTTAAAACTTTTATTTCGAAACTTAAAGTTATATTTGTTTAAACCATAAAAACACATTCTTTATTTTCATAAAGAATAAGACAATCGTTTCTAAACCTGTTTAACCATAAAAACACATTATTTATTTATAAAGAAAAAGGACTCTTTATGGAACTGCATTAATCTGTATACCTGCTTATCTGAGACGTATCAACTATAAAAGTTATTTGAACTTTTATACATATATACTAAACTTTATTTGCTTACCTTAGAAGCAAATTCAAACCGAACTTTTGTAAAAAGGGAAAAAGGATAGAGTTAGTTTATTTTATGTACCTGTAAGAAAGACAAGTAAATCTTTGACCAAGAGCAGAGTCTTAGAGAGGTCAGCTGGGAGTTGGGTCTCTAGTGTACTTGTGAGGTGAGGAAGAAGCTGTCGTTTCTAGACCAGATCATAGAATAGTTCTGAACTCAAAGAAAATGTACAACTAAACTTGAGGAATGAGCTAAGAGCTTACTGTCTGAAATAGTTAGTTGTGAATAGTTGTAAGTTTTATCTTTAAAACTTTGTAAAGGTTTCTCCGCTTATTAAAGTAGTATTTATTACTGAAAGTAATAGGATCTCAAGTCTTGGAGAGGAGCTTGAGACTGAATGTAACAACATACCCGAGCTGTATGTTGTGAACCAGATAAATCTCTATGCATTGTGTGATTGAATTTTTACTATCTTGTTTATTAAATTCTGACACTGCATATTAATCTACTAAAAATTCAAAAAGACCTTAGATAAATTTTTAAAACGATAATAATATATTCAACCCCCCTTCTAGATTATTATTGGACTTTCAATTGGTATCAGAGCAGTGCTTTTTAACTTATTTATTAAGTGAATACAAACATATCTAAAAGTAAATCCATCTATGGCCTACAATGCTATTGGTTGCGGAGAAGGACTCTCAATGTCCAGACCTCCACTATTGGATGGGACAAACTTTGCCACCTGGAAGAATATATTCAAAATCTGTGCCAAATAACAAGGAATCAAAGTTTGGATGGCAATAGAGCGAGGCGTAAAAATTTTCACAAAAATTAAAGGTGAAAAGATCGTTGAGAATGATATTGATGAGTTCACCACCGAAGATGAAGAAGCTATGAATATAGCTTCTAGAGCCGAACAAGTGCTAACTAGTGCTCTCATTCAAAAAGAGTACAAAAGAGTTAGCAATTGCAAGAATGCAAAAGAAATTTTGGAAAAATAGATTATAACCTATGAAGGAACTAATCATATCAAAGAAAGTGTTTATGGTAAGCAGTTAGTCTGACTATAATAATAGTTGCAGTATGAAGAATTGCATGCCCGTAATTAATATAAGTGGGCAACTTAGCCCTCGAAAATAATTAGCGTGCAATAAGTTGGAGTCTTTTTATTAATGATTCAGCTAAGTCATTTTGTGTATGCACATGAGGTACAGGATGTTCGACAATGATTCTAATTGTCATGCAATAATCATCAAATATTTTTGAGGATAATTCTGCTATATTATCTAGTTGGATTGACTTAATGAGTGGTCTGAGAGTTGAGCTCGTAATTTGATTATCTAAGCAAGGAGTTTTCCAAAAACAACATTTCTAGTAGAAAGTAGGCACACATAAGACCATCTAGTTGAATCATCTATTAAAACATAAATGTCTAAATAGTCTAGATGATGGATGAATGAGTCCACAAATATCTCCTTGAACTCTTTCTAAAAACCTTGGAGTTTCTAGATGAACTTCTATTGGAGATGGTTGAACAATTAACTTTCATAATGAACAAACAGAACAAAGGAAATCATTACTAGGAAAACCTTATGATTTTTAAGAGGATGCCTAATAGAGTTTTCTATAATACGATGCCTAGAGGTGTTTAGATGACCTAGTCGGTCATGCCAGAGCATAAAAGACTTTGGGTCTACAACTTTTGGAACCATAACAGAGTGAGACTCAATAGCCCACATGTTCATAACATATAACCTAGATGAAATGGAAGAAAGTTTTTCAAAAATCTGCTTATAACCTAAAATAATGGTGGTGATGAGAAGATATTCTTTATCATTTTCACTTGTAGTTTCTACATGAAAATCATTGAGTTGGATATCTTAAAAACTAAGCAAGTTTCTTTTGAATTCTTTAGAATATAAAACAGTTTTAATGAAAAATTGTGTTTTATTTGGTAACACGAAACTAACTTTTTCATAACCTTCGACTAAGTTTGATGCTCTAGAAATCGTTCTGACATTTTTCTCAGCTTTAATTAAGTGTAATATTTTTCACTTTGTAGGATTGTGTGGGTAGTTCCACAGTCTACTAGACATGTATCACCCATATCCATTTTGGTTAGTTTGTTTATATACGAAAATCATAAGTGAGACACATAATTATAAAAAAGGACATAAATTTATTCATAAAAAACTACAGATGCAATACACAATATTTTGAAAAGAAAAACACTAAATCAACATTACACGCAAAACACATTACTTTAAAAGAAAACAATTATCAAGAAGTTAGTTAAGATCCCAACGGATACTCTCATTGGTTTCATTCGGGTCACTAGTTCTTACTCTGTCATTAGTCCTCATCGGGACACTAACAAAGTTTGTTACCATCACTTTGTTTTTCTTCTTCTGGGATGTTTGGTATAAGTCAAACAAATATTTTCGTGTACGACAAGTACGTGACCAGTATCCCTCCACCCCATATCTATAACAAAGGTTTTGTTTGCTTCTTGCTTGTGGCGCCTTATCTTTATTCTTGTTTAGTTTGCCATCTTGCCACTTCTGGTCGCTTGTATTATTATATGGTTTCGACCATTTTTCCGAGCATAATTTTTCTTGTTTTTATTTCCCTTATTTTCACGTCTATTCTGTTGGAAAGATATATTGTTCACTTCCGGTATAGGAGCAGAGCCTATTAGGCGTGCTTGATGATTGTTCATCAACAATTCATTATTTTTCTTTACAACGAGGAGGCAAGATATTAAGTTGTTGTATTTTGTAAATTTGCTTTATTTATATTGTTGTGAAAGGATCATGTTATTAGGATGAAATGTTGCAAGTGTCGCTTCCAACAATTCTTCCGCAGGAACTTGTTCATCATATAAGGCTAGCTGGGTGATTATTTTGAATAACATAGAATTATATTCTGCAATCAACTTAAAATCTTGCAACCTCATATTATGCCAGTCATGCCAGGCATTAGGTAAGAAAATCACATTTTGGTGGTTAAATCTTTTCTTTAATTTTGGTCCACAAGCTTAGAGGACTTTTGATAGTAAAGTACTCAGCTTTTAAACATTCATGAAGATGATGATGGAGAAAAATAATGGCCTTAGCTTTTTTTTTCCATAGAGGCTTTGTTTCTTGTTTCAATTATTTTTCCTAAGCCATTAATGCTAAGAAGTAACTCGGCATCAAGGGCCCATGACATATAGTTTTTTCCATATACTTCTAATGTAACAAATTCTAATTTTGCGAGATTTGCCATTTAATTCTGAGTTCAAACACAAAAAAACTTCCATTATATATTTGAATGAATAATCATTATGAACGAGAATTTACATAAAGGTTTAGTATAAAAATTACACTAAAAATAGGTTAAGGGCCTCATTGGTGTCTTCATCGACCACTACTTATTCCCTTCCCCTCCCCTCGAAGAAATCTAGGGCATGAGACCACTTGAGCATAGTGGAGCATGTCAGGTCTCAAACCCACAAATGTGGGGATTTTGTCTGACTCCTAATCACTAAGCCACCACCTTAAGCGGTGATAAAATACTGCAGTGTAAATATATAATTGTTTACATTAATAACTGAATCATTTATTTAAAATCTAATCAATAACTAATGTATATATAAATATTAATATCCATATAATGAACATATATATGTATAGAATTATAAATGGATTATTATCAAGCATGTGGTAGTCCGCGTAGACAGGTTATATCTAAAAAGTATAATAACAATGTATTCCTAAATTATTATAAATGGATTTTCACTAGGAATGCGATAGTCCATGTAAACTGATTATCTCCAAAAAAAATATAATAATTGATAAAAAGGTTCCAACTAAGTCTTAGCTAGTCCTCTTACGACAAATGGTACCACTATAGATGATAAAATTTCCAGTAATAGGCGGCAAAGCCAAATCAAATAATTTAATGGCAAAATAATGAGATCGACGACAATGCCGGGCCAGTAGTAGATGAATTGATTTTACCATCTCACTTGGCTAGAGGTTCGTGCTGATAACGTGTTTTAGAACAAAAGAAATTTAAAGATGGAATGTACTGATTTTTATTATACTTTCTCAATGAAATTCTATAGAAATTCTTTCTTTCAATTTTTCTCTTTTCTTCCGGTGTCCTTTATTTAGTTTCTGCATCTGAATTTATTGGCGGAGGGGGAGGGAAGAAAAGAAGGAACTGAGTTCCTTGTTTATCGATGTACGCATGCTTGGCAAAGGGAGAGCTAGGAAGACGGAAAGAGGAATAGGGGTCAAAAGTCAGGTATAGGCAATCACCCCCATACCCAGGCTATCAGCTCAGGGGTTGTAGAAGCATCGAATTGTTCAAAAATATATCACAGTATCATAATATTTATTATTTCAAACCATCCCATTTATCACCTATAATTAATTAAATTAAAATATAAGAAGAGTAGGGATGATAATAAGGCAAGGAGGGTCGGGTTTAATAGTTTTCATCCCCAACACTACAAAAAATTGGTCATAGGTGACGAGATTATTCCCAACGGCACAAAGTCCATCGCTTTTGACCTCATTCTCGACGGCATAGCTGTCGCCAATGACATCCGTCGGCATTGACTAATTTCGGCCGAGAAGATTATGGGCTGGACGACAAGTCCGTCGATATTAAGTATGGGCCGTCGAGATTGGGTTTTGGGATTTGGCGGTAAGAGTTCGCGCTTTAGGGAAAAATTATAATCCCTAATTCTTTTTCCCTCTTAATTAAATTTCCTCCCTCATTTCTTTTTTCCTCTCAAATTTCTTTCCTCCCACATTTCTTTGTTGCGACATCTTCTCCTCCCCCCAATTTCCCCCACCCCATTTGGTCTTTTCCCATTTTGACAGTTGCAACATGACGGCGTGTGGTAGCACACGCGACTGCCCAGGGCGACGACACAGGGGCGAGCTTAGTTGGGAGTGGAGGTGAGGGGTGCGGCTTTACGGTGAGGCAGAACTCGCGATTGTTACTATTAACGGGCAACTCCCTCTTCTTCTTTATGTACTTCTTCTCTTTTACCTTCCTTCTCTCTCTCTTTGACTTCAATCTCTCATCTATCCTCCCTCCCTTTTTGATTTCCACAAATTGCAAGTTTAGGGGTTGTTTTTTACCCCAAAAATTTATTTTTTTGGTTTTTATAATTTTTTTAAAACTTCTTTTTATAATTTTTTTAAAACTTATTTATCGCAGATTGGTACAATTTCGCAGCTTGTCGCCGACGAAGTGGTCGGTGCCGTCAGCAAGACTTGTACTACCCCTTCGCTCGCCTTACCATACTCTTTCAGGTTTGATCTCTTTGCTGAAATTAGAAAGATTTTTTTTAATTATGTTTATATTATTGAGCTTATGGTGTTTGTGTCTGATGTTATTTGTAATTGGTAAAGGGTACAAGTAAAATTGATGCACAACTTCTTTGAACATGTTTTAGGGTATTAGGGATTTTGAACTGATTAAGACATAGATTTTGATATAATATATAATCAGGAAAATTGAGTCAATTCTGTGCTAAAAGAGAGACATTATGGGTGCTTTGAATTATAAATTAAAATTTGAAATATATGGATTTGTAAGTTCCCATAGTTTATACTTGGTTTTAATTTTTTATGATAGATATTTTAATTAATTTTAACACATAACTTTTCCACCTTGGCATTCAAATGGAGTACTAATTATGTGTTGTTTGCTATTATTTGGTGCGCATAAGTAGACAATTGAATAAATATAAACTCTTTTTATTTTATTTTAATCTAGTATAAATGGAGTACTAATTATATGTTGTAGGAATTTGCATTAATCTAGTTATTAACTTATGTTGCAAACATATTGACGTGGCTTAACTTGTGTTGCAATGTTCTTTGAAATTTCAATAGACAAACTATGGCCCTATGTTTTGCAAAACTAAATAGACAGCATTTTCTCTTGTTGTAATGTTTATGGCATTATGGGTGCTTTGAATAAAAAAGTTTGCAACATAAGTTAATAACTAGATTAATTATGTTTGCAACATAGGGCGAAATTATTCCAAAAACATAGACAAACTTATGATTGCAACATAGATAAATATAGGTTAAGTTGCGAAACATAGGGCCATAGTTTGTCTATTCAAATTTTAAAAAATATTTTCAACTTATACTATAAAGTAAGAAAACAAAAAGAAAGGATATGCTTGGGATTTTAAAATAGATCAATAGTTCTTTTTCCTAAGAAGGTTGTATATATATGACTAATCATTCTCTATAGGATCGACTCTTACTTGCACTACTATATAAATATTTTTCACAGTAAGGTTTTAATTTTGGTTGCCTGCGACAGCACACCAATAACGTATTCCAAGTATCTATGACGTGTTATGTCTATGATTTTGTGTCGTTTCGACGCCCAGGGCGAGTTTTGGTCTATATTTTGCTAAGTGTTCTTTAATATATGCAAGTTCGACAAACGAACTGAAAGTTGGCCTCCGGATCTCGGAATCGAGTCCCGTAAGTTGTAATGTATTCCAAATATGTAAGAGGTGTTATGTCTATGGTTTCGTGTCATTTTGACGTCCGGGGTGAGTTTTGGTCTCTTTTTCGTAGATTTTTCTAAGTTTTCTTCAATATATGTAAGTTAGGCAAACAAGTTGATAAATCGGCCTCCGGAGCTCGGAATCGAGTCATGTAAGTTATAACGTGTTCCAAATATTTATGAGGTACTATATCTATAGTTTCATGTCATTTCGACCCTCGGGACGAGTTTTGGGATATTTTTCAACTATTTTTCTAAGTTTTCTTTACTTTATACAAATTCAGCAATAAGTCGGATAACTATATGTTTGACAGTTTATACTTAAAATATAATTACAACTTAAAAGATATACATAAAGACATATATTAATATCATCCATTCCTTAGTGCTTATATCATTTACTTTTTCCTTTTCTTAAATATAATTTAGATCAAAAAGTATATGTATATATACAAACACATCGCAACATTAAAGCCTGGATGATATTTTTGTTAATCCACTTCATGTACGAGTTGTAACAAATTTTGTATAATGATCAAACTGGTCTAGCAACTCCCAGAAGGGTTAGCATAGAATTCAACCTAGTTAGCCCTTGATTCATTTTCTTACAAAGCTTTTTACAGTTATATACTTGTTAACAAGTTAATTTACAAAGTTGCTGCATCGTCAAAACCATATATATATATATATATATATATATATATATATATATCTTTGAAACATCATTAACAACGGGGTCATTGGCGACGGCTTGTTCGTCACTAATGAGTTATAGCGACGATTTTAGCGACGGATTTTTGATCATTTTAATAATAAAAATAAATACTCATTACCGACGGACCATCAGTCATTGGCGACAACCAACCCGTCTCTAATGACCGAATAAATTTAAATAGTCATTGGCGACGAACAGTCCGTCGGCCCTGCTGTCGCCAATGGGTCATTAACGACGGGCTGCCGTCGCTAATGACCACAATACCGACAGCAGTCGACGGAAACCAAGGACGACGGGAGTGGCGACGGGCATTGTTGTTGCCAATGACCTCATTGCCGACGGCAGAGGGGTCATTAGCGACGACAATGTCCGTCGGCAATGACCCTTTTTTTTTGTAGTGCCATTTCCATCAAATAAAAATTATCTGTCCTCGTCTCATCTTATCTTCGTTAGCGAATGAAAATCTCCATTCCCGCAGGAAATCATATAAATTATAGCAGCGTTTGGTATTGCCTCACGTGCTCGACTAAATTTAAACGAGAAAAAAGCGCGAGAACTTGAAATGAATGATAAGGAACTAAGAACGTAGAGTAAAATGTAAAAGTGACCCCTGTACTATAAAGGTATTTGGATATTGCGCCCTTTTTTTAATCAATGCAAAACAAACCCTTTATTATCTAAAAATTTGGATTGTGAACCTTATTGTGCCATGTGGCGTTGACTTGTACACATGACACGTTGACATGTCAATTTATACACCATTGGGCTAAAAATATCTATTCTCTCAAGATTCAAACTTAACACCTCATACTTCCAACACTAACAAAACATTGATTATCAACTAAGCTAAGAATTAATGTTATTTTTTAGAAAATTATTACTAACACTAATAGTATTAGTACAACTTTATTACTTATTAGTAATATTATTAATAAGTTGTTAGTAAGTACTTATTAGTTATTAATAATTTTCTTTAACATTTATGATATTGCTTACTTGGATAAATACTTATAATATATTATCTTAATAATATTACTTATTAGATATTAGTAAATATTAATGGTATTAGTAATATTAATATTCTAATAGCATTACTGTTATAGTCTACATTACTGTTAAAAAAATGAACCTTATTTAATTTTATTTTTTATTTTATTATTTTTTTAACAAAAATAATAATTGAAGTAATGTATGCTAATAAGAATAATTTATGATAATAACAATAATACAGTAGTTATAATAAATAAATAATTTAATCTTATACCGTATATTTTGTTAAAATAATAAGTACTTTATTTATTCACTATATTTAAATGATTTTTTAGATTTCATCTTTTGTAATAAGTAACTCCAGTGAAATTGGAGAGGTAGAATTAATAGAATAATAAATAAATAAACAAATAATAAAAATCCTAAGATGATTCTTATTCACAGTCTTGACTCTTCCCACCAATTTCTACGGGAGAAACTAGGCAAAGAGAAAGAAAAATTGGATTTATCTCTTCCTTTTGTCAAAATTATCTTATTTTTTCTTTAACTATGTATATTAATAACAATAATATTGTAAGTATATTGATATTATTAATAACATTAATATATCCTAATATCTAATAAGTAATATTATTAAGATAATATATTTTATATTTAGCTAAAAAGTAAAATCATGTTAAAGAGAGTTACTAATAACTAATAAGTAATTACTAACAACTTATAAATAAAATTACTAATAACTAATAAGTTGTATTAATACTATTACTGTTAGTAATAATTTTTTAAGAGATAACATTAATATTCTTAACTTAGTTGGTAATCAAATATTTTGTTAGTTTTGGGAGTATGAGGTTTTAGATTCAAATCTTGAGAGAATAAATATTTTTAACTCAAAGGTGTTAAATTGACATGTCAACGTGTCATGTGTACAAGTCAACGCCACATGGCACAATATGGTTCACAATCTAAATTTTCAGATAGTAAAGGGTTCGTTTTACATTGACTAAAAAAAAGGGCATAATATCTAAATACCCTTATAGTACAAGGGTCATTTTTACATTTTACTCTAAGAACGTAGCTTCATATAATTTTTAATTGAGTAAAATGTAAAAGTGATCATTGTACTCTTAGTATATTTGGATATTGTGCCCATTTTTGTTAGTCAATGCAAAACAAGCCCTCTATTATAAAAAAATTTGGATAACAAACTTTTATGTTTACAAATACAAATTTGACTTTTATGATCTAATTTTGTTTTACAGTGGGAGTATTAATTAGTAATCAGCTCTATAAATAAAATTCTGACTTTAATGGTGCCCTTCCTTTTTCAAATTGGAATTCAGCAATTTTAGGCGTACCTTTGCGAGTTTTATTTTTAGGCATATTGCTCCAAATTCTAGTGTACTCCTATTTATAAAATTTTGTAGTACGCATAACTTTATAAAAAAAAAAGAAGCAAACAAGCATAAATTATCTTACCTAATATTAATTTATTATTTTATGAAACTAAATATTAGTAATATGTATAGTTTTTCAAGAAAAAAGGGACATAATGTTTAATATGCGTAAGAATGTTGTATGAAAATTTTAATTTCGAGTAATTATGTTTGTACTTTTAATCTCTTATAACTATAACATTGGAAATTTTATTAAATTTAAAAGTATTTTCATCCACTAGCAATTTAGCACAAACGAAATCAAGTCTCACATAATAAAAAATCAAACCAATCTCATAAAAAAACAAAATAAGAAAATACACATGAAATGAGATAAAATTAAAGCGAGAATAGAAGAAACTATAAACGGTGACGTTTTTGCACCCCATATAGGGGTTACCGCACGCAAAAGCGTGCGATGACCCTCACCACCCGCAATCTCATAATTAGTTACTTTGTTTAATTTAGGAATGAAATAAATTTCTCTAAAATGCTCAACTGTCACATAAAAGTTTGTTATCTAAATTTTTTTATAGTAGAATATTTATTTTGCATTGATCAATAAAAAAGGACACAATATCTAATTATATTAAGAGTACAGCGGTTACTTTTGCATTTTACTCATTTTTAATCTCAAATATTTAACTGAGCACATGCATGACATTGGATGCTTAGTGAGTAATAAGTCTACAGCATGTACTGTTCAGTGTTTATTGTGTTCAATAATCAAAAGCACGTGCATGTATCAGCTAGTTTATACATTTAAAGTTTAAGTTATCCACTTTATTTTCAATGATTGTTTCTATTTCAATGATTTTTTTTATTGATTTTAACATAGAAAATGGGTAAGGAATAAAGGGATCATGTCAATCCAGAGGCAGCTCATGTTTTCTATCCTCTTTATACTTTTGCTGTATAAAAAATGTATTTCTTTTTCTTGAAATTAACGTTAATTAATTCAACTGTTGTTCATATTTGGAAAATATTATGTAAAAATAGAACCGTAAAACTTATTTAGTAGTAGAACTGAGACGTTCACACGGCAGTGTTCTCAAAGATAAATTTTTATAAAAATAAGGACGTAGTTACATACTAACATTACTGGATATGATGAATTTTTCAACTATACAATTTAAGTGCAATACTGGACTGCATGTGCAATAACATTAGTGTTTTAACCGCAAAGAATAAACTTTAGGGCAATTTTGATAAGTCCATGAACTTATGATTAATGAATTCAACTATTGGAAAGAAACGCTATTAAGGTTGTACGTATTAGGAAAAAAAAGGTATCGAAATACACAATAAGGCCACTCTATATAGTTTTGCCAAATGTAATTTATTTTTTTATTTTCTATTAATTTTGCAAGTGAATAAAGACTATTTGATATCAATACCTGAAACGAGACAAGACAGTGGATGAGATATAAATTAAAAAAAATAAATTTGATTTTAAATTAATCCATGTTCATATGAACATTTCAATCAACATCATTTATCTTGGTATTTCAAATTCATCGAGTGTAACATATTACATCAACTCTTTTATCATTTGAAATCCAAATTTAAACAATTACATGTAAACCTAACTTATATACTCTCCACTAGACAATTACCAAATTTCTTCTTCAATTCAATTCATATCCTCACTCCAAATGCTACCTTATAGTCAATTTAATAGCTATGACTTTTAAATTGATGTGTGTGTGTGTGTGTGTATATATATATATATATATATATATATATATATATCTTATAATCCTTTTAATTTCTCCTATAAACAGCTAGAAGGTTTCATTACACCGGAAGCCGTTCCTCCAGCATTACTGCATGACGCTGTAGCCGGCTGATTTTTATAAGTGAGCGCTACATCTTGTAGTCGTATTCCACTGCAAGGATATTTCTTACTGCATTGGAATCGCATGGCTACTGGTGTTGCTGATGTTCCATGAATATCTTGATACATCACGTTGCTAATCTTCACTCCCGAAACCTTTTAACATTAAGTAGAAAAATAATTGATAATTAGAAAATTAATCAAACTTTTGAATATTTTGTTATAAATGAATTTAAATGTATTGTTTAACAAAATTAAATATCTTACCTGGTCGGGGCAATTTTGTTTGTCAGGACAGTACTCTTGGTCAATAAGGATGGGATTTTTAACATTACTCATAACAGCATGTTGAAAAAGAACATTCCTTACAAATCCATTGCTAGACCTTGCCCATGTCTTTATCCTCACACCATTGTCAGTATTTCGGAATGTAACCGTTTTAACCGTCAAATTTTGAACTCCAGGTTCTTGCAAATTCCAACCAAGACTTCCAATGCTATCACAACAAATATTTCCATTCACATTAGAAAAATATAAATAATATTAATAGCTAGCACTATACTTATAAAATGATGCAACTAAAATTAAGATTAAAATGCAAAACTCTTTCTGATTGAATGAATTAATATTAAGACTAATGCATTTCCAATTGATATAATATATTAGTTCATTAATCTTAATATTAATGAAACTAAAATTAAGATTAAAATTTTTGAATAGGATAGGTATCTATTCTATCATACATTGTGATTCGTATATTTCTGATTGAATGAGTTAATCTTCTATGTTATTGTTTCAGGGTTCGTAAAAAAAAAGAGTACATAACTTCACAATATAGCAAACCACCAGCTTATCATCAACTAGTACAATTATACTTTTTGCGTCAATTTTACGCTACTAATTTTACTTTAAAAATATAATTTTGCACTAATAATTGTAGTTTAAGAGTAATTTATGAATTAGTCAAATTTAAGTACAAAAGCATTACGCGGCCAAAAACATAGGGTAGAATTTTGCATTTAATCTAAAAATTACATAATAAAGTAGGATATACTGTTCAATATTCTAGCACGCTAGTATATAAGTGATCACTGGTCATTAATTAACAAAGAGTTTAATTAGCGAATGATAATAGTACCTGATGCCGTGACCGGGGCCGCAGGAGACGTTTTCGATCCATGTGTTAGTAGTGCCAGGGCCTATTGAGACACAATCATCACCTGTCCCAATTTGAGAGCTCAATATGCTCACTCCGGTTGACAATTGGACGTGAATTCCGTCGGTATTCGGGCTGTTATCCGGTGCTGTGATCTTTATTCCTTGTAGCTTGGCATTGCTGCAGCTATAGATGATTATGTGGAACATTTGGCTGTTTATTGAGGTTAATCCACTGATAACGACATTGTTCGAGCTGTAGATGCCTAGAGTCTGCAATGTATATGTGTGTGTGTATATATATATATATCATGCAATAAAAATAACATTTAATACGAGGTAATTAATCATTTAAATTTAGAAAGAAGGACTTATATTAATATGTTTATAAATTAATCATGTATTAAATTGTATTATTTGTTGGAGAGGAACATAACTGCGTGTTAGATCGACTTATAGGCTATGCTTGTTTGGGATTAAATACCTTCACATGTTTGGGAACAAAATCTCAAACAAATCAAAACTTAGGGTAAGTTCATTGACTGGTAGTTGTTTGCATATGAAAAAAAAATTACTCCCCGGCCCAATTATTGTCATACTTTAAAAGATGATTTCAACACAAATTTTAAGACGTGCTGAAAACATAACTATACACTATATATCTTCGATATATGTTAAATATACTTCAAATATAGTATTATATAAATATATTGATAATATAAAAGTTAAAAGTGTATAAATATATTTTTGAAACGTCAAAATTCAGCAACACACTAAAAAAAATGATTTAAATTTTAAGAAATAATAATGAAAATCTAGAAAAGAAAGGGAGGAAATTTTGCCAATTGTCAAAGCTACACGATATGTTAAGCAAAAGAGTATTGCTTGGTAGCTAGTCAACTTTTGTTTAGTTTTCTGGATAAAATTTTACTTTGGTTAATATATGAAGGATGTTGACGGGTGTACAGTATAATTAAGTAAATCTTAGTCAAGATAAAATAGAAAAGTTGTCTAATTACGATATCATTTTTCTTAGCGAAATGGTAAACTAATGCATTCTCAAATGAACATACCGTTGCTCCTCTAGGGCAGCTCTTGCGGGAGGCTTTGCAAGCCCAAAGCCCAGCCCCTTGAGCATCTAGGGTTCCGCCAGAGATTGTAAGTCCATTAACCCATTCAAACTTGATCCAATTTTCGACATTTCCAATAACGTTGTAATCCGAAGGAGCCACAAGGGTGCCGTCAATACGCATGGACATGGTGTTTTTACAGTTTCTGCCGCTAAAGACTAGTGGATTGCGCAGCAAGTATCTTCCTGGTGGCACGTAAACTTCGGCTGGCTTTGCAGAAGCACAAGCTGAAGTCCATGCACTAAGAAAATACTTGGCTGCATCCGTTTTTCCATCGGCTTTTGCCCCTAACTTTTGCACATTGTATGAAACCCTAGCCGCTGATGATAAGTTGAAGAACATGAATAAAAATGAAAGAACAAGAAAAGCCATTTGAGAGAGAGAGAGAGAGAGAGAGAGAGAGAGAATGAGAGTTTTTGATGGTGGAAATTGAAGAAGTTTTATAAGTATTTATAGGGTTTGGAAATTGTACAAGTCAAATTGCAAGCCGCCGCCGCGGCGGAAATTTGGAGCCTTGGAGGTGAAGGATTTATGTTTGCTTTTGGATTAAAATTATTAGTTATGATTGGCTAAGCTGTCTTTAAATGAAAGCCTAAGATAAAAACATTCTTTTATTTATAACCACATATATTTGTTTTATATTAAATTTATGGATGTAGATAATTATTTATGTATATAGAGAGAAATGGGGAGGATCATGGTTTTTAAATATTGAAGAGAGCGTTATTAAAAAACTAGTTTCTTTTGGACAAGTTGAATATTAAAAAAAAACATTTTATTTTAGTACCCTTTTCTCAAAAATTAAAAAAAAACTTTAAAAAAATATTGAAGTCTACAAGTGCACGTTTGCATGTTTATGAGAAAAGAAGAAGAAAGAATATAAATGGTAAGGCTTGAGATTAAGGGCAACAATTCCCGTGCCCATGATAAGATTTCGAAATGATAACTGAAGACGAACTTATCATTTTGTAGTGTCCGACCTAACAAATGTAAAAGCTACACTATAAATACCCACTTTTTTAATTTGTTTATTTATTTTGGCAATATAAGTGTAAAAGCTTTTATACTTAGTTAGGGATAATAAAAATACTAGAATTTTTTATTTTATTTATTTATTTTAGAGTTTCAAAAAATATGAAAAAAGAAGTGAAGTGTAATATAAAAAAGAAAATTATTGTAAATTGTAGCATTATACTATATGAATACTTGTAGTTTGTAAAAAAATTTAATTCATAAAAGTTTTGGCTGCCTTCCACTCAATTTGCCCGTGATCTTTTTTCTTTATTATTTCTATCTATCTATCTATCTATACATTTTTGTAACGAGATGTTGGAATTTGCTTCACTGGAATTACCATTTGAGGAGGTATAACAATTCAAAATTATTTAAACGACGGTATGTTTGGTTTGTGTCGCGTCAACTTAATGTCTTGGGGACTAGTTTTTAATTCTCTTTTTGCTTTCTTGTTTCTCTATCTAGCTAACCATTTTTAAAATTTGCTTCTAATTTTTGACATACAATAATTTAATATTACATCCGTACTAAAATATAGAACCATTATTAATTTTTAAATTTATTTTAACTTTTAAAATTCTCAAATTTCTCTTTGTACGTATATTCATATGACATTATTTTTGAAGGTGTAAAGTCTTACCCTAATAATTTGGCCCCTATATGTATTAATCTCAAATTATTTAACCTGTTACCATTCATTCACATGTTCTTACCAATATTTATCTTACTATCCGTACGAGATATAGTGCAATATGAGCAAAATTATACAAAGCAACTAGTACGTCCGTATGCCATGTGTATTTGCAAGACTGCTAGTTTTTTACATTGTTAAAGCCTTAATAATTGTACTTATAATATAACAAGAGAATAATCAAAAACTAGAAATAAAAAGTTCAATAAAAATGAAATAAGTTGGTAATTATTTCAAGTCAAAGAAGGAATGATACATAGGCACATGAAATGCAGAATCTTTTTTTTTTTTGTGCATGTAATTTTATTTAATGATTATTAATATTGTCAAACCCTTGACTCCAATTCTTAGTCCATGTTGGTTTGGTATATATATTCTTCATCACGTTGTGCGGAAGATGAAAGAGTAAGAATTATAGTTCGTACGTACTTAATTATCATTCGGGTTTAGGGTTGATTATATGTGAATTATAGAAACCATATTTAGTGGATTATTGAGTATGATTTTAAATACCGACTTATCTGGATACCGACTTATCTGGATATATGGAATAAGAAAAAATTAAGAGTCTTACAGTAATTTATTTTATTCTATCGTTTATTAAATTTTCACTTTAATCGCAGTCGAATTTCGCCATGAAATTTGTCAATGTATAAATCATTTCCCGAAAGAGTATATTCATAGTTTTAGAAAATACAAGTAGGAAGTTATAAAAAGTAATTTATTATAGGAAAAGTAATCTAAGGTATGCCTTACCCAAACTTGGTTAAGAGTATTTAATAAAACTTTAGTAAAACAATGTAGTTTTATCCTTAAGGTTAAGTTTTTAATTTTTGGGTTTTATATAAAAAAATATTTAATTATAATTTTTATACAAAACTCTGTCATTTTAATAAGTAACTTTAATCAAACTTGATTAAGACATGTCTTAAATTACTTTTCCCTATTTATTATTGTCTCAACTATAATCTTAGCAAAAGTTTAGTAAATTTGTTTTCATATGATTAGTAGCCTCCTCGATAATATAAAATAATTAAGTTGGTTTACAAAAGGATATTTGTAAAGAATATGTTAGGTTAAATGCACATGGTTAGCTGCTTTCTTATCAACAAATTTATCGAATATCAATGATAATAAGGTATTACATGACTTTAGGCCATGATTTGAGAGGCTTAACTTCTTATAAATCCTAGTGGTACAATTTTAGTTTCTAGATTTATCATCAATCATATATTTTAAGGCATCTAACGGCGAAGTAAGAAACAATATATTTAAAAATAAAATAAAAAAATCCATGTCACAAATGGAAATGACCTTAAAAGGGAAAGGTCGATCAATTGTATATTCTTCCAAACACCAAACTACTGGTTAAGGTCAAAGGGAAAATATGAAACAATTTTTTCACAAATATGAATGGTTGCTTGATCTGCTTGCAATATCTGAGGTTCATAGCATTTGAATAACGTGCTAAGGTTGAAAGATGCACAAGAAAAATGTTTTTATAAATTAGGTCAACGTATAAGATATATAGTTGGATAAATGTGATGGTATCCACGTGCTTGTGCAATAGTCATTAACTAATTAACACTAGTTTGGAGGTAATTCAAGAGTTGAAACATAAGGATTAGCATGCGAATGCTTTTATCCTGAATGATTAATTAAACCATGTGACTATTTCATGAAAAATTAAAGATTATACTCTTATAGTGTTTGTAAGTTTTTTTTTAGGGGAAGGGAAGGAAAGGAAAGAAAAAATAATTAAAATCCCTCCAGATCTCATGGTTGTGAATTTTTTAGGGAGGAAGAGAAGGAATTTGAAGGTAAAGTTGATTTTATTTTTAGCTCAAAAACTTTCCCCCCAAAAGTGGGAGGATTTGAAGGGATAGAAAAATGATGGGAAAGTTAGATATGTTATATTACATAAAGTAATCTTTCAAAATAAAACATATCATTTATTATATTAATATGTAAGGGTAACATAGTAATAGTGTAGTTTAAAAATAAAAATATTTGTCTTTCCCTTCCCTCCTTCTAAACTCACAAATAAGGAAAAATATAATTAAAATCTATCTCTTCTCTTTCTTTTTAAAACTCACAAACATGACAAAGAAAAATTGTAATCCATTCACATCCCTTCCCCTCCTATGTTTTCACTTTCCATTTCATCCCTTCAAACTCACAAACACAGTATTAGAGACATCGATCTTATAGTGAAGCATCCAATATAAAATCAATTACGAACTAGTAGATTCGTAGCGCATCAAGGATAATATTATATATGAAGTGTATAAGTTTTATTTATTCGTAAGATGTGTAATTTTGTATCTCAACACGCCACTTTACAGGTTTCAGCGTTAATTTGAGCCAAATGCATGAACAACTAATTATATTAGGTGACATATATGGAAAATGTTGAATTTATATAGTCTTCCATGTGAATGAAATTGGCCTTAAATTCCCTGTTTTATGTATCTTTATACCCATGCAGTTCAAAAAATGTTTTACTGATTAATTTTCATACACGTGCGTCAATACCTAATTTCCTTAAATGGAAAAAGACAAGCACGTCTTGATTCAATGTGCTGCGCTAGCTAGCTAATGGATGCAATGTGAATGAAAGCACGCTGGAGACTACCAAATTTCTAATGGGAAAAGTGTACCTAAAAATAATTTCACTCTCAAGAATTATTTTTTCTTCTTTGTACAATTAAATAGAAAATCAATAAACCTAATAATGAGAACGAAAATAACAAATAATCATCCACAAGCAAGACACAATATTTAACGTGAAAAATCCTTAAAGAAAAAAACCGTAGGTCGAACTCCAAATCTCCATTATATCACTAATAATGTGCTTGAAATAATTCTCCCAAATTTTACGCCTTAAAACTTGAAATTACACAATAAATTGAGAGAGTAAAAATTTACCTTTAATTAGGTTGAGAAACCTAATTAACTTCACCACCAAAAAACACCCCAAATAATAAAGTCTTCAATCTTAATTTCAATTGAACGGGAATGACGGCGAATACCCACGAACAATAAACTGTAATCCTCTCAATTTATTCTTTCAGTACCTTCTTGTTATCGAGTTTCTCTCATCATAATAATAAAACTCTTCATAGCCTTATTTATAGTGCTCTTCTTAATTAATCCATTCTATTATGAATTAGAAACAATTTATTTTCCTAATCAAATTAAGGATCACATCTCCTTGTCTTAGTCACCAACCAATCTAACAAGTAAATCTTTTTTCAACTTGGATTCCTTTCATAGGTGAGGACCCACATCCAATAATTAACACACAAATTTAAATTATTGAATTGTGAGTTTAAGTTATTTTTTTTATATATATTTCAAAACTGGTGCAATTAATGTACCATTTATAAATAATAACTTTGGAATATGTAATTGCCTATCATTTAAGTATGTGTGGTTTAATACTCATTATGATCTAACTTAATTTGGACACAATAAATAACTAGCTTCACTTGATTTTAAACAAGAGTGATATTAGAGGTCTCAAATTTTTAGTTTCAAATGTGTCTCAACTGACATAACATTGCATATTTTAATGATAATTTATGACATTACTAATCACATGAGATCTACCCAACTAATATTATGGTGACACATCATTTGAGATAATTTTTGAGACAACAAATTTGAAACCCATAACATCACCCTTTAAACAATAAATAGCTAACCTATATATATATATATATATATATATATATATATATATATATATATATGATAGGTCTCCATCTTTTAAGTTTATTTTGATAATAACAATAAATTAGTAAAAAGGATAAAAATAAATGGGTAGAATCCTCTCCATAGAATTTTATATAATTGCTCTTAATATTCTAGTTTATTTTGACCAAAAATATTTTTCATCCTAAATTAAATTCATTTTTCTTGACCTTGATAATTTAATACCAAGTGTTAAAAAAATCAATTCATATAGTAACATTTTCTAAGGCAAGGAAAACTCCTATTGTTTTTAAAATGTTTTTAAGCTTATGGGCAAAAACAATCTCAAAATATATGTATGTATGTTTACTGTGCAAATGAAAAAGTGAGAGGCTAAAAGCCCTTTATTGATCGAATGCATGCTTGCTTATAAACTTGCTTGAATATGTAAGTAATTCATGTGGGGCCCGTGAGCTTAATAGATTGCAAAGGTTAAATGCCTTGTTTACCGTTGCTTGCATGTTATATAAGTGGGGCCCATAAATGAAAGGTATTTTAGACTTATTAGTTCAATCTGAGTACTTGAGCTGGGCAGTAGGAATTCTGACATATAATAAGTTATGTGCTTATAATCAATCATCCATGGGTTAAAAACTGTCGACTAAGTTTTCTTTAACTGCGTGAATCAAATTCCATCCGAACCTTCCTTTTCAAATAAAAGTAATCCGAGCCATTGGTTTCAAAAATAAGATTCCAAATTACTATTTTACCCCAAGCTCAGAATTTCTATAAATAGGAGGCTTTCCTTTAATTTTAACTTACCAATTTACAAACAAAGGAAAAGTTTACACTCCTTGACTACATACTCTCTCTCTCTAAAAAGAACCTTTCTCTCTTCTACTCAAAGTTCTAATTATTTGCAGAAGGGAAAAATTAGTCAAAGTATTTGAGATAAGTTATTGAACTGCTTTATTTGAATTATCTCATACTTGTTTAGATTTATAAATATACAAATATAAATTGTTTTACATATTTATATCTATCTATATTTTTTAATTTATATCATATAAAAAGTTAGTACTTATACACCAAGACTATAGCGGGGATATTCCTTTTAAGTGAAGGAATTAGCCGAACAAGGACTCAAAATCTTAAGTGACCTTTTATTGATATAGTGTATTTATATAAATATCGTAAAGTAGCGGAGATATTCCTCTTAAGTGAGGGAATTGGCCGAACGAGGACTGTAACGATCGCGAATCGCATATATTTGTTTATTATTATTTAATGAATGGATTAAATTTTTATTTTTATGTGATATGTTTTAAGGTTATTTTATAACCTGAATGATGTGAATGTATGATTTTTATGTGTTGTGTCTCGTGGGAGTGAATAAATTGATTTCGCGAAAAAACTGCAAAATCACTGGGCACGTTTCCCGATGCACTATTCATGCAAGAATATTTTATGTCTTTTTTTTTATTTCTATTAATTTCTATAAGATGTGTATGCGAAGGAATAATTTTTTCAAGTGTCAGAAAGTTTATTTGAGCTCATATGTGATTTAATCTGTATCCGAAATGTATATATAGGTGTTCTGAATAATTAGACAAATCTCATAATAATTATTTTTACGCGTCCCAATATTTTATGGGAGTACTCATTTTTAATTTTGGGTAGAGTTATTTACCAAATTTGGTACAAAAGTGGGAGTATTCGAGTATATTTTTGTGTATGTTCGGACTAAGTGGAGAGGCAATTAAGTCTCAACCAATCAAAATTTGCCATGTGTGGCATGTAGCCAATCGGGTGAAGGGAGGAGGCAGGCTCAGTACACTAAGCATTGAGTTTGCAAATTGCAAACATTCTTTCTTGAATTTATTTTCAATGAGCTCGGGGGTCTACTCCCCCGTCCTCCAAAGCCACTCCCATTCATTCTCCTATCCTTCTTTGTTGTTACCATTAGAAGATTTAGATAAAAGGAGGAGTATATGCAGAGAGAGAGAGAGAATTTAGAGAGAGAAGGAGAGAAAATTGAAGGAAGAAGAAGAAAAGTCGGTCAACGAACTTATAATTTACCTTTTACTATTCAAGTATTTGGTTATTATTTATTTTTTCACATATATAAATTTCCATATAATGAGTTAACTTATATAGACTTTACTTTATGTTACTTTTATATTCTATATTATATCTACAAAACTCTATATTATATACACATGAATATTATATCTAATTTTACCATTTTATTACTATGAAAAAAGCCAAGATTAATAGAAATCACCTATTAAAGTTAGCAAAACCTTAAAATTTGATACAAAAAATTAAGCTATTAATTCATAAACAAGTATTTGGCATGAGAACTCCAGTGCTTGATCCACCTATATTTTTACAAAGCGATTGTGCTGCAGCCTGTTTGTTCATATAAGTTAGCTTTATGTCTTGTAATTTGATCCCTCTGCATGGATTGCTTGGACTGCAATCAAATGTAACAGCAACTTATGTTGCTGATGTTCCTTGTATATTTTTGTATAGCACTTGACTAATCTTTACTCCTGATGTCTGCAAATATGTAAACGAAAAACAAGAAAATTATGAAAATATTAATTACTAACCTAAATAAGAAGAAGCTCAAGAGTTAAATTTTATGAATTTTCTAAAATTGTATGAAATAGTGGAACAGAAAATAAGCATTTGCAGGTGTCCAGAAACAATTAAAGGACACATGCATTTAATATAATATTGTCAATAATATTTTCTTGTTGAAAAATTTAGTTTTCAAATTTAGTAGTACAAAAATTGCATGTTTTAGACAGACCTTAACATGAGTAGAAAAGGTCAAACAATAGTCTCATTTTAAGAGAAATGTATCAATTTAAAATAGTTTAGTGTTAGTGTTGAGAATTTTGACACATTTAACAAGATTTATAAACGAGTTAGTACTCCTGTTGAAAGTCTTGAGACAATTATTACTATTTTTTTTTTGAAAACATCTTGACAAACTTAATCAAGCAAATTTTGTTAGTATTTAATTTGTTTAAATTAAGAGAAATGATACATTTTGCAATTTTATGCATCCACTCTTTTCTTGTCAATTATGTGAATAACTATTACCGATAATCTTTTTATGTGGTTGGCCAACTTATAATTTTATTATTGATATAAAACCAGTATTGACCGTCCGGTATTTTTGACAGCAAAGATTATCCGCTCAAATGGGTTTCAGATATATAGAATAGATAACTACAATAGTTGTGATATATTTACACTTATCTATTTTATTTATCTTCTTATCTTGTATAACAAACACATGTATATAGCTGGGGTGTATTTGGTTGTTAAAGATATTGAGAAAACATTTATACTCACTTTAGTTCTTATTATTCTCTCATTCTAAGTACCAGAGAAAGGAATAGGAAAGACAAGGCCGCTGAAGTATAGACAAAGCAAACTCAGTCAAATTCAATTGACTTTTGACTCTTAAAGAGGGACGATTCCTGAGTTTTAGTGAGTGACAAGCTTAGGGGTGGGGATAAAATTAAGAAGGTGGACCTTCTTCCCGCGACAGTCGCAGATAGACTGACCTGGACTCCCGAATATACTCACCCAAAACGAGAATTTATAATTTTGCACAAAACTTTCGCAAATATAAGAATTTAAATTATTATCTACTGTCAAAACCGTTAAGTCCAAGAGCCTAACTTTTGTAGGGTGTATATAAGGGAGAAAAAAAGACCAATTCGAAGGGAATTTGATAATTACCTGCCGGGGACAACCTTGGTTGTGTGGGCAATAGTTTTGATCGATAATAATTGGATTTTCCACGTTTTTCATTACAATGTTTCGATAGGCAATGTTCTTCACAAATGAACTGCTGGGCCTGGCCCAAGTCTTTATTCGTAGCCCGTTATCCGATCCGGTGAAGAGTGAGTCTCTTAAGGTCACATTTTCAACACCAGCTTCATTCAGTTCCTTTCTCAGGCTGCCAATGCTGTGAAATATAGAACATAAAACATGATCGTTATGTACTTAAGCATTATATAAAATAGCTAACACTAATTGTATAGAATAGCTTGCATTGTGTAATTAGATTATGGGTTAAGCTTCATAGTTTTCTCGACAATAGTAAGGAATTTTGCTATATCTTGTAATAAAATATTGTGATTAGATACAATGACACATTATAGAGATAAATTACAATAAAATATTGTGATTAAATACAATGACACATTATAGAGATAAATACAAACGCATGAATAATTTGATTTATTTACTCGCAGTAAAAGTCGTAACATTTTTGTAGAAAATATATGTTTAGATGGTTTTTGATTGAATTACAAGGCCATTTCGTGGACCTAAATCTAGGTTATAACTATTGTTTTATTAAACTAAATATCTTAGTTAATAAAGCATTTCATGACCAAAAAATTAAACGATTCTGTTGACTCATAATAAAAAAAACAGAAAAGATTAGGGCTTGCAAAATATTGGACATGCCTAGCTCGCAAAACTATCAAAGCCGCGCTGGGCTGAGATTGATTTATTATTGGGCCTACTTTTCTACTTCCTCAGTTTTACGCAATGAGTATAATTATAAAATTTACAAATATATTAAGGATATATTTTATTTCACGTTTACCGTTAATGAGTTTCTTAGTTGTTTTTATTTTTGTGAAATAAAAGTATTTAGCAAATAAAACTATTTTTATGAAGAAACGAAAGTAGTATTTAGCTAGCATTTAGGTCTAAGAGTATCATCTACCTTATTGTTTCTCTTTTAATTCCTTAACCTAGCCTATCATGAGTTATAGTTATCAATTATCACAACTGTTATTATTTTTGAAATGTGATTGTTGCTACAATCGACCTTCTTTCTGATTCTCTGAATATCTGTTAGTTTGTTTGAAATGATTATCATTTCAATTCCTTGTATTATAATCTTTTCAACTATTAAAACATATTACAGTTTTAATATATTTCAGTCTATTAGACTGTTTGATAAATAATAATAATATTTTTGAATTAGATGTTTCAATAAATAGTAGGAGCTATCAGATATAAGAATATGAAAGAGATTTTTTTTTGTGTGGAACAGAGGGAATACGTATAAATTAAATTTAAATTACCTAACGCCATGTCCAGGGCCGCATTGTATACGTTCCATCCACAAGTTCTTGGTGGCTGGACCAATTGATATACAGTCATCCCCCGTTTTAATGGTACTTGTAGTGATTGTAACATCCGTTGAGCCTTGAACATGAATGCCATCTGTGTTCGGACTTAGGTCCGGAGCTATAATTTTAATGTTGCTAACCTTTACATGGTTGCAACTGTTGATCACTAGGTGACTTAGTTGGCTGTTTAGTGATGTTAAACCACTAATCACAACGCCATTAGCCCAGTTGAATGTTATTGACTGCATTCATAAACAAAATCTTGTTAATCGATAATCAAAAACCAAGTGTTACATATTGTATAAGAGTAATGTTGTACTGACAAAAAAATTCAACAGTTAATCTAACAGCCTTTTGATGACTAAAAAAATGGATATTATAAGTGAATACAATATAATTTGTATGGTTATGACTTGCGATTGATTATAATCATTAAACTTACGTATCCATACTACATACTGAATTATGAACTAATTATAGTTTAACATATCATTTTATAAGTTACTTTTTGTGTGTGTATATAACTACATAGAGTAAGACATACCCTAGCTCCAACCGGGCAATTCTTTCCGGACCTCCGGCATCCCAAAAGCCAGCTCCTTTTGCATCAATATTCCCACCAAGTACTGTAAGCTTATTAACCTTAATGAACAAAATCCAATAGCCAGAATTTCCAAGGGCACGATAATCCATAGGAGCCACAATTGTACCATCAATTTTCACCGTAATTTTGTTCCTGCATGGGCCTCTAAAAACAGCTTCTTTAATCAAGAAACGTGCTTCAGGGACGTACATTGTGGCTGGCAGGACTGAACTACAAGCTGATGCCCATGCCTTAAGAAATGGCTGGGTTGAGTCCGTTTTGCCGTCGGGTTTTGCCCCAAATTTGATGACATTGGCGGTGTAGGCTCCGTTTGAGGGGCAGAATAAGGTTATAAATGAATGGAAAATAATGCAAGAGATTATGAACCTAGCCATTTCAGTATGGAGAAAGGAGAGAGAGATGTTTGGTGAGTACATGCAAAATTGTTGGTATATATATTGTTGAGGTTTGAGTTTATTTATTTTTTACTTTTGTTTTTATTTTTTTTGTAGCTTGTGCTCGGTTATTAATTAAATTAAAGAAGTGGAGATAGACGTCATGGCCTACTTCAGTCTCAAGGAATGATACGTATGGTGCATGTGATGCGCTTAGGTAAAGGAAAAGATAGGTACATCATATACATAAAAAAATGTATATTTGTATTGGATTATATTGCTTGGTTATAGACGGACGTCTACTTTATGGGTTATATTTGTTTGTAATACGATACATGAGATTTGATTACTTATTCTATACTAATCTCTTACATGATATTATTTTAGCATAAGATTAGTCCCAACGTTATAATTCCATGGACTATTGATTTTATTATTTAATTTTAATTTTTATGGGCACTTACGAGGGATTACCTAATTAAGTTGTTCCACCAATGTTTTTACACGTGGATTGTGCATCTCTATTCAAATAACTGATTTTTATGTCTTGCAATTTGATCCCACTGCATGGATGACTAGGGCTGCAATCGAATGCCACCGCAATTTGTGTTGCTGATGTGCCCTGAACATTTTTGTATGTTACTCCACTTATCTTCACACCAGAAGTCTGCCAAATTAAAAAAAATAATTTAATAATTAATTTTTAAGAATTAAACGCAAGATTAAATTAGGCCATTGATATTGATTGCCAGAGGGACTAGAATACTTTCCTTACACTTTTTTTTTTCTCGATTTTTGTTAGTACACATACGATACAAAAATAACTTTCAAGAACAATATCATCAACAAAATTTTTTGTGATTATACTATTGTGTCGCTAAGTGTAATATTTTGTTACTAAAGATGTATATATTGTGAAAAATTAAGTGAAAGGTCTAATCGAGGGGATCTTTCGGACTAGGGTCACTCCATTATACAACTTTCATCCAATTTTTCACAATATACAATTATCGTCACAAATATTACGATTAACGACACGATAAAATTCGTCGCAAGTAATTTTGTCATTGGTACCATTGCTAAAGATAATATTTATATCGCCAAATATGTGTGGAGGAATTTAGTTGGAAAGTGTAATAGGGAGAATCTTAGTTCAAGGCAGAGCAAAAATAATGTTGCCAGAGTAATAAGAGTCGTTTAAAGTGTCAAGTGTCACTAGAATAATTACAAAAGTGTCGCTAAATGTATATTTACTCTGACATCATCTTTTTTTTGTTCTGACAATATATATCAACGACTTTAAATTAACCGTAATGAAAAAGAAATAAGAGTCAAATATAGAAAAAATTGTTAATTACCTGACGAGGGCAACCCTCATTGTTGGGGCAGTAGTTTTGGTCAATAATGATTGGGTTCTTAACATTTCTCGTCACAATATTTTGATATAAAATGTTCCTGACGAAAGAATTGCTTGGCCTAGCCCATGCTTTTATGCGTAGACCGTTATCGGATCCGGTAAAAGCCGAGTTTATTAAGGTGATATTCTGAACGCCGGCTTCATTGAGATCCTTTCCCAGACTCCCAATGCTGTCAATTTGAAGCAAATTAAAATGATCATTAAATCAATATAATATTATATTGAAGGGTTGAATAATTATTAGCTAATTATTCATATATATCATGTTTGTTTAATTGGCTCCATGGCGAAGTCAAGAAATTTTGACCATGGGTTAAACATTGATAAAGAAGAGAATATTATACTCATTCAGTTAAATATATATATTTTGTTGAATACTTTTGTTGATGCATTACTACTCATTTTTTATTGACTAAAATGCACAAATTTAACCTCCAGTTTGCCGTGTCAATCAGTTTTTCTAATTATTAAATTCAACCCTTCTGACATATTTAGTTGTTCAAAGTAGATTGGAGTTTTTAGATTAGGATCTCATTCATTCATTATGCATTTCACCCAAATTTTCTCAATAAACAGTTAGATATCACAAATATTACATTTAGCGACATAATAAAATTCATCACAAATAATTGTGTCGTTGATATCTTTATTAAAAATAATATTTGTATTGTTAAATTATATTAAAAAAATTATATGAAATGTATAACGTAGAGAATCCTAGTCCAAAATTTCTATATATAATCATAATTTGTTTTTTTTTTTGGTGCGAAGGAGGTCATAAGGCCTAATTAACATAACAATCTATAGGGTCAATTTTACATTAATTTTTTTTTTGTTTCTAAATTAATATTTTCGTGAAGAACAACATGAGAAGAAGAAAATATAAGTACCTGACACCATGTCCAGGGCCACATTGTATGCCCTCCATCCACAAATTTTTTGTTCCGGGACCGATCGATACGCAGTCATCTCCAGTTTTGATGGTACTACCGGTGATCGTAACGCCGGTAGAGCTTTGCACATGAATTCCATCAGTGTTGGGACTCTGGTCCGGAGCATTAAGTTTGACATTGCGAACCATGGCATTGTTGCAGCCGTTGATAACAAGGTGCGCTACCTGACTGTTGATCGATGTTAAGCCGCTAATTGTGATGTCATTTGCCCAATTGAATGTTATTGACTGCAATTTCAAGCACACTTTTATGTTAAATTAAGCATATTCAAATATTCATTAGAAAAAATAATTGATTTTTGAGTTTCACTGGATATATTCCAAGTTATATCCGCCCATGACCAAAAAAAGTAAATAAAAAAAATTCAGCCTGTCGTCCCATGCACGTTATCTTGGCATAACCTAATTGTGGCATTAAATAATAATGCTAAACTATAATTAATACACTTGTGAAATCATATATTCCTAACATAAAATATAGCAAATATTGTGCTAAATATATAAAGAATATTATAATAATTAAATTCATTTTTTTCAAAAACATAAACAAAGTCGAATCAATTTTGAATTAACTTAAAAGAAGTTAAAATATATCTATAATTTTGGAACCGAACCAGTATTTAAGATATGAAGTACATAGGATAGTGAGGCATACCCTAGCTCCAACTGGGCAATTCTTCCCTGCCCTCCGGCAATTCCAAAAGGCATCACCTCTAGCATCAAGAGTTCCACCAACAACACTAACCCTATTGACCTTAATGAACAAAATCCAGTTCCCAGAGTTTCCGAGGCCGCGATAGTCCCCCGGAGCAACAATGGTGCCATCAATCTGAACTGTGATTTTATTTTTGCATGGTCCTCTAAACACCACAGCTTTGACCAAGAAACTTCCCCGAGGGACGTACATTGTCGAGGCCTGAGCCGAGCTGCATATTGCGGCCCAGGCCTTAAGAAATGGCTGCGTTGAGTCCGTTTGGCCATCGGGTTTTGCTCCGAATTGGACCACATTGACTTTGTAGGCTGCATTTGATGAACATAATAAGGCTATGAAAGAAAGGAAAATAGTCCAAAAAATAATGAGCTTAGCCATTTTCTCAGAGAGAGAAAGTTAGAGAGAGAAAATGAATGGTGGTGGATGGTGGGGAACATGAAGCTAGTAGGGGGTGATTTATATAGTGTTGTTTTTGGTTGAGATGAATGGTGGTGGATGGTGGGGAACATGAAGCTAGTAGGGGGTGATTTATATAGTGTTGTTTTTGGTTGAGATTAAACAGTTTTTTCAGTTTATGTTGGGTTATTAAATAAATATAAAAAGGGAATGAATTAAGAAGCTAAAGTCTCACGTTATCAACGGATTAAAGTTCCACGTTATCAACGGAGTAAAGTTCCACGTTATGATAGGTACGGCTGCATGTGATACACATAAATTGCGCAGAGCATGTTTGGTTCCTTGAAGAATAAATAAATAGTCAGTAATAGTCTATATGCTATTTAGCAATTCTTGATGCACTAATATGTCACTTAAATTAAATTCTTTCATATGATGTATAGATTGAGCTGACAAGGGACAAAAAAGTATTTTTTTTTCCGGAAAAGTTAAACTTGTCATAGTTAAACTTGGTTGTAAATACATTCATTCATTAATGATATTTTTGTTTTTTTTTTTATCATTTTTATTAATAACATTACAAAAAATTCATTATTTTATTTCCAAATACTACGTCATTTAAATACTTGATCTATAACTAAGTTTAACTATGACAAAACCACATATTTTTCGATTTAAAGTAACATATTGATACTATGTAATATTTCAAATTATGTATGTATGTTTAGGATAATATTTATAATGAGAATGGACGGATCCAGTTAAGATAAAGTTGGTTAACATAACATTATTCTTTTACTTCGATTGGCGTAAATTGGATAGGGATACATGGAGATCTTTTTACTTGATGAAGAGGAATATTATACTTAGATATTTTTTCATTGAAAAAAATTTATATTGCGATAGAAATATGTTGATTTTTGTTATGAGTAGATAAATTAATTATTTTTTTCTCATATTTAAAATTAAAAATAGACACATCAATTAATTAGTCATGTATCTGTATCAATTTATAAAATATATTTTTGCATCTATTTGCAGTTAAAAGTATGACATATTTTTGTCGTAATATAGGAAATACTCTTTGTAATTTTAAGTATAGTTTGATCAACCAGTCTTCTTGTAGTTATTCGTTTGGAATAGAAGCAACAATATGTATTTGTCCGGTGAATAGGAAGTGGTCTAATAGGGGTAAATGCATGCACTTGACTCTAGAGGAATGCAATTGTAATAATTTGCTTTTTATATATATTAATTTTTTTTATTAATAACAAAAAGAAAAATTACAAGTTCTTCTGCACTCATTAAGTCATTTTGTAGCGTTGACAAACGGGGCACGTGACACGAGGAGTCACGGCGGAGGAGCATAAACAGGCGGAACCATCGCCGGTTATATAGCCGCCACAGAGCAGTGCCTTGGCTCCTCGAGCTCCTGCTTTCACATAACAACTAATTATTTTGCTTAATGCGGAATAATTATCAGGTGCCTATAATGAATTTGCTTTTCAATTATTAAATGATTGTAAAATAATTTTGTATTATTTGTAATTTGGTATAAACCATTGAGCAATGTGAGTTTACATCTTACAATAACGGTTAAATTTAATATATTGTGATTTGGATATATTACATAATGCTAGAGCAATAATTATGTTGTTAAACAATATATAATGTTTCCGAAAACTTATATTAATGTTAGAGTCCTATTATACATTGCGAAAATTTTCAGTCGAATTATGATCGCAGCATATATATATATATATATATATATATATATATATATATATATATATATATATATATATATGAGATAAATAAGAATTAAAGAGAGTCTCACGTTAATTTATTTAATTTTATTACATAAATTTTTACTTTAGTCGCAATTCAACTTCATCAAAGAAGAGGCCCCTCTCATGCTGACCAATCTCCAATGCCCAAGTGTCTCTGCTTCCACAACTAATTCCGTCGAAAATCTCCCTGTTTGAGATCGATCCATCCATCCACTCCTGTTGGTGCAAAGTTTTGATTTTATATAAGTATGGAGTTTTTGATGTCTGTCTTTCTTTCTGGTTATTTTGTTATGTTAAATTCAATTGATAAAAAAACGAAGGAATAAAATGAACAGTTGTAATAGGTTTTTGTGAATTGTGACATGTTTGGTTTTTCGCTTGAACCGATATCGGAAAAAGATTTTATTGGGACTGAATGTATCACTTTTTAGTTTTTGGCATTTGGGTTTATGTGTTTGATTTTTTTTTTCCTTTTAATTTTAGCTTTTCTATCATTTTGTATTTTCTTTGTTCAAATGTATATAACAGATTTTACTAGTTAAATTATTTAAATTAGCTTCTTGTATTATTTTTTTAAAGATAAATTAGCTCATAATAATCCCGTGCGAATCACGAATTTTGTTTTGTTATAAAATTATTGTATTATTATATTTTAATATACTAATATTAATTCTACTAATGTGTACAATGATTTTATATAAAAAAAATATTTCCCTCTAAAATATCTTATGTAACTAATAATCATGTATAATTAATTATTGATAAAAAATTAAATAAATTTAAAAATTTACAATAATAATTCTTATACTTACATAATATAAATGATAGTATTCCTCTTTAAAATAATTTATTTGTTTTTATATTTCATGTTCATTTATTTATGTAATAATAAAATCTTATTTAACTAAATAGTTGTACTTATATAATTCAATAATAAAAAATTTATTGTTATCAATAATATGAATTTTAAAGAATATTAACTAAATTAGAAAATTTATAAGAATAAGAGATAGTGATATGTTTAAAAAATTTGTTTACTGTTTTATTTAATGAAAATATGGTGATTATTATAATATGATATTGAATCAATGTATCTGTTTATTAATATCTTTTATAGTAATCTTTGTATTTTATTTTAACTTATAAATCATTATTAGCCGAACACATTCACAACTTATTTTAATTTAATTTATGACTTATAAATCAAATTGATGCCGAACGTTTTTATATATAAATCGCACCTTAAAATAACTTAAAAGTCTACTTAAATTTTAATTTTAAATTATTTTAAAATAATTCGTTGTCGAACGGCCCAAGTCTTCTAAGTCTTCTTATCATTGAGTAAAATACAAAAGTGACTATTGTACTCTTAGTATATTTGAATATTGTGCCCATTTTTGTTTATCAATGCAAAACAAACTATCTACTATAAAAAAATTTGAATAACAAACCTTTATGTTTACAGATACAAATTTGACTTTTATGGTCTAATTTTGTTTCACAGTGGGAGTATTAATTAGTAATCAAATACAATTTTGACTTTAATGGTGCCCTTCCTTTTTCAAATTGGAATTGAGCAATTTTAGGTGTACCTTTGCGAGTTTTTTTTAGGCATATTACTCCAAATTCTAGTATACTCCTATTTATAAAATTTTGTAGTACACGTAACTTTATAAAAAAAACAGAAGAAGAAAGCAAACAAGCATAAATTATCTTACCTAATATTAATTTATTATTTTATGAAACTAAATATTAGTAATATGTATAGTTTTTCAAGAAAAAGGGACATAATGTGTAATGCGTAAGAATGTTGTATGAAAATTTTAATTTCGTGTAATTATGTTTGTACTTTTAATCTCTTATAACTATAGCACTGAAAATTTTATTAAATTATTATTAAATTTAAAAGTATTTTCATCCATTAGCACAAACGAAATCAAATCTCACATAATAAGAAGTCAACCTGTTGGGAATCTGCATGCAATCGTTAAGTCCATTATCAAAGGGGGAGAATGTTATAAGATCTTCATGAGATTACCATTATTCATTATATGTGATTTGATTGATGACAAAAGGTTAAGAAAAACATTCATATTGATAAAGCCCTGTAAAGTTCTTAATGAAATACATATGTACAGGGACTTAGGATAAAAAGATCAAATATATTAGGTTGATCTAAGCTGAATTAATATCTATCTAATCAAAGCATGTCTGTAACATTAAGTATCGTAAAGTCCTTAAATAAATTAGATGTACAAGGACTTAGAATAGAAAAAGATCAAACTTGTTAGGTTGATCTTATAAGCTGAAATGATATATGTAAAAAGCAAAGGTCAGACTGATCGTTGAGTACTACACAAAGCATCCAGTGAACGATCATAGAGCAGACAAGCAGAAAGTCAGCAAATGAATTGCAGAGCTAAGTATGAGATCGTAGAGTTTGCCAGACAAACGTCGAGTGAAGCTCGACAGATCATAAAGTTCACTATCGGCAGGACGTAGAGTTCTCTCGGCAGAACGTAGAGCACTCTCGACAGAATGTAGAGCACTCTCGGTAGATCGTAGAGTTGTCTCGGCATCACAATGCTGACTCTCGGGATCGTAGAGTCTGCCAAATAAACACAGTAAATGGCTCAACAGATTATAGAGCTCGCTCGACAGCACTCTCTTGGCATCATAGAGTCGAACAAAGCAAACATAGAATATGGCTCGGCAGATCAAGAAGCTTACTCAGGATCGTAGAGTGAGCACTGCAGAGTGAAGATCGTTGTGCTAACATGGGTTCGTAGAGTCAATCCAAGTTAGCCACTCTATGACTCCCATGAACAATCTACAATCAAGCTGCAACGTAGAGTAGTCTCTGTCCAAGCACTCAAAGTTAAAATAACAATATTCATAAAGACTTAAGAAAAGCTGAGCATGAGCTATCAGACAAATAAAGATCTCTGAGTACATACAAAGTATCAAGCCATAACAGAGATCACAGGACAACTCAAACACCCACTCTACGATCCATCAAGACGTTATGACCTGTACCAAAGACAAGTTCGTAGAGTAGGAAAACAACAACCAGATCAGTGATCGTAGAGTTGAGCCTAAGATAACAGAGGTACTCAGATAGTCTCAGCGAAGCAGAAGAAGATCATAGAGCAGTACTCTATGACGTGTCGTAAGAAAGAAAGTCTGAAGATTAAGTAGAGTAGTCCTCTACATCAAAAGTACTAAGGCATCAGAAGATCATAGAGCAATCCTCTATGATACAACAGCAGGGCTAACACCTGAAGAACATAAAACAGTCCTCTATGATAAGTATACTGCAAGGAATAACTCAACGAAAATCATAACACTATGCTCTGGGAACGAAAAACTAAATGGAAATCACAGAGCATAAGGGAGCACAAACTGCAGTATAGTAAGAAGCACATTAAAGCTTAATACAAGTGCAGACAGTCACTCTACGAACTGCAAGGCAGCACATTGGCCACAACTGAAGTGAGCAGCCAACTCTACGATCAGAGGCAACAGACTTCAGTTTTGAGCAAGCAGTTAACTCTACGATAAGAAGCAACATGCCACATCTTAGTTGATCGTAGAGGAAGTAAGTAATTAAGTGCCAGTAAGGACTAAAGAGAACAGAGCATTTAGGGTTACTATCCCAAAGTGAGCGGCTGATTAGTCAAATGAGTAAAATAAGGAACCAATCTGAGTGAGGTTCAAACAGCCATATTTGCAGCAGTCAACATGCTGCTCATTTGACTCCACTATCTTGATACCAATTAATGGATGTTGACTCAGCCATCACTGGCAGACTTCAAGAAGTAAAATATTCATTAATACAATAAACAAGTTTGCAGCAAGTATGTCTCCAACGGATAGTAGTGCAACAGGAAGATATCAATGGCAAGCTTCCAACGGAAAAGAAATGGAGATCTACATAAAGCAAACCGCATTCAGATTGCAAATTGACAGTGAACAAGAGCAAGAACACGAATAGTACAAACTGCTAAAAGGTTCACTGCAACATGAGAGGTATGCCGAAGGGCTGACATATGAGCTAAGAGTCGAATGACCAAGAAGCCAAGATCTAGAGTGACAATAACTGAAGGCAAATCTAGAAGAGTAACTCTATGATCAAACAATGAACACACTGGGCTGAAAAGATGTAGAGCAGAATTGGATTCTGTATTCAAGTCAACTAGTGTTCATCAAGTGTGATTATCTGCATCTGCTATGTACCAGAAGAAGAAGAGCTTCAACGATCATCATCTGCAACATACAGAAGAAGATCACAACCAGCTGCCAAGTACTTGAAAATGAAGAAGATCAAAGTTCATCTTGGCAGCACAACCCAACAAACAATCAACACACCAAAGAGGGCGGAGCGTCTTTGTCTTAAGTGACTAAACAAAGTCAAGTCTGTTGGACTTGTTGAGTACCGGAGGGTACAAGAGATTCTAAGTCTGCTGAGCTTAATCTATAGTTTTCAAGTCTGCTGGACTTGTAGAGGGTCAAAGGATCCATGTCCGAGGGACTAAAAACAACTCATGTCTGCGGGACTTAAGAGGGATCAGAGGATCCATGTCTGCGGGGATTGAGGAGGGTCATAGGATCCTTGCCTTTGTGGCTAAAAATAACTCATGTCCGCTGGACTTGAGGAGGGCGGAGCGTTCTTGTCTTTATGACTAAATCTTTAGTGGATTCGTACTTGTTGAAGTAGAAGCGTGGAGTAGGAGTTATTCAGTCTCCAAACCACTTAAAAGTCTCTTGTGTTATTTACTTTATGTCTCTTACATTATGTATAATAACTGCTATATCTGCTATCAACCATATCGTAGATTTGTTGATTGAACTGAGATTATATTTATATCTTTGAAGGGATTTTTCAAGTATATTCCGTTGTGCATGAATTGATTCTACTATTCATAACTGTTATACTTTCATAAATAAAATGAAAAAAAAGTTTTAAAGGATCTATTCAACCCTCCTTCTAGATCTCCATTGTGTCCCCGAGAACCAACACAACCAATCTCACAAAAAAAAACGAAGTAAGAAAATACACATGAGATGAGATAAAATTAAAGAGAAAATAGAAGAAATTGTAAACGGTGACGTTTTTGCACCCTATATAGGGGTTATCGCACGCAAAAGCGTGCGATGACCCGTGCGATAACCCGCACCATCCGCAATTTCATAATTAATTACTTTGTAAAATTTAGTAATGAAATAAATATTTTTCTCTGAAATACTCAACTGTCACATAAAGGTTTGTTATCCAAAATTTTCACAATATTCAATATACTAAGAATAGAGTGATTACTTTTGCATTTTACTCATTTTTAATCTTAAATACGTAACTTCAAGCACATGCATGACATTGAATGCTTAGTGAGAAGTAGGTCTACACCATGTACGGTTCAGTGTTTATGGTGTTCAATAATCAAAGGTAGGACTGAGCAAAAATCGGATAAAACCGAATAACCGAACCGAACCGAAATTTTTTAACCGAATTTTTTCGGTTATTCGGGTATTTTTTGTAATTCGGTTATATCCGATTTTATATTCGATTTTCGGGTTCGGGTTTGGTTTTTGATTTTTTGTTATTCGGTTAACCGAATAACTGAATTAGAAATATAAAAAAAATTAAGGCTTAAAAATTAAAATAGTAATCTCTCATCATACTCTCTCTCTCTAATCTCAGATCTGACTCTCATCTCTCACATAGAAACTTGAACTTGTAGTCAAGTGGGATTATTAGCTATAGCATAATCAACAGTCGAGGCATGCCAGAATTGAATGCGATGACAATTAGTTATAGATCAAAATAGCGGCATAGTATCCAGAAAATTTGTGCAAGTTATGTACTATAAAATGCGCTAAACCAGACCTCCTTCAAGCTAATTCACCATTCACTTGTATTCCTAACAGTTCGCCATCAAATTCACATGAATCTCAATTGCTTTTACCTGCTGTATTCATGAATGTAGTAATTTAAATTTCAAATGGAGCAGATTTTCTTAATTAGTATCAAATTGGTGCCAGTTTATCTTTTTCTTTCTGTTTTTCATTTCGGTTATTGACCGAATAACCGAATTTACCATTCGGTTATTCGGTAATTCGGTTATTTCAAAATTCGGTTACTTGTTCGGATATTAAAAATGTGTACATTTCGGTTTTCGATTATAACCGAATAGCCTATTCGGTTCGGTTATAACCGAATTGCTCACCCCTAATCAAAGGCACGTGCATGTATTAGCTAGTTTATACATTTAAATTTTAAGTTATCCACTTTATTTTCAATGATTGTTTCTATTTTCAATGATTTTTTTTTTTATTGATTTTAACATAGAAAATGGGAAAGGAATAAAGGGATCATGTCAATCCAGAGGCAGCTCATGTTTTCTATCCTCTTTATACTTTTGCTGTATAAAAAATGTATTTCTTTTTCTTGAAATTAACGTTAATTAATTCGACTGTTGTTCATACTTGGAAAAGATTATGTAAAAACAGAACCGTAAAACTTATTTAGTCATGGCAATGTTCTTAAAGATAAATTTTTATAAAAATAAGGACGTAGTTACATACTAACATTACTGGATATGATAAATTTTCCAATTATACAGTTTAAGTGAAATACTGGACTGCATGTCAGCATGTGCAATAACATTGTGTTTTAACCGCAAAGAATAAACTTTAGGGCAATTTTGATGAGTCCATGAACTTATGATTAAGGAATTCAACTATTGGAAAGAAACGCTATTAATGTTGTACGTATTAGGAAAAAAAGGTGTGGAAATACACAATATGGTCACTCTATATATTTTTGCCAAATGTAATTCATTTTTTTATTTTTTATTAATTTTGTAAATGAATAAAGAGTATTTGATATCAATACATGAAATGAGATACTGAATAAAATATAAATTAAAAAAGTATACTTGATTTTAAATCCATGTTCATATGAACATTTCAATCAACTTCATGTATCTTGGTATTTCAAATTTATCGAGTGTAACATATTACATCAACTCTTTTATCATTTGAAATCTAAATTTAAACAATTACATGTAAACCTAACTTATATACTCTCCACAAGACAATTACCAAATTTCTTCTTCAATTCAATTCATATCCTCACTCCAAATGCTACCTTATAGTCAATTTAATAGCTATGACTTTTAAATTGTACCATATATATATATATATATATATATATATATATATATATATATTCCATAATCCTTTTAATTTCTCCTATAAACAGCTAGAAGGTTTCATTACACCGGAAGCCGTTCCTTCGGCATTAGTGCATGATGTTGTAGCCGGCTGATTTTTATAAGTGAGCGCTACATCTTGTAGTCGTATTCCACTGCAAGGGTATTTCTTACTGCACTGGAATCGCATGGCTACTGGTGTTGCTGATGTTCCATGAATATCTTGATACATCACGTTGCTAATCTTCACTCCCGAAACCTTTTAACATTAAGTAAAAAAATAATTGATAATTAGAAAATTAATCAAACTTTTGAATATTTTGTTATAAGTGAATTTAAATGTATAGTTTAACAAAATTAAATATCTTACTTGGTGGGGGCAATTTTGTTTGTCAGGACAGTACTCTTGGTCAATAAGGATGGGATTTTTAACATTACTCATAACAACATGTTGAAAAAGAACATTCCTTACAAATCCATTGCTAGACCTTGCCCATGTCTTTATCCTCACACCATTGTCAGTATTTCGGAATGTAACCGTTTTAACCGTCAGATTTTGAACTCCAGGTTCTTGCAAATTCCAACCAAGACTTCCAATGCTATCACAACAAATATTTCCATTCACATTAGAAATATTTAAATAATATTAATAGCTAGCACTAAACTTATAAAATGATGCAACTAAAATTAAGATTAAAATGCAAAACTCTTTCTGATTGAATGAATTAATATTAAGACTAATGCATTTCCAATTGATATAATATATTAGTTCGTTAGTCTTAAAATTAATGAAACTAAAATTAAGATTAATATTTTTGAATAGGGTAGGTATCTACTCTATCATACATTGTGATTCGTATATTTTTGATTGAATGATTTAATCTTCTATGTTCGTAAAAAACTTCACAATATAGCAAATCACTAGCTTATAATCAACTAGTACAACTATACTTTTTGCGTCAATTTTACACAACTAATTTTATCTTAAAAATATAATTTTGCACTAATAATTGTACTTTAAGAGTAATTTATGAATTAGTCAAATTTAAGTACGAAAGCATTACGCGGCCACAAACATAGGGTAGAATTTTGCATTTAATCTAAAAAATTACATAATAAAGTAGGATATACTGTTCAATATTCTAGCAAGCTAGTATATAAGTGATCATTAATTAACAAAGCCTTTAATTAGCGAATGATAATAGTACCTAATGCCGTGACCGGGGCCGCAGGAGACGCTTTCGATCCATGTGTTAGTAGTGCCAGGGCCTATTGAGACACAATCATCACCTGTCCCAATTTGAGAGCTCAATATGCTCACTCTCCGGTTGACAATTGGACGTGAATTCCGTCCGTATTCGGGCTGTTATCCGGTGCTGTGATCTTTATTCCTTGTAACTTGGCACTGCTGCAGCTATAAATGATTATGTGGAACATTTGGCTGTTTATTGAGGTTAATCCACTGACAACGACATTGTTCGAGCTGTAGATACCTAGAGTCTGCAATGTGTGTGTGTGTGTGTGTGTGTGTGTGTATATATATATATATATATATATATATATATATATATCAAGCAATAAAATTAACATTTAATACGAGGTAATTAATCATTTAAATTTAGAAAGAAAGATTTATATTAATATGTTTATAAATTAATCATGTATTAAATTGTATTATTTGTTGGAGAGGAACATAACTGCGTGTTAGATCGACTTATAGGCTATGCTTGTTTAGCATTAAATATCTTCACATGTTTGGGAACAAAATCTCAAACAAATCAAAACTTAGGGTAAGTTCATTGACTGGTAGTTGTTTGCATATGAAAAAAAAATTACTCCCCGGCCCAATTATTGTCATACTTTAAAAGATGATTTCAACACAAATTTTAAGACCTACTGAAAACATGACTATACACTATATATCTTCGATATATGTTAAATATACTTCAAATATAGTATTATATAAATATATTGATAATATAAAAGTTAAAAGTGTATAAATATATTTTTGGAACGTCAAAATTCACGGCAACACACTAAAAAAAAATGATTTACATTTTAAGAAATAATAATGAATATCTAGAAAAGAAAAGGAGGAAATTTTGCCAATTGTCAAATCTACACAATATGTTAAGCAAAAGAGTATTGCTTGGTAGCTAGTCAACTTTTGTTTAGTTTTTCTGGATAAAATTTTACTTTTGTCAATATATGAAGGGTGTTGACGAGTGTACAATATAATTAAATAAATCTTAGTCAAGATTAAATAGAAAAGTTGTCTAGTTATCATTTTTCTTAGCAAAATGGTAAACTAATGCATTCTCAAATGAACATACCGTTGCTCCTCTAGGGCAGTTCTTGCGGGAGGCTTTGCAAGCCCAAAGCCCAGCCCCTTGAGCATCTAGGGTTCCGCCAGAGATTGTAAGTCCATTAACCCACTCAAACTTGATCCAATTTTCGGCATTTCCAATAACGTTGTAATCCGAAGGAGCCACAAGGGTGCCATCAATACGCATGGACATGGTGTTTTTACAGTTTTCTGCCGCTAACGTCTACTGGAATGCGCAACAAGTATCTTCCTGGTGGCACGTAAACTTCCGCTGGCTTTGCAGAAGCACAAGCTGAAGTCCATGCACTAAGAAAATACTTGGCTGCATCCGTTTTTTTCCATCGGCTTTTTGCCCCTAACTTTTGCACATTGTATGAAACCCTAGTAGCTGATGATAAGTTGAAGAACATGAATAAAAATGAAAGAACAAGAAAAGCCATTTGCGAGAGAGATAGAGAGAATGGGAGAGAGAGAGAGAGGATGAGAGTTTTTGATGGTGGAAATTGAAGAAGTTTTATAAGTATTTATAGGGTTTGGAAATTGTACAAGTCAAATTGCAAGCCGCCGCCGCGGAAATTTGGAGCCTTGGAGGTGAAGGATTTATGTTTGCTTTTGGATTAAAATTATTAGTTATGATTGGCTAAGCTGTCGTTAAATGAAAGTCTAAGATAAAAACATTCTTTTATTTATAACCACATATATTTGTTTTATATTAAATTTATGGATGTAGATAATTATTTATGTATATAGAGAGAAATGGGGAGGATCATGGTTTTCAAATATTGAAGAGAGCGTTAAAAAACTAGTTTCTTTTGGACAAGTTGTTGAATAATTTAAAAAAAACATTTTATTTTAGTACCCTTTTCTCAAAAATTAAAAAAACTTTTAAAAAATATTGAAGTCTACAAGTGCACGTTTGCATGTTTATGAGAAAAGAAGAAGAAAGAATATAAATGGTAAGGCTTGAGATTAAGGACAACAATTCCCGTGCCCATGATAAGATTTCGAAATGATAACTGAAGACGTAGTTATCACAATGTAAAAGCTACACTATAAATACCCACTTTTTTAATTTATTTATTTATTTTTGCAATACAAATGTAAAAGCTCTTATACTTAGGGATAACAAAAATACTAGAATTTTTTTTTTAATTATTTTAGAGTTTTAAAAAATATGAAAAAAGAAGTGAAGTGTAATATAAAAAAGAAAATTATTGTAAATTGTAGCATTATACTATATGAATACTTGTAGTTTGTAAAAAAAATTAATTCATAAAAGTTTTGGCTGCCTTCCACTCAATTTGCCCGTGATCTTTTTTCTTTATTATTTCTATCTATCTATCTATACATTTTTGTAACGAGACGTTGGAATTTGCTTCTACTGGAATTACTATTTGAGGAGGTATAACAATTTAAAATTATTTAAACGACGGTATGTTTGGTTTGTGTCGCGTCAACTTAATGTCTTGGGGACTAGTTTTTAATTCTCCTTTTGCTTTCTTGTTTCTCTATCTAGCTAACCATTTTTATAATTTGCTTCTAATTTTTGACATACAATAATTTAACATTACATCCGTATTAAAATATAGAACCATTATTAATTTTTAAATTTATTTTAACTTTTAAAAATCTCAAATTTCTCTTTGTACGTATATTCATATGACATTATTTTTGAAGGTGTAAAGTCTTACCCGAATGATTTGGCCCCTATATGTATTAATCTCAAATTATTTGACCTGTTACCATTCATTCACATGTTCTTACCAATATTTATCTTACTATCCGTACGAGCTATAGTGCAATGTGAGCAAAATTATACAAAACAACTAGTACGTCCGTATGCCATGTGTATTTGCAAGACTGCTAGTTTTTTACATTATTAAAGCCTTAATAATTGTACTTATAATATAACAAGAGAATAATCAAAAACTAGAAATAAAAAGTTCAATAAAAATGAAATAAGTTGGTAATTATTTCAAGTCAAAGAAGGAATGATACATAGGCACATGAAATGCAGAATCTTTTTTTTTTTTTTTTGTTCATTTAATTTTATTTAATGATTAATAATATTTTCAAACCCATGACACCAATTATTATTCCATGTTGGTTTGGGATATATATTAATAATCACGGTGTGCGGAAGATTAAAGAGTAAGAATTATAGTTCGTACGTACTTAATTATCATTCGGGTTTAGGGTTGATTATATGTGAATTATAGAAACCATATTTAGTGGATTATTGAGTATGATTTTACATACCAACTTATCTGGATACCGACTTATCTGGATATATGGAATAAGAAAAAATTAAGAGTCTTACAGTAATTTATTTTATTCTATCGTTTATTAAATTTTCACTTTAATCGCAGTCGAATTTCGCCATGAAATTTGTCAATGTATAAATCATTTTCCGAAAGAGTATATTCATAGTTTTAGAAAATACAAGTAGGAAGTTATAAAAAGTAATTTATTATAGGAAAAGTAATCTAAGGTATGTCTTACCCAAACTTGGTTAAGAGTATTTAATAAAACTTTAGTAAAACAATGTAGTTTTATCCTTAAGGTTAAGTTTTCAATTTTTGGGTTTTATATAAAAAAATATTTAATTATAATTTTTATACAAAACTATGTCATTTTAATAAGTAACTTTAATCAAACTTGATTAAGACATGTCTTAAATTACTTTTCTCTATTTATTATTGTCTCAACTATAATCTTAGCAAAAGTTTAGCAAATTTGTTTTCATATGATTAGTAGCCTCCTCGATAATATAAAATAATTAAGTTGGTTTACAAAAGGATATTTGTAAAGAATATGTTAGGTTAAATGCACATGGTTAGCTGCTTTCTTATCAACAAATTTATCGAATATCAATGATAATAAGGTATTACATGACTTTAGGCCATGATTTGAGAGGCTTAACTTCTTATAAATCCTAGTGGTACAATTTTAGTTTCTAGATTTATCATCAATCATATATTTTAAGGCATCTAACGGCGAAGTAAGAAACAATATATTTAAAAATAAAATAAAAAAATCCATGTCACAAATGGAAATGACCTTAAAAGGGAAAGGTCGATCAATTGTATATTCTTCCAAACACCAAACTACTGGTTAAGGTCAAAGGGAAAATATGAAACAATTTTTTTCACAAATATGAATGGTTGCTTGATCTGCTTGCAATATCTTAGGTTCATGCATTTGAATAACGTGCTAAGGTTGAAAGATGCACAAGAAAAATGTTTTTATAAATTAGGTCAACGTATAAGATATATAGTTGGATAAATGTGATGGTATCCACGTGCTTGTGCAATAGTCATTAACTAATTAACACTAGTTTGGAGGTAATTCAAGAGTTGAAACATAAGGATTAGCATGCGAATGCTTTTATCCTGAATAATTAATTAAACCATGTGACTATTTCATGAAAAATTAAAGATTATACTCTTATAGTGTTTGTAAGTTTTTTTTTAGGGGAAAGGAAGGGAAGGAAAGAAAAAATAATTAAAATCCCTCCAGATCTCATGGTTGTGAATTTTTTAGGGAAGAAGGGAAGAAATTTGAAGGTAAAGTTGATTTTATTTTTAGCTCAAAACTTTCCCCCCAAAAGTGGGAGGATTTGAAGGGATAGAAAATGATGGGAAAGTTAGATATGTTATATTACATAAAGTAATCTTTCAAAATAAAACATATCATTTATTACATTAATATGTAAGGGTAACATAGTAATAGTGTAGTTTAAAAATAAAAATATTTGTCTTTCCATTCCCTCCTTCTAAACTCACAAATAAGGAAAAATATAATTAAAACCTATCTCTTCTCTTTCTTTTTAAAACTCACAAACATGACAAAGAAAAATTGTAATCCATTCACATCCCTTCCCCTCCTATGTTTTCCCTTTCCATTTCATCCCTTCAAACTCACAAACACAGTATTAGAGACATCGATCTTATAGTGAAGCATCCAATATAAAATCAATTACGAACTAGTAGATTCGTAGCGCATCAAGGATAATATTATATATGAAGTGTATAAGTTTTATTTATTCGTAAGATGTGTAATTTTGTATCTCAACACGCCACTTTACAGGTTTCAGCGTTAATTTGATCCAAATGCATGAACTAATTATATTAGGTGACATATATGGAAAATGTTGAATTTATATAGTCTTCCATGTGAATGAAATTGGCCTTAAATTCCCTGTTTTATGTATCTTTATACCCATGCAGTTCAAAAATTGTTTTACTGATTAATTTTCATACACGTGCGTCAATACCTAATTTCCTTAAATGGAAAAAGACATGCACGTCTTGATTCAATGTGCTGCGCTAGCTAGCTAATGGATGCAATGTGAATGAAAGCACGCTGGAGACTACCAAATTTCTAATGGGAAAAGTGTACCTAAAAATAATTTCACTCTCAAGAATTATTTTTTCTTCTTTGTACAATTAAATAGAAAATCAATAAACCTAATAATGAGAACGAAAATAACAAATAATCATCCACAAGCAAGACACAATATTTAACGTGAAAAATCCTTAAAGAAAAAAACCATAGGTCGAACTCCAAATCTCCATTATATCACTAATAATGTGCTTGAAATAATTCTCCCAAATTTTACGCCTTAAAACTTGAAATTACACAATAAATTGAGAGAGTAAAAATTTACCTTTAATTAGGTTGAGAAACCTAATTAACTTCACCACCAAAAAATACCCCCAATAATAAAGTCTTCAATCTTTCAATTGAACGGGAATGACGGCGAATACCCACGAGCAATAAACTGTAATCCTTTCAATTTATTCTTTCAGTACCTTCTTGTTATCGAGTTTCTCTCATCATAATAATAAAACTCTTCATAGCCTTATTTATAGTGCTCTTCTTAATTAATCCATTCTATTATGAATTAGAAACAATTTATTTTCCAAATCAAATTAAGGATCACATCTCCTTATCTTAGTCACCAACCAGTCTAACAAGTAAATCTTTTTTCAACTTGGATTCCTTTCATAGGTGAGGACCCACATCCAATAATTAACACACAAATTTAAATTATTGAATTGTGAGTTTAAGTTATTTTTTTATATATATTTCAAAACTGGTGCAATTAATTTACCATTTATAAATAATAACTTTGGAATATGTAATTGCCTATCATTTAAGTATGTGTGGTTTAATACTCATTATGATCTCACTTAATTTGACACAATAAATAACTAGCTTCACTTGATTTTAAACAAGAGTGATATTAGAGGTCTCAAATTTTTAGTTTCAAATGTGTCTCAACTGACATAACATTGCATATTTTAATGATAATTTATGACATTACTAATCACATGAGATCTACCCAACTAATATTATGGTGACACATCATTTGAGATAATTTTTGAGACAACAAATTTGAAACCCCATCACCCTTTAAACAATAAATAGCTAACCTATATATATATATATATATATATATATATATATATATATATATATATGATAGGTCTCCATCTTTTAAGTTTATTTTGATAATAAAAATAAATTAGTAAAAAGGATAAAAATAAATGGGTAGAATCCTCTCCATAGAATTTTATATAATTGCTCTTAATATTCTAGTTTATTTTGACCAAAAATATTTTTCATCCTAAATTAAATTCATTTTTCTTGACCTTGATAATTTAATACCAAGTGTTAAAAAAATTAATTCATATAGTAACATTTTCTAAGGCAAGGAAAACTCCTATTGTTTTTAAAATGTTTTTAAGCTTATGGGCAAAAACAATCTCAAAATATATGTATGTATGTTTACTATGCAAATGAAAAAGTGAGAGGCTAAAAGCCCTTTATTGATCGAATGCATGCTTGCTTATAAACTTGCTTGAATATGTAAGTAATTCATGTGGGGCCCGTGAGCTTAATAGATTGCAAAGGCTTAAATGCCTTGTTTACCGTTGCTTGCATGTTATATAAGTGGGGCCCATAAATGAAAGGTATTTTAGACTTATTAGTTCAATCTGAGTACTTGAGCTGGGCAGTAGGAATTCTGACATATAATAAGTTATGTGCTTATAATCAATCATCCATGGGTTAAAAACTGTCGACTAAGTTTTCTTTAACTGCGTGAATCAAATTCCATCCGAACCTTCCTTTTCAAATAAAAGTAATCCGAGCCATTGGTTTCAAAAATAAGATTCCAAATTACTATTTTACCCCAAGCTCAGAATTTCTATAAATAGGAGGCTTTCCTTTAATTTTAACTTACCAATTTACAAACAAAGGGAAAGTTTACACTCCTTGACTACATACTCTCTCTCTCTCTAAAAAGAACCTTTCTCTCTTCTACTCAAAGTTCTAATTATTTGCAGAAGGGAAAAATTAGTCAAAGTATTTGAAATAAGTTATTGAACTGCTTTATTTTAATTATCTCATACTTGTTTAGATTTATAAATATACAAATATAAATTGTTTTACATATTTATCTCTATCTATATTTTTTTAATTTATACCATATAAAAAGTTAGTACTTATACACCAAAACTATAGCGGAGATATTCCTTTTAAGTGAAGGAATTAGCCGAACGAGGACTCAAAATCTTAAGTGACCTTTTATTGATATAGTGTATTTAAATAAATATCGTAAAGTAGGCCGGTACTTAAACACCGAGACTATAGCGGAGATATTCTTCTTAAGTGAGGGAATTGGCCGAACGAGGACTGTAACGATCGCGAATCGCATATATTTGTTTATTATTATTTAATGAATGGATTAAATTTTTATTTTTATGTGATATGTTTTAAGGTTATTTTATAACCTGAATGATGTGAATGTATGATTTTTATGTGTTGTGTCTCGTGGGAGTGAATAAATTGATTTCGCGAAAAAACTGCAAAATCACTATTCACTGGGCACGTTTCCCGATGCACTATTCATGAAAGAATATTTTATGTCTTTTTTTTATTTCTATTAATTTCTATAAGATGTGTATGCGAAGGAATAATTTTTTCAAAGTGTCAGAAAGTTTATTTGAGCTTATATGTGATTTAATCTGTATCCGAAATGTATATATAGGTGTTCTGAATAATTAGACAAATCTCATAATAATTATTTTTACGCGTCCCAATATTTTATGGGAGTACTCATTTTTAATTTTAGGTAGAGTTATTTACCAAATTTGGTACAAAAGTGGGAGTATTCGAGTATATTTTTGTGTATGTTCGGACTAAGTGGAGAGGCAATTAAGCCTCAACCAATCAAAATTTGCCATGTGTGGCATGTAGCCAATCTGGTGAAGGGAGGAGGCAGGCTCAGTACACTAAGCATTGAGTTTGCAAATTGCAAACATTCTTTCTTGAATTTATTTTCAATGAGCTCGGGGGTCTACTCCCCCGTCCTCCAAAGCCACTCCCATTCATTCTCCTATCCTTCTTTGTTGTTACCATTAGAAGATTTAGATAAAAGGAGGAGGATATGCAGAGAGAGAGAGAGAAGGAGAGAAAATTGAAGGAAGAAGAAGAAAAGTCGGTCAACCAACTTATAATTTACCTTTTACTATTCAAGTATTTGGTTATAATTTATTTTTTCACATATATAAATTGACTTATAAATAACTTTTTACTTCTCCAAAAATGACTAAATTAAGTAGGCTTGACTAAATGTAAATACTATTATCCTTATTTTAATAATCTTTATATTTTATTTTAATTTATAAGTCAATTTAGTCAAATATCTTCATATTTTATTTTAACTTAATTTTTGACTTATAAGTCAAAATGGTGCCAAATACTTTTATTTATAAAGTCATCACTTAAAATGACTTTAAATTGTAATTTATAAGTCATTTTAAAATAAGTCATCCTCGAACATACCCTATATCCGATGAAAAAAAATCTTATTACAAAAAAAAGAAAAAAAAAACCACTGCGTGGTACTCCATCTGTCCAACTGTACTTGTCTTAATTTTTTTTTTTTCGATTTGTCTAACTTTATTTGTTCTTTTTCTATTTTATACCTTATTTTTTTAATACTACCCTCATTTAATACCTGACATATATTAGTAATAATAACATTATTAACTTTGACATTGAAAGCAAAATCATTCTTTTTTTTTTCTTCTCTCTCAAGGCGAAGCTAGGCTTTGTTGGAGGGGGCCATGACCCCCCCTAAGGTTTAGAAATTTTGTAAAGTTCACCCTAAGGTTTGGAAATTTTGTAAGATTCATCTCAAGATTCAACCCAAGAACTCTATCAAATAAAAGTTCTTCAAGTATGTGTTCTATTCTATTTTTACTTTCTTTAAATTTTGTAATTTATTTTGTAATGTTACTTGTTACTTGTTAGTGGTTTAATTGAGAAAAAAGAGCATAATACATTAAAAGGGGAAATATAAATTTAAAAAAATTTTTGCCCCTCCCCCAAACTTCGATCCTGAATTCGTTTCTGTTCTCTCTCCCCTCTATTTTATTATTATAAGAAAGAGTTAGAAGATTAATAAAAACTAAAAAATAATAATAAAATAATTAAGATGAATAATTAAAAAATATTTTTTTTCTTAATAAACATATATTTTTAAACTAGAATAAGTAATTTTGCAAATTTGGACGGAGAGAGTATTTTATTTTACTACTGCTAATCATTATTACCGTGCAAACTCTTTTCCCCGCGGCCGCCTTTATTTTATTGAAGGTGTCGAAAATCAACATCCTCTACTGCGTGATCATCGGGTGCATTACATTAAGTGCAAATAAATGGGTGGATGCACTCATTGTTCACTTTGAGATTTTAAAAAAATATAGTAAAAACTAGTTTGAAGGTAGTAAAAATAGTAAATAGTGAAACCAAATCTTTATGGCGTACACATTAGAAGGTAGGATCGAAATCCTAAAGTTTAACCTAGTTCAATATGAAAAAACTAGTTTGATCTAGACGGGCCTAAATTTCCTGGCCTAGAAAGGTATAGACAATTTTTTTTCCCTTTCTAATGCTACGTTTAGACGAGAGAAATAAAATTGGTGAAAAAATGGAATAGAGAAGAGAATAGAATGGTAAGTGAAATAATTCATTTCATTCATAGCTGAAATGAATCATTACATACCTTTTCTCAATGAATAAAATTCACAAATTTGGTTGGAATGAGAATGAGTCATTCTATTTCAATAGAATAACTAAACACAATTTTTTTTTTCTCATTTAATGAGAATTAGGCATTTTATTTCTACATTAATTCTTGTTACAAACTTAATATAAAAGATTGGTTCGATTTTGGAATAGCAGTTACAGATCGAGGGAGGGCTTGACCTAGAATCTGAAATTGTTTAACCTGAAACTTGTATTGGGCTTGACATGAGCCTGAGAGTCTGAAATGTCAAAAACTTCTTCAATCCTTATGTCTATTTTTTACTATTTTACCTCTCCCTATATAAGCTAATTTTTGAGGCTATTTTGGTTCACTTAATTTCAACAATATATTTATTTGTATTCAATATATATATATATATATATATATATATATCCATCAATCTATGTAATATATACTTTCAAATTTCCATATAATGAGTTAACTTATATAGACTTTACTTTATGTTACTTTTATATTCTATATTATATCTACAAAACTCTATATTATATACACATGAATATTATATCTAATTTTACCATTTTATTACTATGAAAAAAGCCAAGATTAATAGAAATCACCTATTAAAGTTAGCAAAACCTTAAAATTTGATACAAAAAATTAAGCTATTAATTCATAAACAAGTATTTGGCATGAGAACTCCAGTGCTTGATCCACCTATATTTTTACAAAGCGATTGTGCTGCAGCCTGTTTGTTCATATAAGTTAGCTTTATGTCTTGTAATTTGATCCCTCTGCATGGATTGCTTGGACTGCAATCAAATGTAACAGCAACTTATGTTGCTGATGTTCCCCTTGTATATTTTTGTATAGCACTTGACTAATCTTTACTCCTGATGTCTGCAAATATGTAAACGAAAAACAAGAAAATTATGAAAATATTAATTACTAACCTAAATAAGAAGAAGCTCAAGAGTTAAATTTTATGAATTTTCTAAAATTGTATGAAATAGTGGAACAGAAAATAAGCATTTGCAGGTGTCCAGAAACAATTAAAGGACACATGCATTTAATATAATATTGTCAATAATATTTTCTTGTTGAAAAATTTAGTTTTCAAATTTAGTAGTACAAAAATTGCATGTTTTAGACAGACCTTAACATGAGTAGAAAAGGTCAAACAATAGTCTCATTTTAAGAGAAATGTATCAATTTAAAATAGTTTAGTGTTAGTGTTGAGAATTTTGACACATTTAACAAGATTTATAAACGAGTTAGTACTCCTGTTGAAAGTCTTGAGACAATTATTATTATTTTTTTTTGAAAACATCTTGACAAACTTAATCAAGCAAATTTTGTTAGTATTTAATTTGTTTAAATTAAGAGAAATGATACATTTTGCAATTTTATGTATCCACTCTTTTCTTGTCAATTATGTGAATAACTATTACCGATAATCTTTTTATGTGGTTGGCCAACTTATAATTTTATTATTGATATAAAACCAGTATTGACCGCCCGGTATTTTTGACAGCAAAGATTATCCGCTCAAATGGGTTTCAGATATATAGATTAGATAACTACAATAGTTGTGATATATTTACACTTATCTATTTTATTTATCTTCTTATCTTGTATAACAAACACATGTATATAGCTGGGGTGTATTTGGTTGTTAAAGATATTGAGAAAACATTTATACTCACTTTAGTTCTTATTATTCTCTCATTCTAAGTACCAGAGAAAGGAATAGGAAAGACAAGGATGCTGAAGTATAGACAAAGCAAACTCAGTCAAATTCAATTGACTTTTGACTCTTAAAGAGGGACGATTCCTGAGTTTTAGTGAGTGACAAGCTTAGGGGTGGGGATAAAATTAAGAAGGTGGACCTTCTTCTTGTGACAGTCGCAGATAGACTGACCTGGACTCCCGAATATACTCACCCAAAACGAGAATTTATAATTTTGCACAAAACTTTCGCAAATATATGAATTTAACTTATTATCTACTGTCAAAACTGTTAAGTCCAAGAGCCTAACTTTTGTAGGGTGTATATAAGGGAGAAAAAAAGACCAATTGGTTGTGTGGGCAATAGTTTTGATCGATAATAATTGGATTTTCCACGTTTTTCATTACAATGTTTCGATAGGCAATGTTCTTCACAAATGAACTGCTGGGCCTGGCCCAAGTCTTTATTCGTAGCCCGTTATCCGATCCGGTGAAGAGTGAGTCTCTTAAGGTCACATTTTCAACACCAGCTTCATTCAGTTCCTTTCCCAGGCTGCCAATGCTGTGAAATATAGAACATAAAACATGATCGTTATGTACTTAAGCATTATATAAAATAGCTGACACTAATTGTATAGAATAGCTTGCATTGTGTAATTAGATTATGGGTTAAGCTTCATAGTTTTCTCAACAATAGTAAGGAATTTTGCTATATCTTGTAATAAAATATTGTGATTAGATACAATGACACATTATAGAGATTAATTACAATAAAATATTGTGATTAAATACAATGACACATTATAGAGATAAATACAAACGCATGAATAATTTGATTTATTTACTCGCAGTAAAAGTCGGAACATTTTTGTAGAAAATATATGTTTAGATGGTTTTTGATTGAATTACAAGGCCATTTCGTGGACCTAAATCTAGGTTATAACTATTGTTTTATTAAACTAAATATCTTAGTTAATAAAGCATTTCATGACCCAAAAAATAAACGATTCTGTTGACTCATAATAAAAAAAACAGAAAAGATTAGGGCTTGCAAAATATTGGACATGCCTAGCTCGCAAAACTATCAAAGCCGCGCTGGGCTGAGATTGATTTATTATTGGGCCTACTTTTCTACTTCCTCAGTTTTACGCAATGAGTATAATTATAAAATTTACAAATATATTAAGGATATATTTTATTTCATGTTTACCGTTAATGAGTTTCTTAGTTGTTTTTATTTTTGTGAAATAAAAGTATTTAGCAAATAAAACTATTTTTATGAAGAAACGAAAGTAGTATTTAGCTAGCATTTAGGTCTAAGAGTATCATCTACCTTATTGTTTCTCTTTTAATTCCTTAACCTAGCCTATCATGAGTTATAGTTATCAATTATCACAACTGTTATTATTTTTGAAATGTGATTGTTGCTACAATCGACCTTCTTTCTGAATATTTGTTAGTTTGTTTGAAATGATTATCATTTCAATTCTTTGTATTATAATCTTTTCAACTATTGAAACATATTACAGTTTTAATATATTTCAGTCTATTAGACTGTTTGATAAACAATAATAATATTTTTGAATTAGATGTTTCAATAAATAGTAGGAGCTATCAGATATAAGAATATGAAAGAGATTTTTTTTTGTGTGGAACAGAGGGAATACGTATAAATTAAATTTAAATTACCTAACGCCATGTCCAGGGCCGCATTGTATACGTTCCATCCACAAGTTCTTGGTGGCTGGACCAATTGATATACAGTCATCCCCCGTTTTAATGGTACTTGTAGTGATTGTAACATCCGTTGAGCCTTGAACATGAATGCCATCTGTGTTCGGACTTAGGTCCGGAGCTATAATTTTAATGTTGCTAACCTTTACATGGTTGCAACTGTTGATCACTAGGTGACTTAGTTGGCTGTTTAGTGATGTTAAACCACTAATCACAACGTCGTTAGCCCAGTTGAATGTTATTGACTGCATTCATAAACAAAATCTTGTTAATCGATAATCAAAAACCAAGTGTTACATATTGTATAAGAGTAATGTTGTACTGACAAAAAAATTCAACAGTTAATCTAACAGCCTTTTGATGACTAAAAAAATGGATATTATAAGTGAATACAATATAATTTGTATGATTATGACTTGCGATTGATTATAATCATTAAACTTACGTATCCATACTACATACTGAATTATGAACTAATTATAATTTAACATATCATTTTATAAGTTACTTTTTGTGTGTGTATATAACTACATAGAGTAAGACATACCCTAGCTCCAACCGGGCAATTCTTTCCGGACCTCCGGCAATCCCAAAAGCCAGCTCCTTTTGCATCAATATTCCCACCAAGTACTGTAAGCTTATTAACCTTAATGAACAAAATCCAATAGCCAGAATTTCCAAGGGCACGATAATCCATAGGAGCCACAATTGTACCATCAATTTTCACCGTAATTTTGTTCCTGCATGGGCCTCTAAAAACAGCTTCTTTAATCAAGAAACGTGCTTTAGGGACGTACATTGTGGCTGGCTGGACTGAACTACAAGCTGATGCCCATGCCTTAAGAAATGGCTGGGTTGAGTCCGTTTTGCCGTCGGGTTTTGCCCCAAATTTGATGACATTGGCGGTGTAGGCTCCGTTTGAGGGGCAGAATAAGGTTATAAATGAATGGAAAATAATGCAAGAGATTATGAACCTAGCCATTTCAGTATGGAGAAAGGAGAGAGAGATGTTTGGTGAGTACATGCAAAATTGTTGGTATATATATTGTTGAGGTTTGAGTTTATTTATTTTTTACTTTTGTTTTTATTTTTTTTGTAGCTTGTGCTCGGTTATTAATTAAATTAAAGAAGTGGAGATAGACGTCATGGCCTACTTCAGTCTCAAGGAATGATACGTATGGTGCATGTGATGCGCTTAGGTAAAGGAAAAGATTGGTACATCGTATACATAAAAAAAAATGTATATTTGTATTGGATTATATTGCTTGGTTATAGACGGACGTCTACTTTATGGGTTATATTTGTTTGTAATAACGATACATGAGATTTGATTACTTATTCTATACTAATCTCTTACATGATATTATTTTAGCATAAGATTAGTCCCAACGTTATAATTCCATGGACTATTGATTTTTTTATTTAATTTTAATTTTTATGGGAACTTATGAGGGATTACCTAATTAAGTCAAATAGATCAAACAATGAGAGTTTAACATCTATGGGAATCTAGCCAAGTTTAATTAGAAGCCATTTGTATATAAATATAGAGTATAAGAAAAAGATTTATGATCAGGTCAGTGTTGATCACAGTAATCAACACTTTGTCGAACCGTTGGAACAGACAATATTTAGAATTATAACGTCTGTCTAATTGTTTCATTTTCTCAAAAATTATTTAAATATTTTTTTAATCACACAAATAGTGTGCGGGAGGAATACTGGTATAAACTAAAGGAGAAGTGGGAAATACATCTTCATATTTATATTATTATATATACTCCTTTTTATAGTATAGATGATAGAGAATATATAAAGCTCGCAATTCTTTCGAAGTTATTGGATCCTTTTCTGCATTCGGAAATTCCCTCTCTTTTTTCACTCCGTCCTGAAGAGTAATTAAATCAATTTACTCACGTTGTCATGTTTCACTTTTCATTTTTGATTATTTTCAAATTTAAAAGAGAAGATTATTCTCTTTACCAAATATAGAGGTTGATATATAATGTGAACACACAATCATTTATTTGACTTTTGCCAATCAATGTACATCAAATGGAAGCAAATTTACAAGTCTTCACAGCGATATCATCTCTGGCATAAGTCAAAACTACTTTAAACGTACAATCTCATGAGCTATACGTACAAACACCTATATATAGTTATCACTTTAAGCAACTGTTTGGCATACTAACTCCGCTAGTTGTTCCACCAATGTTTTTACACGTGGATTGTGCATCTCTATTCAAATAACTGAGTTTTACGTCTTGCAATTTGATCCCACTGCATGGATGACTAGGGCTGCAATCGAATGCCACCGCAATTTGTGTTGCTGATGTGCCCTGAACATTTTTGTATGTTACTCCACTTATCTTCACACCAGAAGTCTGCCAAATTAAAAAAAAAAATTAATAATTAATTTTTAAGAATTAAACGCAAGATTAAATTAGGCCATTGATATTGATTGCCAGAGGGACTAGAATCCTTTCCTTACACTTTTTTTTTCTCGATTTTTGTTAGTACACATACGATACAAAAATAACTTTCAAGAACAATATCATCAACAAATTTTTTTTGTGATTATACTATTGTGTCGCTAAGTGTAATATTTTGTTACTAAAGATATATATATTGTGAAAAATTAAGTGAAAGGTCTAATCGAGGGGATCTTTCGGACTAGGGTCACTCCATTATACAACTTTCATCCAATTTTTCACAATATACAATTATCGTCACAAATATTATGATTAACGATACGATAAACTTCGTCGCAAGTAATTTTGTCATTGGTACCCATTGCTAAAGGTAATATTTGTATCGCCAAATATGTGTGGAGGAATTTAGTTGGAAAATGTAACAGGGAGAATCTTAGTTCTAGGCAGAACAAAAATAATGTTGCCAGAGTAATAAGAGTCGTTTAAACTGTCAAGTGTCACTAGAATAATTACAAAAGTGTCGCTAAATGTATATTTACTCTGACATCATCTTTTTTTTTGTTATTACAATAAATAACAACGACTTTAAATTAACCGTAATGAAAAAAAAAATAAAAGTCAAATATAGAAAAAATTGTTAATTACCTGACGAGGGCAACCCTCATTGTTGGGGCAGTAGTTTTGGTCAATAATGATTGGGTTCTTAACATTTCTCATCACAATATTTTGATATAAAATGTTCCTGACGAAAGAATTGCTTGGCCTAGCCCATGCTTTTATGCGTAGACCGTTATCGGATCCGGTAAAAGCCGAGTTTATTAAGGTGATATTCTGAACGCCGGCTTCATTGAGATCCTTTCCCAGACTCCCAATGCTGTCAATTAGAAGCAAATTAAAATGATCATAATATTATATTGAAGGGTTGAATAATTATTAGCTAATTATTCATATATATCATGTTTGTTTAATTGGCTCCATGGCGAAGTCAAGAAATTTTGACCATGGGTTAAACATTGATAAAGAAGAGAATATTATACTCATTCAGTTAAATATATATATTTTGTTGAATACTTTTGTTGATGCATTACTACTCAACTTTTATTGACTAAAATGCACAAATTTAACCTCCAGTTTGCCGTGTCAATCAGTTTTTCTAATTATTAAATTCAACCCTTCTGGCATATTTAGTTGTTCAAAGTAGATTGGAGTTTTTAGATTAGGATCTCATTCATTCATTATGCATTTCACCTAAATTTTCTCAATAAACAGTTAGATATCACAAATATTGTATTTAGCGACATAATAAAATTCATCACAAATAATTGTGTCGTTGATATTTTTACTAAAAATAATATTTGTATTGTTAAATTATATTAAAAAAATTATATGAAATGTATAACGTAGAGAATCCTAGTCCAAAATTTCTATATATAATCATAATTTGTTTTTTTTTTTTGGTGCGAAGGAGGTCATAAAGCCTAATTAACATAACAATCTATAGGGTCAATTTTACATTAAATTTTTTTTGTTTCTAAATTAATATTTTCGTGAAGAACAACATGAGAAGAAGAAAATATAAGTACCTGACACCATGTCCAGGGCCACATTGTATGCCCTCCATCCACAAATTTTTTGTTCCAGGACCGATCGATACGCAGTCATCTCCAGTTTTGATGGTACTACCGGTGATCGTAACGCCGGTAGAGCTTTGCACATGAATTCCATCAGTGTTGGGACTCTGGTCCGGAGCATTAAGTTTGACATTGCGAACCATGGCATTGTTGCAGCCGTTGATAACAAGGTGCGCTACCTGACTGTTGATCGATGTTAAGCCGCTAATTGTGATGTCATTTGCCCAATTGAATGTTATTGACTGCAATTTCAAGCACACTTTTATGTTAAAGCATATTCAAATATTCATTAGAAAAAATAATTGATTTTTGAGTTTCACTGGATATATTCCAAGTTATATCCGCCCATGACCAAAAAAAGTAAATAAAAAAAATTCAGCCTGTCGTCCCATGCACGTTATCTTGGCATAACCTAATTGTGGCATTAAATAATAATGCTAAACTATAATTAATACACTTGTGAAATCATATATTCCTAACATAAAATATAGCAAATATTGTGCTAAATATATAAAGAATATTATAATAATTAAATTCATTTTTTTCAAAAACATAAACAAAGTCGAATCAATTTTGAATTAACTTAAAAGAAGTTAAAATATATCTATAATTTTGGAACCGAACAAATATTTAAGATATGAAGTACATAGTACAGTGAGGCATACCCTAGCTCCAACTGGGCAATTCTTCCCTGCCCTCCGGCAATTCCAAAAGGCATCACCTCTAGCATCAAGAGTTCCACCAACAACACTAACCCTATTGACCTTAATGAACAAAATCCAGTTCCCAGAGTTTCCGAGGCCGCGATAGTCCCCCGGAGCAACAATGGTGCCATCAATCTGAACTGTGATTTTATTTTTGCATGGTCCTCTAAACACCACAGCTTTGACCAAGAAACTTCCCCGAGGGACGTACATTGTCGAGGCCTGAGCCGAGCTGCATATTGCGGCCCAGGCCTTAAGAAATGGCTGCGTTGAGTCCGTTTGGCCATCGGGTTTTGCTCCGAATTGGACCACATTGACTTTGTAGGCTGCATTTGATGAACATAATAAGGCTATGAAAGAAAGGAAAATAGTCCAAAAAATAATGAGCTTAGCCATTTTCTCAGAGAGAGAAAGTTAGAGAGAGAAAATGAATGGTGGTGGATGGTGGGGAACATGAAGCTAGTAGGGGGTGATTTATATAGTGTTGTTTTTGGTTGAGATGAATGGTGGTGGATGGTGGGGAACATGAAGCTAGTAGGGGGTGATTTATATAGTGTTGTTTTTGGTTGAGATTAAACAGTTTTTTCAGTTTATGTTGGGTTATTAAATAAATATAACAAGGGAATGAATTAAGAAGCTAAAGTCTCACGTTATCAACGGATTAAAGTTCCACGTTATCAACGGAGTAAAGTTCCACGTTATGATAGGTACGGCTGCATGTGATACACATAAATTGCGCAGAGCATGTTTGGTTCCTTGAAGAATAAATAAATACTCCCTCCGTCCTAAATTAATTGCTCAATTTTTATCTTTAAATCAAATTGACTATTTTTAAAACTAATCTTTTTACTATTTTTGTTAAAATATAGGTGAAGAGATTATAACAAAAGAAAGTATATACAATTTATTACTAATTCCAATTTTTATAATTGTAGAAATATATTTATATATGCTTAATTATTAATTCTAAAAATAGTCAATTTAACTTAAAAAAGTCAAAATTGAGCAATTAATTTGGGACGGAGGGAGTAGTCAGTAATAGTATATATGCTATTTAGCAATTCTTGATGCACTAATATGTCACTTAAATTAAATTCTTTCACATGCCGTACAGATTTGTAGCACTACATAATTTTCATCTAGATTGAGCTGACAAGTGACAAAAAAGTATTTTTTTTCCAGAAAAAAAAAGAATATGTAGTTTGTCATAGTTAAACTTGACTATAGATACATTCATTCATTAATGATATTTTTATTTTTTTTTTATCATTTTTATTAATATATAACATTACAAAAATTTCATTATTTTATTTTTAAATATTACGTCATTTTAATACTTGATCTGTAACTAAGTTTAGCTATGGCAAAACCACATATTCTTCAATTTAAAGTAACATATTGATACTATGTAGTAGCTCAAATTATGTACGTATGTTTAGGATAATAATTATAATGAGAATGGACGGATCCAGTTAAGATAAAGTTGGATAACATAACATTATTCTTTTACTTCGATTGGCGTAAATTGGATAGGGATACATGGAGTTCTTTTTACTTGATGAAGAGGAATATTATATTTAGATATTTTTTCATTGAAAGAAATTTATATTGCGATAGAAATATGTTGATTTTTGTTATGAGTAGATAAATTAATTATTTTTTCTCATATTTAAAATTAAAAATAGACACATCAATTAATTAGTCATGTATCTGTATCAATTTATAAAATATATTTTTACATCTATTTGCAGTTAAAAGTATGACATATTTTTGTGGTAATATAGGAAATACTCTTTGTAATTTTAAGTATAGTTTGATCAACCAATCTTCTTGTAGTTATTCGTTTGGAATAGAAGCAACAATATGTATTTGTCCGGTGAATAGGAAGTGGTCTAATAGGGGTAAATGCATGCACTTGACTCTAGAGGAATGCAATTGTAATAATTTGCTTTTTATATATATTAATTTTTTTTATTAATAACAAAAAGAAAAATTACAAGTTCTTCTGCACTCATTAAGTCATTTGTAGCGTTGACAAACGGGGCACGTGACACGAGGAGTCCACGGCGGAGGAGCATAAACAGGCGGAACCATCGCCGGTTATATAGCCGCCACAGAGCAGTACCTTGGCTCCTCGAGCTCCTGCTTTCACATAACAACTAATTATTTTGCTTAATGCGGAATAATTATCAGGTGCCTATAATGAATTTGCTTTTCAATTATTAAATGATTGTAAAATAATTTTGTATTATTTGTAATTTGGTATAAACCATTGAGCAATGTGAGTTTACATCTTACAATAACGGTTAAATTTAATATATTGTGATTTGGATATATTACATAATGCTAGAGCAATAATTATGTTGTTAAACAATATATAATGTTTCCGAAAGCTTATATTAATGTTAGAGTCCTACTATACATTGCGAAAATTTTCAGTCGAATTATGATTGCAGCATATATATATATATATATATATATATATATGAGATAAATAAGAATTAAAGAGAGTCTCACTTTAATTTATTCAATTTTATTACATAAAATTTTCATTTAGTCGCAATTCAACTTCATCAAAGAAGAGGCCCCTCTCATGCTTACCAATCTCCAATGCCCAAGTGTCTCTGCTTCCACAACTAATTCCGTCGAAAATCTCCCTGTTTGAGATCGATCCATCCATCCACTCCTGTTGGTGCAAAGTTTTGATTTTATATAAGTAAGGAGTTTTTGATGTCTGTCTTTCTTTCTGGTTATTTTGTTATGTTAAATTCAATTGATAAAAAAACGAAGGAATAAAATGAACAGTTGTAATAGGTTTTTGTGAATTGTGACATGTTTGGTTTTTCGCTTGAACCGATATCGGAAAAAGATTTTATTGGGACTGAATGTATCACTTTTTAGTTTTTGGCATTTGGGTTTATGTGTTTGATTTTTTTTTTCCTTTTAATTTTAGCTTTTGTATCATTTTGTATTTTCTTTGTTCAAATGTATATAACAGATTTTACTAGTTAAATTATTTAAATTAGCTTCTTGTATTATTTTTTTAAAGATAAATTAGCTCATAATAATCCCGTGCGAATCACGAATTTTGTTTTGTTATAAAATTATTGTATTATTTATATTTTAATATACTAATATTAATTCTACTAATGTGTACAATGATTTTATATAAAAAAAATATTTCCCTCTAAAATATCTTATGTAACTAATAATCATGTATAATTAATTATTGATAAAAAATTAAATAAATTTAAAAATCTACAATAATAATTCTTATACTTACATAATATAAATGATAGTATTCCTCTTTAAAATAATTTATTTGTTTTTATATTTCATGTTCATTTATTTATGTAATAATAAAATCTTATTTAACTAAATAGTTATACTTATATAATTCAATAATAATAAAATTATTGTTATCAATAATATGAATTTTAAAGAATATTAACTAAATTAGAAAATTTATAAGAATAAGAGATAGTGATATGTTTAAAAAATTTGTTTACTGTTTTATTTAATGAAAATATGGTGATTGTTATAATATGATATTGAATCAATGTATCTGTTTATTAATATCTTTTATAGTAATCTTTGTATTTTATTTTAACTTATAAATCATTATTAGCCGAACACATTCACAACTTATTTTAATTTAATTTATGACTTATAAATCAAATTGATGTCGAACGTTTTTATATATAAATCGCACCTTAAAATAACTTAAAAGTCTACTTAAATTTTAATTTTAAATTATTTTAAAATAATTCGTTGTCGAACGGCCCAAGTCTTCTAAGTCTTCTTATCATTGAGTAAAATACAAAAGTGACTATTGTACTCTTAGTATATTTGAATATTGTGCCCATTTTTGTTGATCAATGCAAAACAAACTATCTACTATAAAAAAATTTGAATAACAAACCTTTATGTTTACAGATACAAATTTGACTTTTATGGTCTAATTTTGTTTCACAGTGGGAGTATTAATTAGTAATCAGCTCTGCAAATACAATTTTGACTTTAATGGTGCCCTTCCTTTTTCAAATTGGAATTGAGCAATTTTAGGTGTACCTTTGCGAGTTTTTTTTAGGCATATTACTCCAAATTCTAGTATACTCCTATTTATAAAATTTTGTAGTACACGTAACTTTATAAACAAAACAGAAGAAGAAAGCAAACAAGCATAAATTATCTTACCTAATATTAATTTATTATTTTATGAAACTAAATATTAGTAATATGTATAGTTTTTCAAGAAAAAGGGACATAATGTGTAATGTGTAAGAATGTTGTATGAAAATTTTAATTTCGTGTAATTATGTTTGTACTTTTAATCTCTTATAACTATAGCACTGAAAATTTTATTAAATTATTATTAAATTTAAAAGTATTTTCATCCATTAGCACAAACGAAATCAAATCTCACATAATAAGAAGTCAACCTGTTGGGAATCTGCATGCAATCGTTAAGTCCATTATCAAAGGGGGAGAATGTTATAAGATCTGCATGAGATTACCATTATTCATTATATGTGATTTGATTGATGACAAAAGGTTAAGAAGAACATTCATATTGATAAAGCCCTGTAAAGTTCTTAATGAAATACATATGTACAGGGACTTAGGATGAAAAGATCAAATATATTAGGTTGATCTAAGCTGAATTAATATCTATCTAATCAAAACATGTCTGTAACATTAAGTATCGTAAAGTCCTTAAATGAATTAGATGTACAAGGACTTAGAATAGAAAAAGATCAAACTGGTTAGGTTGATCTTATAAGCTGAAATGATATATGTAAAAAGCAAAGGTCAGACTGATCGTTGAGTACTACACAAAGCATCCAGTGAACGATCATAGAGCAGACAAGCAGAAAGTCAGCAAATGAATTGTAGAGCTAAGTATGAGATCGTAGAGTTTGCCAGACAAACGTAGAGTGAAGCTCGACAGATCATAAAGTTCACTCTCGGCAGGACGTAGAGTTCTCTCGGCAGAACGTAGAGCACTCTCGACAGAATGTAGAGCACTCTCGGTAGATCGTAGAGTTGTCTCGGCATCACAATGCTGACTCTCAGGATCGTAGAGTCTGCCAAATAAACACAGTAAATGGCTCAACAGATTATAGAGCTCGCTCGACAGCACTCTCTTGGCATCATAGAGTCGAACAAAGCAAACATAGAATATGGCTCGGCAGATCAAGAAGCTTACTCAGGATCGTAGAGTGAGCACTGCAGAGTGAAGATCGTTGTGCTAACATGGGTTCGTAGAGTCAATCCAAGTTAGCCACTATATGACTCCCATGAACAATCTACAATCAAGCTGCAACGTAGAGTAGTCTCTGTCCAAGCACTCAAAGTTAAAATAGCAATCTTCATAAAGACTTAAGAAAAGCTGAGCATGAGCTATTAGACAAATAAAGATCTCTGAGTACATCCAAAGTATCAAGCCATAACAGAGATCACAGGACAACTCAAACACCCACTCTACGGTCCATCAAGACTTTATGACCTGTACCAAAGACAAGTTCGTAGAGTAGGAAAGCAACAACCAGATCAGTGATCGTAGAGTTGAGCCTAAGATAACAGAGGTACTCAGATAGTCTCAGCGAAGCAGAAGAAGATCATAGAGCAGTACTCTATGACGTGTCGTAAGAAAGAAAGTCTGAAGATTAAGTAGAGTAGTCCTCTACATCAAAAGTACTAAGGCATCAGAAGATCATAGAGCAATCCTCTTTGATACAACAGCAGGGCTAACACCTGAAGAATATAAAGCAGTCCTCTATGATAAGTATACTGCAAGGAATAGCTCAACGAAAATCATAACACTATGCTCTGGGAACGAAAAACTAAATGGAAATCACAGAGCATAAGGGAGCACAAACTGCAGTATAGTAATAAGCACATTAAAGCTTAATACAAGTGCAGACAGTCACTGTACGACCTGCAAGACAGCACATTGGCCACAACTGAAGTGAGCAGCCAACTCTACGATCAGAGGCAACAGACTTCAGTTTTGAGCAAGCAGTTAACTCTACGATAAGAAGCAACATGCCACATCTTAGTTGATCGTAGAGTAAGTAAGTAATTAAGTGCCAGTAAGGACTAAAGAGAACAGAGCATTTAGGGTTACTATCCCAAAGTGAGCGGCTGATTAGTCAAATGAGTAAAATAAGGAACCAATCTGAGTGAGGTTCAAACAGCCATATTTGCAGCAGTCAACATGCTGCTCATGTGACTCCACTATCTTGGTACCAATTAATGGATGCTGACTCAGCCATCACTGGCAGACTTCAAGAAGTAAAATATTCATTGATACAATAAACAAGTTTGCAGCAAGTATGTCTCCAACGGAAAGTAGTGCAACAGGAAGATATCAATGGCAAGCTTCCAACGGAAAAAAAATGGAGATCTACATAAAGCAAACCGCATTCAGATTGCAAATTGACAGTGAACAAGAGCAAGAACACGAATAGTACAAACTGCTAAAAGGTTCACTGCAACATGAGAGGTATGTCGAAGGGCTGACATATGAGCTAAGAGTCGAATGACCAAGAAGCCAAGATCTAGAGTGACAATAACTGAAGGCAAATCTAGAAGAGTAACTCTATGATCAAACAATGAACACACTGGGCTGAAAAGATGTAGAGCAGAATTGGATTCTGTATTCAAGTCAACTGGTGTTCATCAAGTGTGATTATCTGCATCTGCTATGTACCAGAAAAAGAAGAGCTTCAACGATCATCATCAGCAACATACAGAAGAAGATCACAATCAGCTGCCAAGTACTTGAAAATGAAGAAGATCAAAGTTCATCTTGGCAGCACAACCCAACAAACAATCAACACACCAAAGAGGGCGGAGCGTCCTTGTCTTAAGTGACTAAACAAAGTCAAGTCTGTTGGACTTGCTGAGTACCGGAGGGTACAAGAGATTCTAAGTCTGTTGAGCTTAGTCTATAGTTTTCAAGTCTGCTGGACTTGTAGAGGGTCAAAGGATCCTTGTCCGAGGGACTAAAAACAACTCATGTCTGCGGGACTCAAGAGGGATCAGAGGATCCATGTCTGCGGGGCTTGAGGAGGGTCATAGGATCCTTGCCTTTGTGACTAAAAATAACTCATGTCCGCTGGACTTGAGGAGGGCGGAACGTTCTTGTCTTTATGACTAAATCTTTAGTGGATTCGTACTTGTTGAAGTAGAAGCGTGGAGTAGGAGTTATTCAGTCTCCAAACCACTTAAAAGTCTCTTGTGTTATTTACTTTATGTCTCTTACATTATGTATAATAACTGCTATATTTGCTATCATCCATATCGTAGATTTGTTGATTGAACTGAGATTATATTTATATCTTTGAAGGGATTTTTAAAGTATATTCCGTTGTGCATGAATTGATTCTACTATTCATAACTGTTATACTTTCATAAATAAAATGAAAAAAAAGTTTTAAAGGATTTATTCAACCCTCCTTCTAGATCTCCATTGTGTCCCCGGGAACCAACACAACCAATCTCACAAAAAAAACAAAGTAAGAAAATACACATGAGATGAGATAAAATTAAAGAGAAAATAGAAGAAATTGTAAACGGTGACGTTTTTGCACCCTATATAGGGGTTATCGCACGCAAAAGCGTGCGATGACCCGCACCATCCGCAATCTCATAATTAATTTCTTTGTAAAATTTAGTAATGAAATAAATATTTTTCTCTGAAATACTCAACTGTCACATAAAGGTTTGTTATCCAAAATTTTCACAAGATTCAATATACTAAGAATAGAGTGATTACTTTTGCATTTTACTCATTTTTAATCTTAAATACGTAACTTCAAGCACATGCATGACATTGAATGCTTAGTGAGAAGTAGGTCTACACCATGTACGGTTCAGTGTTTATGGTGTTCAATAATCAAAGGTAGGACTAAGCAAAAATCGGATAAAACCGAATAACCGAACCGAACCGAAAATTTTTAACCGAATTTTTTCGGTTATTCGGATATTTTTTGTAATTCGGTTATATCCGATTTTATATTCGGTTTTCGGGTTCGGGTTTGGTTTTTGATTTTTTGTTATTCGGTTAACCGAATAACCGAATTAGAAATATAAAAAAAATTAAGGTTTAAAAATTAAAATAGTAATCTCTCATCATACTCTCTCTCTCTCTCTAATCTCACATCTGACTCTCATCTCTCACATAGAAACTTGAACTTGTAGTCAAGTGGGATTATTAGCTATAGCATAATCGGACAGTCGAGGCATGCCAGAATTGAATGCGATGACAATCAGTTATAGATCAAAATAGCGGCATAGTATCCAGAAAATCTGTGCAAGTTATATACTATAAAATGCGCTAAACCAGACCTCCTTCAAGCTAATTCACCATTCACTTGTATTCCTAACAGTTCGCCATCAAATTCACATGAATCTCAATTGCTTTTACCTGCTGTATTCATGAATGTAGTAATTTAAATTTCAAATGGAGCAGATTTTCTTAATTAGTATCAAATTGGTGCCAATTTATCTTTTTCTTTCTGTTTTTCATTTCGGTTATTCGGTAATTCGGTTATTTCAAAATTCGGTTACTTGTTCGGATATCAAAAATGTGTACATTTCGGTTTTCGATTATAACCGAATAGCCTATTCGGTTCGGTTATAACCGAATTGCTCACCCCTAATCAAAGGCACGTGCATGTATTAGCTAGTTTATACATTTAAATTTTAAGTTATCCACTTTATTTTCAATGATTGTTTCTATTTTCAATGATTTTTTTTATTGATTTTAACATAGAAAATGGGAAAGGAATAAAGGGATCATGTCAATCCAGAGGCAGCTCATGTTTTCTATCCCTTTATACTTTTGCTGTATAAAAAATGTATTTCTTTTTCTTGAAATTAACGTTAATTAATTCGACTGTTGTTCATACATGGAAAAGATTATGTAAAAACAGAACCGTAAAACTTATTTAGTCATGGCAATGTTCTTAAAGATAAATTTTTATAAAAATAAGGACGTAGTTACATACTAACATTACTGGATATGATGAATTTTCCAATTATACAGTTTAAGTGAAATACTGGACTGCATGTCAGCATGTGCAATAACATTGTGTTTTAACCGCAAAGAATAAACTTTAGGGCAATTTTGATGAGTCCATGAACTTATGATTAAGGAATTCAACTATTTGAAAGAAACGCTATTAATGTTGTACGTATTAGGAAAAAAAGGTGTGGAAATACACAATATGGTCACTCTATATATTTTTGCCAAATGTAATTCATTTTTTTATTTTTTATTAATTTTGTAAATGAATAAAGAGTATTTGATATCAATACATGAAATGAGATACTGAATAAAATATAAATTAAAAAAGTATACTTGATTTTAAATCCATGTTCATATGAACATTTCAATCAACTTCATGTATCTTGGTATTTCAAATTTATCGAGTGTAACATATTACATCAACTCTTTTATCATTTGAAATCTAAATTTAAACAATTACATGTAAACCTAACTTATATACTCTCCACTAGACAATTACGAAATTTCTTCTTCAATTCAATTCATATCCTCACTCCAAATGCTACCTTATAGTCAATTTAATAGCTATGACTTTTAAATTGTACCATATATATATATATATATATATATATATATATATTCCATAATCCTTTTAATTTCTCCTATAAACAGCTAGAAGGTTTCATTACACCGGAAGCCGTTCCTTCGGCATTAGTGCATGATGCTGTAGCCGGCTGATTTTTATAAGTGAGCGCTACATCTTGTAGTCGTATTCCACTGCAAGGGTATTTCTTACTGCACTGGAATCGCATGGCTACTGGTGTTGCTGATGTTCCATGAATATCTTGATACATCACGTTGCTAATCTTCACTGCCCGAAACCTTTTAACATTAAGTAAAAAAATAATTGATAATTAGAAAATTAATCAAACTTTTGAATATTTTGTTATAAGTGAATTTAAATGTATAGTTTAACAAAATTAAATATCTTACTTGGTCGGGGCAATTTTGTTTGTCAGGACAGTACTCTTGGTCAATAAGGATGGGATTTTTAACATTACTCATAACAACATGTTGAAAAAAGAACATTCCTTACAAATCCATTGCTAGACCTTGCCCATGTCTTTATCCTCACACCATTGTCAGTATTTCGGAATGTAACCGTTTTAACCGTCAGATTTTGAACTCCAGGTTCTTGCAAATTCCAACCAAGACTTCCAATGCTATCACAACAAATATTTCCATTCACATTAGAAATATATAAATAATATTAATAGCTAGCACTAAACTTATAAAATGATGCAACTAAAATTAAGATTAAAATGCAAAACTCTTTCTGATTGAATTAATTAATATTAAGACTAATGCATTTCCAATTGATATAATATATTAGTTCATTAGTCTTAATATTAATGAAACTAAAATTAAGATTAATATTTTTGAATAGGGTAGGTATCTACTCTATCATACATTGTGATTCGTATATTTTTGATTTAATGAGTTAATCTTCTATGTTCGTAAAAAAAAAGAGAGTACATAACTTCACAATATAGCAAATCACTAGCTTATAATCAACTAGTACAACTATACTTTTTGCGTCAACTTTACACAACTAATTTTATCTTAAAAATATAATTTTGCACTAATAATTGTACTTTAAGAGTAATTTATGAATTAGTCAAATTTAAGTACGAAAGCATTACGCGGCCACAAACATAGGGTAGAATTTTGCATTTAATCTAAAAAATTACATAATAAAGTAGGATATACTGTTCAATATTCTAGCAAGCTAGTATATAAGTGATCATTAATTAACAAAGCCTTTAATTAGCGAATGATAATAGTACCTAATGCCGTGACCGGGGCCGCAGGAGACGCTTTCGATCCATGTGTTAGTAGTGCCAAGGCCTATTGAGACACAATCATCACCTGTCCCAATTTGAGAGCTCAATATGCTCACTCCGGTTGACAATTGGACGTGAATCTTTATTCCTTGTAACTTGGCACTGCTGCAGCTATAAATGATTATGTGGAACATTTGGCTGTTTATTGAGGTTAATCCACTGACAACGACATTGTTCGAGCTGTAGATACCTAGAGTCTGCAATGTGTGTGTGTGTGTGTGTATATATATATATATATATATATATATATATCATGCAATAAAATTAACATTTAATACGAGGTAATTAATCATTTAAATTTAGAAAGAAAGATTTATATTAATATGTTTATAAATTAATCATGTATTAAATTGTATTATTTGTTGGAGAGGAACATAACTGCGTGTTAGATCGACTTATAGGCTATGCTTGTTTATGATTAAATATCTTCACATGTTTGGGAACAAAATCTCAAACAAATCAAAACTTAGGGTAAGTTCATTGACTGGTAGTTGTTTGCATATGAAAAAAAAATTACTCCCCGGCCCAATTATTGTCATACTTTAAAAGATGATTTCAACACAAATTTTAAGACCTACTGAAAACATGACTATACACTATATATCTTCGATATATGTTAAAATATACTTCAAATATAGTATTATATAAATATATTGATAATATAAAAGTTAAAAGTGTATAAATATATTTTTGGAACGTCAAAATTCACGGCAACACACTAAAAAAAATGATTTACATTTTAAGAAATAATAATGAAAATCTTGAAAAGAAAAGGAGGAAATTTTGCCAATTGTCAAATCTACACAATATGTTAAGCAAAAGAGTATTGCTTGGTAGCTAGTCAACTTTTGTTTAGTTTTTCTGGATAAAATTTTACTTTTGTCAATATATGAAGGGTGTTGACGAGTGTACAATATAATTAAGTAAATCTTAGTCAAGATTAAATAGAAAAGTTGTCTAGTTATCATTTTTCTTAGCAAAATGGTAAACTAATGCATTCTCAAATGAACATACCGTTGCTCCTCTAGGGCAGCTCTTGCGGGAGGCTTTGCAAGCCCAAAGCCCAGCCCCTTGAGCATCTAGGGTTCCGCCAGAGATTGTAAGTCCATTAACCCACTCAAACTTGATCCAATTTTCGGCATTTCCAATAACGTTGTAATCCGAAGGAGCCACAAGGGTGCCATCAATACGCATGGACATGGTGTTTTTACAGTTTCTGCCGCTAAAGACTAGTGGATTGCGCAGCAAGTATCTTCCTGGTGGCACGTAAACTTCCGCTGGCTTTGCAGAAGCACAAGCTGAAGTCCATGCACTAAGAAAATACTTGGCTGCATCCGTTTTTCCACCGGCTTTTGCCCCTAACTTTTGCACATTGTATGAAATCCTAGTAGCTGATGATAAGTTGAAGAACATGAATAAAAATGAAAGAACAAGAAAAGCCATTTGCGAGAGAGATAGAGAGAATGGGAGAGAGAGAGAGAGAGGATGAGAGTTTTTGATGGTGGAAATTGAAGAAGTTTTATAAGTATTTATAGGGTTTGGAAATTGTACAAGTCAAATTGCAAGCCGCCGCCGCGGAAATTTGGAGCCTTGGAGGTGAAGGATTTATGTTTGCTTTTGGATTAAAATTATTAGTTATGATTGGCTAAGCTGTCGTTAAATGAAAGTCTAAGATAAAAACATTCTTTTATTTATAACCACATATATTTGTTTTATATTAAATTTATGGATGTAGATAATTATTTATGTATATAGAGAGAAATGGGGAGGATCATGGTTTTCAAATATTGAAGAGAGCGTTAAAAACTAGTTTTCTTTTGGACAAGTTGTTGAATATTTAAAAAAAACATTTTATTTTAGTACCCTTTTCTCAAAAATTAAAAAAACTTTTAAAAAATATTGAAGTCTACAAGTGCACGTTTGCATGTTTATGAGAAAAGAAGAAGAAAGAATATAAATGGTAAGGCTTGAGATTAAGGACAACAATTCCCGTGCCCATGATAAGATTTCGAAATGATAACTGAAGACGTAGTTATCACAATGTAAAAGCTACACTATAAATACCCACTCTTTTAATTTATTTATTTATTTTTGCAATACAAATGTAAAAGCTCTTATACTTAGGGATAACAAAAATACTAGAATTTTTTATTTATTTATTTATTTATTTTAGAGTTTCAAAAAATATGAAAAAAGAAGTGAAGTGTAATATAAAAAAGAAAATTATTGTAAATTGTAGCATTATACTATATGAATACTTGTAGTTTGTAAAAAAATTTTAATTCATAAAAGTTTTGGCTGCCTTCCACTCAATTTGCCCGTGATCTTTTTTCTTTATTATTTCTATCTATCTATCTATACATTTTTGTAACGAGACGTTGGAATTTGCTTCTACTGGAATTACCATTTGAGGAGGTATAACAATTTAAAATTATTTAAACGACGGTATGTTTGGTTTGTGTCGCGTCAACTTAATGTCTTGGGGACTAGTTTTTAATTCTCCTTTTGCTTTCCTGTTTCTCTATCTAGCTAACCATTTTTATAATTTGCTTCTAATTTTTGACATACAATAATTTAACATTACATCCGTATTAAAATATAGAACCATTATTAATTTTTAAATTTATTTTAACTTTTAAAAATCTCAAATTTCTCTTTGTACGTATATTCATATGACATTATTTTTGAAGGTGTAAAGTCTTACCCGAATGATTTGGCCCCTATATGTATTAATCTCAAATTATTTGACCTGTTACCATTCATTCACATGTTCTTACCAATATTTATCTTACTATCCGTACGAGCTATAGTGCAATGTGAGCAAAATTATACAAAACAACTAGTACGTCCGTATGCCATGTGTATTTGCAAGACTGCTAGTTTTTTACATTATTAAAGCCTTAATAATTGTACTTATAATATAACAAGAGAATAATCAAAAACTAGAAATAAAAAGTTCAATAAAAATGAAATAAGTTGGTAATTATTTCAAGTCAAAGAAGGAATGATACATAGGCACATGAAATGCAGAATCTTTTTTTTTTTTTTTGTGCATGTAATTTTATTTAATGATTATTAATATTGTCAAACCCTTGACTCCAATTCTTAGTCCATGTGGTTTGGTATATATATTCTTCATCACGTTGTGCGGAAGATGAAAGAGTAAGAATTATAGTTCGTACGTACTTAATTATCATTCGGGTTTAGGGTTGATTATATGTGAATTATAGAAACCATATTTAGTGGATTATTGAGTATGATTTTAAATACCAACTTATCTGGATACCGACTTATCTGGATATATGGAATAAGAAAAAATTACGAGTCTTTACAGTAATTTATTTTATTCTATCGTTTATTAAATTTTCACGTTAATCACAGTCGAATTTCGCCATGAAATTTGTCAATGTATAAATTATTTCCCGAAAGAGTATATTCATAGTTTTAGAAAATACAAGTAGGAAGTTATAAAAAGTAATTTATTATAGGAAAAAGTAATTTAAGGTATGCCTTACCCAAACTTGGTTAAGAGTATTTAATAAAACTTTAGTAAAACAATGTAGTTTTATCCTTAAGGTTTAAGTTTTCAATTTTTGGGTTTTATATAAAAAAATATTTAATTATAATTTTTATACAAAACTATGTCATTTTAATAAGTAACTTTAATCAAACTTGATTAAGACATGTCTTAGATTACTTTTCCCTATTTATTATTGTCTCAACTATAATCTTAGCAAAAGTTTAGCAAATTTGTTTTCATATGATTAGTAGCCTCCTCGATAATATAAAATAATTAAGTTGGTTTACAAAAGGATATTTGTAAAGAATATGTTAGGTTAAATGCACATGGTTAGCTGCTTTCTTATCAACAATTTTATCGAATATCAATGATAATAAGGTATTACATGACTTTAGGCCATGATTTGAGAGGCTTAACTTCTTATAAATCCTAGTGGTACAATTTTAGTTTCTAGATTTATCATCAATCATATATTTTAAGGCATCTAACGGCGAAGTAAGAAACAATATATTTAAAAATAAAATAAAAAAATCCATGTCACAAATGGAAATGACCTTAAAAGGGAAAGGTCGATCAATTGTATATTCTTTCCAAAACACCAAACTACTGGTTAAGGTCAAAGGGGAAAATATGAAACAATTTTTTTCACAAATATGAATGGTTGCTTGATCTGCTTGCAATATCTTAGGTTCATGCATTTGAATAACGTGCTAAGGTTGAAAGATGCACAAGAAAAATGTTTTTATAAATTAGGTCAACGTATAAGATATATAGTTGGATAAATGTGATGGTATCCACGTGCTTGTGCAATAGTCATTAACTAATTAACACTAGTTTGGAGGTAATTCAAGAGTTGAAACATAAGGATTAGCATGCGAATGCTTTTATCCTGAATGATTAATTAAACCATGTGACTATTTCATGAAAAATTAAAGATTATACTTTTATAGTGTTTGTAAGTTTTTTTTTAGGGGAAGGGAAGGGAAGGAAAGAAAAAATAATTAAAATCCCTCCAGATCTCATGGTTGTGAATTTTTTAGGGAGGAAGGGAATGAATTTGAAGGTAAAGTTGATTTTATTTTTAGCTCAAAACTTTCCCCCCAAAAGTGGGAGGATTTGAAGGGATAGAAAATGATGGGAAAGTTAAATATGTTATATTACATAAAGTAATCTTTCAAAATAAAACATATCATTTATTACATTAATATGTAAGGGTAACATAGTAATAGTGTAGTTTAAAAATAAAAATATTTGTCCTTCCCTTCCCTCCTTCTAAACTCACAAATAAGGAAAAATATAATTAAAATCTATCGCTTCTCTTTCTTTTTAAAACTCACAAACATGACAAAGAAAAATTGTAATCCATTCACATCCCTTCCCCTCCTATGTTTTCCCTTTCCATTTCATCCCTTCAAACTCACAAACACAGTATTAGAGACATCGATCTTATAGTGAAGCATCCAATATAAAATCAATTACGAACTAGTAGATTCGTAGCCCATCAAGGATAATATTATATATGAAGTGTATAAGTTTTATTTATTCGTAAGATGTGTAATTTTGTATCTCAACACGCCACTTTACAGGTTTCAGCGTTAATTTGAGCCAAATGCATGAACAACTAATTATATTAGGTGACATATATGGAAAATGTTGAATTTATATAGTCTTCCATGTGAATGAAATTGGCCTTAAATTCCCTGTTTTATGTATCTTTATACCCATGCAGTTCAAAAAATGTTTTACTGATTAATTTTCATACACGTGCGTCAATACCTAATTTCCTTAAATGGAAAAAGACATGCACGTCTTGATTCAATGTGCTGCGCTAGCTAGCTAATGGATGCAATGTGAATGAAAGCACGATGGAGACTACCAAATTTCTAATGGGAAAAGTGTACCTAAAAATAATTTCACTCTCAAGAATTATTTTTTCTTCTTTGTACAATTAAATAGAAAATCAATAAACTTAATAATGAGAACGAAAATAACAAATAACCATCCACAAGCAAGACACAATATTTAACGTGAAAAATCCTTAAAGAAAAAAACCATAGGTCGAACTCCAAATCTCCATTATATCACTAATAATGTGCTTGAAATAATTCTCCCAAATTTTACGCCTTAAAACTTGAAATTACACAATAAATTGAGAGAGTAAAAATTTACCTTTAATTAGGTTGAGAAACCTAATTAACTTCACCACCAAAAAACACCCCAAATAATAAAGTCTTCAATCTTTCAATTGAACGGGAATGACGGCGAATACCCACGAGCAATAAACTATAATCCTCTCAATTTATTCTTTCAGTACCTTCTTGTTATCGAGTTTCTCTCATCATAATAATAAAACTCTTCATAGCCTTATTTATAGTGCTCTTCTTAATTAATCCATTTTATTATGAATTAGAAACAATTTATTTTCCTAATCAAATTAAGGATCACATCTCCTTGTCTTAGTCACTAACCAGTCTAACAAGTAAATCTTTTTTCAACTTGGATTCCTTTCATAGGTGAGGACCCACATCCAATAATTAACACACAAATTTAAATTATTGAATTGTGAGTTTAAGTTATTTTTTTATATATATTTCAAAACTGGTGCAATTAATTTACCATTTATAAATAATAACTTTGGAATATGTAATTGCCTATCATTTAAGTATGTGTGGTTTAATACTCATTATGATCTCACTTAATTTGACACAATAAATAACTAGCTTCACTTGATTTTAAACAAGAGTGATATTAGAGGTCTCAAATTTTTAGTTTCAAATGTGTCTCAACTGACATAACATTGCATATTTTAATGATAATTTATGACATTACTAATCACATGAGATCTACCCAACTAATATTATGGTGACACATCATTTGAGATAATTTTTGAGACAACAAATTTGAAACCCATAACATTACCCTTTAAACAATAAATTTGTCTAACTTTATTTGTTCTTTTTCTATTTTATACCTTATTTTTTTAATACTACCCTCATTTACTACCTGACATATATTAGTAATAATAACACTATTAACTTTGACATTGAAAGCAAAATCATTCTTTTTTTTTCTTCTCTCTCAGGGGCGAAGCTAGGCTTTGTTGGAGGGGCGAAGCTATTATCCTCATTCTTTAGAAATTTTGTAAGGTTCACCCAAAGGTTTGGAAATTTTGTAAGATTCATCTCAAGATTCAACTCAAGAACTCTATCAAATAAAAGTTCTTCAAGTATGTGTTCTATTCTATTTTTACTTTCTTTAAATTTTGTAATTTATTTTGTAATGTTACTTGTTACTTGTTACTTGTTAGTGGTTTAATTGAGAAAAAAGAGCATAATACATTAAAAGGGGAAATATAAATTTTTTAAAAAAATTGCCCCCCCCCCAAAACTTCGATCCTGACTTCGTCCCTGTTCTCTCTTCCTTCTATTTTATTATTATAAGAAAGAGTTAGAAGATTAATAAAAACTAAAAAATGATAATAAAATAATTAAGATGAATAATTAAAAAATATTTTTTTTCTTAATAAACATATATTTTTAAACTAGGATAAGTAATTTTGCAAATTTGGACGGAGAGAGTATTTTATTTTACTACTGCTAATCATTATTACCGTGCAAACTCTTTTCCCCGCGGCCGCCTTTATTTTATTGAAGGTATCGAAAATCAACATCCTCTACTGCGTGATCATCGGGTGCATTACATTAAGTGCAAATAAATGGGTGGATGCACTCATTGTTCACTTTGAGATTTTTAAAAAATATAGTAAAAACTAGTTTGAAGGTAGTAAAAATAGTAAATAGTGAAACCAAATCTTTATGGCGTACACATTTGAAGGTAGGATCGAAATCCCAAAGTTTAACCTAGTTCAATATGAAAAAACTAGTTTGATCTAGACGGGCCTAAATTTCCTGGCCTAGAAAGGTATAAAATAGAGAAGAGAATAGAATGGTAAGTGAAATGATTCATTCCATTCATAGCTGAAATGAGTCATTACATACATTTTCTCAATGAATAAAATTTATAAATTTGGTTGGAATGAGAATGAGTCATTCTATTTCAATAGAACAACTAAACACAATTTTTTTTTTCATTTAATGAGAATTAGGCATTTTATTTCTACATTAATTCTTGTAATCCAAACGTAATATAAAAGATTGGTTCGATTTTGGAATAGCAGTTACAGATCGAGGGAGGGCTTGACCTAGAATCTGAAATTGTTTTAACCTGAAACTTGGATTGGGCTTGACATGACCCTGAGAGTCTGAAATGTCAAAAACTTCTTCAATCCTTCTGTCTATTTTTTACTATTTTACCTCTCCCTATATAAGCTAAATTTTGAGGCTATTTTGGTTCACTTAATTTCAACAATATATTTATTTGTTTTCAATATATATATATATATATATATATATATATATATATCCATCAATCTATGTAATATATACTTTCAAATTTCCATATAATGAGTTAACTTATATAGACTTTACTTTATGTTACTTTTATATTCTATATTATATCTACAAAACTCTATATTATATACACATGAATATTATATCTAATTTTACCATTTTATTACTATGAAAAAAGCCAAGATTAATAGAAATCACCTATTAAAGTTAGCAAAACCTTAAAATTTGATACAAAAAATTAAGCTATTAATTCATAAACAAGTATTTGGCATGAGAACTCCAGTGCTTGATCCACCTATATTTTTACAAAGCGATTGACCTGCAGCCTGTTTGTTCAAATAAGTTAGCTTTATGTCTTGTAATTTGATCCCTCTGCATGGATTGCTTGGACTGCAATCAAATGTAACAGCAACTTGTGTTGCTGATGTCCCTTGTATATTTTTGTATAGCACTTGACTAATCTTTACTCCTGATGTCTGCAAATATGTAACGAAAAACAAGAAAATTATGAAAATATTAATTACTAACCTAAATAAGAAGAAGCTCAAGAGTTAGATTTTATGAATTTTCTAAAATTGTATGAAATAGTGGAACAGAAAATAAGCATTTTGCAGGTGTCCAGAAACAATTAAAGGACACATGCATTTAATATAATCTTGTCAATAATATTTTCTTGTTGAAAAATTTAGTTTTCAAATTTAGTAGTATAAAAATTGCATGTTTTAGACAGACCTTAACATGAGTAGAAAAGGTCAAACAATAGTCTCATTGTAAGAGAAATGTATCAATTTAAAATAGTTTAGTGTTAGTGTTGAGAATTTTGACACATTTAACAAGATTTATAAACGAGTTAGTACTCCTGTTGAAAGTCTTGAGACAATTAATTATTTTTTTTTTGAAAACATCTTGACACACTTAATCAAGCAAATTTTGTTAGTATTTTAATTTGTTTTAAATTAAGAGAAATGATACATTTTGCAATTTTATGTATCCACTCTTTTCTTGTCAATTATGTGAATAACTATTACCGATAATCTTTTTTATATAGTTGGCCAACTTATAATTTTATTATTGATATAAAACCAGTATTGACCATCCGGTATTTTTGACAGCAAAGATTATCCGCTCAAATGGGTTTCAGATATATAGATTAGATAACTACAATAGTTGTGATATATTTACACTTATCTATTTTATTTATCTTCTTATCTTATCTTGGTTGTTAAAGATATTGAGAAAACATTTATACTCACTTTAGTTCTTATTATTCTCTCATTCTAAGTACCAGAGAAAGGAATAGGAAAGACAAGGACGCTGAAGTATAGACAAAACAAACTCAGTCAAATTCAATTGACTTTTGACTCTTAAAGAGGGACGATTCCTGAGTTTTAGTGAGTGACAAGCTTAGGGGTGGGGATAAAATTAAGAAGGTGGACCTTCTTCCAGTGACAGTCGCAGATAGTGTGACAATCCGAACTTTTTAGAAATTATTAATAAATAAAATATATTAAATTATATATTTTATTTAATTTATATATTGGGATACACTGAGTTTGACTGTATAAATGTATATGTGCTGTGAATTATGTGAAATTTTGTGTGTGAATATTTAAATGTTTAAATAAATGTAGACAATATGCATGTATCTGAAAAGTTATATAAGTTATATTTAATAGTAAATAAAACTATTAAATATATTCGTTTGAATTAGCTGCATTATTAAACGGGTAACATTAATTTTACTAATTGAAAGTTAGAGAGCTAAATGTTCGTGTAATTAATTAAATAATGAAATTTATTTAATTTAATAATGATAGTTATATTTATGTTATAATAAAGGAATAATAGAATAATATTTAATATTATTTCAAATGAATGTATATTAATAATATGAGGTGCAATATATATACTATATGTATATTGGCATCAAGTTTGTCAATAACATTTATGATGTTTAATAAAGGATAAAATTTATTAAGTTAGATATTTTATAAATTGTTGAAAACAATTTATGGAACGAAATAGATATAAAATTTTAATTAGCTAAATATATTAAATTTCTATATTTAAATTGTTTGAAGACAAATTATGAAAGAAATGAGATGATTATTTTAATTATACAAAATTAGTTGTATATCTTGAATAAATGAGTTAAAATAATTAATTGAATATTAATTATTTTAATTGATTCGTTACATTAAGTAAGTAAATTAAAATAGTTAATAAATATTAAATTATTTTAATATAGTTTGTTCGTTACATTAAATATGTTATTTTATTTAATGTATTAATTCTATTTCTATTGAAAGAGTTAATTAATATTAATATATTAATTGGTATATTTATTAAAAGTATGGTATATATTATATAATATGTTTTATATAATATGTATGAGAATATGTATGCATGTAATATGTAATGTGTGTATATATACGCTAGAACCTATTTGAATTACATGTAATTGGACTAAGTTATGGGACTTAAGTAAATGTAGAGAGAGTGGAGAGTAAGTTAAGTGAGTTTGATGAGTCATTTTGTTTAGCAAGTAGGAGGTGGCAGCTGATAGAATACTTAATCAATGACTAAGACAATGTAAGTTGGAGCTGGCAAAAAAAATATAAAAAAAAAAAGAAAAAAAAAATTGAAGAAACAGGGCAGCCACTAAGAAAGCTATGATTTCTATTGATGAAATCAAAATCATAATCAGTTCGTTAACAATTTACCCGTCCCAAAACCTACTTTCTTTCTCTTCAAATTGTCGAGTTCTACTATTCCCAAACCTTGTCCAAATCCTTCAGTTTCGGCTGCACTTTCAAGTGTACTGAGATGGTGAAGTTATAATTTTGAATTGGGAAGGACTTGAGGATATCAAGGAAGTATTAGAGCTGTCCATTTTCAGTCAAAGTATAATTGAATTCAAGAAATTCTAAGGTAAACCATGCATTTTTGTATACATAGTAAATTAGTAAATTAGTTAGTTTGCGTTCAAGTTGTTTTATTTGTTTGTAATTGAGTTGTGAATAACAAACCTAAAACATGGGAGATTAGTTGTTGATGTGCGGAGGAATATAATTGAAGTCAATTTGAAATATTTTTAAAGTCAAAATTGATTTGAATTCTTTTAATTTTATATAATATAATTATGAAAATCGTATTCTAGGTATAAAGTATTACTAATTACAATATTTATTGTTTTCAAAAGTTAAATAAATTATCGCAAATTTGAATTTAAAAATACATCTCATATTAATTTTGAAAATTTTAACTTTAATCTTATATTTTGGAAAGGAGGGCTTACGTTTATATTAACCGAATGATAGTAACTGAATAAGTATAGTTACTATTGAGACGCTCCTCTCAAGATTTTAGATATATTTTTCTTGTTCTTGCGCCTGCTTTATGATCCTGAGTCCTGACATTCAGTTGAGTATCAGTAATATTTATGTTACAGAGTATTTATTGAACTTGAAGAATTCCCTTTCAACATGTTCTTAAAAGACTCCAAGAATCTTAAAGTTATTCTAGGTTTACTGTACTACATTTAGAGGCTATTAGACCATGGGAACCAGCCATAGCACCTCGTGTTATATACCGATAAGTTGACTCGCGGCAGATAGGATGACAGAATGAAAATGATTTTCTCAAAACTCAGTATATTAGCGAAATGGAGTGTTACAAATTGTTCCGCTGGTATTTTGTTTTCTCAAAGACAGTTGTGTCAAGATAAGTTCGATTGGCATAGGTGCAAGCTCAAGAAGGTAAACAAATCTAAAATACCAGTGAACTAAAAATGCATGCCAGTCCGTTAAGAGTGTTGTATCCGGTCTACTTGCAAAATCAATACAAATGTTCAATTTTACGTAGTCTAAATAAAATATGGATGGGAGTGAGAAAAGAGGCAAAAATGTCAAGCCCATTTGATAAATTATGACCTGGGTTAAGACCATAGAACAGGGGTAAATGGCTTACTGCCACTGATCCAGGATAATTACTAAGGCCATTATGAGCATACATTCAAGTGTATAATTCAACGCACTCATGGAAATCAAAATGAACATAATAGTTAAATGTCAAAACGTTGTGGTAAGAGATAGTACTGTAAATGATATTTTATTTCTAATAAGGTGAAAAACTATAAGAAATGAATAATAACAAATATAAGAAATAGAACATTAACGTTCATATGGGTATGATGCGGGAGTTCAACGTATAAACACCTAAACGCAATATCAATTGATATAAAACTCAAAGATTTAAATTTAATGTAAAGAAAATAATAATGATTTGTTGCATGTATTGAGATGTTGAGCGTACGCACGAACGTAACACTCAAGCACTCACACGAACCAAGATAAACACGTGACGTTCAAGCGTCGAGATGCCATGACAAATGCTAAAAGACTTAAATAAAGTTATAAAGGAAACATTATAAATAATGAATAAAAGCTAATGCAAATCAATTATGTGTTGGCTATGTACATGTGTAGGAAATTATCAAGAACGGTTAACGCCAATCTTAAAGAACGCTGAAGGCAAGTTCTCTATCATTGTGAAAATGCTTGTTTACATTCAAGTATCTTAACTTTTACTCGTGTCCTGATGCAAGTTCTTTGTCCTTGCTCAATAATTGGTCATGTGCAAGTCTCCTGACTTTGCAAATGTTCTAAATTCATTCTACTCATATATCAAATGCAAATATCTTGAATTGTTCAATAATTATGACATAATGCACTTCTTTAAAGCATGAATATGCATAAACTGTTTAAGAAGAAATCTATGCCATTTGAATCGGCTAGACCCATGTAAAATATTCCATTGCTCTCAATATAAATCTTTGAAATATTATTGATGCTAGATAGAGCTGTTCAACTAAATTGCTTTAGTTTGAACTCAAGACTGAGCATGAACATCCCTTATTTGGGAAAGTTTTAATTTTGCTGAAAGGCAGTTACGCAGAACGCAATGTCGTTATGATAAGATAGTGTTGATCAACGCAGGGCATAACGGGCTGATCACCCACCGTGCCCGTAAGACCAGACGGTTCGTAGATGAATGTCTATAAGAACCTTTTTGAAAAGAAAAAGTTCATGGTCCTTTGACCGCTCAGCTAAAGTCAATATGTCGTTTCAAAAATGCAAGCGAGTCATGTTATTATGAATATTTCAGATACTTTACAGTCTTGTTTCACTGTAAAAGTATATCTCCAAGAAAGCATTTAATCCTCGCGATACGTTGTTTATTAACTGTTAATACTTGTTGGGCAATTAAATGCTCATTCTTGCTTTGAAATTAAATGTTTTCAGTGAAACCCGAACGTGCCGAGTGTTCAGGAACAGACAAGGGGAAAGGGAAGCTGAACGAGTAGTCGACAAGTGTTGATTGTAATAAACGAATGTTATGTCATAATACTTGAATTATCATTAGTATCATGTAATGAAGATTTCTAAAGGTCTTAGAACCTGGGTTTGTAATGAATAAGTTTGTAATAATATTAGTTACCTTCATGTTGGTTATTACTTTATAGATAGATACGTGTAAATGATTAGTACCGTGTAGCACTGAATATGGGTTTGAAGGTACCCGGATTTAGGGGCGTCACAGATAGACTGATCTGGACTCCCGAATATACTCACCCAAAACGAGAATTTATAATTTTGCACAAAACTTTCGCAAATATAAGAATTTAACTTATTATCTACTGTCAAAACTGTTAAGTCCAAGAGCCTAACTTTTGTAGGGTGTATATAAGGGAGAAAAAAAGACCAATTCGAAGGGAATTTGATAATTACCTGCCGGGGACAACCTTGGTTGTTTGGGCAATAGTTTTGATCGATAATAATTGGATTTTCTACGTTTTTCATTACAATGTTCCGATAGGCAATGTTCTTCACAAATGAACTGCTGGGCCTGGCCCAAGTCTTTATTCGTAGCCCGTTATCCGATCCGGTGAAGAGTGAGTCTCTTAAGGTCACGTTTTCAACACCAGCTTCATTCAGTTCCTTTCCCAGGCTGCCAATGCTGTGAAATATAGAACATAAAACATAATCGTTATGTACTTAAGCATTATACAAAATAGCCAATACTAATTGTATAGAATAGCTTGCATTGTGTAATTAGATTATGGGTTAAGCTTCATAGTTTTCTCGACAATCGTAAGGAATTTTGCTATATCTTGCGATAAAATATTGTGATTAGATACAATGACACATTATAGAGATAAATTGCGATAAAATATTGTGATTAGATACAATGATACATTATAGAGATTAATACAGACGCATGAATAATTTGATTTTGTTTACTCGCAGTAAAAGTCGAAACATTTTTGTAGAAAATATATGTTTAGATGGTTTTTGATTGAATTACAAGGCCATTTCGTGGACCTAAACTTAGGTTATAACTATGAGAAAATTACATATATTAGTACATTTTTGAAAATAATTACAAAAATCATACATCCATAAAATAATTACAAAAGTATTACACTTTTTCATTTTTATTTACAAAAGTATTCTCTCTCCTCTCACCTCTTTTCATTTCTTCTTCTTCTTCTCTTTCCATTTCTCTCGCCTCCCTCCTTCCTCCTGTCTGCCTTCCCCCTCCCTCCTCCCTCCACCCTCCTCCTCCCTCCCCCGCCTCCCTCCCGCCTGCCTCTCCCCCGCCTCCTTCCCGCCTGCCTTCTTGTATATTATGTGTGTTTTAGTGTAATAACTAGTTTTGGTTATCTTTGTATTTAAGGTTGGTTACCTCTATATTAAGGTTTGGTTACCTTTGTATTACAGTTTGGTTACCTTTATATTAAATGTTGGTTACCTCTGTTTTAAGGTTGTATAACTTTTGTATTAAATTTTTGTTACCATTGTATTTAGGATTGGTTACCTTTTGTATTAAAAGTTGGTTACCTCTGTATTAATGTTTGGTTACCTCTTATTAAGGTTTGGTTACCTTTATATTAAGGGTTGGTTACCTTCGTATTAAGGTTTGGTTACATTTGTATTAAAGGTTGGTTACCTCTGTATTAAGGTTTGGTTGTCTTTATATTAAGGGTTGGTTACCTTCGTATTAAGTTTTGGTTACCTTTGTATTTAAAGTTGGTTACCTCTGTATTAAGGGCGTTATTCCCACCTGTAACCAACTCTCCTCCCTTCCCCCGCCTCCCTCCTCCCTCCTCCCTCCTCCCTCCCGCCTGCCTTCCCCCACCGCCTCCCCCTCCCTCCGCCTCCCTCCGCCTCTCTCCTTCCTCCCGCCTGCCTTCCCCTTCCCTCCACCCCCCGCCTACGTCCCCCCTCCCCCTCTCCCTCCCTCCTTCCTCTTTCCTCTTCCTCTCGCCTGTATTTTGTGTGTAATTATTTTGTAATTTTTGTAATTATTTTGTGTGTGTTTTATTTTTGTAATTATTTTTTAATTATTGTATATTAATGTTAAGGACCCTTTAACTATTATTTTATTAAACTAAATATCTTAGTTAATAAAGCATTTCATGACCCAAAAGATAAACGACTCTCTTGACTCATAATAAAAAAGAAGAAAAGGTTAGGGCTTGCAAAATATTGGACAGGCCTAGCTTGCAAAACTATCAAAGCCGCGCTGGGCTGAGTTTGATTTATTATTGGGCCTACTTGTCTATTTCCTCAATTTTACACATTGAGTATCATTATAAAATTTACAAATATATTAAGGATATATTTTATTTCACGCTTACCCTTAATGAGTTTCTTAGTTGTTTTTATTTTTGTGAAATAAAAGTATTTAACAAATAAAACTATTTTATGAAGAAACGAAAGTAGTATTTAGCTAGCATTTAGGTCTAAGAGTATCATCTACCTTATTGTTTCTCTTTTAATTCCTTAACCAAGCCTATCATGAGTTATAGTTATTAATTATCACAACTGTTATTATTTTTGAAATGTGATTGTTGCTACAATCGACCTTCTTTCTGAATATCTGTTAGTTTGTTTGAAATGATTATCATTTCAATTCTTTGTATTATAATCTTTTCAACTATTGAAACATATTACAGTTTTAATATATTTCAGTCTATTAGACTGTTTGATAAATAATAATAATATTTTTGAATTAGATGTTTCAATAAATAGTAGGAGCTATCAGATATAAGAATATGAAAGAGTTTTTTTTTTTGTGGAACAGAGGGAATACGTATAAGTTAAATTTAAATTACCTAACGCCATGTCCAGGGCCGCATTGTATACGTTCCATCCACAAGTTCTTGGTGGCTGGACCAATCGATATACAATCATCCCCCGTTTTAATGGTACTTGTAGTGATTGTAACATCCGTTGAGCCTTGAACATGAATGCCATCCGTGTTCGGACTTAGGTCCGGAGCTATAATTTTAATGTTGCTAACCTTTACATGGTTGCAACTGTTGATCACTAGGTGACTTAGTTGGCTGTTTAGTGATGTTAAACCACTAATCACAACGTCATTAGCCCATCTGAATGTTATTGACTGCATTCATAAACAAAATCTTGTTAATCGATAATCAAAAACTAAGTGTTACATATTGTATAAGAGTAATGTTGTACTGACAAAAGAATTCAACAGTTAATCTAACAGCCTTTTGATAACTAAAAAAATGGATATTATAAGTGAATACAATATAATTTGTATGGTTATGACTTGCGATTGATTATAATCATTAAACTTACGTATCTATACTACATACTGAATTATGAACTAATTATAGTTTAACATATCATTTTATAAGTTACTTTTTGTGTGTATATAACTACAGAGTAAGACATACCCTAGCTCCAACCGGGCAATTCTTTCCGGACCTCCGGCAATCCCAAAAGCCAGCTCCTTTTGCATCAATATTCCCACCAAGTACTGTAAGCCTATTAACCTTAATGAACAAAATCCAATAGCCAGAAATCCAATAGCCAGAATTTCCAAGGGCACGATAATCCATAGGAGCCACAATTGTACGATCAATTTTCACCGTAATTTTGTTCTTGCATGGGCCTCTAAAAGCAGCTTCTTTAATCAAGAAACGTGCTTTAGGGACGTACATTGTGGCTGGCTGGACTGAACTACAAGCTGATGCCCATGCTTTAAGAAATGGCTGGGTTGAGTCCGTTTTGCCGTCGGGTTTTGCCCCGAATTTGATGACATTGGCGGTGTAGGCTCCGTTTGAGGGGCAGAATAAGGTTATAAATGAATGGAGAATAATGCAAGAGATTATGAACTTAGCCATTTCAGTAAGGAGAGAGGAGAGAGAGATGATTGGTGAGTACATGCAAAATTGTTGGTATATATATATAGTGTTGAGGTTTGAGTTTATTTCTTTTTAACTTTTGTTTTTATTTTTTTTGTAGCTTGTGTTCGGTTATTAATTAAATTAAAGAAGTGGAGATAGACGTCATGGCCTACTTCAGTCTCAAGGAATGATACGTACGGTGCATGTGATGCGCTTAGGTAAAAGAAAAGATACGTACATCATATACATAAAAAAAGTACATTTGTATTAGATTATATTGTTTGATTATAGACGGACGTACGTTTACTTTATGGGTTATATTTGTTTGTAATAACGGTACATGAGATTTGATTACTTATACTAATCTCTTATATGATATTATTTTAGCATAAGATTAGTCCTAACGTTATAATTCCATGGACTATTGATTTTATTATTTAATTTTTAAAAACTCTATGTGAACATAAAAATTGGACATGAAAATTGAACATTAGTGTATTTGAATTTTATTTATTTGTATTTTAACCTCCAATGATGAGTAAAAATATACATAGGTGAAATTCAAATATGCTAATATCCAATTTTCATGTTCGCCTAAAAGAGTTCTTTAATTTTTAATTTTTATGGGCACTTATGATCGAGGGATTACCTAATTAAGTCAAATAGATCAAACAATGAGAGTTTAACATCCATGGGAATCTAGCCAAGTTTGGAAACCATTTGCATATAAATTCATAGTATAAGAAAAAGATTCACGATCAGTGTTGATCACAGTAATCAACAATTTGTCGAACAGTTGAACATACAATATTTAAAATTATATCATCTGTTTAACTGTTTGATACTTTTTCATATATATATGTTGAGTGAATCTTAATATAAAAACTAATTTACTGATCAGCTATTAGAGAGACTGTTTTTAATTTATATAGATACACATTTCATTTCTCATTTCCGTGTGATAGAAGACTGGTAGTAGACACTTGAGATGATGCAAATGCATGAACGTGGAAAGAGAGACGTATATTTACTTTTTTGAAAATTTTATTTCTAGTCAACGCGCGTATAATACAGTACTTACAGTCGTACGTGCATGTATTTAATTTGCATGATAGGATATCAACGGCTTGTTTCACACTCTCAAAATGTAGCAAGCACGTGACACATGGAGCTACACCGGAGCATAAACAGGCGGCTTGATAGCCGGTTCTCTAACCAGCTTAGATGATAATTACTCTTTTAGTTCTCAAAACGAATGATTAAATGTATAAATTTTTTTATTTAAAAAAAAATGAGATAAAATATATAAAGTAAATAATAAATATGTTATTTAGTGGAATCCATTAGTATACAAAAATAAAAATACTCATTACTTTATATAATTTTGTAGGATCACTAAGGATAAAATTTAAACTTTTATATTTTTACTTTTCTTAATGTGTATAAATTGTACTTTGCTCATTCTTTTGTGGATATAAAGAGCAATTAGTTATAATCTGGTTTACCAACAAGAGTTATCAGCTGCTGAAATGAGGTGCTCAACAAATATTCCCCTAGAGAAGTATATATGGTCCAATTTTCCATTTACTTATGTAGGAAGATAAATTAAGGTGTCACATGGTAAAAATATACGTTTCTCAAAATAATTTTCTCTTGTGATTGACTAGTCATAAATTATTATTCATTCTATTCAATATTATATCATTTGAGATATTATTGAAGAAATAAATAATTCGAAATCATAATATTATCAATGTTTAAAGAGAATTAATTATATACGGATGGTCGGTAAAACTAGAATTTTACACCCTCCAATAACACTCTGCCATCTAAGGAATTTAGGTGAAAATCGATGAATTTAAAATTTAATATGATTAGTTAAACAATTTTATCATGGTAAATAACAAATACAAAATATGTTAATGCAATTTAAATTTCTTAATTTTTTCATAAATTTTCTACATGTCATGATATTATTAAATACGATAAAACTCTAATTTACAAGCTATCGTTATATAATTTATTCCCATGCAAAAGTGGTACTCCAATTTGTACTTGTGGAGTACCAAGGTTACCTTGGGACAAATGGCTCACCGTTACAAGATGAAAGGTTTTGACGGTTAATTATATTTCGCTATCACATGATCTATTTATGTTCTATTTAGTGTTGAAGCAATTTTTTAATAAATTTATTCATTTATGTGCTGTCTCTATCTCTAATTCTATATCATGTCAGAATAAATACGATTAGGATACTCACGCTGAATCGTCAAATCTTTCTAGTTTTTTATTTATTAAAATCTGAAAGTATATCATGTAACAAATAATTAGATATGTTAATTTCAGCATCTTATAGATTATAATTTGAGGCAACTTTAATACTACTATATCATGCATAAAAATCGACCTTAGTTTTTAGTCTCCTGTTTCAAAAAAAAAAAAGTTGCGTTTGGAAATTTTGTAAATTTGTAGCAATATATTATTATACCATGTTAACTCATAAATTATTTTTAGTGTTTAGTTTAATTATAATGATAAAATTATAATGAAATTTCTATGATAAATTTGAGAACATTGTGTTAGTTATAGTATCATAAAATAAATGTTACTCTATTTATTTTTTATTTTTATTTTTTACTTTGACAAATGAGACTTTTTTTTATAAAACATATATGTGAAGTGTAATTTAAAAACCAATGCATACAAAATGCAGCAAGGCTTGCAAATGTTCAACCTTCTTGTATGAATCTCTATTAATAAGGTGGGAGAAAAAAAATAATCGCTTTTGGTGTACATAATTTTGCAAAACCTTATTTATTTCCGAATTTACCCTTTAAAAAATAAAAACAGTTATCTTAAAACTCAATAACTTCCTTTTTTTTTTCTTTCTTTCCACTTCTTATCGATCCTTTTTTTATCTCCAATATTTTTTTCATTCATTTTCTCAAAAATTATTTAAATATTTTTTTAATCACACAAATAGTGTGTGCAAGGAATACTAGTATAAACTAAAGGAGAAGTGGGAAATACATCTTCATATTTTATATTATTATATATACTCCCTTTTATAGTATAGATGATAGAGAATATATAAAGTTCGCAATTCTTTCGAAGTTATTGGATCCTTTTCTGCATTCGAAAATTCCCTCTCCTTTTTCACTTCGTCCCGAAGAGTAATTAAGATCAATTTACTCACGTTGTCATGTTTCACTTTTCATTTTTGATTATTTTTAAACTTAAAAGAGAAGATTATTCTCTTTACCAAATATAGAGATTGATATATAATCTGAACACACAATCATTTATTTGACTTTTGCCAATCAATGTACATCAAATGGAAGCAAATTTACAAGTCTTCACAGCGATATCATCTCTGGCATAAGTCAAAACTACTTTTAAAACGTACAATCTCATGAGCTATACGTACAAACACCTATATATAGTTATCACTTTAAGCAAACTGACTGTTTGGCATACTAACTCCGCTAGTTGTTCCACCAATGTTTTTACACGTGGATTGTGCATCTCTATTCAAATAACTGAGTTTTACGTCTTGCAATTTGATCCCACTGCATGGATGACTAGGGCTGCAATCGAATGCCACCGCAATTTGTGTTGCTGATGTGCCCTGAACATTTTTGTATGTTACTCCACTTATCTTCACACCAGAAGTCTGCCAAATTAAAAAAAAATAAATTAATAATTAATTTTTAAGAATTAAACGCAAGATTAAATTAGGCCATTGATATTGATTGCCAGAGGGACTAGAATCCTTTCCTTACACTTTTTTTTTCTCGATTTTTGTTAGTACACATACGATACAAAAATAACTTTCAAGAACAATATCATTAAAAAATTTTTTTGTGATTATACTATTGTGTCGCTAAATGTAATATTTTGTTACTAAAGATGTATATATTGTGGAAAATTAAGTGAAAGGTCTAATCGAGGGGATCTTTCGGACTAGGGTCACTCCATTATACAACTTTCATCCAATTTTTCACAATATACAATTATCGTCACAAATATTACGATTAACGACACGATAAACTTCGTCGCAAGTAATTTTGTCATTAGTACCATTGCTAAAGATAATATTTATATCGCCAAATATGTGTGGAGGAATTTAGTTGGAAAGTGTAATAGGGAGAATCTTAGTTCAAGGCAGAGCAAAAATTATGTTGTCAGAGTAATAAGAGTCGTTTAAAGTGTCAAGTGTCACTAGAATAATTACAAAAGTGTCGCTAAATGTATATTTACTCTGACATCATCTTTTTTTTGTTCTGACAATATATATCAACGACTTTAAATTAACCGTAATGAAAAAAAAATAAGAGTCAAATATAGAAAAAATTGTTAATTACCTGACGAGGGCAACCCTCATTGTTGGGGCAGTAGTTTTGGTCAATAATGATTGGGTTCTTAACATTTCTCATCACAATATTTTGATATAAAATGTTCCTGACGAAAGAATTGCTTGGCCTAGCCCATGCTTTTATGCGTAGACCGTTATCGGATCCGGTAAAAGCCGAGTTTATTAAGGTGATATTCTGAACGCCGGCTTCATTGAGATCCTTTCCCAGACTCCCAATGCTGTCAATTTGAAGCAAATTAAAATGATCATAATATTATATTGAAGGGTTGAATAATTATTAGCTAATTATTCATATATATCATGTTTGTTTAATTGGCTCCATGGCGAAGTCAAGAAATTTTGACCATGGGTTAAACATTGATAAAGAAGAGAATATTATACTCATTCAGTTAAATATATATATTTTGTTGAATACTTTTGTTGATGCATTACTACTCAACTTTTATTGACTAAAATGCACAAATTTAACCTCCAGTTTGCCGTGTCAATCAGTTTTTCTAATTATTAAATTCAACCCTTCTGGCATATTTAGTTGTTCAAAGTAGATTGGAGTTTTTAGATTAGGATCTCATTCATTCATTATGCATTTCACCCCAAATTTTCTTAATAAACAGTTAGATATCACAAATATTGCATTTAACGACATAATAAAATTCATCACAAATAATTGTGTCGTTGATATCTTTACTAAAAATAATATTTGTATTGTTAAATTATATTAAAAAAATTATATGAAATGTATAACGTAGAGAATCCTAGTCCAAAATTTCTATATATAATCATAATTTGTTCTTTTTTTTTGGTGCGAAGGAGGTCATAAGGCCTAATTAACATAACAATCTATAGGGTCAATTTTACATTAATTTTTTTTTTGTTTCTAAATTAATATTTTCGTGAAGAACAACATGAGAAGAAGAAAATATAAGTACCTGACACCATGTCCAGGGCCACATTGTAATGCCCTCCATCCACAAATTTTTTGTTCCGGGACCGATCGATACGCAGTCATCTCCAGTTTTGATGGTACTACTACCGGTGAACGTAACGCCGGTAGTAGAGCTTTGCACATGAATTCCATCAGTGTTGGGACTCTGGTCCGGAGCATTAAGTTTGACATTGCGAACCATGGCATTGTTTGCAGCCGTTGATAACAAGGTGCGCTACCTGACTGTTGATCGATGTTAAGCCGCTAATTGTGATGTCATTTGCCCAATTGAATGTTATTGACTGCAATTTCAAGCACACTTTTATGTTAAATTAAGCATATTCAAATATTCATTAGAAAAAATAATTGATTTTTGAGTTTTCACTGGATATATTCCAAGTTATATCCGCCCATGACCAAAAAAAGTAAATAAAAAAAAATTCAGCCTGTCGTCCCATGCACGTTATCTTGGCATAACCTAATTGTGGCATTAAATAATAATGCTAAACTATAATTAATACACTTGTGAAATCATATATTCCTAACATAAAATATAGCAAATATTGTGCTAAATATATAAAGAATATTATAATAATTAAATTCATTTTTTTTCAAAAACATAAACAAAGTCGAATCAATTTTGAATTAATTTAGTAGAAGTTAAAATATATCTATAATTTTGGAACCGAACGAGTATTTAAGATATGAAGTACATAGTATAGTGAGGCATACCCTAGCTCCAACTGGGCAATTCTTCCCTGCCCTCCGGCAATTCCAAAAGGCATCACCTCTAGCATCAAGAGTTCCACCAACAACACTAACCCTATTGACCTTAATGAACAAAATCCAGTTCCCAGAGTTTCCGAGGCCGCGATAGTCCCCCGGAGCAACAATGGTGCCATCAATCTGAACTGTGATTTTATTTTTGCATGGTCCTCTAAACACCACAGCTTTGACCAAGAAACTTCCCCGAGGGACGTACATTGTCGAGGCCTGAGCCGAGCTGCATATTGCGGCCCAGGCCTTAAGAAATGGCTGCGTTGAGTCCGTTTGGCCATCGGGTTTTGCTCCGAATTGGACCACATTGACTTTGTAGGCTGCATTTGATAGACATAATAAGGCTATGAAAGAAAGGAAAATAGTCCAAAAAATAATGAGCTTAGCCATTTTCTTAGAGAGAGACAGTTAGAGAGAGAAAATGAATGGTGGTGGATGGTGGGGAACATGAAGCTAGTAGGGGGTGATTTATATAGTGTTGTTTTTGGTTGAGATTAAACAGTTTTTTTTTCAGTTTTATGTTTGGGTTATTAAATAAATATAAAAAGGGAATGTAATTAAGAAGCTAAAGTCTCACGTTATCAACGGATTAAAGTTTCCACGTTATCAACGGAGTAAAGTTCCACGTTATGATAGGTACGGCTGCATGTGATACACATAAATTGCGCAGAGCATGTTTGGTTCCTTGAAGAATAAATAAATAGTCAGTAATAGTCTATATGCTATTTAGCAATTCTTGATGCACTAATATGTCACTTAAATTAAATTCTTTCATATGATGTATAGATTGAGCTGACAAGGGACAAAAAAGTATTTTTTTTTTTTCCAGAAAAGAGAATAGGTAAACTTGTCATAGTTAAACTTGGTTGTAGATACATTCATTCATTAATGATATTTTTGTTTTTTTTTATCATTTTTATTAATAACATTACAAAAATTTCATTATTTTATTTCCAAATACTACGTCATTTAAATACTTGATCTATAACTAAGTTTAACTATGACAAAACCACATATTTTTCAATTTAAAGTAACATATTGATACTATGCAATATCTCAAATTATGTATGTATGTTTAGGATAATATTTATAATGAGAATGGACGGATCCAGTTAAGATAAAGTTGGATAACATAACATTATTCTTTTACTTCGATTGGCGTAAATTGGATAGGGATACATGGAGATCTTTTTACTTGATGAAGAGGAATATTATACTTAGATATTTTTTCATTGAAAAAAATTTATATTGCGATAGAAAATATGTTGATTTTTGTTATGAGTAGATAAATTAATTATTTTTTTCTCATATTTAAAATTAAAAATAGACACTTCAATTAATTAGTCATGTATCTGTATCAATTTATAAAATATATTTTTGCATCTATTTGCAGTTAAAAGTATGACATATTTTTGTCGTAATATAGGAAATACTCTTTGTAATTTTAAGTATAGTTTGATCAACCAGTCTTCTTGTAGTTATTCGTTTGGAATAGAAGCAACAATATGTATTTGTCCGGTGAATAGGAAGTGGTCTAATAGGGGTAAATGCATGCACTTGACTCTAGAGGAATGCAATTGTAATAATTTGCTTTTTATATATATTAATTTTTTTTATTAATAACAAAAAGAAAAACTACAAGTTCTTCTGCACTCATTAAGTCATTTGTAGCGTTGACAAACGGGGCACGTGACACGAGGAGTCACGGCGGAGGAGCATAAACAGGCGGAACCATCGCCGGTTATATAGCCGCCACAGAGCAGTGCCTTGGCTCCTCGAGCTCCTGCTTTCACATAACAACTAATTATTTTGCTTAATGCGGAATAATTATCAGGTGCCTATAATGAATTTGCTTTTCAATTATTAAATGATTGTAAAATAATTTTGTATTATTTGTAATTTGGTATAAACCATTGAGCAATGTGAGTTTACATCTTACAATAACGGTTAAATTTAATATATTGTGATTTGGATATATTACATAATGCTAGAGCAATAATTATGTTGTTAAACAATATATAATGTTTACGAAAGCTTATATTAATGTTAGAGTCCTACTATACATTGCGAAAATTTTCAGTCGAATTATGATTGCAGCATATATATATATATATATATATATATATATATATATATATATATATATATATATATATATATATATGAGATAAACAAGAATTAAAGAGAGTCTCACTTTAATTTATTCAATTTTATTACATAAATTTTTACTTTAGTCGCAATTCAACTTCATCAAAGAAGAGGCCCCTCTCATGCTTACCAATCTCCAATGCCCAAGTGTCTCTGCTTCCACAACTAATTCCGTCGAAAATCTCCCTGTTTGAGATCGATCCATCCATCCACTCCTGTTGGTGCAAAAGTTTTGATTTTATATAAGTATGGAGTTTTTGATGTCTGTCTTTCTTTCTGGTTATTTTGTTATGTTAAATTCAATTGATAAAAAAACGAAGGACAAAATGTATTTCTTTTTCTTGAAATTAACGTTAATTAATTCGACTGTTGTTCATACTTGGAAAAGATTATGTAAAAACAGAACCGTAAAACTTATTTAGTCATGGCAATGTTCTTAAAGATAAATTTTTATAAAAATAAGGACGTAGTTACATACTAACATTACTGGATATGATGAATTTTCCAATTATACAGTTTAAGTGAAATAATGGACTGCATGTCAGCATGTGCAATAACATTGTGTTTTAACCGCAAAGAATAAACTTTAGCGCAATTTTGATGAGTCCATGAACTTATGATTAAGGAATTTCAACTATTGGAAAGAAACGCTATTAATGTTGTACGTATTAGGAAAAAAAAGGTGTGGAAATACACAATATGGTCACTCTATATATTTTTGCCAAATGTAATTCATTTTTTTATTTTTTATTAATTTTGTAAATGAATAAAGAGTATTTGATATCAATACATGAAATGAGATACTGAATAAAATATAAATTAAAAAAGTATACTTGATTTTAAATCCATGTTCATATGAACATTTCAATCAACTTCATGTATCTTGGTATTTCAAATTTATCGAGTGTAACATATTACATCAACTCTTTTATCATTTGAAATCTAAATTTAAACAATTACATGTAAACCTAACTTATATACTCTCCACTAGACAATTACGAAATTTCTTCTTCAATTCAATTCATATCCTCACTCCAAATGCTACCTTATAGTCAATTTAATAGCTATGACTTTTAAATTGTACCATATATATATATATATATATATATATATATATATATATATATATATATATATATATATATATATATTCCATAATCCTTTTAATTTCTCCTATAAACAGCTAGAAGGTTTCATTACACCGGAAGCCGTTCCTTCGGCATTAGTGCATGATGCTGTAGCCGGCTGATTTTTATAAGTGAGCGCTACATCTTGTAGTCGTATTCCACTGCAAGGGTATTTCTTACTGCACTGGAATCGCATGGCTACTGGTTGTTGCTGATGTTCCATGAATATCTTGATACATCACGTTGCTAATCTTCACTCCCGAAAACCTTTTAACATTAAGTAAAAAAATAATTGATAATTAGAAAATTAATCAAACTTTTGAATATTTTGTTATAAGTGAATTTAAATGTATAGTTTAACAAAATTAAATATCTTACTTGGTCGGGGCAATTTTGTTTGTCAGGACAGTACTCTTGGTCAATAAGGATGGGATTTTTAACATTACTCATAAACAACATGTTGAAAAAGAACATTCCTTACAAATCCATTGCTAGACCCTTGCCCATGTCTTTATCCTCACACCATTGTCAGTATTTCGGAATGTAACCGTTTTAACCGTCAGATTTTGAACTCCAGGTTCTTGCAAATTCCAACCAAGACTTCCAATGCTATCACAACAAATATTTCCATTCACATTAGAAATATATAAATAATATTAATAGCTAGCACTAAACTTATAAAATGATGCAACTAAAATTAAGATTAAAATGCAAAACTCTTTCTGATTGAATTAATTAATATTAAGACTAATGCATTTCCAATTGATATAATATATTAGTTCATTAGTCTTAATATTAATGAAACTAAAATTAAGATTAATATTTTTGAATAGGGTAGGTATCTACTCTATCATACATTGTGATTCGTATATTTTTGATTTAATGAGTTAATCTTCTATGTTCGTAAAAAAAAAGAGAGTACATAACTTCACAATATAGCAAATCACTAGCTTATAATCAACTAGTACAACTATACTTTTTGCGTCAACTTTACACAACTAATTTTTATCTTAAAAATATAATTTTGCACTAATAATTGTACTTTTAAGAGTAATTTATGAATTAGTCAAATTTAAGTACGAAAGCATTACGCGGCCACAAACATAGGGTAGAATTTTGCATTTAATCTAAAAAATTACATAATAAAGTAGGATATACTGTTCAATATTCTAGCAAGCTAGTATATAAGTGATCATTAATTAACAAAGCCTTTAATTAGCGAATGATAATAGTAACCTAATGCCGTGACCGGGGCCGCAGGAGACGCTTTCGATCCATGTGTTAGTAGTGCCAAGGCCTATTGAGACACAATCATCACCTGTCCCAATTTGAGAGCTCAATATGCTCACTCTCCGGTTGACAATTGGACGTGAATTCCGTCCGTATTCGGGCTGTTATCCGGTGCTGTGATCTTTATTCCTTGTAACTTGGCACTGCTGCAGCTATAAATGATTATGTGGAAACATTTGGCTGTTTATTGAGGTTAATCCACTGACAACGACATTGTTCGAAGCTGTAGATACCTAGAGTCTGCAATGTGTGTGTGTGTGTGTGTATATATATATATATATATATATATATATATATATATCATGCAATAAAATTAACATTTAATACGAGGTAATTAATCATTTAAAATTTAGAAAGAAAGATTTATATTAATATGTTTATAAATTAATCATGTATTAAATTGTATTATTTGTTGGAGAGGAACATAACTGCGTGTTAGATCGACTTATAGGCTATGCTTGTTTATGATTAAATATTTTCACATGTTTGGGAACAAAATCTCAAACAAATCAAAACTTAGGGTAAGTTCATTGACTGGTAGTTGTTTGCATATGGAAAAAAAAATTACTCCCCGGCCCAATTATTGTCATACTTTAAAAGATGATTTCAACACAAATTTTAAGACCTACTGAAAACATGACTATACAATATATATCTTCGATATATGTTAAATATACTTCAAATATAGTATTATATAAATATATTGATAATATAAAAGTTAAAAGTGTATAAATATATTTTTGGAACGTCAAAATTCACGGCAACACACTAAAAAAAATGATTTACATTTTAAGAAATAATAATGAAAATCTTGAAAAGAAAAGGAGGAAATTTTGCCAATTGTCAAATCTACACAATATGTTAAGCAAAAGAGTATTGCTTGGTAGCTAGTCAACTTTTGTTTAGTTTTTTCTGGATAAAATTTTACTTTTGTCAATATATGAAAGGGTGTTGACGAGTGTACAATATAATTAAGTAAATCTTAGTCAAGATTAAATAGAAAAGTTGTCTAGTTATCATTTTTCTTAGCAAAATGGTAAAACTAATGCATTCTCAAATGAACATACCGTTGCTCCTCTAGGGCAGCTCTTGCGGGAGGCTTTGCAAGCCCAAAGCCCAGCCCCTTGAGCATCTAGGGTTCCGCCAGAGATTGTAAGTCCCATTAACCCACTCAAACTTGAATCCAATTTTCGGCATTTCCAATAACGTTGTAATCCGAAGGAGCCACAAGGGTGCCATCAATACGCATGGACATGGTGTTTTTACAGTTTCTGCCGCTAAAGACTAGTGGATTGCGCAGCAAGTATCTTCCTGGTGGCACGTAAACTTCCGCTGGCTTTGCAGAAGCACAAGCTGAAGTCCATGCACTAAGAAAATACTTGGCTGCATCCGTTTTTCTTTTTTCCATCGGCTTTTGCCCCTAACTTTTGCACATTGTATGAAATCCTAGTAGCTGATGATAAGTTGAAGAACATGAATAAAAATGAAAGAACAAGAAAAGCCATTTTGCGAGAAGAGATAGAGAGAATGGGAGAGAGAGAGAGAGGATGAGAGTTTTTGATGGTGGAAATTGAAGAAGTTTTATAAGTATTTTATAGGGTTTGGAAATTGTACAAGTCAAATTGCAAGCCGCCGCCGCGGAAATTTGGAGCCTTGGAGGTGAAGGATTTATGTTTGCTTTTGGATTAAAATTATTAGTTATGATTGGCTAAGCTGTCGTTTAAATGAAAGTCTAAGATAAAAAACATTCTTTTATTTATAACCACATATATTTGTTTTATATTAAATTTATGGATGTAGATAATTATTTATGTATATAGAGAGAAATGGGGAGGATCATGGTTTTCAAATATTGAAGAGAGCGTTAAAAACTAGTTTCTTTTGGACAAGTTGTTGAATATTTAAAAAAACATTTTATTTTAGTACCCTTTTCTCAAAAATTAAAAAAACTTTTAAAAAATATTGAAGTCTACAAGTGCACGTTTGCATGTTTATGAGAAAAGAAGAAGAAAGAATATAAATGGTAAGGCTTGAGATTAAGGACAACAATTCCCGTGCCCATGATAAGATTTCGAAATGATAACTGAAGACGTAGTTATCACAATGTAAAAGCTACACTATAAATACCCACTCTTTTAATTTATTTATTTATTTTTGCAATACAAATGTAAAAGCTCTTATACTTAGGGATAACAAAAATACTAGAATTTTTTATTTATTTATTTATTTATTTTAGAGTTTCAAAAAATATGAAAAAAGAAGTGAAGTGTAATATAAAAAAGAAAATTATTGTAAATTGTAGCATTATACTATATGAATACTTGTAGTTTGTAAAAAAATTTAATTCATAAAAGTTTTGGCTGCCTTCCACTCAATTTGCCCGTGATCTTTTTTCTTTATTATTTCTATCTATCTATCTATACATTTTTGTAACGAGACGTTGGAATTTGCTTCTACTGGAATTACCATTTGAGGAGGTATAACAATTTAAAATTATTTAAACGACGGTATGTTTGGTTTGTGTCGCGTCAACTTAATGTCTTGGGGACTAGTTTTTAATTCTCCTTTTGCTTTCCTGTTTCTCTATCTAGCTAACCATTTTTATAATTTTCTTCTAATTTTTGACATACAATAATTTAACATTACATCCGTATTAAAATATAGAACCATTATTAATTTTTAAATTTATTTTAACTTTTAAAAATCTCAAATTTCTCTTTGTACGTATATTCATATGACATTATTTTTGAAGGTGTAAAGTCTTACCCGAATGATTTGGCCCCTATATGTATTAATCTCAAATTATTTGACCTGTTACCATTCATTCACATGTTCTTACCAATATTTATCTTACTATCCGTACGAGCTATAGTGCAATGTGAGCAAAATTATACAAAAACAACTAGTACGTCCGTATGCCATGTGTATTTGCAAGACTTGCTAGTTTTTTACATTTATTAAAGCCTTAATAATTGTACTTATAATATAACAAGAGAATAATCAAAAACTAGAAATAAAAAGTTCAATAAAAATGAAATAAGTTGGTAATTATTTCAAGTCAAAGAAGGAATGATACATAGGCACATGAAATGCAGAATCTTTTTTTTTTTTTTGTGCATGTAATTTTATTTAATGATTATTAATATTGTCAAACCCTTGACTCCAATTCTTAGTCCATGTGGTTTGGTATATATATTCTTCATCACGTTGTGCGGAAGATGAAAGAGTAAGAATTATAGTTCGTACGTACTTAATTATCATTCGGGTTTAGGGTTGATTATATGTGAATTATAGAAACCATATTTAGTGGATTATTGAGTATGATTTTAAATACCAACTTATCTGGATACCGACTTATCTGGATATATGGAATAAGAAAAAATTACGAGTCTTACAGTAATTTATTTTATTCTATCGTTTATTAAATTTTCACGTTAATCACAGTCGAATTTCGCCATGAAATTTGTCAATGTATAAATTATTTCCCGAAAGAGTATATTCATAGTTTTAGAAAATACAAGTAGGAAGTTATAAAAAGTAATTTATTATAGGAAAAGTAATTTAAGGTATGCCTTACCCAAACTTGGTTAAGAGTATTTAATAAAATTTTAGTAAAACAATGTAGTTTTATCCTTAAGGTTAAGTTTTCAATTTTTGGGTTTTATATAAAAAAATATTTAATTATAATTTTTATACAAAACTATGTCATTTTAATAAGTAACTTTAATCAAACTTGATTAAGACATGTCTTAGATTACTTTTCCCTATTTATTATTGTCTCAACTATAATCTTAGCAAAAGTTTAGCAAATTTGTTTTCATATGATTAGTAGCCTCCTCGATAATATAAAATAATTAAGTTGGTTTACAAAAGGATATTTGTAAAGAATATGTTAGGTTAAATGCACATGGTTAGCTGCTTTCTTATCAACAATTTTTATCGAATATCAATGATAAGTAGGTATTACATGAATTTTGGCATTTATTTGAGAGGCTTTACTTATTATTAATCCTAGTGGTACATTTTTAGTTTCTAGATTTATCTTATATGATATATTTTAAGGCATCTAACGGCGAAAGTAAGAAAACAATATATTTAAAAATAAAATAAAAAAATCCATGTTCACAAATGGAAATGAACCTTAAAAGGGAAAGGTCGATCAATTGTATATTCTTCCAAACACCAAACTACTGGTTAAGGTCAAAGGGAAAATATGAAACAATTTTTTTCACAAATATGAATGGTTGCTTGATCTGCTTGCAATATCTTAGGTTCATGCATTTGAATAACGTGCTAAGGTTGAAAGATGCACAAGAAAAATGTTTTTATAAATTAGGTCAACGTATAAGATATATAGTTGGATAAATGTGATGGTATCCACGTGCTTGTGCAATAGTCATTAACTAATTAACACTAGTTTGGAGGTAATTCAAGAGTTGAAACATAAGGATTAGCATGCGAATGCTTTTATCCTGAATGATTAATTAAACCATGTGACTATTTCATGAAAAATTAAAGATTATACTTTTATAGTGTTTGTAAGTTTTTTTTTAGGGGAAGGGAAGGGAAGGAAAGAAAAAATAATTAAAATCCCTCCAGATCTCATGGTTGTGAATTTTTTAGGGAGGAAGGGAATGAATTTGAAGGTAAAGTTGATTTTATTTTTAGCTCAAAACTTTCCCCCCAAAAGTGGGAGGATTTGAAGGGATAGAAAATGATGGGAAAGTTAAATATGTTATATTACATAAAGTAATCTTTCAAAATAAAACATATCATTTATTACATTAATATGTAAGGGTAACATAGTAATAGTGTAGTTTAAAAATAAAAATATTTGTCCTTTCCCTTCCCTCCTTCTAAACTCACAAATAAGGAAAAATATAATTAAAATCTATCGCTTCTCTTTCTTTTTAAAACTCACAAACATGACAAAGAAAAATTGTAATCCATTCACATCCCTTCCCCTCCTATGTTTTTCCCCTTTCCATTTCATCCCTTCAAACTCACAAACACAGTATTAGAGACATCGATCTTATAGTGAAGCATCCAATATAAAATCAATTACGAACTAGTAGATTCCGTAGCCCATCAAGGATAATATTATATATGAAGTGTATAAGTTTTATTTATTCGTAAGATGTGTAATTTTGTATCTCAAACACGCCACTTTACAGGTTTTCAGCCCCGTTAATTTGAGCCAAATGCATGAACAACTAATTATATTAGGTGACATATATGGAAAATGTTGAATTTATATAGTCTTCCATGTGAATGAAATTGGCCTTAAATTCCCTGTTTTATGTATCTTTATACCCATGCAGTTCAAAAAATGTTTTACTGATTAATTTTCATACACGTGCGTCAATACCTAATTTCCTTAAATGGAAAAAGACATGCACGTCTTGATTCAATGTGCTGCGCTAGCTAGCTAATGGATGCAATGTGAATGAAAGCACGATGGAGACTACCAAATTTCTAATGGGAAAAGTGTACCTAAAAATAATTTCACTCTCAAGAATTATTTTTTCTTCTTTGTACAATTAAATAGAAAATCAATAAACTTAATAATGAGAACGAAAATAACAAATAACCATCCACAAGCAAGACACAATATTTAACGTGAAAAATCCTTAAAGAAAAAAACCATAGGTCGAACTCCAAATCTCCATTATATCACTAATAATGTGCTTGAAATAATTCTCCCAAATTTTACGCCTTAAAACTTGAAATTACACAATAAATTGAGAGAGTAAAAATTTACCTTTAATTAGGTTGAGAAACCTAATTAACTTCACCACCAAAAAACACCCCAAATAATAAAGTCTTCAATCTTTCAATTGAACGGGAATGACGGCGAATACCCACGAGCAATAAACTATAATCCTCTCAATTTATTCTTTCAGTACCTTCTTGTTATCGAGTTTCTCTCATCATAATAATAAAACTCTTCATAGCCTTATTTATAGTGCTCTTCTTAATTAATCCATTTTATTATGAATTAGAAACAATTTATTTTCCTAATCAAATTAAGGAATCACATCTCCTTGTCTTAGTCACTAACCAGTCTAACAAGTAAATCTTTTTTCAACTTGGATTCCTTTCATAGGTGAGGACCCACATCCAATAATTAACACACAAATTTAAATTATTGAATTGTGAGTTTAAGTTATTTTTTTATATATATTTCAAAACTGGTGCAATTAATTTACCATTTATAAATAATAACTTTGGAATATGTAATTGCCTATCATTTAAGTATGTGTGGTTTAATACTCATTATGATCTCACTTAATTTGACACAATAAATAACTAGCTTCACTTGATTTTAAACAAGAGTGATATTAGAGGTCTCAAATTTTTAGTTTCAAATGTGTCTCAACTGACATAACATTGCATATTTTAATGATAATTTATGACATTACTAATCACATGAGATCTACCCAACTAATATTATGGTGACACATCATTTGAGATAATTTTTGAGACAACAAATTTGAAACCCATAACATTACCCTTTAAACAATAAATAGCTAACCTATATATATATATATATATATATATATATATATGATAGGTCTCCATCTTTTAAGTTTATTTTGATAATAACAATAAATTAGTAAAAAGGATAAAAATAAATGGGTAGAATCCTCTCCATAGAATTTTATATAATTGCTCTTAATATTCTAGTTTATTTTGACCAAAAATATTTTTCATCCTAAATTAAATTCATTTTTCTTGACCTTGATAATTTAATACCAAGTGTTAAAGAAATTAATTCATATAGTAACATTTTCTAAGGCAAGGAAAACTCCTATTGTTTTTAAAATATTTTTAAGCTTATGGGCAAATACAATCTCAAAATATATGTATGTATGTTTACTGTGCAAATGAAAAAGTGAGAGGCTAAAAGCCCTTTATTGATCGAATGCATGCTTGGTTATAAACTTGCTTGAATATGTAAGTAATTCATGTGGGGCCCGTGAGCTTAATAGATTGCAAAGGCTTAAATGCCTTGTTTACTGTTGCTTGCATGTTATATAAGTGGGGCCCATAAATGAAAGGTATTTTTGACTTATTAGTTCAATCTGAGTACTTGAGCTGGGCAGTAGGAATTCTGACATATAATAAGCTATGTGCTTATAATCAATCATCCATGGGCTAAAAATTGTCGACTAAGTTTTCTTTAACTGCGTGAATCAAATTCCATCCGAACCTTCCTTTTCAAATAAAAGTAATCCGAGCCATTGGTTTCAAAAATAAGATTCCAAATTACTATTTTACCCCAAGCTCAGAATTTCTATAAATAGGAGGCTTTTCCTTTAATTTTAACTTACCACTTTACAAACAAAGGAAAAGTTTACACTCCTTGACTACATACTCTCTCTCTCTAAAAAGAACATTTCTCTCTTCTACTCAAAGTTCTAATTATTTGCAGAAGGGAAAAATTAGTCAAAATATTTGAGATAAGTTATTGAACTGCTTTATTTGAATTATCTCATACTTGTTTAGATTTATAAATATACAAATATAAATTGTTTTACATATTTATATCTATCTATATTTTTTTAATTTATATCATATAAAAAGTTAGTACTTATACACCAAGACTATAGCGGAGATATTCCTTTTAAGTGAAGGAATTAGCCGAACGAGGACTCAAAATCTTAAGTGACCTTTTATTGATATAGTGTATTTATATAAATATCGTAAAGTAGGCCAGTACTTAAACACTGAGATTATAGCGGAGATATTCTTCTTAAGTGAGGGAATTGGCCGAACGAGGACTGTAACGATCGCGAATTGCATATATTTGTTTATTATTATTTAATGAATGGATTAAATTTTTATTTTTATGTGATATGTTTTAAGGTTATTTTATAACCTGAATGATGTGAATGTATGATTTTTATGTGTTGTGTCTCGTGGGAGTGAATAAATTGATTTCGCGAAAAAGCTGCAAAATCACTATTCGCTGGGCACGTTTCCCGATGCATTATTCATGCCGAAATATTTTATGTATTTTTTTATTTCTATTAATTTCTATAAGATGTGTATGCGAAGGAATAATTTTTTCAAGTGTCAAAAAGTTTATTTGAGCTGATATGTGATTTAATCTGTATCCGAAATGTATATATAAGTGTTCCGAATAATTAGACAAATCTCATAATAATTATTTTTACGCGTCCCAATATTTTATGGGAGTACTCATTTTAATTTTGGGTAGAGTTATTTACCAAATTTGGTACAAAAGTGGGAGTATTCGAATATATTTTTGTGTATGTTCGGACTAATTGTTGAAACAATTAAGCCTCAACCAATCAAAATTTGCCATGTGTGGCATGTAGCCAATCGGGTGAAGGGAGGAGGCAGGCTCAGTACACTAAGTATTGAGTTTGCAAATTGCAAACATTCTCTCTTGAATTTATTTTCAATGAGCTCGGGGGTCTACTCCCCCGTCCTCCAAAGCCACTCCCATTCATTCCCCTATCCTTCCTTGTTGTTACCATTAGAAGATTTAGATAAAAGGAGGAGGATATTTAGAGAGAGAAGGAGAGAATATTGAAGGAAGAAGAAGAAAAGTCGGTCAACCAACTTATAATTTACCTTTTACTATTCAAGTATTTGGTTATAATTTATTTTTTCACTTATATAAATTGACTTATAAATAACTTTTTACTTCTCCAAAAATGACTAAATTAAGTAGGTTTGACTAAATGTAAATACTATTATCCTTATTTTAATAATCTTTATATTTTATTTTAATTTATAAGTCAATTTAGTCAAATATCTTCATATTTTATTTTAACTTAATTTTTGACTGATAAGTCAAAATGGTGCCAAATACTTTTATTTATAAAGTCATCACTTAAAATGACTTTAAATTGTAATTTATAAGTCATTTTAAAATAAGTCATCCTCGAACATACCCTATATCCAATGAAAAAAAATCTTATTACAAAAAAAAGAAAAAAAATAACCACTGCGTGGTACTCCATCTGTCCAACTGTACTTGTCTTATTTTTTTTTCGATTTGTCTAACTTTATTTGTTCTTTTTCTATTTTATACCTTATTTTTTTAATACTACCCTCATTTACTACCTGACATATATTAGTAATAATAACACTATTAACTTTGACATTGAAAGCAAAATCATTCTTTTTTCTTCTTCTCTCTCAGGGGCGAAGCTAGGCTTTGTTGGAGGGGCGAAGCTATTATCCTCATTCTTTAGAAATTTTGTAAGGTTCACCCAAAGGTTTGGAAATTTTGTAAGATTCATCTCAAGATTCAACTCAAGAACTCTATCAAATAAAAGTTCTTCAAGTATGTGTTCTATTCTATTTTTACTTTCTTTAAATTTTGTAATTTATTTTGTAATGTTACTTGTTACTTGTTACTTGTTAGTGGTTTAATTGAGAAAAAAGAGCATAATACATTAAAAGGGGAAATATAAATTTTTTAAAAAAATTGCCCCCCCCCCAAAACTTCGATCCTGACTTCGTCCCTGTTCTCTCTTCCTTCTATTTTATTATTATAAGAAAGAGTTAGAAGATTAATAAAAACTAAAAAATGATAATAAAATAATTAAGATGAATAATTAAAAAATATTTTTTTTCTTAATAAACATATATTTTTAAACTAGGATAAGTAATTTTGCAAATTTGGACGGAGAGAGTATTTTATTTTACTACTGCTAATCATTATTACCGTGCAAACTCTTTTCCCCGCGGCCGCCTTTATTTTATTGAAGGTATCGAAAATCAACATCCTCTACTGCGTGATCATCGGGTGCATTACATTAAGTGCAAATAAATGGGTGGATGCACTCATTGTTCACTTTGAGATTTTTAAAAAATATAGTAAAAACTAGTTTGAAGGTAGTAAAAATAGTAAATAGTGAAACCAAATCTTTATGGCGTACACATTTGAAGGTAGGATCGAAATCCCAAAGTTTAACCTAGTTCAATATGAAAAAACTAGTTTGATCTAGACGGGCCTAAATTTCCTGGCCTAGAAAGGTATAGAATAGAGAAGAGAATAGAATGGTAAGTGAAATGATTCATTCCATTCATAGCTGAAATGAGTCATTACATACATTTTCTCAATGAATAAAATTTATAAATTTGGTTGGAATGAGAATGAGTCATTCTATTTCAATAGAACAACTAAACACAATTTTTTTTTTCATTTAATGAGAATTAGGCATTTTATTTCTACATTAATTCTTGTAATCCAAACGTAATATAAAAGATTGGTTCGATTTTGGAATAGCAGTTACAGATCGAGGGAGGGCTTGACCTAGAATCTGAAATTGTTTAACCTGAAACTTGGATTGGGCTTGACATGACCCTGAGAGTCTGAAATGTCAAAAACTTCTTCAATCCTTCTGTCTATTTTTTACTATTTTACCTCTCCCTATATAAGCTAAATTTTGAGGCTATTTTGGTTCACTTAATTTCAACAATATATTTATTTGTATTCAATATATATATATATATATATATATATATATCCATCAATCTATGTAATATATACTTTCAAATTTCCATATAATGAGTTAACTTATATAGACTTTACTTTATGTTACTTTTATATTCTATATTATATCTACAAAACTCTATATTATATACACATGAATATTATATCTAATTTATAAAACCATTTTTATTACTATGAAAAAAGCCAAGATTAATAGAAATCACCTATTAAAGTTAGCAAAACCTTAAAATTTGATACAAAAAATTAAGCTATTAATTCATAAACAAGTATTTGGCATGAGAACTCCAGTGCTTGATCCACCTATATTTTTACAAAGCGATTGACCTGCAGCCTGTTTGTTCAAATAAGTTAGCTTTATGTCTTGTAATTTGATCCCTCTGCATGGATTGCTTGGACTGCAATCAAATGTAACAGCAACTTGTGTTGCTGATGTCCCTTGTATATTTTTGTATAGCACTTGACTAATCTTTACTCCTGATGTCTGCAAATATGTAACGAAAAACAAGAAAATTATGAAAATATTAATTACTAACCTAAATAAGAAGAAGCTCAAGAGTTAGATTTTATGAATTTTCTAAAATTGTATGAAATAGTGGAACAGAAAATAAGCATTTGCAGGTGTCCAGAAACAATTAAAGGACACATGCATTTAATATAATCTTGTCAATAATATTTTCTTGTTGAAAAATTTAGTTTTCAAATTTAGTAGTATAAAAATTGCATGTTTTAGACAGACCTTAACATGAGTAGAAAAGGTCAAACAATAGTCTCATTGTAAGAGAAATGTATCAATTTAAAATAGTTTAGTGTTAGTGTTGAGAATTTTGACACATTTAACAAGATTTATAAACGAGTTAGTACTCCTGTTGAAAGTCTTGAGACAATTATTATTTTTTTTTTGAAAACATCTTGACACACTTAATCAAGCAAATTTTGTTAGTATTTAATTTGTTTAAATTAAGAGAAATGATACATTTTGCAATTTTATGTATCCACTCTTTTCTTGTCAATTATGTGAATAACTATTACCGATAATCTTTTTTATATGGTTGGCCAACTTATAATTTTATTATTGATATAAAACCAGTATTGACCATCCGGTATTTTTGACAGCAAAGATTATCCGCTCAAATGGGTTTCAGATATATAGATTAGATAACTACAATAGTTGTGATATATTTACACTTATCTATTTTATTTATCTTCTTATCTTATCTTGTATAACAAACACATGTATATAGCTGGGGTGTATTTGGTTGTTAAAGATATTGAGAAAACATTTATACTCACTTTAGTTCTTATTATTCTCTCATTCTAAGTACCAGAGAAAGGAATAGGAAAGACAAGGACGCTGAAGTATAGACAAAGCAAACTCAGTCAAATTCAATTGACTTTTGACTCTTAAAGAGGGACGATTCCTGAGTTTTAGTGAGTGACAAGCTTAGGGGTGGGGATAAAATTAAGAAGGTGGACCTTCTTCCAGTGACAGTCGCAGATAGTGTGACAATCCGAACTTTTTAGAAATTATTAATAAATAAAATATATTAAATTATATATTTTATTTAATTTATATATTGGGATACACTGAGTTTGACTGTATAAATGTATATGTGCTGTGAATTATGTGAAATTTTGTGTGTGAATATTTAAATGTTTAAATAAATGTAGACAATATGCATGTATCTGAAAAGTTATATAAGTTATATTTAATAGTAAATAAAACTATTAAATATATTCGTTTGAATTAGCTGCATTATTAAACGGGTAACATTAATTTACTAATTGAAAGTTAGAGAGCTAAATGTTCGTGTAATTAATTAAATAATGAAATTTATTTAATTAATAATGATAGTTATATTTATGTTATAATAAAGGAATAATAGAATAATATTTAATATTATTTCAAATGAATGTATATTAATAATATGAGGTGCAATATATATACTATATGTATATTGGCATCAAGTTTGTCAATAACATTTATGATGTTAATAAAGGATAAAATTTATTAAGTTATATATTTTATAAATTGTTGAAAACAATTTATGGAACGAAATAGATATTAAATTTTAATTAGCTAAATATATTAAATTTATATATTTAAATTGTTTGAAGACAAATTATGAAAGAAATGAGATGATTATTTTAATTATACAAAATTAGTTGTATATCTTGAATAAATGAGTTAAAATAATTAATTGAATATTAATTATTTTAATTGATTCGTTACATTAAGTAAGTAAATTAAAATAGTTAATAAATATTAAATTATTTTAATATAGTTTGTTCGTTACATTAAATATGTTATTTTATTTAATGTATTAATTCTATTTCTATTGAAAGAGTTAATTAATATTAATACATTAATTGGTATATTTATTAAAAGTATGGTATATATTATATAATATGTTTTATATAATATGTATGAGAATATGTATGCATGTAATATGTAATGTGTGTATATATACGCTAGAACCTATTTGAATTACATGTAATTGGACTAAGTTATGGGACTTAAGTAAATGTAGAGAGAGTGGAGAGTAAGTTAAGTGAGTTTGATGAGTCATTTTGTTTAGCAAGTAGGAGGTGGCAGCTGATAGAATACTTAATCAATGACTAAGACAATGTAAGTTGGAGCTGGCAAAAAAAATATAAAAAAAAAACGAAATAAAAATTGAAGAAACAGGGCAGCCACTAAGAAAGCTATGATTTCTATTGATGAAATCAAAATCATAATCAGTTCGTTAACAATTTACCCGTCCCAAAACCTACTTTCTTTCTCTTCAAATTGCCGAGTTCTACTATTCCCAAACCTTGTCCAAATCCTTCAGTTTCGGCTGCACTTTCAAGTGTACTGAGATGGTGAAGTTATAATTTTGAATTGGGAAGGACTTGAGGACATCAAGGAAGTATTAGAGCTGTCCATTTTCAGTCAAAGTATAATTGAATTCAAGAAATTCTAAGGTAAACCATGCATTTTTGTATACATAGTAAATTAGTAAATTAGTTAGTTTGCGTTCAAGTTGTTTTATTTGTTTGTAATTGAGTTGTGAATAACAAACCTAAAACATGGGAGATTAGTTGTTGATGTGCGGAGGAATATAATTGAAGTCAATTTGAAATATTTTTAAAGTCAAAATTGATTTGAATTCTTTTAATTTTATATAATATAATTATGAAAATCGTATTCTAGGTATAAAGTATTACTAATTACAATATTTATTGTTTTCAAAAGTTAAATAAATTATCGCAAATTTGAATTTAAAAATACATCTCATATTAATTTTGAAAAGTTTAACTTTAATCTTATATTTTGGAAAGGAGGGCTTACGTTTATATTAACCGAATGATAGTAACTGAATAAGTATAGTTACTATTGAGACGCTCCTCTCAAGATTTTAGATATATTTTTCTTGTTCTTGCGCCTGCTTTATGATCCTGAGTCCTGACATTCAGTTGAGTATCAGTAATATTTATGTTACAGAGTATTTATTGAACTTGAAGAATTCCCTTTCAACATGTTCTTAAAAGACTCCAAGAATCTTAAAGTTATTCTAGGTTTACTGTACTACATTTAGAGGCTATTAGACCATGGGAACCAGCCATAGCACCTCGTGTTATATACCGATAAGTTGACTCGCGGCAGATAGGATGACAGAATGAAAATGATTTTCTCAAAACTCAGTATATTAGCGAAATGGAGTGTTACAAATTGTTCCGCTGGTATTTTGTTTTCTCAAAGACAGTTGTGTCAAGATAAGTTCGATTGGCATAGGTGCAAGCTCAAGAAGGTAAACAAATCTAAAATACCAGTGAACTAAAAATGCATGCCAGTCCGTTAAGAGTGTTGTATCCGGTCTACTTGCAAAATCAATACAAATGTTCAATTTTACGTAGTCATAAATTATGACCTGGGTTAAGACCATAGAACAGGGGTAAATGGCTTACTGCCACTGATCCAGGATAATTACTAAGGCCATTATGAGCATACATTCAAGTGTATAATTCAACGCACTCATGGAAATCAAAATGAACATAATAGTTAAATGTCAAAACGTTGTGGTAAGAGATAGTACTGTAAATGATATTTTATTTCTAATAAGGTGAAAAACTATAAGAAATGAATAATAACAAATATAAGAAATAGAACATTAACGTTCATATGGGTATGATGCGGGAGTTCAACGTATAAACACCTAAACGCAATATCAATTGATATAAAACTCAAAGATTTAAATTTAATGTAAAGAAAATAATAATGATTTGTTGCATGTATTGAGATGTTGAGCGTACGCACGAACGTAACACTCAAGCACTCACACGAACCAAGATAAACACGTGACGTTCAAGCGTCGAGATGCCATGACAAATGCTAAAAGACTTAAATAAAGTTATAAAGGAAACATTATAAATAATGAATAAAAGCTAATGCAAATCAATTATGTGTTGGCTATGTACATGTGTAGGAAATTATCAAGAACGGTTAACGCCAATCTTAAAGAACGCTGAAGGCAAGTTCTCTATCATTGTGAAATGCTTGTTTACATTCAAGTATCTTAACTTTACTCTTGTCCTGATGCAAGTTCTTTGTCCTTGCTCAATAATTGGTCATGTGCAAGTCTCCTGACTTTGCAAATGTTCTAAATTCATTCTACTCATATATCAAATGCAAATATCTTGAATTGTTCAATAATTATGACATAATGCACTTCTTTAAAGCATGAATATGCATAAACTGTTTAAGAAGAAATCTATGCCATTTGAATCGGCTAGACCCATGTAAAATATTCCATTGCTCTCAATATAAATCTTTGAAATATTATTGATGCTAGATAGAGCTGTTCAACTAAATTGCTTTAGTTTGAACTCAAGACTGAGCATGAACATCCCTTATTTGGGAAAGTTTTAATTTTGCTGAAAGGCAGTTACGCAGAACGTAATGTCGTTATGATAAGATAGTGTTGATCAACGCAGGGCATAACGGGCTGATCACACACCGTGCCCGTAAGGCCAGACGGTCCGTAGATGAATGTCTATAAGAACCTTTTTGAAAAGAAAAAGTTTGTGGTCCTTTGACCGCTCAGCTAAAGTCAATATGTCATTTCGAAAATGAAAGCGAGTCATGTTATTATGAATGTTTCAGATACTTTACAGTCTTGTTTCACTGTAAAAGTATATCTCCAAGAAAGCATTTAATCCTCGCGATACGTTGTTTATTAACTGTTAATACTTGTTGGGCAATTAAATGCTCATTCTTGCTTTGAAGTTAAATGTTTTCAGTGAAACCCGAACGTGCCGAGTGTTCAGGAACAGACAAGGGGAAAGGGAAGCTGAACGAGTAGTCGACAAGTGTTGATTGTAATAAACGAATGTTATGTCATAATACTTGAATTATCATTAGTATCATGTAATGAAGATTTCTAAAGGTCTTAGAACCTGGGTTTGTAATGAATAAGTTTGTAATAATATTAGTTACCTTCATGTTGGTTATTACTTTATAGATAGATACGTGTAAATGATTAGTACCGTGTAGCACTGAATATGGGTTTGAAGGTACCCGGATTTAGGGGCGTCACAGATAGACTGATCTGGACTCCCGAATATACTCACCCAAAACGAGAATTTATAATTTTGCACAAAACTTTCGCAAATATAAGAATTTAACTTATTATCTACTGTCAAAACTGTTAAGTCCAAGAGCCTAACTTTTGTAGGGTGTATATAAGGGAGAAAAAAAGACCAATTCGAAGGGAATTTGATAATTACCTGCCGGGGACAACCTTGGTTGTTTGGGCAATAGTTTTGATCGATAATAATTAGATTTTCTACGTTTTTCATTACAATGTTCCGATAGGCAATGTTCTTCACAAATGAACTGCTGGGCCTGGCCCAAGTCTTTATTCGTAGCCCGTTATCCGATCCGGTGAAGAGTGAGTCTCTTAAGGTCACGTTTTCAACACCAGCTTCATTCAGTTCCTTTCCCAGGTTGCCAATGCTGTGAAATATAGAACATAAAACATAATCGTTATGTACTTAAGCATTATACAAAATAGCCAATACTAATTGTATAGAATAGCTTGCATTGTGTAATTAGATTATGGGTTAAGCTTCATAGTTTTCTCGACAATCGTAAGGAATTTTGCTATATCTTGCGATAAAATATTGTGATTAGATACAATGACACATTATAGAGATAAATTGCGATAAAATATTGTGATTAGATACAATGATACATTATAGAGATTAATACAGACGCATGAATAATTTGATTTGTTTACTCGCAGTAAAAGTCGAAACATTTTTGTAGAAAATATATGTTTAGATGGTTTTTGATTGAATTACAAGGCCATTTCGTGGACCTAAACTTAGGTTATAACTATGAGAAAATTACATATATTAGTACATTTTTGAAAATAATTACAAAAATCATACATCCATAAAATAATTACAAAAGTATTACACTTTTTCATTTTTATTTACAAAAGTATTCTCTCTCCTCTCACCTCTTTTCATTTCTTCTTCTTCTTCTCTTTCCATTTCTCTCGCCTCCCTCGCCTCCCTCCTTCCTCCTGTCTGCCTTCCCCCTCCCTCCTCCCTCCACCCTCCACCTCCCTCCCCCGCCTCCCTCCCGCCTGCCTCTCCCCCGCCTCCTTCCCGCCTGCCTTCTTGTATATTATGTGTGTTTTAGTGTAATAACTAGTTTTGGTTATCTTTGTATTTAAGGTTGGTTACCTCTATATTAAGGTTTGGTTACCTTTGTATTACAGTTTGGTTACCTTTATATTAAATGTTGGTTACCTCTGTTTTAAGGTTGTATAACTTTTGTATTAAATTTTTGTTACCATTGTATTTAGGATTGGTTACCTTTTGTATTAAAAGTTGGTTACCTCTGTATTAATGTTTGGTTACCTCTTATTAAGGTTTGGTTACCTTTATATTAAGGGTTGGTTACCTTCGTATTAAGGTTTGGTTACATTTGTATTAAAGGTTGGTTACCTCTGTATTAAGGTTTGGTTGTCTTTATATTAAGGGTTGGTTACCTTCGTATTAAGTTTTGGTTACCTTTGTATTTAAGGTTGGTTACCTCTGTATTAAGGGCGTTATTCCCACCTGTAACCAACTCTCCTCCCTTCCCCCGCCTCCCTCCTCCCTCCTCCCTCCTCCCTCCCGCCTGCGTTCCCCCACCGCCTCCCCCTCCCTCCGCCTCCCTCCGCCTCTCTCCGTCCTCCCGCCTGCCTTCCCCGGCCCTCCCCCTCCCTCCTCCCTCCCGCCTACGTCCCCCCTCCCCCTCTCCCGCCCGCCGTCCTCTGTCCTCGTCCTCTCGCCTGTATTTTGTGGGGAATTCTGTTGTAATTTTTGTAATTATTTTGTGTGTGTTTTATTTTTGTAATTATTTTTTAATTATTGTATATTAATGTTAAGGACCCTTTAACTATTATTTTATTAAACTAAATATCTTAGTTAATAAAGCATTTCATGACCCAAAAGATAAACGACTCTCTTGACTCATAATAAAAAAGAAGAAAAGGTTAGGGCTTGCAAAATATTGGACAGGCCTAGCTTGCAAAACTATCAAAGCCGCGCTGGGCTGAGTTTGATTTATTATTGGGCCTACTTGTCTATTTCCTCAATTTTACACATTGAGTATCATTATAAAATTTACAAATATATTAAGGATATATTTTATTTCACGCTTACCCTTAATGAGTTTCTTAGTTGTTTTTATTTTTGTGAAATAAAAGTATTTAACAAATAAAACTATTTTATGAAGAAACGAAAGTAGTATTTAGCTAGTATTTAGGTCTAAGAGTATCATCTACCTTATTGTTTCTCTTTTAATTCCTTAACCAAGCCTATCATGAGTTATAGTTATTAATTATCACAACTGTTATTATTTTTGAAATGTGATTGTTGCTACAATCGACCTTCTTTCTGAATATCTGTTAGTTTGTTTGAAATGATTATCATTTCAATTCTTTGTATTATAATCTTTTCAACTATTGAAACATATTACAGTTTTAATATATTTCAGTCTATTAGACTGTTTGATAAATAATAATAATATTTTTGAATTAGATGTTTCAATAAATAGTAGGAGCTATCAGATATAAGAATATGAAAGAGTTTTTTTTTTTTGTGGAACAGAGGGAATACGTATAAGTTAAATTTAAATTACCTAACGCCATGTCCAGGGCCGCATTGTATACGTTCCATCCACAAGTTCTTGGTGGCTGGACCAATCGATATACAATCATCCCCCGTTTTAATGGTACTTGTAGTGATTGTAACATCCGTTGAGCCTTGAACATGAATGCCATCCGTGTTCGGACTTAGGTCCGGAGCTATAATTTTAATGTTGCTAACCTTTACATGGTTGCAACTGTTGATCACTAGGTGACTTAGTTGGCTGTTTAGTGATGTTAAACCACTAATCACAACGTCATTAGCCCATCTGAATGTTATTGACTGCATTCATAAACAAAATCTTGTTAATCGATAATCAAAAACTAAGTGTTACATATTGTATAAGAGTAATGTTGTACTGACAAAAGAATTCAACAGTTAATCTAACAGCCTTTTGATAACTAAAAAAATGGATATTATAAGTGAATACAATATAATTTGTATGGTTATGACTTGCGATTGATTATAATCATTAAACTTACGTATCTATACTACATACTGAATTATGAACTAATTATAGTTTAACATATCATTTTATAAGTTACTTTTTGTGTGTATATAACTACAGAGTAAGACATACCCTAGCTCCAACCGGGCAATTCTTTCCGGACCTCCGGCAATCCCAAAAGCCAGCTCCTTTTGCATCAATATTCCCACCAAGTACTGTAAGCCTATTAACCTTAATGAACAAAATCCAATAGCCAGAAATCCAATAGCCAGAATTTCCAAGGGCACGATAATCCATAAGGAGCCACAATTGTACGATCAATTTTCACCGTAATTTTGTTCTTGCATGGGCCTCTAAAAGCAGCTTCTTTAATCAAGAAACGTGCTTTAGGGGACGTACATTGTGGCTGGCTGGACTGAACTACAAGCTGATGCCCATGCTTTAAGAAATGGCTGGGTTGAGTCCGTTTTGCCGTCGGGTTTTGCCCCGAATTTGATGACATTGGCGGTGTAGGCTCCGTTTGAGGGGCAGAATAAGGTTATAAATGAATGGAGAATAATGCAAGAGATTATGAACTTAGCCATTTCAGTAAGGAGAGAGGAGAGAGAGATGATTGGTGAGTACATGCAAAATTGTTGGTATATATATATAGTGTTGAGGTTTGAGTTTATTTCTTTTTAACTTTTGTTTTTATTTTTTTTGTAGCTTGTGTTCGGTTATTAATTAAATTAAAGAAGTGGAGATAGACGTCATGGCCTACTTCAGTCTCAAGGAATGATACGTACGGTGCATGTGATGCGCTTAGGTAAAAGAAAAGATACGTACATCATATACATAAAAAAAGTACATTTGTATTAGATTATATTGTTTGATTATAGACGGACGTACGTTTACTTTATGGGTTATATTTGTTTGTAATAACGGTACATGAGATTTGATTACTTATACTAATCTCTTATATGATATTATTTTAGCATAAGATTAGTCCTAACGTTATAATTCCATGGACTATTGATTTTATTATTTAATTTTTAAAAACTCTATGTGAACATAAAAATTGGACATGAAAATTGAACATTAGTGTATTTGAATTTTATTTATTTGTATTTTAACCTCCAATGACGAGTAAAAATATACATAGGTGAAATTCAAATATGCTAATATCCAATTTTCATGTTCGCCTAAAAGAGTTCTTTAATTTTTAATTTTTATGGGCACTTATGATCGAGGGATTACCTAATTAAGTCAAATAGATCAAACAATGAGAGTTTAACATCCATGGGAATCTAGCCAAGTTTGGAAACCATTTGCATATAAATTCATAGTATAAGAAAAAGATTCACGATCAGTGTTGATCACAGTAATCAACAATTTGTCGAACAGTTGAACATTCAATATTTAAAATTATATCATCTGTTTAACTATTTGATACTTTTTCATATATATATGTTGAGTGAATCTTAATATAAAAACTAATTTACTGATCAGCTATTAGAGAGACTGTTTTTAATTTATATAGATACACATTTCATTTCTCATTTCCGTGTGATAGAAGACTGGTAGTAGACACTTGAGATGATGCAAATGCATGAACGTGGAAAGAGAGACGTATATTTACTTTTTTGAAAATTTTATTTCTTGTCAACGCGCGTATAATATAGTACTTACAGTCGTACGTGCATGTATTTAATTTGCATGATAGGATATCAACGGCTTGTTTCACACTCTCAAAATGTAGCAAGCACGTGACACATGGAGCTACACCGGAGCATAAACAGGCGGCTTGATAGCCGGTTCTCTAACCAGCTTAGATGATAATTACTCTTTTAGTTCTCAAAACGAATGATTAAATGTATAAATTTTTTTATTTAAAAAAAAATGAGATAAAATATATAAAGTAAATAATAAATATGTTATTTAGTGGAATCCATTAGTATACAAAAATAAAAATACTCATTACTTTATATAATTTTGTAGGATCACTAAGGATAAAATTTAAACTTTTATATTTTTACTTTTCTTAATGTGTATAAATTGTACTTTGCTCATTCTTTTGTGGATATAAAGAGCAATTAGTTATAATCTGGTTTACCAACAAGAGTTATCAGCTGCTGAAATGAGGTGCTCAACAAATATTCCCCTAGAGAAGTATATATGGTCCAATTTTCCATTTACTTATGTAGGAAGATAAATTAAGGTGTCACATGGTAAAAATATACGTTTCTCAAAATAATTTTCTCTTGTGATTGACTAGTCATAAATTATTATTCATTCTATTCAATATTATATCATTTGAGATATTATTGAAGAAATAAATAATTCGAAATCATAATATTATCAATGTTTAAAGAGAATTAATTATATACGGATGGTCGGTAAAACTAGAATTTTACACCCTCCAATAACACTCTGCCATCTAAGGAATTTAGGTGAAAATCGATGAATTTAAAATTTAATATGATTAGTTAAACAATTTTACCATGGTAAATAACAAATACAAAATATGTTAATGCAATTTAAATTTCTTAATTTTTTCATAAATTTTCTACATGTCATGATATTATTAAATACGATAAAACTCTAATTTACAAGCTATCGTTATATAATTTATTCCCATGCAAAAGTGGTACTCTCCCAATTTGTTACTTGTGGAGTACCAAGGTTACCTTGGGACAAATGGCTCACCGTTACAAGATGAAAGGTTTTGACGGTTAATTATATTTTGCTATCACATGATCTATTTATGTTCTATTTTAGTGTTGAAGCAATTTTTTAATAAATTTATTCATTTATGTGCTGTCTCTATCTCTAATTCTATATCATGTCAGAATAAATACGATTAGGATACTCACGCTGAATCGTCAAATCTTTCTAGTTTTTTATTTATTAAAATCTGAAAGTATATCATGTAACAAATAATTAGATATGTTAATTTCAGCATCTTATAGATTATAATTTGAGGCAACTTTAATACTACTATATCATGCATAAAAATCGACCTTAGTTTTTTAGTCTCCTGTTTCAAAAAAAAAAAAAAAAGTTGCGTTTGGAAATTTTGTAAATTTGTAGCAATATATTATTATACCATGTTAACTCATAAATTATTTTTAGTGTTTAGTTTAATTATAATGATAAAATTATAATGAAATTTCTATGATAAATTTGAGAACATTGTGTTAGTTATAGTATCATAAAATAAATGTTACTCTATTTATTTTTTATTTTTATTTTTTACTTTGACAAATGAGACTTTTTTTTATAAAACATATATGTGAAGTGTAATTTAAAAACCAATGCATACAAAATGCAGCAAGGCTTGCAAATGTTTCAACCTTCTTGTATGAATCTCTATTAATAAGGTGGGAGAAAAAAAATAATCGCTTTTGGTGTACATAATTTTGCAAAACCTTATTTATTTCCGAATTTACCCTTTAAAAAATAAAAAACAGTTATCTTAAAACTCAATAAACTTCCTTTTTTTTTTCTTTCTTTCCACTTCTTATCGATCCTTTTTTTATCTCCAATATTTTTTTCATTCATTTTCTCAAAAATTATTTAAATATTTTTTTAATCACACAAATAGTGTGTGCAAGGAATACTAGTATAAACTAAAGGAGAAGTGGGAAATACATCTTCATATTTTATATTATTATATATACTCCCTTTTATAGTATAGATGATAGAGAATATATAAAGTTCGCAATTCTTTCGAAGTTATTGGATCCTTTTCTGCATTCGAAAATTCCCTCTCCTTTTTCACTTCGTCCCGAAGAGTAATTAAGATCAATTTACTCACGTTGTCATGTTTCACTTTTCATTTTTGATTATTTTTAAACTTAAAAGAGAAGATTATTCTCTTTACCAAATATAGAGATTGATATATAATCTGAACACACAATCATTTATTTGACTTTTGCCAATCAATGTACATCAAATGGAAGCAAATTTACAAGTCTTCACAGCGATATCATCTCTGGCATAAGTCAAAACTACTTTAAACGTACAATCTCATGAGCTATACGTACAAACACCTATATATAGTTATCACTTTAAGCAACTGTTTGGCATACTAACTCCGCTAGTTGTTCCACCAATGTTTTTACACGTGGATTGTGCATCTCTATTCAAATAACTGAGTTTTACGTCTTGCAATTTGATCCCACTGCATGGATGACTAGGGCTGCAATCGAATGCCACCGCAATTTGTGTTGCTGATGTGCCCTGAACATTTTTGTATGTTACTCCACTTATCTTCACACCAGAAGTCTGCCAAATTAAAAAAAAATAAATTAATAATTAATTTTTAAGAATTAAACGCAAGATTAAATTAGGCCATTGATATTGATTGCCAGAGGGACTAGAATCCTTTCCTTACACTTTTTTTTCTCGATTTTTGTTAGTACACATACGATACAAAAATAACTTTCAAGAACAATATCATTAAAAAATTTTTTTGTGATTATACTATTGTGTCGCTAAATGTAATATTTTGTTACTAAAGATGTATATATTGTGGAAAATTAAGTGAAAGGTCTAATCGAGGGGATCTTTCGGACTAGGGTCACTCCATTATACAACTTTCATCCAATTTTTCACAATATACAATTATCGTCACAAATATTACGATTAACGACACGATAAACTTCGTCGCAAGTAATTTTGTCATTAGTACCATTGCTAAAGATAATATTTATATCGCCAAATATGTGTGGAGGAATTTAGTTGGAAAGTGTAATAGGGAGAATCTTAGTTCAAGGCAGAGCAAAAATTATGTTGTCAGAGTAATAAGAGTCGTTTAAAGTGTCAAGTGTCACTAGAATAATTACAAAAGTGTCGCTAAATGTATATTTACTCTGACATCATCTTTTTTTTGTTCTGACAATATATATCAACGACTTTAAATTAACCGTAATGAAAAAAAAATAAGAGTCAAATATAGAAAAAATTGTTAATTACCTGACGAGGGCAACCCTCATTGTTGGGGCAGTAGTTTTGGTCAATAATGATTGGGTTCTTAACATTTCTCATCACAATATTTTGATATAAAATGTTCCTGACGAAAGAATTGCTTGGCCTAGCCCATGCTTTTATGCGTAGACCGTTATCGGATCCGGTAAAAGCCGAGTTTATTAAGGTGATATTCTGAACGCCGGCTTCATTGAGATCTGTGGGCCCATGTGCAAATTAGGGTTCATGTGACCTAATTAAATGTACAAATTAGGGTTTACAAAAACCTAATTAAATGCGTTAGACCCGGGGAAGTCTCCACGTGTTCCAAGGCAGAAGACTCGTGGATGCGACCTATTTTGGGAATTGATTGAGGGATTGGATTGGCGGCTAGAAGAACAGGGCAATTTGGGCATTACTTTGATGATTAAAGGGCATTTCTGGAATTTCTCCTTTAAAACATAATTAAAGGGTATTTCGGGAATTTCCCTTAAAACATGTGCCTGGCATGTGACTATTTTCCAGGAAAACTCTATAAATAGCCCCTCTATTCTGAGAAAAGGGGATCGCTCTCAAGACATTACACTTAGACTCTTGGAAGCTCTAAACACTGGAAACTCTCTCACAACTCGAAGACTCTAGAAGGCTCTTGGAATCCCTGCTACCCTAACCCGGTTTCCGGATTCTAGGAGTTCTGCCACGTGTCATTGGAGTAATTTCCCACCTGTTCTTCTCCCCTCTTCAATCAATCAATCAGTTCCGTACTCTTCGTGGATTTCTCTCCTATCCAGCCAACACGAAACCCTAACCCTAGCAAGGTGTAATTTCCTTACCTACATTTATTTGGCGACTTTGCTGGGGAGGTGTAGAATTCGTGAAGGGTATGCCCACAACTCGAAGTGGGAGAATTACAGGAAGAGTTTCACCGGATCCGATTTCAAGGCAAGTAAATTCAGTGCTCCAAAGCGCGAATCTGGACTTTGATCAACCTATCTTAGAAGACGTTTCAGAAGGAAGCTCAACATCACCTCAAATGGCTGATCAACAACAAACCAGCGCTAGACAGACAAACACAGGAAGGCAAGGTGAGGAAGTAACTGGAGCGCAGACGACTGCGAATGTTGTGCAGATGGAGATGCTCAAGGCATTACAGGAGGCACGAGAAGGCCAAGGGATGATGATGGCCATGATGTTGGAAATACAGAGGAAGCAGGAAGAGATGGAGAATTTCCGCCAGCAGTTGATGCAAATCCCCACTTTCAGGGCTATGTTCCCAGGAAGTTCGCAGGGGGAACGAGCAGAAGTGGAGGACAACAGCAACAACAAAGAAAATCCGACTGTGCCTCCAACAACGGAGAGTCAGCCGATTCCAATCATCCACTTGGAGCCCCAAAACAGCGGTGATGTGCCACAACTCAGATTAGAAGTGAGTCAACCTCAGCCCAACATCATCCCGACCACTCTCCCAGCATTTTCACAAGTGCAGATACCTACCATCCCTAGCCATATCCAATTAACAAGCCAACAAGCACCACCGATACAAATTGTGCAGGATGCAAGTGTACACCAGCCAATTTCCTTACCATACACACCACCTATGCATCAATACATCACAGCCCCTCAAAGAGTCCATACCACGAGCCAGTATGTGACGAAGGATGATATGATCGATGTGATCAATCAATTTCGCAAGCAGACATCCCGACCTTCAAAGTTGGACTTTACTCCACCCTACCCGGCACATGTACGGAGACAACCGTACCCGGCAGGGTATATTGAGCACCCCCCGCAGTTCCCAAAGTATAACGGGGAGAAAGGGAATGCTAGGGAGCATATTGCCAGGTTCGTGGAGTCGATGTCTCCATGGTTGGGTTATGATGAGGTGAATAACCATAATCTGTTGATGAGGGAATTTAACAAGACTTTGACGGATAGTGCCTTCAGTTGGTACTACAATTTGGAGAAGGGATCAGTCCTTGATTGGGATGATCTAAAATTGCAATTTTTTAAGAAATTTTTCTATGTGCAGAAACAGGTAACTATTGTAGAACTGATGCGATTCGAGCAGAGGCCGAATGAGGAGCTGTCAGATTATGTGGACAGATTCAGGGCCCAAGCACAGAAGTGTGCCGAGCCAATTGAAGAGAAGAACATGGTTAGCATATGCAACAATGGTGCTCTAGACTCCTTCAAGCCCCATCTCATTACAAAGGCCTGTGATTCATTTGCAACCCTCTCATCCTTCGCACAAGATTTGGGAGGAATCGTGACAGTGCCCATCAACCATGCGATGGTTACATGGAAGGGTAAGAGAACAGCAACTGTGGCTTTGGCTGACTCTCAGTCAAACCCACAAGGGGGCAAGAGGGAGAAGAATGAGCGAAATTTTGAACAAAGTAAAGGAAAACTTGGGGGCAAGTATACCAGGATGTCAGTTCCAGAGGCTATCACATGCAGTGAGAAGGCATTCAGGGGCCTGTACGAACAATGGATTGAGCACGGAGTGGTGAAACCCCCAACGCCTAAATTTGTGGTGACGGAAGAGATGAAAAGAAGACCAGATTTCTGTGTGTACCACCAGTACGCAGGACATTCCACTATGGACTGTTATAGTATGCGGAGGATATACCATGAGAAGCTGGCAGCCGGAGAAATCGAACTGTGAAAAGAAAAGCACCGTGTATGAAAAGCCACTTCCAAACCACAAAGGAAAAGAAACATGCAACATTATTACCCAGGGTGTAGCCCAAGAGGTCGAAAAAAAAAAAAAAAAAAAAAACTCAAGAGTATCCCTTGCCAAGAAATTGGATGACCAAGGGAGAAGACACAAGAATTGACGAATTAAAAATCCACCCACGATGGTGGTCAAGTCCTCGTGGATTGCACTTGCCAAGAAATTGGATGACCAAGTGACGAGGCATGCAACTTAAGCCCTTATGAAACCCTATACGCCAAACAATTGGCACGACGTACCAAGGGATAAGGCACAAAGTTATACTTTCAACTTTAAAAGTAATCGAGGCACCTGATTATAAGTCCTCAAAGTTATACTTTCAACTTTAAAAGTAATCGAGGCACCTGATTATAAGTCCTCAAAGTTATACTTTCAACTTTAAAAGTAATCGAGGCACCTGAGTATAAGTCCTCAAAGTTATACTTTCAACTTTAAAAGTAATCGAGGCACCTGACTATAAGTCCTCAAAGTTATACTTTCAACTCTAAAAGTAATCGAGGCACCTGACTATAAGCCCTCAAACCCGAGAAAGTTACACTTTATCTCTAAAAGTGGCGAACGTTATGCTTTATCCGACAAAAGCAAAATCTATTATTATTATGAAATTTTTTGAAACATTGTGCTTTTCAATATGATTATTAATAAAAATGTCAAACTTTCACTTATACTTGGATATTCTTTGATTTTAAAAGTATGGATTCAAGTGTTAGTTTACTCTCATTATTATGAATATTGTTGTCTTGGAGTATTAATTTGAATAACTTATGATTCAATACTAAACATTGGGTCTTAAGGAAAAAATTCAAGTTAAAGACAATCACTAATGCTAAAGAAACTCTACTATGATAAATGACATATAAATGAGTTCTTTGATACAAGAAATAACAAAAAGCTACAAAAAGCCATACCTAGAAGTGAGGAAATCCAGCCCCGCACGAGAAAATATTCATCGGGAGAGGAGCTGCACAAATCACGGGCTTAGAGAATGCATGTAGCTCCACGACATCTTTGTTATTGGGTGGATAGTCGAGGCCACTAAAAGGCGAGGTGGCAGAATCAAGATGAAGAAAGCGAGCTCCGCAACGGGCAAAGAAAGTAAAACATCGATGCCCCACCCAAAGAACTCGCAACTATACCCTCCCTTTTAGGTGAAGCCTCGGGAGAATCCTTCTGGGGAGGATGGAAATTAACCATAGGTTTCGCAGGATTCCCCCTCGGGGGAGGAGGATTAACTGTCATAATAGCATCAGCATCAACATGGGTGTCACCGGTACCCTCCAAGCTGTCATGAGAAGACGTTATATGTGGGCGTGACGATGGAACTGTACTAACCATAGCAGGACCTAAGCCTACATCAGACATGAAATCGTCAACATTAAGGCTGACACGATCATCATGAGGTGAGGAGGACTTGACAACAATCATGTTATGTCAGCGAGGTTCACCAGTAGTGGAGGTCGCCACCTCACTTGCCGTATCCATGCGAAATCCAATGGGAATATCATTATCATCCTCATCATCATCATCATCATCATCATCATTCTTGACAATTTAAAAACAAGGATCCTCGGCTTTACTCTAGAGCAAGTACATCTCATCTCCCCGACAGCAGAGGATCCTGGGGGAGGAACTCGAGGAGGTATCCGAGATGAAGTCTGAAAGGATTGTGTCATCATGAAATCATGAAGTATAATGGTCAGTCCACCTGAAAGCTTCTATCAAGCATGCAACGCACTTGGTATCTCTATGCACATGCGGGGAATGCGATCGGAATGGGGGAAGTCGTCCCAACCTTCGCAAGCCGCGACATAAAGAAACAAGCTTTTTTTGCCTTTCCACAATCATTGACGAAGGGAGTTACCCTAGAAGTCTTCAAGGCTTCAGAGCATCCGGTACACGAGGCCTGCAAGTAAGGAAGACCCCACATGAGGATACTAAGGATGTCAAGTAAAGCATATGCGCTTGAGGAGGCTTACCATAACAAGAGGATAATCTGAGATTTTCACTTGAGAATACCTGAAAAGAAGAAGAAATGAAGTCAGGGAAGTATCAAAATTACAATTATGAAAGAAAAATAAGATTTGAGATTTTTCCAAAAAACTTCGGACAGCCAAAATGCATCCTTCGGAGCCATTTTTTGGATTATTTTGATATATATCATGGCCGTTGGCGATGACTTTTGAAGTGCTCGTCGATACGGTCGTTTTGATATATTATGGGCCCTGAGACTCTAAAAGGAACAAAAGTTATGGTCAAAACAGTGATCACGCTTCCCAATGTGCAAATTTTGATACATTTTCTCCTAGGGTTCGGCCCCCAGGGTTCGGCCCCCTAGGGTTCGGCCCTTAGGATTCGGCCCCCCTAGGGATTGGTCTCCTGCAAAAAAAAAAAAAAAAAAAAATGGCTTGGTAGGGTTCGGCCCCTAGGGTTCGGCCACCTAGGGTTCGGCCCCCCTAGGGTTCGGCTAGGCCGCAAAAAAAAAAAAAATAAAATAAAAAAAATAAAATTGCTTGGCTCAATTTCCCCTATAGGGTTCGTTCGGCCACCTATAGGGTTCGTCCCCCTAAAGGGGACTTCTATTGTGTACCTTGGAAATTCTGACGCTCCACAAATCAATGTTTTCGGAACGAATGCTTCTTTGTCACAATAAATATTATATTTTTCTTTATTATCCGAGGGAACCCTACCGAGATATGATCCAAGTAACGGGGCTCGGAAGACAAAAGAAAAGCTACAATGACCTGAGAAGAAACGTAGGAGAAGCAAGTCAAGATGAAGTTCGGAAGAAAGTACTCAAATAAACTAAAAACTTGAAAGAAAAAGAAGAAGGAAGAATGATCCTATATGGTTCAACCCTTAGGATTTGGCCTTATAGGGTGGAATTGTTTTTTTTTACCTCTTTTCTAAGATGAGGAACGATTGCTTGACGACTTCTTGGTGATCTTCGGACTTGATGGAGGAGAGAAGCAACCTTTATTTTTCTCTTAAGGAAGATTTCGAAATATAAAGATAAGTTTATTTGAGCTTATTTTTTAAATAAACATATATATTTTCGAAAATTTGTTTAGATTTGGTGTTCTAATAGAATTTCAAAATATATATATATATATATATATATATTCGATATCTGATATTTTATTCCTAACAGTAGGACAATTTCGAAATTATATATATATATATATATATATATATATATATTGAATGTTTGATTTTCTTAAGGGAAAAGATCTTGCTTTATAAAATTTTAATAAAGGAAGATTTTGTTTCTAAATAATAAAATACGATTTGATTATTGGATTTTATTTAATGATATCTGATGATCTTCCTTGTTTTAATTCTCAGAAAATAAGGAAATAAATATTGAGCAAAATAAACAAGCTTTCAGATGATCTACCAAGAGTTTCAAGGAAGAGCCCTTCTAGGTCCGGCCTCCTTAGGGTTTAACCCTAATGGTTTGGCCCCTAGGGGTTCCCTCTTCTAGAACTCTAAACTTCAAGACTTGAACAAGGGGAGTCACACAAAATCATTCGAAAGCTTGGAGTATTTTGCACGAGCGTCTCTCAGGAATCGTGACTCTCGCGCAGGGGGCAAATGTGGGCCCATGTGCAAATTAGGGTTCATGTGACCTAATTAAATGTACAAATTAGGGTTTACAAAAACCTAATTAAATGCGTTAGACCCGGGGAAGTCTCCACGTGTTCCAAGGCAGAAGACTCGTGGATGCGACCTATTTTGGGAATTGATTGAGGGATTGGATTGGCGGCTAGAAGAACAGGGCAATTTGGGCATTACTTTGATGATTAAAGGGCATTTCTGGAATTTCTCCTTTAAAACATAATTAAAGGGTATTTCGGGAATTTCCCTTAAAACATGTGCCTGGCATGTGACTATTTTCCAGGAAAACTCTATAAATAGCCCCTCTATTCTGAGAAAAGGGGATCGCTCTCAAGACATTACACTTAGACTCTTGGAAGCTCTAAACACTGGAAACTCTCTCACAACTCGAAGACTCTAGAAGGCTCTTGGAATCCCTGCTACCCTAACCCGGTTTCCGGATTCTAGGAGTTCTGCCACGTGTCATTGGAGTAATTTCCCACCTGTTCTTCTCCCCTCTTCAATCAATCAATCAGTTCCGTACTCTTCGTGGATTTCTCTCCTATCCAGCCAACACGAAACCCTAACCCTAGCAAGGTGTAATTTCCTTACCTACAAGATCCTTTCCCAGACTCCCAATGCTGTCAATTTGAAGCAAATTAAAATGATCATAATATTATATTGAAGGGTTGAATAATTATTAGCTAATTATTCATATATATCATGTTTGTTTAATTGGCTCCATGGCGAAGTCAAGAAATTTTGACCATGGGTTAAACATTGATAAAGAAGAGAATATTATACTCATTCAGTTAAATATATATATTTTGTTGAATACTTTTGTTGATGCATTACTACTCAACTTGTATTGACTAAAATGCACAAATTTAACCTCCAGTTTGCCGTGTCAATCAGTTTTTCTAATTATTAAATTCAACCCTTCTGGCATATTTAGTTGTTCAAAGTAGATTGGAGTTTTTAGATTAGGATCTCATTCATTCATTATGCATTTCACCCAAATTTTCTTAATAAACAGTTAGATATCACAAATATTGCATTTAACGACATAATAAAATTCATCACAAATAATTGTGTCGTTGATATCTTTACTAAAAATAATATTTGTATTGTTAAATTATATTAAAAAAATTATATGAAATGTATAACGTAGAGAATTCTAGTCCAAAATTTCTATATATAATCATAATTTGTTCTTTTTTTTTGGTGCGAAGGAGGTCATAAGGCCTAATTAACATAACAATCTATAGGGTCAATTTTACATTAATTTTTTTTTGTTTCTAAATTAATATTTTCGTGAAGAACAACATGAGAAGAAGAAAATATAAGTACCTGACACCATGTCCAGGGCCACATTGTATGCCCTCCATCCACAAATTTTTTGTTCCGGGACCGATCGATACGCAGTCATCTCCAGTTTTGATGGTACTACCGGTGATCGTAACGCCGGTAGAGCTTTGCACATGAATTCCATCAGTGTTGGGACTCTGGTCCGGAGCATTAAGTTTGACATTGCGAACCATGGCATTGTTGCAGCCGTTGATAACAAGGTGCGCTACCTGACTGTTGATCGATGTTAAGCCGCTAATTGTGATGTCATTTGCCCAATTGAATGTTATTGACTGCAATTTCAAGCACACTTTTATGTTAAATTAAGCATATTCAAATATTCATTAGAAAAAATAATTGATTTTTGAGTTTCACTGGATATATTCCAAGTTATATCCGCCCATGACCAAAAAAAGTAAATAAAAAAAATTCAGCCTGTCGTCCCATGCACGTTATCTTGGCATAACCTAATTGTGGCATTAAATAATAATGCTAAACTATAATTAATACACTTGTGAAATCATATATTCCTAACATAAAATATAGCAAATATTGTGCTAAATATATAAAGAATATTATAATAATTAAATTCATTTTTTTCAAAAACATAAACAAAGTCGAATCAATTTTGAATTAATTTAGTAGAAGTTAAAATATATCTATAATTTTGGAACCGAACGAGTATTTAAGATATGAAGTACATAGTATAGTGAGGCATACCCTAGCTCCAACTGGGCAATTCTTCCCTGCCCTCCGGCAATTCCAAAAGGCATCACCTCTAGCATCAAGAGTTCCACCAACAACACTAACCCTATTGACCTTAATGAACAAAATCCAGTTCCCAGAGTTTCCGAGGCCGCGATAGTCCCCCGGAGCAACAATGGTGCCATCAATCTGAACTGTGATTTTATTTTTGCATGGTCCTCTAAACACCACAGCTTTGACCAAGAAACTTCCCCGAGGGACGTACATTGTCGAGGCCTGAGCCGAGCTGCATATTGCGGCCCAGGCCTTAAGAAATGGCTGCGTTGAGTCCGTTTGGCCATCGGGTTTTGCTCCGAATTGGACCACATTGACTTTGTAGGCTGCATTTGATAGACATAATAAGGCTATGAAAGAAAGGAAAATAGTCCAAAAAATAATGAGCTTAGCCATTTTCTTAGAGAGAGACAGTTAGAGAGAGAAAATGAATGGTGGTGGATGGTGGGGAACATGAAGCTAGTAGGGGGTGATTTATATAGTGTTGTTTTTGGTTGAGATTAAACAGTTTTTTCAGTTTATGTTGGGTTATTAAATAAATATAAAAAGGGAATGAATTAAGAAGCTAAAGTCTCACGTTATCAACGGATTAAAGTTCCACGTTATCAACGGAGTAAAGTTCCACGTTATGATAGGTACGGCTGCATGTGATACACATAAATTGCGCAGAGCATGTTTGGTTCCTTGAAGAATAAATAAATAGTCAGTAATAGTCTATATGCTATTTAGCAATTCTTGATGCACTAATATGTCACTTAAATTAAATTCTTTCATATGATGTATAGATTGAGCTGACAAGGGACAAAAAAGTATTTTTTTTTCCAGAAAAGAGAATAGGTAACTTGTCATAGTTAAACTTGGTTGTAGATACATTCATTCATTAATGATATTTTTGTTTTTTTTTATCATTTTTATTAATAACATTACAAAAATTTCATTATTTTATTTCCAAATACTACGTCATTTAAATACTTGATCTATAACTAAGTTTAACTATGACAAAACCACATATTTTTCAATTTAAAGTAACATATTGATACTATGCAATATCTCAAATTATGTATGTATGTTTAGGATAATATTTATAATGAGAATGGACGGATCCGGTTAAGATAAAGTTGGATAACATAACATTATTCTTTTACTTCGATTGGCGTAAATTGGATAGGGATACATGGAGATCTTTTTACTTGATGAAGAGGAATATTATACTTAGATATTTTTTCATTGAAAAAAATTTATATTGCGATAGAAATATGTTGATTTTTGTTATGAGTAGATAAATTAATTATTTTTTTCTCATATTTAAAATTAAAAATAGACACTTCAATTAATTAGTCATGTATCTGTATCAATTTATAAAATATATTTTTGCATCTATTTGCAGTTAAAAGTATGACATATTTTTGTCGTAATATAGGAAATACTCTTTGTAATTTTAAGTATAGTTTGATCAACCAGTCTTCTTGTAGTTATTCGTTTGGAATAGAAGCAACAATATGTATTTGTCCGGTGAATAGGAAGTGGTCTAATAGGGGTAAATGCATGCACTTGACTCTAGAGGAATGCAATTGTAATAATTTGCTTTTTATATATATTAATTTTTTTATTAATAACAAAAAGAAAAATTACAAGTTCTTCTGCACTCATTAAGTCATTTGTAGCGTTGACAAACGGGGCACGTGACACGAGGAGTCACGGCGGAGGAGCATAAACAGGCGGAACCATCGCCGGTTATATAGCCGCCACAGAGCAGTGCCTTGGCTCCTCGAGCTCCTGCTTTCACATAACAACTAATTATTTTGCTTAATGCGGAATAATTATCAGGTGCCTATAATGAATTTGCTTTTCAATTATTAAATGATTGTAAAATAATTTTGTATTATTTGTAATTTGGTATAAACCATTGAGCAATGTGAGTTTACATCTTACAATAACGGTTAAATTTAATATATTGTGATTTGGATATATTACATAATGCTAGAGCAATAATTATGTTGTTAAACAATATATAATGTTTACGAAAGCTTATATTAATGTTAGAGTCCTACTATACATTGCGAAAATTTTCAGTCGAATTATGATTGCAGCATATATATATATATATATATATATATATATATATGAGATAAACAAGAATTAAAGAGAGTCTCACTTTAATTTATTCAATTTTATTACATAAATTTTTACTTTAGTCGCAATTCAACTTCATCAAAGAAGAGGCCCCTCTCATGCTTACCAATCTCCAATGCCCAAGTGTCTCTGCTTCCACAACTAATTCCGTCGAAAATCTCCCTGTTTGAGATCGATCCATCCATCCACTCCTGTTGGTGCAAAGTTTTGATTTTATATAAGTATGGAGTTTTTGATGTCTGTCTTTCTTTCTGGTTATTTTGTTATGTTAAATTCAATTGATAAAAAAACGAAGGACAAAATGTATTTCTTTTTCTTGAAATTAACGTTAATTAATTCGACTGTTGTTCATACTTGGAAAAGATTATGTAAAAACAGAACCGTAAAACTTATTTAGTCATGGCAATGTTCTTAAAGATAAATTTTTATAAAAATAAGGACGTAGTTACATACTAACATTACTGGATATGATGAATTTTCCAATTATACAGTTTAAGTGAAATAATGGACTGCATGTCAGCATGTGCAATAACATTGTGTTTTAACCGCAAAGAATAAACTTTAGCGCAATTTTGATGAGTCCATGAACTTATGATTAAGGAATTCAACTATTGGAAAGAAACGCTATTAATGTTGTACGTATTAGGAAAAAAAGGTGTGGAAATACACAATATGGTCACTCTATATATTTTTGCCAAATGTAATTCATTTTTTTATTTTTTATTAATTTTGTAAATGAATAAAGAGTATTTGATATCAATACATGAAATGAGATACTGAATAAAATATAAATTAAAAAAGTATACTTGATTTTAAATCCATGTTCATATGAACATTTCAATCAACTTCATGTATCTTGGTATTTCAAATTTATCGAGTGTAACATATTACATCAACTCTTTTATCATTTGAAATCTAAATTTAAACAATTACATGTAAACCTAACTTATATACTCTCCACTAGACAATTACGAAATTTCTTCTTCAATTCAATTCATATCCTCACTCCAAATGCTACCTTATAGTCAATTTAATAGCTATGACTTTTAAATTGTACCATATATATATATATATATATTCCATAATCCTTTTAATTTCTCCTATAAACAGCTAGAAGGTTTCATTACACCGGAAGCCGTTCCTTCGGCATTAGTGCATGATGCTGTAGCCGGCTGATTTTTATAAGTGAGCGCTACATCTTGTAGTCGTATTCCACTGCAAGGGTATTTCTTACTGCACTGGAATCGCATGGCTACTGGTGTTGCTGATGTTCCATGAATATCTTGATACATCACGTTGCTAATCTTCACTCCCGAAACCTTTTAACATTAAGTAAAAAAATAATTGATAATTAGAAAATTAATCAAACTTTTGAATATTTTGTTATAAGTGAATTTAAATGTATAGTTTAACAAAATTAAATATCTTACTTGGTCGGGGCAATTTTGTTTGTCAGGACAGTACTCTTGGTCAATAAGGATGGGATTTTTAACATTACTCATAACAACATGTTGAAAAAGAACATTCCTTACAAATCCATTGCTAGACCTTGCCCATGTCTTTATCCTCACACCATTGTCAGTATTTCGGAATGTAACCGTTTTAACTGTCAGATTTTGAACTCCAGGTTCTTGCAAATTCCAACCAAGACTTCCAATGCTATCACAACAAATATTTCCATTCACATTAGAAATATATAAATAATATTAATAGCTAGCACTAAACTTATAAAATGATGCAACTAAAATTAAGATTAAAATGCAAAACTCTTTCTGATTGAATTAATTAATATTAAGACTAATGCATTTCCAATTGATATAATATATTAGTTCATTAGTCTTAATATTAATGAAACTAAAATGAAGATTAATATTTTTGAATAGGGTAGGTATCTACTCTATCATACATTGTGATTCGTATATTTTTGATTGAATGAGTTAATCTTCTATGTTCGTAAAAAAAAAGAGAGTACATAACTTCACAATATAGCAAATCACTAGCTTATAATCAACTAGTACAACTATACTTTTTGCGTCAACTTTACACAACTAATTTTATCTTAAAAATATAATTTTGCACTAATAATTGTACTTTAAGAGTAATTTATGAATTAGTCAAATTTAAGTACGAAAGCATTACGCGGCCACAAACATAGGGTAGAATTTTGCATTTAATCTAAAAAATTACATAATAAAGTAGGATATACTGTTCAATATTCTAGCAAGCTAGTATATAAGTGATCATTAATTAACAAAGCCTTTAATTAGCGAATGATAATAGTACCTAATGCCGTGACCGGGGCCGCAGGAGACGCTTTCGATCCATGTGTTAGTAGTGCCAGGGCCTATTGAGACACAATCATCACCTGTCCCAATTTGAGAGCTCAATATGCTCACTCCGGTTGACAATTGGACGTGAATTCCGTCCGTATTCGGGCTGTTATCCGGTGCTGTGATCTTTATTCCTTGTAACTTGGCACTGCTGCAGCTATAAATGATTATGTGGAACATTTGGCTGTTTATTGAGGTTAATCCACTGACAACGACATTGTTCGAGCTGTAGATACCTAGAGTCTGCAATGTGTGTGTGTGTGTGTGTATATATATATATATATATATATATATATATATATATATATATCATGCAATAAAATTAACATTTAATACGAGGTAATTAATCATTTAAATTTAGAAAGAAAGATTTATATTAATATGTTTATAAATTAATCATGTATTAAATTGTATTATTTGTTGGAGAGGAACATAACTGCGTGTTAGATCGACTTATAGGCTATGCTTGTTTATGATTAAATATCTTCACATGTTTGGGAACAAAATCTCAAACAAATCAAAACTTAGGGTAAGTTCATTGACTGGTAGTTGTTTGCATATGAAAAAAAAATTACTCCCCGGCCCAATTATTGTCATACTTTAAAAGATGATTTCAACACAAATTTTAAGACCTACTGAAAACATGACTATACACTATATATCTTCGATATATGTTAAATATACTTCAAATATAGTATTATATAAATATATTGATAATATAAAGTTAAAAGTGTATAAATATATTTTTGGAACGTCAAAATTCACGGCAACACACTAAAAAAAATGATTTACATTTTAAGAAATAATAATGAAAATCTTGAAAAGAAAAGGAGGAAATTTTGCCAATTGTCAAATCTACACAATATGTTAAGCAAAAGAGTATTGCTTGGTAGCTAGTCAACTTTTGTTTAGTTTTTCTGGATAAAATTTTACTTTTGTCAATATATGAAGGGTGTTGACGAGTGTACAATATAATTAAGTAAATCTTAGTCAAGATTAAATAGAAAAGTTGTCTAGTTATCATTTTTCTTAGCAAAATGGTAAACTAATGCATTCTCAAATGAACATACCGTTGCTCCTCTAGGGCAGCTCTTGCGGGAGGCTTTGCAAGCCCAAAGCCCAGCCCCTTGAGCATCTAGGGTTCCGCCAGAGATTGTAAGTCCATTAACCCACTCAAACTTGATCCAATTTTCGGCATTTCCAATAACGTTGTAATCCGAAGGAGCCACAAGGGTGCCATCAATACGCATGGACATGGTGTTTTTACAGTTTCTGCCGCTAAAGACTAGTGGATTGCGCAGCAAGTATCTTCCTGGTGGCACGTAAACTTCCGCTGGCTTTGCAGAAGCACAAGCTGAAGTCCATGCACTAAGAAAATACTTGGCTGCATCCGTTTTTCCATCGGCTTTTGCCCCTAACTTTTGCACATTGTATGAAATCCTAGTAGCTGATGATAAGTTGAAGAACATGAATAAAAATGAAAGAACAAGAAAAGCCATTTGCGAGAGAGATAGAGAGAATGGGAGAGAGAGAGAGAGGATGAGAGTTTTTGATGGTGGAAATTGAAGAAGTTTTATAAGTATTTATAGGGTTTGGAAATTGTACAAGTCAAATTGCAAGCCGCCGCCGCGGAAATTTGGAGCCTTGGAGGTGAAGGATTTATGTTTGCTTTTGGATTAAAATTATTAGTTATGATTGGCTAAGCTGTCGTTAAATGAAAGTCTAAGATAAAAACATTCTTTTATTTATAACCACATATATTTGTTTTATATTAAATTTATGGATGTAGATAATTATTTATGTATATAGAGAGAAATGGGGAGGATCATGGTTTTCAAATATTGAAGAGAGCGTTAAAAACTAGTTTCTTTTGGACAAGTTGTTGAATATTTAAAAAAACATTTTATTTTAGTACCCTTTTCTCAAAAATTAAAAAAACTTTTAAAAAATATTGAAGTCTACAAGTGCACGTTTGCATGTTTATGAGAAAAGAAGAAGAAAGAATATAAATGGTAAGGCTTGAGATTAAGGACAACAATTCCCGTGCCCATGATAAGATTTCGAAATGATAACTGAAGACGTAGTTATCACAATGTAAAAGCTACACTATAAATACCCACTCTTTTAATTTATTTATTTATTTTTGCAATACAAATGTAAAAGCTCTTATACTTAGGGATAACAAAAATACTAGAATTTTTTATTTATTTATTTATTTATTTTAGAGTTTCAAAAAATATGAAAAAAGAAGTGAAGTGTAATATAAAAAAGAAAATTATTGTAAATTGTAGCATTATACTATATGAATACTTGTAGTTTGTAAAAAAATTTAATTCATAAAAGTTTTGGCTGCCTTCCACTCAATTTGCCCGTGATCTTTTTTCTTTATTATTTCTATCTATCTATCTATACATTTTTGTAACGAGACGTTGGAATTTGCTTCTACTGGAATTACCATTTGAGGAGGTATAACAATTTAAAATTATTTAAACGACGGTATGTTTGGTTTGTGTCGCGTCAACTTAATGTCTTGGGGACTAGTTTTTAATTCTCCTTTTGCTTTCCTGTTTCTCTATCTAGCTAACCATTTTTATAATTTGCTTCTAATTTTTGACATACAATAATTTAACATTACATCCGTATTAAAATATAGAACCATTATTAATTTTTAAATTTATTTTAACTTTTAAAAATCTCAAATTTCTCTTTGTACGTATATTCATATGACATTATTTTTGAAGGTGTAAAGTCTTACCCGAATGATTTGGCCCCTATATGTATTAATCTCAAATTATTTGACCTGTTACCATTCATTCACATGTTCTTACCAATATTTATCTTACTATCCGTACGAGCTATAGTGCAATGTGAGCAAAATTATACAAAACAACTAGTACGTCCGTATGCCATGTGTATTTGCAAGACTGCTAGTATTTTACATTATTAAAGCCTTAATAATTGTACTTATAATATAACAAGAGAATAATCAAAAACTAGAAATAAAAAGTTCAATAAAAATGAAATAAGTTGGTAATTATTTCAAGTCAAAGAAGGAATGATACATAGGCACATGAAATGCAGAATCTTTTTTTTTTTTTTTTGTGCATGTAATTTTATTTAATGATTATTAATATTGTCAAACCCTTGACTCCAATTCTTAGTCCATTTGGTTTGGTATATATATTCTTCATCACGTTGTGCGGAAGATGAAAGAGTAAGAATTATAGTTCGTACGTACTTAATTATCATTCGGGTTTAGGGTTGATTATATGTGAATTATAGAAACCATATTTAGTGGATTATTGAGTATGATTTTAAATACCAACTTATCTGGATACCGACTTATCTGGATATATGGAATAAGAAAAAATTACGAGTCTTACAGTAATTTATTTTATTCTATCGTTTATTAAATTTTCACGTTAATCACAGTCGAATTTCGCCATGAAATTTGTCAATGTATAAATCATTTCCCGAAAGAGTATATTCATAGTTTTAGAAAATACAAGTAGGAAGTTATAAAAAGTAATTTATTATAGGAAAAGTAATTTAAGGTATGCCTTACCCAAACTTGGTTAAGAGTATTTAATAAAACTTTAGTAAAACAATGTAGTTTTATCCTTAAGGTTAAGTTTTCAATTTTTGGGTTTTATATAAAAAAATATTTAATTATAATTTTTATACAAAACTATGTCATTTTAATAAGTAACTTTAATCAAACTTGATTAAGACATGTCTTAGATTACTTTTCCCTATTTATTATTGTCTCAACTATAATCTTAGCAAAAGTTTAGCAAATTTGTTTTCATATGATTAGTAGCCTCCTCGATAATATAAAATAATTAAGTTGGTTTACAAAAGGATATTTGTAAAGAATATGTTAGGTTAAATGCACATGGTTAGCTGCTTTCTTATCAACAATTTTATCGAATATCAATGATAATAAGGTATTACATGACTTTAGGCCATGATTTGAGAGGCTTAACTTCTTATAAATCCTAGTGGTACAATTTTAGTTTCTAGATTTATCATCAATCATATATTTTAAGGCATCTAACGGCGAAGTAAGAAACAATATATTTAAAAATAAAATAAAAAAATCCATGTCACAAATGGAAATGACCTTAAAAGGGAAAGGTCGATCAATTGTATATTCTTCCAAACACCAAACTACTGGTTAAGGTCAAAGGGAAAATATGAAACAATTTTTTTCACAAATATGAATGGTTGCTTGATCTGCTTGCAATATCTTAGGTTCATGCATTTGAATAACGTGCTAAGGTTGAAAGATGCACAAGAAAAATGTTTTTATAAATTAGGTCAACGTATAAGATATATAGTTGGATAAATGTGATGGTATCCACGTGCTTGTGCAATAGTCATTAACTAACTAACACTAGTTTGGAGGTAATTCAAGAGTTGAAACATAAGGATTAGCATGCGAATGCTTTTATCCTGAATGATTAATTAAACCATGTGACTATTTCATGAAAAATTAAAGATTATACTCTTATAGTGTTTGTAAGTTTTTTTTAGGGAAAGGGAAGGGAAGGAAAGAAAAAATAATTAAAATCCTTCCAAATCTTATGGTTGTGAATTTTTTAGGGAGGAAGGGAATGAATTTGAAGGTAAAGTTGATTTTATTTTTAGTTCAAAACTTCCCCCCCAAAAGTGGGAGGATTTGAAGGGATAGAAAATGATGGGAAAGTTAGATATGTTATATTACATAAAGTAATCTTTCAAAATAAAACATATCATTTATTACATTAATATGTAAGGGTAACATAGTAATAGTGTAGTTTAAAAATAAAAATATTTGTCCATCCCTTCCCTCCTTCTAAACTTACAAATAAGGAAAAATATAATTAAAATCTATCTCTTCTCTTTCTTTTTAAAACTCACAAACATGACAAAGAAAAATTATAATCCATTTACATCCCTTCTCCTCCTATGTTTTCCCTTCCTATTTCATCCCTTCAAACTCACAAACACAGTATTAGAGACATCAATCTTATAGTGAAGCATCCAATATAAAATCAATTACGAACTAGTAGATTCGTAGCCCATCAAGGATAATATTATATATGAAGTGTATAAGTTTTATTTATTCGTAAGATGTGTGATTTTGTATCTCAACACGCCACTTTACAGGTTTCAGCGTTAATTTGAGCCAAATGCATGAACAACTAATTATATTAGGTGACATAGATGGAAAATGTTGAATTTATATAGTCTTCCATGTGAATCAAATTGGCCTTAAATTCCCTGTTTTATGTATCTTTATACCCATGCAGTTCAAAAAATGTTTTACTGATTAATTTTCATACACGTGCGTCAATACCTAATTTCCTTAAATGGAAAAAGACATGCACGTCTTGATTTAATGTGCTGCGCTAGCTAGCTAATGGATGCAATGTGAATGAAAGCACGCTGGAGACTCCCAAATTTCTAATGGGAAAAGTGTACCTAAAAATAATTTCACTCTCAAGAATTATTTTTTCTTCTTTGTATAATTAAATAGAAAATCAATAAACCTATAATGAGAACGAAAATAACAAATAACCATCAACAAGCAAGACACAATATTTAACGTGAAAAATCCTTAAAGAAAAAAACCATAGGTCGAACTCCAAATCTCCATTATATCACTAATAATAATGTGCTTGAAATAATTCTCCCAAATTTTACGCCTTAAAACTTGAAATTACACAATAAATTGAGAGAGTAAAAATTTACCTTTAATTAGGTTAAGAAACCTAATTAACTTCACCACCAAAAAATACCCCAAATAATAAAGTCTTCAATCTTTCAATTGAACGGGAATGACGGCGAATACCCACGAGCAATAAACTGTAATCCTCTCAATTTATTCTTTCAGTACCTTCTTGTTATCGAGTTTCTCTCATCATAATAATAAAACTCTTCATAGCCTTATTTATAGTGCTCCTTATTTATAGTGCTCTTCTTAATTAATCCATTCTATTATGAATTAGAAACAATTTATTTTCCTAATCAAATTAAGGATCACATCTCCTTGTCTTAGTCACCAACCAGTCTAACAAGTAAATCTTTTTTCAACTTGGATTCCTTTCATAGGTGAGGACCCACATCCAATAATTAACACACAAATTTAAATTATTGAATTGTGAGTTTAAGTTATTTTTTTATATATATTTCAAAATTGGTGCAATTAATTTACCATTTATAAATAATAACTTTGGAATATGTAATTGCCTATCATTTAAGTATGTGTGGTTTAATACTCATTATGATCTCACTTAATTTGACACAATAAATAACTAGCTTCACTTGATTTTAAACAAGAGTGATATTAGAGGTCTCAAATTTTTAGTTTCAAATGTGTCTCAACTGACATAACATTGCATATTTTAATGATAATTTATGACATTACTAATCACATGAGATCTACCCAACTAATATTATGGTGACACATCATTTGAGATAATTTTTGAGACAACAAATTTGAAACCCATAACATCACCCTTTAAACAATAAATAGCTAACCTCCATATATATATATATATATATATATATATATATATATGATAGGTCTCCATCTTTTAAGTTTATTTTCATAATAACAATAAATTAGTAAAAAGGATAAAAATAAATGGGTAGAATCCTTTCCATAGAATTTTATATAATTGCTCTTACGACTTTATAAGTCGTTGCTAAAAGTGTATGTTTAGCAAGGAAACTTGTCCTTCGTTGTAGATTGTGTCAGGCTTTCACTTTTTGCAACGAAATTCATAAGTCGTTGCAAAATTTGGAAATAAAAATCGTTAGAAATTCGTTGCAAAATTTTTAACCACTTGATTTCTCCTCATCGTGGGCAGCGAAAGTTTTTTTGTTGTTATATTTCGTTGCCTAATATGGACCACATTCATTGGCAATAATTTTTTTTTTCGTTGCATATTTTATACAACTTTTTGCAACGACTATTAAAATGTTGCCTTAAATTAAGATAATCCCAATAAGCATGTTTTTGTAAGACCATATTCGGTATTCGGAGAATTGTCAAAAATATTCGTATTTAGTATTTAAAAATTATGTCCAAATGCGGAAAATATTCGTTTCTATTTTTTATTCGAATAAACAAATTATTCAAATATCCGAATTCGAATGTCAATCACCTAATAAACAATTTATTTATAAAAAGTAAAAATAAAAAAATACTGACCAATTACTAACAAATCACAACCATTTAAAGTTGTAAAAATACATATCATAAATGGGAGACATATCAAATACATCATCATTCATAATTGATCATAAAAATCAATTAAAATTTACTAATATAAATTGTACATATAAGCTATATAAATTGTACTTATAAGGTGTTCTATATTATTTAATTTATTTTTTGCTAAATTTAAATGTATATAAGAGAAAAGAGATACATATACTTAGGGGCATTCTCCAGATCGATACAAAATGTTAAGAAAGGGAACGCAACATGACAAACAGCGAAACTCAAATTCTAAGACAATACAAGAGCATAAGGCCAAAACAGATCAAATGAGCACTGCATTGGACTTCAAGAACATTGCAGAGCATCCGACCAACAAAACAATAAACGGACGGAATGCTGATTGTGCATATTGGCCCGTTATTTTTACTGACGTGGCCCGTTTTTGCTGACAAGTATCAAACTCCAAACCTCTCCAAACTAGAAACCTTATATTCCAACAAAAGCCACTAGATCAACTACCTATTATGCTAAAATTTATGTAACACTAATATTTAAACCACCTAACATCGTTTCTATGCATGTGAAGATGAGATAATACACTTTTTGGTCACTGTACTAGGAATTGGAATAATAATAATAATTGTAATAATTATTATTGTAATAATAATAATAAATTTTAAATAATTAAAATAATAATAAAATAATAATTAAAATAATAATAATAATTAAAATTTTAAATAATAATAATAATAATAATAATATTATTATTATTATTATTATTATTATTATTATGGTACTAATCCTGCAAAGCCCGTCAGTATTAAGACTTGAACAAAATACAAAAGATGATATATTGAGATATAAATTTCAACATAGATTTGGCAGCCATGAAATAAGTCATGTTGTTGCATGCCTGCATTTACCAATGTTAGAAACTAAAAAGTATTCACAAGATAAAAGTGTTTACCAATGCGTTAATTAAAATTTTAAATAATAAAATAATAATTATTTTAATTATTTTAATTTTATTATTTTAATTTTAATTATAATAATAATTATTATTATTTTAATTACTACAAGTATTATTATTATTATTACAATTATTAGTATTATTGAACTCTGACAAATCTTTCTATTATAGTGACTATTTTTAATCATTGAACTCTGGCAAATCTTTCAATTATAAATATTTGTTATTTGCTAATGTACTCATCTTTGTAATTTATTAGATCGATTCTTATATTTACCCATGGGTTTTTTTAAATTTAAATTTAATTTGATCGAGTCCTATAACAATAAAGAGAAAAATCTGTCAAAATTATAAATTTTACTCGAAAAACATTGATACCTACGTGACTAGTACAAAAAAAAACAAAATAAATTTTGATTCAGTGGTTAAAAAAACTTTGAATGTAATTTTATAATTAGGGTATTTAATTTGTAACTACTTTATATTATTTTAGGGTATTTTAATTATTATTATTATTTTAATAATTATTATTATTATTTTAAGTATTTAAAATTTATTATTATTAATACAATAATAATTATTAAAATTATTATTATTATAATTATTATTATTATTGCAATTCCTAGTATAGTGGCCAAAAAGTGTATTCTCATTTTCACATGCGTAGAAACGATGCTAGGTGGTTTAAATATTAGTGTTACATAAATTTTAGCATAATAGGTAGTTGGTTCAGTGGCTTTTGTTGGAATATAAGGTTTCTAGTGTGGAAAGGTTTAAAGTTCAACACTCATAAGCAACATTTTTTTAAAATAATTTTTAAGCATGGCAAGCCCAGCTCCACGTTAGCAAAAATATGCACAATCAGCATTCCGTCCGTTTTTTCGGACGAAAATTAAAAATAATGACCATTTTATAATTTTTGAGAGTATAATTATTCGATTGTAACAAAAAAAATTTCGGTAACCACAATAAAAATCGGACCCTAGTACAGTGACCAAAAAGTGTATTATCCCAACAACAAATAATGAAGAAACAAATTATGATAGATACTAATTTTTATTTTTATTTTTGCAAGTACACTGCCAAAATAATAAGTCATTTCAGACTATTTGCATTTTCTCAGCCAAATTTTGTTATGTACTGATTGCGTTTGATTTTTCTTTAATAAATTAGTAACCAACTTAATGAAAGTTGTTATAATCTTTTGTTTTAATTTTATGGACCGATAAAATGTTATTAATATTTTTTAGTTTTTTTTCGTAAAATTATATTACTAATAACATACTTCATTAAAAATTGTTCAAAAGTTTATATGTTTGTTTGAGTCATAATTGAATTCTACTTGTTTGTTTTATTATTTATTTAAGTATATGCATATGTGTGCTCACTACAAGAAATTGGTGCTCTTGCGAAGGAAATTTTGTGAGTGAATTGTTTCCTTCCCAAATAAGCCTATTTGTGAGGGACTAATGAAGAAAATTTTTATTTATGAAATAAATTTTATTCACAATATGTAATTAGTGACAATTATTTTGTTAGGGAAAAATTCTTCATTACTTTGCTTGAAGTAAATCTTAGAGAATCAATGATATATTTTCACAAAAATATTTCTAATTTTAAAGATAGATATTAAATTAATATAAAATAATTTTTAAAATTTTAAGTATATATTCTATTAAAGGTACATGTTAATCATTTTAATTACATTAACTAAAGTTTAAAATTATAAACTATATTTGGTATACATATATACATAAATATTTTTAGAATTATACAGAGGTACAAATCATACATTTACGAATAACTGAATGATATAATTTAAGTATTTGGATAAGTAATATCAATATTATTGATAGAGTTATTGAGCATTTTTTTTTGTGACAGAGTTACACAAATTAATTATTAACACTCAAAGTAATCGTCTAAAAAGTGGTCGACTTTATAATATAGATATATACATACCTTCTACGAATGATGAATAATAAATGATTTTGACCCTTAACTTTAAATTACTTTATTACCTTGATTATCCTTATCTACTTCTGAACAAACACCGGTACAAAACCATAAATAGACAACACTTAAAAAATGACGTTTTTATAAAAAACACTGTGGTGTTTTTTTTTGCAATGTTTTTTAAAATAAAAATTTTATAAATAAAATTCTTATTATGAGACGTGTCAGGTTAAAGGTATAGATATATATGTGCTATATGTACTTATGCGGTTTATGTGGTAGACTAAAAATGTGTATATATATATATGTGTGTGTGTGTGTGAAAGAGTAAATATGTATATATATATATATATATATATATATATATATATATATATATTTGAAAGGTAAGATTTAATAGTTAATTAAACTATTAAATTAATTAGCTTGAGTTAATTGCGAAATGAAATATGGAAGTGAAAAAAAATCAATTGATTAATATTAATTAATTGAGATTAAGTTGAAATTATATTATGAATAATATAATTTGAACAATAAGCCTTGAATGACAATGAAGTTATTATGAATTAAAATTCATAAATGAAGTGATTAATTCGCTTAAATTAAAACAGTGAATAAATGTAATATATTTAGGAGATGACTTAATATATAAATATTATGCCAAATGGAGATGAATTGAAAATATAAGATGAGGAAATTAATATATTGACTTTAATTAATCGAATAAAGGAATTTATTCAATTAAGTGAGAAATGGTAATATGTTACAATAATTAAATGTAACATGGGTAATGGCTTAATATATGATATTACGACAAGCAAATATAATTGAATACGTTTGTGAGACCAATATATAATATATAAATATTGGTGTCAAATTAGTAAATTAAATTAATATTTAATTTATGGTTAAATGTATAGGTTAAATAAATTGTCTTGAAACAATTTATGGAAGGAATGAGTAAATTTAATTTAATTGTACAATATTAATTGTATAAATTAAAGGTGTTGTTTAAAAATAATTAATGAATTAAATATTAATTATTTGAAGTAATGGTTCGTTGCACAAAAGGTGTTAAATTAATTATAGACTTATAATTACTGGAATAATTTTTATACATAATTATAAATGTACAAATTATCAAATGATGATTTATTGGAATTACATTACATGTGTGTGTGTGTGTGTGTGTATATATATATATATAGATATATATATATATATATATATATAAATGACGTATGCTGAAATTATTTTGTTTTGGTGTTTGTGATTTTTGTTGTGCAAGCTGCTAAGTAATATAAGCTAGCCACCTATCTATGTGACTCATTTGGATAAGTAATAAAAAAAAAATTTAGCACATTAGATAAGAGACTAAGTCGGCTAAGTAATTTGAGGGGATAAGGATCAACGGTTTTTATTTATTCCTTCTGAAAAGTCAAGAAGTCTATTCACATTCCCTTTTTCTCTTTCATTTGGATATTTTCTCTGTCTTCCTTCTCTATGTATCCAAAACTCTGCAACTATAGTGAAAACGAGAGGCAAAAGATAACGCGAGGAACATGATTTTGAGCAGTCGTCAGATCCATTCGTAGATCTAGCGTTAGAAGATGAATAGTTGCCGGTATCCTCCTTGTCAAAGCGCAAAGAGGAAATTCCTTCTACTAAGGGCTCCAACTCCTCTTTTCTGCAGTTCCGTTCTCCATTTATTTTTCCAGATAAGTAAAAATCTACCATGTTAAAGAAACAAATAGTGATGGATAAACATGTTGATGACCTATTGTTTTCTGAAATAAAGGTTATGGAATTGCTAGAATCTGTTGGTCTTGAACGCATGTTATATCCCTCTTATGAAGTTTATCCTAGTCTGATTAAGGAATTTTATGGGAACATGACTATTGTTAATAATTGCATTACTACAATTGTGAAAACTAAGGTAAATAATATTTGATTATTGCTATGCTTGGACTGTTATTGAGCTGTGAATTAGAAGAGAGTTTAGTTGTTGTTGTGCGGAGAAATAAGGAAGAAAATCTGGGTTTATATATGTATAAACATCTATGACCTCTGTTCCAAAAATAGATGTTTGTGTTGTGTTTGATTTAATGCCTCATAGAGGCTGTCGGCATGAATAAAGGAATTTGGTCAAGCCTGAGATTTATAAACTCTTCATACCTGTTTTATAAAGGGACTTAATCTATTTTACAATCTGTATATGTAATTATTTAACATGATTTATTAATTAGAAATGTTTGTCATCATCAATGTTAAATCTACATGATGTCATTGACTTATACAATCGTTTTTCTTGCAACTTGATATCTGCAGTGGTGGTTCTTTATTTTTATTTTGTTCAAATTTTGGGAAGGTAAATTCACCATTTCAGCAGATGTACTATCCAGTTATAGCAAACATATGCATATCCGTTGATATAATCTATATTATTCAACACGTGAGATTTCATGTCATTTTCTAAAAGTATACATGTTGATCTTGGGACCTATAAATTTTGAGAGGAGATTGGTACAGAGAAGTGTTGAGGGGAGTTTAGGTAATAAGAATCCATCACATGTGATTATGCCATGATGACAGACAAGTTGGTTATGGACTTTACTATAGTCGGTCTCACTGAATGTTTTACTAATTATAGTATTTTAAGCAGCACAATTATTTTTCATTTCTGAGGAGTGCAAGTATTAGTTATTGACACCAATGTTTTAGGAACTAAATCGAACCGGCAGGTAGGACTGCCCAGACTGCGAACTAGACAACAAAATGATCTGGAGAAGAAAATAATGGCCCTAAAACCCTTTGTTGATCGACTTGGGTATGTTGCGAATTCATGAAGTATTGTTCTATTTGGTCAGATTGTTGTCAGAGTATTCACTTTGAATTCTTAATGTAAGTTACTTTTTGCTCAAGTATGATAATGTTCCTCCAGAAATCAATAAGTTGAGGTGCAGGATACCCTGATATTGTCACACGGTAGCATAAAAGTTTAAACAGTTCAGGTGAACAATAAAGCTGGAATTGGTTTGTTTCTAGATCTTGTCCTGAAAGTCTATTATTTATTAATTTCTAATTAGGTTAATAGACCTGTTCATGGATTATAAATAATATAATAGCAATCAATACGAATTCATGTGTAATTAAATCTATGATGTCTGTGATTATAGCTAGCATCTTTGGGGCATATATTGTATGGAAATTTGTCATCTCAAGAAAAGTTTTTCCACATTGACTAATAGCCTCAACTTTTCCATAATTGTTGTCCTTTCTATATAGAAATCTAAACATTGTTATTTAAGATTGTGTGATGGTATTTAAGATTGTGTGATGCTTGTGGTTATTGAATGTGACTGAATTCTGACTTGAGGTCAATATATAATAATAATCTACAAGTCTTGTAGCAGAAAATATGTTTACCACTATGCTTACTGAAATTAATTCATGAAATGGCCGATTAAGATTCCATTTTTTTCTTGTAATAGAACAATCATATAGTCGCACTGAAGGTTCTTTTTCTATTTGGATTTGTAGCAAAAGATATTGTGATTGCCTATTTGTCTTTTCTGCTTATGAGCAATACGGTGTACATTAGTACCACGTAGCAACTCTATTGTCTTTGATTTTGGCATTAAGTGCCTCCGGTGACCTATTTGCTTCATTTTCCTGACTTGCTATTATTTTTAAATATGTGCAGGAATACTGCTTCTACGACCTGCCTTACAATACTGGGTATCAAATTTTCGTGCTACGTTTACGGAAGACAAGGGACGAAATTATGAAGTGTACTCTTTATATATATGTAGATATATACTTTGATTGAAGAACTATGGTAGCTTTAGATGGTTAATTATAAAGATAATGAATGATTATGTAGTGGATGATTTTATTAAGTTAATAATATTTTAGTTTTTTGTATTTTTGTCATTATTTGTAATGGGGACATTGAGCCAGCCAGGTACACAAAAAGAATGTCAAATTTTGATTTGGCAACAATATAATTTATTACCAAAGCATTGAACAAGTTTTAATATAGCAACAATTTTTTATACATTTAGCAACAAATTTTCGTTGCTAATGGCATTAAAAATATAATATTTGGCAATGAAAAATTAACCTAAAAACAACGGAGAGGATATTGTTACTAATGCAAAAATAAAAGGTAACATTTTTTATCGTTGTAAATTATATCAACTTTCGTTGTACATATAAAAAAACGACAACATGTAATGTCATTGCTAATCGGCGACTTTCGTTGCTATTGAAAAATAACCAGCAACAAACATTTTCGTTGCTGATTCAGCATAATGTCGTGAAATAATATAATCAGCAACGAAAATCGTTGCTAAAAAGTTTACATTCCGCAACGAAAGCAAGCTTAGGCAACAATTTTCATAATTTACTACAACGAAAAATGTCGTTGCAAAATGGTGTCAATTGCAATGAAAATGCATGGCGTTGCAAAAAAAAAGAGTTCATTTCGTTGCCAATTAGCAGGCTTTTGCAACGAAATGAGGTTTTTAGCAACGAAATTTTAATTATTCTGCAACAATACATTTTGTTGCTAAAGGTTCGATGTCTCTGTACGAAAGTCAAATTTTGTTGCAAAATGTATTAATTTTAGCAACAAAAAAAATACGTTCGTTGCGGAACAATTAGCAAGGCTCATTGCGCAACGGAAGACGCAACGACAGTAAAGTCGTTGCTAAAACCCTTTTGCAACGAAATTTGACACCTTTAGCAACGAAAATCAGTTGTTGCTGAAGCCCCATTTTTTTGTAGTGTTTGATATTTTTCAAATCATCTTTGTCTTAGCCGAAACAAATAGCATAGACATATGAATCATATGACCATTTTAAAACTTATTGGTTTAAAAATTGATCCAACATATTTTTCGAAAACACAATAGTATAAATATCAGCACGATGTCAATAAATTCAAAATTTAGCGTAGCTAGAAGATTTGGAATACCTACGCTTCCACCATTAACTCCAATTTCTCCCATGGTCATCTACTGCCTAATAATTCTATCTATTTCTATCATCCTTAAAGTTTACTACACTGAAAATCCTCAGATCTCAATACACAACTTTTCTATACCCAGTACAGTTCATCAAACTTACCACACGTTATGAGTTCAGGAACTTACCACAATAATATGAGTTTAAGAACTGGTCCTAGCAATACATAGTCCAAGAACAAATCAGAGACTGTTCATACGCTTAGGGGCTCAAAAACATATCATATGATTATGAGTCACGAACTTACCATAAGTATGAGTTTTAAGAACGCGCACCTAATCTTAATATTCTCTAACTATCAATTATAATATGAGAAAAGAATCACCTTCTCACCATATGTATATTGATAACGCGACACCAACATTTCAATAATTATCGATGTGATAAACTGAGTAGTCGTTAGACTAAGCACAAAACCCCTGTCCATACAAAGGTTTGTACAACTCAGCTATCACATGATTCTCCAATTGAAATCGCACATAATTCTAATCTTAGCTTACTCTTTGCTCAATACGAACTTTTTCTTTAATTCGTATCTCATCTTTTATAACTCTTCAAGATTCTTCTTTGAATCTTCTTGTTTATAACTTAATCCATTTCAAGATTTGGACTGGCAAAAAGGTTCAATATGGGTGGTTTATATATTCTAAAAATAGTCTACTATGGTGTCTATAACATATTCAAAATTGGTTACAATCGGAAACGAGCTAAAAACTAGAAAATCACAAAGTGGCTAGTTTGATATGGCTGCAAGGCAGGCCACTGCAGGCAGCAGCAGCCGGCGCCCAGCATTGCACTGCAGCAGGCCCGATCGGGCCAGTTTAGCATCGCATTCGGTTCGTTTAAATTGTTCAAATGATATAGTTTGTATTTTTTTAAAAAATAGGTGAGTATACCATCTATAACATATCCAAAATTCAACTGAGTAGTCGTTAGACCAAGCACAAAACCTCTGTCCATACAAAAGTTTGTACAACTCAGCTATCACATGATTCTCCAATTAAAATCGCACATAATTCTAATCTTAGCTTACTCTTTGCTCAATACGAACTTTTTCTTTAATTCGTATCTCATCTTTTATAACTCTTCAAGATTCTTCTTTGAATCTTCTTGTTTGTAACTTAATCTATTTCTTTATGGATTCATCTTAAACATCTGTTATAGATCTGTTCATAATCTACTACTATTCTTTCTGCTTTTTCAAAAATCTTATCATAAAATATCTCTTATCATTTATTTTCATTTAAGACCGGGTAGTCTTTCTCTATTCATTTCAAAGCACATTTATTAAACATACTTCTCGTAGTATATAATACTTTGCATGTTATAGCACTTATATAACATATCCCTCTAACACTATACACGTGGGGATTTATAACAAAAACATATTTCTTAACTTACACAAAATTGGCATTACATGTTAATATCATTATAAGTAGGCGTATCTATATACGCCATTTACATCTCAACCTCCTAGACCACGCTCAATGGCCTCTTCTTGTTCTTCCTTGGTAATGATCATGACCTGGTCCCTACTAATGACGGGTCCAGTATGATCTTCCTCCTCGGGGTATTTGGATACCCTATCCTGAATACGCCCGACCAACTTGTTAAATGCGTACCTCATTCTATCCATCTTCCTGTTCCTGCATCTTACTTCTTCTTCTAATTCATGCGCCTGATCCTGCGCTCTCAACTTTTCTAAAATCTCATCTTCCAAATGGGCTTCTATAGCCTGCTTGTCTATTCAGAGTTCTTCCACTTTTGCCTCTAGTTCCTGATTGTCTGATGTAACGCCCCCAAAATTCGGGTCTTGCCTTTAAACCCAATTCCGGCGCGTCACGGTACTACCCATACAACATAGTCTCGCTACATGAATGTAATGCAAAATTATTACAACATATTCTCACCTAATCCCAGGTACGAAGACCTTTACTAATACATCAACAAATAATATTACTAAACTTCATAATATTACAACAAGAATTTAGTCCTTCTACTTAACAGTTACTAACTCTTCTCTTCTTCGTACTAATCTGGCCCTTCGACTCTAGCTGCAAAAAGTTAGAATTTTTGCAAGAGTGAGCATTCAATTGCCCAGCAAGTATAAGCAGTTGAACAAATAACATCATAGGAGTAAAATAACATCTCACTGAAATCTTCAACAATTGAACAATAATTGTGAAGTAATGCGAATAAACAGGAATAATATAAATTCCTTATCATCTATCATTGCTAACATCATCATCACTATCACCATATTTAAAAACAATTAACATTAACCTATTTCTCACAAAGTTCTTGATTTCTAGGACTTAGTATATTAAACAGTTCGATTAACGAACATTTCTTTGAATTGCACCTAAGTGCGAATATTGGTCTAGCACGTTAATATTTATAATCGCCATCACATCATTGCACGGAGTGCAAATCGTGACTGCATTTACTTACAACAACACATTATTGCACGGGGTGCAATTTATACCATCAATTGCCCATTATATTTGATAAGGCGTCATTACTCTATCACAATTCAAGGATTATTACAATTCACATCTTCATCAATAATATTTCCGAATGGAAAAGCTCATCTCATGTCATCTTAGGAATTTCACGTAACTGATGAAATTCAAACATCAAAATATACATATATTTGCAATTTCGCAAAACTTGAACATCTAGTACAATTATTAAAGAAATTGCACACGTTTAGCATCCACAAAATATATATAGACATTTCATAACTTGAACTTTACATCACATAGCCTTCATAAGAAAATTATCATATGAAGTTAGAAAACTTGCTCAAATATAAATATTGAGTAAGTTAGGAAACTTGCCTTATGCGTTGCTTACAACTTACGCTATATTGCTCGTCAAATAGCCTACACAATATCATTTATAAAAATATACCAATTAGTCAAATATAGACTTCATATTGGTTTACATACTAAAGTAATAACTTTCATTAGACTCGAAACACTTTTTAAGTGTATTAACACTTTACGCGGCGTTTCGACGTTTATACGTCACACGCCTAATTCGCCTCCTTCGCATATGCTTAGCATGCTCATACAATTATCTAATTCATCAATGATTAATCTTAATCATCAATATAATACATAATATTCATGTTTTAAAACTTAGAACATCATTTTACATTGTCGGGAGCATTACATGTGCTTACGCGCATGCCCGACACTCTCCGTTTGCCTCTAATTACACATCAGTCCTATAAATGGCCAATTTAGGCCATGATACAGTCCTCAAATCGAAAAACTTAAAGAACGAAAGTTATAGGTCTACTCGTTCTCTTTCCGAATCATCTTGAATCATCTCAATCCGACTTCGTATGAGAGAGTTATGCCCATTCTACTAAAGGACGTCAAAACTGACTTTTACCACCTGAGGCCTAAAGCCCCGGCGTCCAAACTAGGCTTAATATCAAAGCCCCGGCTTTGGTATGCAGGAACATATAGTTCTCACTTGCCCAGCTTTGCGATTTCGACCTCCTTCCATTTCGATCTTCATATCTCCTTCTATACACGTTCAAAATGGTCCATTTCGGACTCTATGGACTCCTAACTTATGGGGCTACAACATATCAAAAATTTAGACACGCCCATTAACAATAACATGTTGAAATCCTTGACCAAAGTATCAAATCACGTTTTATTTCCGTGTTCTTGGTGTTCTTGGTGATCTTCACCAAAATCAACACCACAAACGCGTTTATACACCTTTTAACTCCATTCCAACTGGGTTATGAAGATAACCCATGGAAGTATAACCTCAACACATCAATTAAACACAACCAACACAGAAACACAACATTATAGCCCCCTAAAATCGTCTGAAGGTCTATTTGTCCAAAAATGTCCAAAGTTCCATAGTTCTTGCTCCATTAAGCCAAGGTTCGAATTTCTTTTTGTTTTTGTTCCACTTTAAAGCTATTAATAGTTTACAGAGTGTCTTGATAACAATACTAAACAACCACAACCATCAATCATAACAAAAATTACAAGAAAAGCTCAAACCCAGCGGTTTGAGCTCAAGAACATCAAAATCAGAAAAATAATGGAGAGGAAGAGGATTGATGCTTGATTACCTCTAGCCCTTGCTTCTGTGGGTGTAATGGAAGCTCTTCTAATCTCTTCCTTCTTTCTTCTTCCACCCGCACATCTTCTTCTTCTTCTCCTTCTTCTTCTCCCGTGTAGTTTTCTTCCTCTTTCTTCTTTGTTTTCTTTCCTTCTCTCTCTCTATCTCATGCCTTGCTACTGGAGAAATGAAATGGAAAGAGCAGAGGAATGGGAGAATGAGAGATGGCTGAGCATGCGGAGAGCTTCGGGTGAATGAGGGGTTAACCAACCAAGGAAATGGTTTGCACATTCAAGAGGAATGTTGCAAAAATAATTATTTCAAGGTATTGGGTTTGTGTAAATGGGCAGCATAGTGTCGGCACCCACTCCCTTCCTCTCATCCGATTGGTTCACTTGCCACACTTGACAAATTTTGATTGGTTGAGGCTTAATTGCCTCTCCAATTAATTCGAATATACAGATAAATATACCCGAATACTCCCGCTTTTGTACCAAATTTGGTAAATAATTCTACCCAAAATTAAAACGGGTACTCCCATAAAATATTGGGATACGTAAAAATAATTATTATGGGATTTGTCCAATTATTTGGATAACCCATATTATACATTTCGGATACGGATAAAATCACGTATCAGCTCAAACAAAATTTCCGACGCTTGGAAAATTATTCATTCGCATACACGTCTTAACGAAATTAATAGAAACCGAAAAAGACGTAAAAATATTCGGCGTGAATAGTGTCTCGAGAAACGTGCCCGTGGATAGTGATTTTGCGATTTTTCACGAAATCATTTATTCACTCATACAGTTCAACAACACATAAAAATTCATACATTCACATCATCCGGGCTATAAAATAACGTTAAAGCACATCACGTAAAATAATATTTTAATATAATCTATAATATTGATAAACCCAAATTACAAGGGTGTTCTTGGACTAACCTTTAGCTCACATCTCATCACTTAATCGATGATAAATATATAATACACATATATTTATTCACTTATCACATAAATCACATAAATCACATAAGTATGTACATAACACATGCATATCTTACATTCAACCCTCTACTCCTCATAATAAGAATTTTATTTATTAAATTCTTATTATAATTATCCTTCTTGAAAAAATCCGGGTTGTTACATCTGATCGGAGTTCTTCCACTCCCGCCTTTAGTTCTTGCACCATATTTTCCAACTCAACGTTCCTATCTACCACTGCTGTTAATAGATTCTCCACCGGCTCCTCCCCATCCTCGGGTTCAAGAGCTACCGCAGATATAGGCTCCGTTGATATCGGGCTCCTCCCAAACTACTAGAATATCTATAAATGCTTCCTTTCCTGACATTTTATTTCTTCTTAACTTTGTATCTTTCTCTCTTTCTTATTCTTTCTCTTTAGCTTACTCTTGCTTTCTCTTACTTCTAACTTGGTGGAATACACAATTCTATGAAGGCTTATTTATAGGCCACTTCTTAAACTCGCAATTAGTTTTCTCTGTTCTTTTCATCTTCCCTAGTTGATCCCACCAAAGTTCTCAAACTTATCCTTACTAACCTCAATTATTTAATTAATAAGGTTAAAACCAGGATTTACTAGATAAAACAAGAGAACATGATCCGCTTTTTGAGGAATCATTTCCAACGAGGCTACTAAAATTCTCGCCTCCTATATTTGGCCTATAGTTAGTTCCTACATCATTTGTGCCCCCTATTGGCCTACATGGCCTCTAGGGTTTTTGAATATGGCTTAATCTCTCTAGGTTATATCCTAATGTACTCTTACCATAGAGCTATAACCTACAGCTCTGATACCAACTGTGACGACCCCAAATCTGGGTCACCTTGACCTCGGGTTCATCACGATACTACTTATACAATACAAATCTATACGATGTAAAAGTAATCTCTATAATATTACAATACATCTCAGTCTAATCTCAGGTTTTCTAACCTTTAATTGTACAACTAATTCTAAATCAGAGTATACAATACATCAACTTGTAAATAATAGTGCAACATTAAAATAATATAATATCGCAACATAGACTTCAATTTATTGTTTAAATGTCTTTCCTGCAATCATCTTCTCCTGACTATCCAGATCCTTTTTCGCTAGCTGCAAAAATCTATTTGTGACGTGAGTAAGCAACAATGTTGCCCGCAAGTTTAACAGTTACACATAACACATAAATCATGTATCATGCATACTTCATAATATATCCATGTATAACAGTTATACATGTAAACATATTAACACATAAGTCATATATCATCATGTTTTTCACTGCACAGTATAAAGTTTAATTGAACAGTTGAAATGAACATATCAGCTTAAATTAACAGTCATAACATGTTATAATGTAACAACACATTAACATATAATGACATTTTACACATAAGAGCAAGTTCTGAAAAACTTGCCTCAGTCCGTAGTTCATCATTTAATTTATCCGCAACCAAAATTTCGTTTTCTTCCTTCGATTGACAACCTAAATGAATGAAATAATATTCATCAGTTAAGCACGTTAAACATTATACTTAACTATTATTAATATTATAAGTGATTAATATTAATATACTTAAAATATTCACCATTTATATATATTAATTTTATAATTAAATAATATTAATATACTCAAAATACACATCATTTATATATTATTATTATAACTAAATAATATCAATACATTTAAAATACACATCACTTATATATTAATATTATAACTAAATAATATTAATATACTAAAAATACTTATCTTTTACATATTAATATTATAACTAAATAATATTAATATACTTAAAATAGTCATCACTTGCATATTAATATTATCATCAAATAATATTAATACACTTAAATACTGATCAACTATATATTAATATTATAATTAAATAATATTAATATACCTAAAATAATCATTACTTATATAATAATATATTTCTTCATTAGTGTTTGTGACCCAAATATAATTATTAAGGGCATTTAAATAATTTATTATTTTTATCCCTTCTGGCCACATTTAATAACGGATAACTTCACAATTAAGGCATGAGATAACCTTTATAGAGATTATAAGCAGCCTTATCCTTAATTAATCTAATCATTATACTTCCTTATCAGCATAGTATAATCATAAAAATTATCATAATACTCTTCATTAATAAATAACATTAAAGAACTGTGAAGTAATGTTATTACTAATGTACCATTTAGTAACGTGTAGCAGCAATCAACATGCCAAAAAGTTCCCATACCAAAGGTCGTCTATTATCTTGTTACTGATCATAATCAATAAGGTATCTTATTATAAAAAGCATAATAATAAGATATCAATACTCCGTGCCATAACAAGGTTAACTTAATATCCTTATCAGGTTAACCCAATATAAATTGTATAAATAGTCAGGATCATCAATATACTTATTGATATTAAGTAAATATTCTTTTAATAATTTTTAAAGAAAAAAGGTTGGTTGCATGTACTTCATCAGCTAAGGACACGTTGTGCTAACCTTTACGACATGATAGTTCTCTAAGTCAACGATAAGATCAGTACCGGTATTAGAGCAGACTTCACGTCCGGAAACCAGTCGAGCAGCATGGCGAACACTGCTGTAACTCAACAGCTTCACCTCGGACAACCCAATACACACGTATATTTAACGACCTCAGCCCCTAACCTGTTCTAGAAGTGTTACGGCTGTAACGCATTGCAACGAGGATCATATTTAAACTCGCCGTGAGCCCGAATAAAGAAGCAAAGAAGGTCTTCACGAGCATGTTGAACAATAATGAAGTAGCCTTACCTTCAATTAAAAATGCGAAGGAAACTAATTCTATTGTTGTGAATGCTTGGCGGTATACAACAGACACATAAGGGTTCATTCCCTTAGTTATTGCAACCTTGGATACTCTCCCCTTATTTTCTAACTACTCATTAATATAATTTGAGTCAAAAGAAGTACATGAACCTGTCAAATGAAGTGTGATAATTTCCTAGCCACTTAAGGAGTCATCCCGTGACTTCAATTTTATAGGAGAATAGGAACCTAGCCAAAGGTTCCTGTACATGAAATCATCAAATGAACAGCTCACAAGCCCCACATGCAACCCACTAGCAGAAATTGAAATAAAATCCCTGAAAATCTGCAACCCACAAGGTTAAGCAGCCTCGCTTCTCCCCTATTTTTGGTTATAATTTAATAAAAGGCTACACACCCCTTTTTCCTTTCGTCTGCATTTTCGGCTTCTTTCCTCACTAGTCATCCGACTTGGGTAGAGTTAAATTTTCTCTTTCTTTTTCTTGCTTTTTATTGCAAGTGGTTTGGACACAATCTAATGTACACCTATATACACTAGATTGTTATAAGCTTAATATATATATATATATATATATATATATATATATATATATTCGGACAATAAAATTAGTATCGATACAGGTGGTATTAGTAAAAATATAGTTGAGTAAATTTTATTCACATATGTATAAAATCCATCTATAAAGATGGAATTTAACCACTTATAACATATTTAGTAATCAATATAACGAATCATCTATTAAAATAATTAATACATACCCATTAATTTTTCTAAATAACTCACTTATTTTATACAATTAATATTATATCACTTACCTTATTTCTTCCTTCCATAAATGGTTTTCAAACGATTTAGTTATACGCCAAATATATTTTATTAAATATATTCATTCATTAAAATATGAATTTAATTTATTAATTTCGCTCCGATATATATTTATTTAATATATATTGATCTTCATTTGATATTTAATATATCAATTTTGCTTATTATTATTTATTAAGAAATCACAATAATCTATTATATTTATATATAATATATTAATTAACTCGTTTAATTTTTATTAAAACAAAATGCATATATTAATTCTCTAATTTTAATTAAGAGAATTAATTGACTAGTACATGAAATTTAATTCATCGCTTAATTTTATCTTATCCTTAGTTAATTAATATTAATTAATTAACCTTCTCAAATTCCTTATTTCATTAATTTAAATCATTTATTTAATAGTTAAATTACTATTAAATATTAAATTTATCTCATAAATCACATAATAAGAATTTTATTTATTAAATTCTTATTTTACATTTATAAATAATTTTTGAAAACTCGGGATATCACATTCACCCCTTCTTCTAAGAATTTCGTCCTCGAAATTACATCATACTCATCTCTACTCCGGGATATTACATAAATAATATTAATACATTTAAAATACACATCACTTATATATTAATATTATAACTAAATAATATTAATATACTAAAAATACGTATCCTTTATATATTAATATTATAACTAAATAATGTTAATATACTTAAAATAGTCATCACTTGCATATTAATATTATCATCAAATAATAGCAATACACTTAAATACTGTTCAACTATATATTAATATTATAATTAAATAATATTAATATACCTATAATAATCATTACTTATATAATAATATATTTCCTGATTAGTGTTTGTGACCCAAATATAATTATTAAGGGCATTTAAATAATTTATTATTTTTATCCCTTCTGGCCACATTTAATAACGGATAACTTCACAATTAAGGCATGAGATAACCTTTATAGAGATTATAAGCAGCCTTATCCTTAATTAATCTAATCATTATACTTCCTTATCAGCATAGTATAATCATAAAAATTATCATAATACTCTTCATTAATAAATAACATTAAAGAACTGTGAAGTAATGTTATTACTAATGTACCATTTAGTAACGTGTAGCAGCAATCAACATGCCAAAAAGTTTTCATACCAAAGGTCGTCTATTATCTTGTTACTGGTCATAATCAATAAGGTATCTTATTATAAAAAGCATAATAATAAGATATCAATACTCCGTGCCATAACAAGGTTAACTTAATATCCTTATCAGGTTAACCCAATATAAATTGTATAAATAGTCAGGATCATCTATATACTTATTGATATTAAGTAAATATTCTTTTAATAATTTTTAAAGGAAAAAGGTTGGTTGCATGTACTTCATCAGCTAAGGACACGCTGGTGCTAACCTTTATGACATGATAGTTCTCTAAGTCAACGATAAGATCAGTACCGGTATTGGAGCAGACTTCACGTTCGGCAACCAGTCGAGCCAGTCGAGCAGCATGGCGAACACTGCTGTAACTCAACAGCTTCACCTCGGACAACCCAATACACACGTATATTTAACGACCTCAGCCCCTAACCTGTTCTAGAAGTGTTACGGCTGTAACGCATTGCAACGAGGATCATATTTAAACTCGCCGTGAGCCCGAATAAAGAAGCAAAGAAGGTCTTCACGAGCATGTTGAACAATAATGAAGTAGCCTTACCTTCAATTAAAAATGCGAAGGAAACTAATTCTATTGTTGTGAATGCTTGGCGGTATACAACAGACACATAAGGGTTCATTCCCTTAGTTATTGCAACCTTGGATACTCTCCCCTTATTTTCTAACTACTCATTAATATAATTTGAGTCAAAAGAAGTACATGAACCTGTCAAATGAAGTGTGATAATTTCCTAGCCACTTAAGGAGTCATCCCGTGACTTCAATTTTATAGGAGAATAGGAACCTAGCCAAAGGTTCCTGTACATGAAATCATCAAATGAACAGCTCACAAGCCCCACATGCAACCCACTAGCAGAAATTGAAATAAAATCCCTGAAAATCTGCAACCCACAAGGTTAAGCAGCCTCGCTTCTCCCCTATTTTTGGTTATAATTTAATAAAAGGCTACACACCCCTTTTTCCTTTCGTCTGCATTTTCGGCTTCTTTCCTCACTATTCATTCGCCTTGGGTAGAGTTAAATTTTCTCTTTCTTTTTATTGCTTTTTATTGCAAGTGGTTTGGACACAATCTAATGTACACCTATATACACTAGATTGTTATAAGCTTAATATATATATATATATATATATATATATATATTCGGACAATAAAATTAGTATCGATACAGGTGGTATTAGTAAAATATAGTTGAGTAAATTTTATTTACATATGTATAAAATCCTTCTATAAAGATGGAATTTAACCACTTATAACATATTTAGTAATCAATATAACCAATCATCTATTAAAATAATTAATACATACCCATTAATTATTCTAAATAACTCACTTATTTTATACAATTAATATTGTATCACTTACCTTATTTCTTCCTTCCATAAATGGTTTTCAAACGATTTAGTTATAAGCCAAATATATTTATTAAATATATTCATTCATTAAAATATGAATTTAATTTATTAATTTCGCTCCGATATATATTTATTTAATATATATTGATCCTCATTTGATATTTAATATATCAATTTTGCATATTATTATTTATTAAGCCATCACAATAATCTATTATATTTATATATAATATATTAATTAACTCCCTTAATTTTTATTAAAATAAAATGCATATATTAATTCTCTAATTTTAATTAAGAGAATTAATTGACTCGTACATGAAATTTAATTCATCGCTTAATTTTATCTTATCCTTAGTTATTTAATATTAATTAATTAACTTTCTCAAATTCCTTATTTCATTAATTTAAATCATTTATTTAATAGTTAAATTACTATTAAATATTAAATTTATCCCATAAATCACATAATAAGAATTTTATTTATTAAATTCTTATTTTACATTTATAAAATAATTTCTGAAAACTCGGGATATCACATGTTCAGCATGATCCTCCTGCGTCTTTGAATAGACCATAATATCATCTATGAACACCACTATGAATTTGTCGAAATACGGTTTGAACACTATTCATTAAATCCATAAATGTGGCTGGCGCATTAGTTAATCCGAACGATATTACCAGAAACTCGTAATGGTCGTAACGAGTCCTGAATGTCATTTTCGGAACATCCTCGGCTCTCACCTTCAATTGGTGATACCCAGTCCTCAAATCTATCTTAGAAAAATCCCTCGCCCCTTTCAACTGATCAAAGAGATCATCGATCTTGGGTAACGGATACTTATTCTTGATCGTCACTTTGTTCAACTCTCGGTAGTAAATACAAAGTCTTAACGATCTGCCCTTCTTGTTCACAAATAACACTGGTGCTCCCCATGGAGACACACTCGGTTGAATATAATTCTTATCTAGTAACTCTTATAGTTGTATCATCAATTCCTTTATCTCTACGGGGGCCATCCTATATGGGGCCCTTGAAACTGGTGTCGTTCCAAGCACAACATCTATCACGAATTCTATCTCCCTATCTGGCGAAAAACCTGGCAATTCGTCCGAAAATACATCCACAAATTCCTCCACGATCGGTAACTAACCCAATTCTGCTCCCACTCGCTGATATCTACAACATGGCAGATAACCTACACACCCCTTTCGTAACAATTTCCTTGCTTGCATCATCGTCAGATAACGAGAATGTCTTGGCGAGTTACTACTATAAAATATTACCTTAGATTGTTTTGATATCTGAAGGTTTATAATTTTCTTTTGGCAATCTATCATTGCCCCATGGTTATATAACCAATCCATTCCCAGAATTACGTCGAATTCCCCCAATTTAATCGGAATTAAATCTATCGACATTTTGTGTCCCCTTATATCTACGAAACAATTCCTATGAATGTGTTCAATGGGAATTATTTTCTTATTCGCAACTTCTATGTTCAAGGGAGTTTCTAGCTTTTCTAGAGGTAAACTTAACCGTCTAGCAAAATCACAGGATATAAAAGAACAGGTCGCACCTGAATCAAATAATACATACGCATTTATATTATTGATCCGGATGATACCTGAGACAACGTCTCCAGATGCCACTGCATCTTGGACCATCATGTTGAAAGTTCGGGCGGTCAGTCTACCTGGTGGAGCTGGACCGGTTATAGTCATCTTGCCACTGCTATTTCCTTTGTTTCCTCCGTCTGCTCCCTTCCTTAGACAATTTCTTGCCATGTGGTCTGGCGCTCCGCAATTGAAGCACACTCTTTTCTTCGGGTTAAGGCAGTGAGGAGAGATGTGTCCTTCCTGCCCGCATTTGTAGCACATCGCTTTCCCCTTTAAACACACCCCTAGGTGATTGTTCCCACAATTTTTGCAAGCCTCGACCTTTTTCTTTTGGTTTCCCTGCTTATTCCCGGAATTATTCCACTTTCTTTTCTTTCCTCCATTTCCTCCTCTTCCCTCAGTTTTGTCTCCACCTTCTGGTTTCTTTTTGTTCCTCTTCTCCTAGTTAAACTTAGTCACTGCCTCACTCCTTCCTTCGACTATAATAACCTTCTCCATGATTGATCCAAAGGAACCAATCTGAACCACAACAACTTTGTTGTAGAGCCAGGGTTTCAGGCCCTACTCAAACCTCCTTATTTTCCTTTTTTCAGTGTCCACTTAGTGTGGAGCAAACCTAGCCAGTTCATTAAACTTGGCAGCGTATTGGGGAACCGTCATATCCCCCTGCTTTAATTCTAGAAACAGTACCTCCATATGACTCTGCATAATTTGAGGGAAATAATTCTTGAAGTATAACTCCTTGAATCTTTCTCATGTAACTACTCCCTCTTTGGCCCTATTCTGGTTGGCCTCCCACCAGAAATTGGCCTCTCCTTTCAACATGTAGGTAACAAAAGCGGTCTTTTTCTCCTCTCCAACTCGGGCGATGATAAACGCCTTCTCAATCTATTTTTATCCAGGATTGAACCTCTATAGGCTCAGTGGTCCCCCTAAACTCGAGTGTACCCACGCTTTTAAAATCTTAAAGTTGGTGATTGACACAGCTGAAGGATTCCCGGGTGTTCCAATGGGGTTCCTATTAAATGCCCCTACCAATGAATCTATGAATTGTTGCATAGGGTTTACTAGTTCCCTATTCTCAAGTTCCTTATTCTCGGGTTCCCTATTTTAGGGTTCCCTATTCTCGTTTATAATTCTCAATTTTCTCAGTCTTCCTCTTCCTCTCCATCTTGGTGGCATTTTTCTGTTAAAAAAACTTTTTAATATTATTAGCATTATTATTATTATTATCATTTTCGTTTAAATGCTAACACATTCACATCACAAGCATATTTAATAAAACTTTATATTAATATGCTTTTTTTCTTCTTTTCATTACATATATATAGTTATCCGCTATATTTACATTACACGACACTTCCAGCTATAAACTTCTATATCCCTCTATTAAACACAAAAAGTTGGGATTTGTTTCCCCTATTCTAATCCTTAACTTATACAAGAGTTAGGATTTACAAAAACTTATCCCGCTATGTATATAAAAAGCTTGGATTCACATCATTCAGACATATACTGACACACACACACCTATATAGATAGAGATATATATATATATATAGATATATAGATCCTTACAGATCTAATATACTGATCTATGCTAGACCCTTAGCAATTGCGCTCGTGCGCTCTTCCCGTGCTATGGCCACCACCCTCGGCCAAGTGATGGTATGAAAGGTCTGTCTCGCCTCTGTTGGGAAAAAGATCACCCTGTCTATGATACAATCAACTAAGGTTGTGTACGCATAGTCCATCTTATTAGCCTTCCGCTTATGCACTTTCACCTCCTGCTCTAGATCCTAGGCCTGATCCTGAGCCCTCTGTCGATCAACTATCTCCTCACCCCAGAGATTATTAATCTAATGTCTCTCTACCTGGAGGTCATGTACTGCAGCCTCTAATACCTAATTCTAGGCCCCTAGTACCTGATTCTGGTTATTAGCAGTATGCAGTGCTATATTCAGCTCTGCATTTCATTCCACTAAGTTATACACTAAGGCCACTAATTTGGTAAAGGCCTCTTGGATCTCAGGGTTCACCTCCTCTTCCTCTTCCACCTCAGAATCTTTGGATTCCACTTCTACAGCCGGTACTCCATGAGCTTCCGTTCCTCCCAACAACCCTGCTGCCCTTCCCCTTAGACTAGCCCATATACCAGCTGGCAATCTGGTATTCTCCGTTGGCTCTTCCTCGTGTTCGGACGGATCCTCATCAGGATCAGTCTCCACATCTGGGTCACTCTCGATTAGCACTACCGGTACTAGTTCAAGTACCGTCAAGGGTGGAGCGATCAACTCCTCCCTAACAATGTGAACATCTCTAACATCCTCACTTCCTGATATCTACAATCAAACTTAATCTTGATTAGCATATAGCAACACAATATATTCACATAACAAATAACAACTGAATTTATGTTATTTTTTACTTCTTTAGACTTTTACAGATGAATTTCGTCAATTCATCTCATGTAACTCGATTTGAGTTTCTTTAATTTCTAACTTCTCTAGGTTATAGCCTAAGGTGCCCTACCTAAGGTTTCTAACCTACTGTTTTGATACCAACCTGTGACGCTCCCAAATTCGGGTACCTTTAAACCCCGACTATGGTGCATCACGGTACTACCCATTAGACATAATCTTAAAGACAGAAATATAATAACTACATTATTACAAAATATCTTACTTAACTTCCCCAGGTTCTAAGACCTTACATGTTTGAAACATTATAATATAATAAATATTACATCATTCTACTTAATAAATCATTTATAGCATAATCTCATTATGTGTAGTCTGATATTTGGTAAGTTTTCCTTTTCTCTTATCCTTTTTTCCTGAACTCTCAGCTCGTTCGGGCTTGGCTGAAAACATTTATCATAAAGCAAGAATGAGTTAATGAGCTCAGCAAGTATAAACAGTTAAAATAACAACAAAATCAAGAATCATGTTTTCATTTCAACAACTGAACAATAGTTGCGAAAAACATTTGAATAAACAAGAATAATAAAAATAAACTCCTTTTATTTAACAACTTCCTCAAAATAATATATTGAGTGGTCATACGACCTTGAACTTTTCTTTTCATAAAAGGTTTAACAGATATTTCACTGTAAACCGATATTTTTTAAGTATGTTAGGGGATCAGCCTATTGTACTCATATTGTACACAACCTATTTCTTTTAAACGCTTATATGTCTTTGTTTTACACCGCGAAGGCCAACGGAAGTCCGACCAAAATACCCCTAATAATACGGTTGTTCATCTCAGACTCAAGTTAGAGTTCGCACCAATTTAATTTGGTTTGGAAAACAATTAAGAATTTATCAATTTCAAATCGTGTCTTAACATGTGTCAAGCCGAAACAAAAGACATTGACATATTTTAAATAGTTCATGAAATATCAAACTTTAATTCTTTAATAATATGAAAAAACATAGTTGAAGAACTTAAACAATTATCAAATTAATTGCATAAGTTTTAGAGTTCATACAACACATAAATATTGCAAAAATTATGAATTTAATATCATTATTTGAGATAAAACAGAAAAGTGGCACAATAAAATAATTTGTGGTGGTTAAATATGTATGAAAAGTTTAAGAATACTTGCCTGATAAGTTCTTTAAATAATACTTTTAAATTGCCTTCAAATGTCCTACTCATTTAATTTAATAATAATATACCAATCAGTCACAAAAGACGTTAAATATTGATTTTCTTACATATTTATTCATTTCATGTTGTTCGCATTTTTATAAATTAATTAGTGCAACAAAATATTTTTATGGCATCGCGGCATTTTAGAACGCCATGACCCACTTAACGACTCATTATAAAGGTCTATATCAATTATTAAACATTTTCTAATATTTATTATAAATTTATCATTATTATTATTATTATTTATGAAAAAAAATAATTTTTGGAACATTTGGAGCTATGTCAAAAATGTTGCACGGCGTCGTGAAACGACTCGGCGAAATGCCCACGGCACGCTCTGACAGCCAACTAGGCAACCAGCAGCAGCGCCCACCTCGCCCAAAACACGGGCGCGCCAGCACGCCCGCGCGCGCGCCCATGCCTGCCTGGGCCCTGCCCAGGCAAGCTTCCTACTCTGGCAAACTTGACTCCCTCCTTCCGAACCTTATAACTTGTTCATTTTAAATCATAATTAATCCGTTCTTATGTCATTTTCGAGCTTGTAACATGCTCTGCAATTTTCCCTGGGTGGAAAATTTTTCCAGACTCTCTAACAGGCCAAAACAGTGGCCCAAATAGTCTTTGTTGACTGATTTTTTTCTACTGTAGGCAGATTTGACTAACTTTTTCTAAAAGCTATAACTCCCTCATCCGATGTCGGAATAAGGTCATGCTTACGTCTACGGCTTCGTTATTAAATGAACTACAAGACCCCCTTAAAATAATAATTTTTCAACAACTTAAACAAAACAGATTTTTGTCCAAAATGGGAAAATCTTAAATTAGGGTTTTATTCTTCTTTTTACTAGTTCCTAAAAAAAATTTCCATGACTTCGTTATAAAAGGGTTTTCCTCCATTCCAATTGGGTATTGTTCATCACTCCTAAGAGTATAAAACAACACCTTAGACCATAGTCTTTATAATTTGAACACCACATAAAAAGTGACCCAAAATAGTCCACTAATTCCATTTTCCATCTATTATGCAAGGGTTTTATGATTTTTATTATTGATTTCACTTTCATGACATTTACCGGTAGTTTATCAAGCATAAATATATAATCCACCTTATACCTTCAAGGTCATCATGATCTTCCAACAAACAAAACAAAATAAGTTTATATTAAACTTAAAGTACTAAAATGAAAATTTAGGGCTTTTGTCCTTACCCTTGATGATCTTTTCTTCTTCTTCTTCGCTAACCTTGGAGACCTTCCTTGCTCCTTTTTCCTACTCAATATCCGGATCTCTCTTTCTCTCTCTCTCTTAAGCTTTCAACTTGCTCTTAAACTCTCTTTCTTACCTTACTTAGGAAAATACTTGCAATTTATCAAAGAAAGCAAGTATACTTGCTAGGAGGGTATTTATAGGCAAACCAAGAGTGAGGGTAGCTTAGTCATTTAGGCTCTAAACCAAGCTTTAGTTAATTTAACTAACTCTAATTAAATTAACCCAAGATAGACATAATTATTAGTTAAGGCTTTGTTTGACAAAAATAAAAGAGATTGGAGCGGACATAAATCTTCTACTTGATTTTATTGGATAAACTTTCTATTTAAAGCATGTGACTCACCTCCTTGGTCCCCCTTGCCCCTCATGCTCGACCACTTGCCCAATTTCTCTCCCCCATGACTCATTTCTTCATTCATTTAACCTTCTGCTAATTAACCAACAAGTGACACATGGCATTTACAAGTCTTTGGCTCCATGTATTAGGGTTTAACCCTGGGGATCAAGCCTTGACTTAACCCTAAGCCAAGCCACTTCTATCCTAGCTTAACCCTAGGCTTAACCCTAGCCAAGCCCAAGCAAAATAAAATAAAATTAAAACCCTAGGCTTCCAATTAGCTTAGTTAGGAAAAATAACTTAGTTACTCATTTTCCTTTCTAGTTAGGCTTTCCTAACTAGTTTGGTTAGCCAAACCAAAATATTTTCTTACGAATTTGTTTTATTAGAGATTATATCTCACATTCCCAAATAAACGCTATGCCGTAATCCAAAAATTCGAAACACGAAAAATTGTTTTTTGTGTGAATAGTGTTTTTACGTCTTTTCTTGATAAAATAATTTTATTAGAGATTTCATCTCCCATTAATAAATAATTAATATGGCATCGCTCGAAAAGTCAAAAAACGAAATAACGAGTCCGTCATGCGATGAATAGTGTTTTTATTTTATGAATAGTTATTTAGCGGTTTCTCGAAAAAAATTTATTGCGCCTATGAAACCATGGCACATGTTAAAAACCAGATATCACATTTATTAGGTCAAAATTGACCTTCAAACACATAACACATAAGCATTTCTGTCAAATATTCACTTTATTTAATAAATATGAAAATCCTATTTACAAGGATAGTCTGAATTCTCGATCGATACAAATACGTACGGTGTAATATATGTATATACGTGATGAAGTGAATATAATATTATATATTTACTGCAAGTAAATAAATTGCTAGTATATATACAAAATTTATTGTATACATTAAATAAAGTATATTAAAATAAATTATAGAATTACATTATTTTAATATAGAGAAATTATTACATCAAATATTTTATTTTTATTTAATGTATAATTTCCATTTATATGGAAAAGGATTTTGAATATATAGTACATTATAAAAGGTATTGTATGTGTATTATATTATGTATATTATTTATGTAATATATGAATTGGTAGTTTATTATTGCAATTAAAGGGGTAGTGTGCAGATATGTATTATGAAGTATAAGCTAGCTGGGTAACCTTCAAGTAACTGAGTCAGTAAGGGAAATAAGTTAGCATGAGTTGTGGCAAGGACATGAGAAAAGGAAGTAGGAGCTCGCAATCAAGTAAAATTGTTAGGGAGCAAGTATAATCCGTGGGAAGCAAGAATAGTTGTTCTATAAATCAAACCAAGCCATTCCTGCCGTCCTCTTCCATACCCATTCCATCTGAAGCTCCCCCCTGCCCAATTCCCTGCTCCACCCAACACCCTTCCCTCTTAATTCCAATCCCACCCATTCGGCTAAAAAAAGGAATTGAAGCTTCAGTAACTAAGAATTTGCTATAGTAGGATTAAAGGGAGCTTTAGCAAACAAAATGTAATATAATTCATTCTTGTTATGTTTTTGTTAAGGAATACAAAGTTTGTATAAAGTCAATTAGTTAGTATATGAAGTTAGTTAGTTCAATAGATAATTTACATGTGAATTGGTTGTGTAATTGGTTAGTATTGATTAAATTAGAAACAAGGAGCATAGTTGTTGTGTGGAGTAATAAGGATGGCGAATTCGGGTTAAAACGTAAACGAATACTTAAGAAATCAATTCGTTTAATCAACGCACATATCATGTTCGATAAAAGTCCTAATAGGACTGTTTTGCCTTAAAAATGGAAATTTAGCGGAACCAAGAATAAGGTTATGTATACGTATAATATGCATCGCTAATTGAAGGTTTGGTATGGATTCAACCAAGTGGAAAAATCACTTTTTTTAAAAAAGAACCTATTGAAAACAGTTGCAACAGGGCACTTTTGAGGCTTGATTTGGACTGGCAAAAAGGTCCAATATGGGTGGTTTATATATTCTAAAAATAGTCTACTATGGTGTCTATAACATATTCGAAATTGGTTACAATCAGATACGAGCTAAAAACTAGAAAATCACAAAGTGGCTAGTTTGATATGGTTGCGAGGTAGGCCACTGCAGGCAGCACCAGTCGGTGCCCAGTGTTTGTGACGCCCCCAAATCTGGGTACCTCAAACCCGAATCCGGTGCTACACGGTACATCCCATTCCATACAACAAAATAGACATGAATGTAATTACTATATTATTACAACACGTCTTACTCTCAATCCCAGGTTCTATTACCATAACATCATCCAAATACATAATAAGTCTTAGTATTACAACATTACTAATACAAATAACTATGACGCCATCTAGACGTTCATCTTGCCCTTTCCCTTGTCCTTACCGGAACCTTCGGCCCGCTCGGACTTAGCTGCAATGTTTAATATAAAGCAAGAATGAGCATTCAATTGCCCAGCAAGTATAACAGTTGAATAACAACAATATCATCAATCACATCATCTCTCTTCGACAACTGAACAATAGTTGTGAAATATTCTGAATAAACAGGAATAATACTTTGCTTTCGTTTAAAAAAATATATTTTTGAAACGACATTGAGTGGTCATAAGACCTTGAACTTTCTTTTGCTTTCTTGAAAAGGTACACAGCAATATAACTGCAAACCGTCTTACTTACGAGCACTTCTAGGTGATCAGCCTATTGTACTCTATGTTGATCAACACTCTAGCTGGAAACGACTATATGCGTTTGTTTAGGCGCTCGATGCCTTGTCAGAATAACTGACTAAAAACTGCCCCTAATATTAGGGTTGTTCATCTCATTCATGTCTCGGAATCCTAACCAAAGCAATTCGGTTGGATAGCTCTACTTAATCATCAATAACATTTCAAGGATTTATTATCAAATCAATAAAACATTTCAATATCTGTCTAGCCGAAACAAATGGCATCGACGTTCTCTATAACAGTTCATATATATGTGAACTTGAAAGCTTCAACAATTTATGTCATAATATAGCTCGAATACTTGTGCAAATACTGAAAAATTTACATAAGTAAGGAATTCACACAACCATATATGTATTGCGTAAATCGAAACTTCAAACATCGCATGAGAGTCATGAGAATATAATCAAATGAATCAAATAAACTTGCCCAACACAAGGGTTAGACAAGCGTTAGAAAACTTGCCTTAAGCGCTTGCTACTACTTGACGTTAATCGTCCTTTAAAAATCCTACACATTTAAGTACGTATCCACATACCAATTAGCCACATAATTGATGCCAAATATTGGTTTACATTACACTATAATGTTTCATTCTAATTAGAAACATAATATCAAACAAGGTTACACACACTTGATACGACGTTTCGACGTTCGCACAACGCACGCCCGATTCGCCTCATATGCATAAGTTTAACATGTTTATACACTTGTCTAATCCATCATTGATTAATGCTAAGAGTCATTATAAACCATAATGTACAAGTTTTAGAACTTAAAACAATAACTCTTAGCGTTGGAAACATTACACGTTACATACATGCATGTGCGACGCCCTCCTTTTTGCTTCCTAATGCACAATAGTCCTAAAAATGGCCAATTTAGAAATTGATCACAGCACTAAATTACAGTTCTAATTATTGGAAGTTGTAGCTCTACTTCTTAGCTTTCCGAATCATCTTGAATCATCCAATTTGGAGTTCGTATGAGAAAGTTATGGCCATTTTAGTAAAGGAGGTCAGAGCTGTCAAACCCATGCGCCCAACGCGCGCGCCCGCGCGCGCCCAACTGCGCCCAGCAGCGCCCAGCGCGCCTGCCCCCTGGCCCCAAAACTTGATTTCCTTCTCGTTTTGGTAGTTTGACATACAAACTTCAAACCTTCATAACTCCTTCGTTATAAGTCGGAATTAGGCCGTTCCGGAGGCTATGGAAAGCTTGCAACATGAACTACAAAACCCTCATAGATTCATAATTTTATAGACTCTTTACTAAATCGAAATATTGGCTCCAAAGAGCCTAGTCCAACTAGTATTTAGCGAAACTAAGAGTTAGGCCAATTCATCCTTCCTCTTTATGTCTTAGCTATTATACAACAAGTCAATATGACTTAAGACATGTTTTTATTACTGAGATATGCATCAAAACATTCGTTTCATCAATTAATAACACTTAGTCCTCATGTTCTTGGAGAAATTCCTCTCTTAGACATTTTATCAAACAGTTTGTGGGCATAGCCTTAGAATTCAGAACTCATAGCTTTGCCCATATATGGGTGCCCCAGATTTCACATTGAAATCATTTCTCATAACTTCTGGACATATACCAACAATACACAACCAATGCACATAATCAAACCAAGATGATTACCACTTCATTATTAACAAAACATGAATAACAGTCCACTAATGTTCATTTCAGTCCATTTCTTGATTCCTTATGCATAGGTTCTAATTCTCATTCATTGTTCCACTTTCATACATTATTAACAAGGTTTTAATATAGCTAATTAACATCCACACATGTTCATGAACTAATTAGCAAAATCAGTCACATAACTTCAACAAAGCAACCAACACAAAACTAAGAACTTGGAAATATTGAGGAAATGAGCTAAGCTCTATATTGCATACCTCTTGAGCTACTTCTAAGGATGCTAAATGGACTCAAATACCAGCTGCTACAACCTCCTTCTTCTTCCTCAGTTCACCCGAACTCACTCAACTCTTACACTCTCTCAATTTTCAGTTCCAACACTTGGTAAAATCAAAGGAATGGAGGCTAAGCAATGGGGAAGTATTTATAGAGGAAGAGATGAGTTTCTTGGAGGTGGAGGAGCTGAGCATGCTCGGGCATGGCAGCTCCCCATGTATGGGTGACTGAGCCTTTGGCCCTCCCCATAGCTCGGGTACTCCCCACTCTTCTCCCAAGTTGTTCTTCCTTCACCAAATGCAAGGAAATTGAAGGTCCCCATGCTCTCCCACGTTCTTGGCTCTTCTTCCTCTCATCTCCTTTCCTTCTCCCGTACTCTTCTCCTCCTACAAATGTGACCAGCTGATTACATAACCCATTTCCCTCATGGGTCATGGGTTGTGGGTCATGGATGGTGGGTTTGGTTCATGAACTTGACCCATGGGTTTTGGGCTTCAACTTGGGCCACTCTTGGACTCCAATTTTAATAATCTATTGGGCTTCTAATAAAATTCAATTGGGCTCAAATAAAATCCCACACTTGAATTATTAACCCCTCTCATTAACGCTTTGGCGAAATTATGAAAAGTCATAAAATTGAAAAAGGCGTATTTTGCATAAATAACGCTTTAGCGCTATTTCTCTAAATGATTTAATCAATACCATGAAATAACAACACCCAAAAATTATCACATATACATCATATGTAGTAATAACATATTCAAACACATAACACGGAATAATATTAATAAAAGTTCAATTTATTCAACAAAATTCATTGGCTCGTGTTACAACGCTACCCACGATCCACGGTCGTTACATCCTCCCCCCCTTATAAGAATTCTGTCCCCAGAATTACGACATAAGGTTAAACAAAAAGATGGGGATAATTCTTCTTCATCTTATCTTCGAGTTCCCACGTCGCTTCTTCGGCGTTGTGGTTTCTCCATACTACCTTCACAGAATATATGGTCTTACTTCGTAAGACTTGTTCTTTCCTATCAATTATCTGAATAGGAATTTCTTCATATGTTAAGTCTTTCTCAACCTGAATAGGTTCATACTCTATCACATGCTTATAGTCTTGCTTATAGGGTCGTAGTACCGACACGTGAAACACGTTATGGATATGCTCTAACTCAGGAGGTAAGGCTACCTCATAAGCCACTTCTCCTACCCTTCTCAATACTTCAAATGGTCCTATAAATCTTGGACTCAGCTTCCCCTTCTTCCCGAAACGTATCTTCCCCTTCCAGGGAGACACCTTCAAAAATACATAGCTACCGACGTCAAAGTCTCTCTTCTGGCGATGCTTGTCTGCATATTTCTTCTGCCTATCTTGGGCCGCGACTAGTCTCGCTCTTATTACCTTGACGATCTCCGTAGTTTGCTGTACCAATTCCGGTCCCAACAATTTGCGTTCCCCTACCTCATCCCAACACAATGGCGTTCTGCATTTCCTTCCATATAACGCTTCGTAAGGCGGCATGCCTATACTAGCGTGATAACTATTATTATAAGCGAACTCAACTAAAGGTAGGTGGTCGTCCCAATTCCCTTTAAAGTCCATCACACATGCCCGTAGCATATCTTCTAAAGTCTGTATCGTCCGCTCGCTCTGCCCGTCTGTTTGAGGATGATACGCCGTGCTCAACCTCAGCTGTGTTCCTAATTGCTCTTGCAGGCTCTTCCAAAAATTTGACGTGAAACGCGGATCCCGATCCGACACAATCGAAATTGGCACTCCATGTCTAGAAACAATTTCCTTCACATAGAGTTTAGCTAGTTGGTCTAATTTGAACCTAATTCTGATCGGCAAGAAATGCGCCGATTTCGTCAAACGATCCACTATGACCCATATAGCGTCGTATCCCTTCTGCGTTGTTGGGAGTCCTACCACGAAATCCATCGTGATATGCTCCCACTTCCACTCTGGAATCTCTAAGGGTTAAAGCAACCCACTTGGTCTCTGATGCTCGGCCTTGACTCTCTGACAAGTCAGGCACCTACTAACGCACTCTGCGACTTCTCTCTTCATGTTCGGCCACCAAAAATGTAGTCGGAGGTCTTGATACATCTTTGTACTTCCCGGATGGATCGAGTACCTCGAACTATGGGCCTCTTGTAAAATCTCTTCTCGTAACTCGGGTACTGGCGGTACCCAAATTCTTCCTTCAAATCTCATCACTCCATCTAGGGCTGAGCATTCGGTTATAACCGAACCGAATAGCTTATTCGGTTATAACCGAAAACCGAAATTAACACTGTTTTGATATCCGAACTGTTAACCGAATTAGGAGATAACCGAATTACCGAATTACCGAATAACCGAATTTACTATTCGGGTATTCGGTTAATAACCGAAATGAAGATTTCCATACTTGCAGGCACTTGGCAGCACAAGTGCACAACAGATGAGCCAGAAGGCCAGAAGCAGGTCACACCCTTCATGTGACCCCCCAAGGACTTTCCACTAAAAAAACTTTTATTACAAAACCTGCACAAAAATCTCTGTTCCATCATTTGATTCACAAACAAATCCTCAATGACCATAGATAAGCAAAAACCCAAGTCTGAAAAAAAAAATTAACAAAGAAATCCAAAATTCCCCCTGCAAAATGCTAAATCTCTATATCTTCACATAAGAAAAGCAAAAGCTCAAGAGTCAAGAATGCTCTTAAGAAACAGAGGAAGTAAACTCAGACCCAATTCAAAAAACCAAAGGATTACCAGCTCACAATTGAAAGAGCACGAGCCCAAGTAGTTACTGGTTTCTACAATTATCACTCTAAGAAAAAGTAACCCACACACCCATAATGGGAATATTGAGTTTCAAGAGTATTTGATAAGCAAGAACAAGATATGTGTACCTTAATTATAAAAAGTAAAAATCGGAGATGAACAGAAGGTTAGAAGCGAAGAGGCTGCGGACTGAGTGTGGAGGGCGGGGTTGCGGAGGACTGTAGGCGAAGTCGCGACTCGCGATTTGGCGACTGAGGTTTGGGTTTAGGCAGAGAGTGAGAGATCAGACTTCAGATATCATAGAGTGAGAGATTTGAGTTCTTAGATCATCAACTAGTGAAAAGATCACTGATGAGTCATAACTCAAAGAGAGAGAGTGTGTGAATATTACTGTTTTAACCTTTAAAGCTTAATTTTTTTTATAACTTGTTCGGTTATTCGGTTAACCGAATAGCTTAAATTCAAAAACAAAACCCGAACCCGAAAACCGAATAATAAAACGGGTATAACCGAAATACAAAAAATAACCGAAATTTCAGAATAATTCGGTTATAAAATTTCGGTTCGGTTCGGTAATTCGGTTTTATCCGATTTTTGCTCAGTCCTAACTCCATCATTATCGAGTTTATACTTAATTTCCTCTCCTTGGGAAATTCTCTGCCTTATTCCCTCGCACTCCTTATCGCTAAGTTGTGCTTCTTTTACTCGGTCCAATAAGATTGGACGAATCTCTATTGTGAACAACTTCTCTCCCGATTCTGTCGGGAACCTCACTTCTATCTCCAGTTTAGCCATCTCTGTTATTAGCTCATCTTGAGCCGTTAACATTGACAACTTCCCCCGACCCTTCCTACTTAAGGCGTCGGCCACTACATTCGCCTTCCCCGGGTGATATAGAATCTCACAATCATAGTCTTTGATCAATTCTAACCACCTCCTCTGCCTCATATTCAACTCCTTCTGTGTGAAGATATACTTTAGACTTTTGTGGTCCGTGTATATCTCACATTTCTCGCCATATAAGTAATGCCTCCAAATCTTCAAGGCAAACACGACTGCTGCCAATTCGAGATCATGAGTAGGGTATCCTCTCTCATAATCTTTCAACTGTCGTGACGCATACGCAATGACTTTACCGTGCTGCATAAGCACGCATCCAAGTCCCTTGTGTGACGCGTCACTATAAACTATAAAATCACCTATATCATCCGGTAAGGATAATACTAGCGCCTCACTCAACCTTTTCTTGAGCTCTCGGAAGCTCTCCTCGCACTTTTTCGTCCAAACATACTTTACTGCCTTCCTCGTCAATTGGGTTAATGGGGTTGCTATCTTCGAAAAATCCTGAATAAATCTCCGATAGTAGCCCGCTAACCCTAAGAAACTACGCACTTCTGTCGGCGTCTTCGGTTGTTCCCAGTTAATAACCGCCTCCACCTTCGCTGGGTCTACAGATATACCATCTTTGTCGATCACGTGTCCCAAAAAGTGGACTCTTTCTAGCCAAAATTCACATTTCGAGAATTTTGCGTACAACTTCTCCCTCCTCAGGGTTTCCATCACTATTCTTAGATGTTCAGCATGATCTTCTTGTGTCAAGGAGTATACTAGAATATCATCTATGAACACAACTACAAATTTGTCCAAATGCTGCTTGAACACTCTATTCATTAAATCCATAAATGCGGCTGGTGCATTCGTTAACCCAAATGACATCACTAGGAACTCATAATGGCCGTAACGAGTCCTGAATGCTGTCTTAGGTACGTCCTCTCCCCTCACCTTTAACTGGTGATATCCCGTTCTCAGATCTATTTTAGAAAAGTATTTTGCCCCCTTCAACTGATCAAACAAATCGTCGATCCTGGGCAACGGATACTTATTCTTGATCGTTACTTTGTTCAACTCCCGATAGTCGATACAAAGCCTCAGCGATCCATCATTCTTCTTCACGAATAACACTGGCGCTCCCCATGGAGACAAACTCGGTTGGATATACTTTTTATCTAACAATTCTTGCAGTTGAACCATCAACTCTTTCATCTCTACTGGCGCCATTCTATATGGTGCCCTTGAAACGGGTGCCGTTCCAGGCACTACGTCTATCACGAATTCGATCTCCCTATCTGGTGGAAGTCCTGGCAATTCGTCCGGAAATACATCCGCGAATTCATTCACGATAGGTATCTGCCCCATTTCGATTCCCTCTCGTTGGGTATCAACAATGTGGCATAGATAACCTACACACCCTTTTCTTAACAGCTTCCTGGCTTGCATCATCGATAGCAAACTCGAACGTCTAGGAGATTTACTACCGTAGAACACTACCTTAGACTGTTTCGAAGTCTGAAGGTTTACGCTTTTCTTCTGGCAATCGATTACTGCCCCGTGGTTAAACAACCAATCCATTCCCAGTATTACGTCAAATTCTCCCAGTCTAATCGGAATTAAATCTACCGATAACTTACTCCCTCTAATTTCAACGCAACAATTCTTATGAACATGTTCAACAGGGATTACTTCCTTATTCGCAACTTCTATGTTCAAGGGAGACTCTAGTTTCTCTAGAGGTAAGCTTAATCGTTGAGCAAATTCATATGATACAAAAGAACAGGTCGCACCCGAATCAAACAACACATATGCATTAATATTATTGATCGGAATGATACCTGAGACTACGTCTCCTGATGTCACTACATCTTGGACCGTCATATTGAAGGTTCGGGCTGATGGTCTACTCGGTGGAGCTGGACTAGTCATAGTCAGCTTGCCACTGCTATTCCCATTGCCTCCCCCGTCTGTCCCCTTCTTTGGGCAATTTCTTGCCATGTGGCCTGGTGCTCCGCAAACGAAACACCCTCCGATCTTCTTCGGGTTAGGGCAGCTAGGAGAGATGTGTCCCTCCTGCCCACAGTTATAGCATGCTGTCCTTCCCTTCAAGCAGACCCCCAGGTGATTCTTCCCGCAGGTATTACACGGCTCTACCCTCTTCTTTGGGTCTCCTTGTTTGTTCCCGGTATTCCCGAAATTGTTCCATTTCCTTTTCTGGTTACTTCCACTTCCACTGGCTACATCAGTCTTATTTCCTCCTTCGTTCCTACCCTTATTCTTCTTCTCCCTATTGTAGAGGCTCAGTGCCTCACTCCCTCCTTCGGCTATGATAGCCTTTTCCAAGATTGATCCAAAGGTATCGATCTGTAACACGCTCACCTTACTGTAGAGCCAGGGTTTCAGGCCCTGCTCAAACCTCCTCGTCTTCCTTTCCTCGGTGTCCACTTGGTGTGGAGCAAACCGAGCCAGCTCGTTGAACTTGGCAGCATATTGGGGTACTGTCAGGTTATCTTGCTTCAGTTCTAAGAATCGCATCTCTATGCGACTCTGCATGCTTTTGGGAAAGTAGTTCTCGAAGTACAACTCTTTGAACCGTTCCCAAGCAATGACTCCTTCCCCAGCCCTATTCTGGTTTGCTTCCCACCAGAAGTTGGCCTCGCCCTTCAATAGGTAGGTAGCAAAAGTGGTCTTCTGCTCCTCCCCAACTCCAGCAATGATGAATGCTTTCTCCACCTCCTTAACCCATGATTGAGCCTCTATAGGCTCGGTGGTCCCCTTAAATTCGGGCGGTCCCACGCTCTTAAAGTCCTTAAAGTTGGCAACACGCGCAACTAGAGGAACGACAGGTGGTACGGTTGGAACTCTGTTCAAAGCTCCTACCAGTAAGTCTATGAATTGCTGCATAGGGTTTGCTGTTTCCCTAGTATCACTCTCATTATTGGATTCTCTATTCTCATTCCTCTGCGTTCCCTGTCTTCCTCTTCCTCTCCATCTCGGCGGCATTTTCTGTTAAACAAATTATGCCACTATTACTCCACTATTTATCCTTGTGCACTATGGTGAATACAAATACGTACACATACTAATCGCAAGGCACATTAGAATAAATATACTCATAACAAAGCACATCAAAATAAACATACTTATATTAATATGCTTCATATTTCATACATATTGTAACACATAGCTTCTGCTATTCGCTTACAATATATCCCTCTATTACTAAAAAGATGGGATTTACATAAGATAATCTATTACATATACAAAATTTAGGATTTACATCCTTACAAGGTACACATCTAGAGCTCGTCTAATCATTGAACTAGACCACGCCTAATGGCGTCTGCATACTCGTCATCTGCTATGGCCATCACCAGATCCCTACTAATGGTGTGCCTGGTCTGGCCCTCCTCAGCTGGGTAATGGGTCACCCTACGCTGAAATCGCCCATGTGACGATCTGAAGGCATAGTTGGACCTATCGGTCCTCACCCTCTTGATCCTTGCCTCTTCTTCTAGGTCATCGGCCCGATCTTCGGCCCTGATCCTATCATCGATCTCTGCCTCCCAGTAGGCTTCTAACTCATGCCTCTCCTGCAAGAGTTCTTGAACCCTCGCCTCTAAGGCTTGAACTTTACCTCTCAGTGCTACATTCCTGTCAAGTACCACTTCAAACAGATTATTCATGTCTGATGGTGCCACTTCCTCCTCTTCAGAAGGCACAACATCCGATAATATATCATCTGCTTCCTCCTCATGCTCGGACGGATCCTCATCAAGTGAAAGGTCCATCTCCGGTTCCTCCTCCGGATCTTCTTCCGGGTCACTATCTACTTGAGCCTCAACCTCTGCTAGCGGCTCGGGTGTTGGCTCGGGTGGAGCGATCAGCTCCTCGTATACTACATAGATATCTCTATACTCGGGTCCTGCTCCTGACATCTACAAACCAATATACTAACTCAATTAGTACATAACAATAACAATTAATATAATAACACTTAACAAATATAGTTTATTCTAAGTATACTCTTAGTTCTTTTGATGAATTTCCTCAATTCACCCTTAACAACTCTATTTGAGTTCATTTACTAACTCTACTATTCTCTCTACGGTCATATTCCTAAGGTTTTCCCCCAACCTAAGGTTTAAAACCTATCAGCTCTGATACCAACCTGTGACGCCCCCAAATCCGGGTACCTCAAACCCGAATCCGGTGCTACACGGTACATCCCATTCCATACAACAAAATAGACATGAATGTAATTACTATATTATTACAACACGTCTTACTCTCAATCCCAGGTTCTATTACCATAACATCATCCAAATACATAATAAGTCTTAGTATTACAACATTACTAATACAAATAACTATGACGCCATCTAGACGTTCATCTTGCCCTTTCCCTTGTCCTTACCGGAACCTTCGGCCCGCTCGGACTTAGCTGCAATGTTTAATATAAAGCAAGAATGAGCATTCAATTGCCCAGCAAGTATAACAGTTGAATAACAACAATATCATCAATCACATCATCTCTCTTCGACAACTGAACAATAGTTGTGAAATATTCTGAATAAACAGGAATAATACTTTGCTTTCGTTTAAAAAAATATATTTTTGAAACGACATTGAGTGGTCATAAGACCTTGAACTTTCTTTTGCTTTCTTGAAAAGGTACACAGCAATATAACTGCAAACCGTCTTACTTACGAGCACTTCTAGGTGATCAGCCTATTGTACTCTATGTTGATCAACACTCTAGCTGGAAACGACTATATGCGTTTGTTTAGGCGCTCGATGCCTTGTCAGAATAACTGACTAAAAACTGCCCCTAATATTAGGGTTGTTCATCTCATTCATGTCTCGGAATCCTAACCAAAGCAATTCGGTTGGATAGCTCTACTTAATCATCAATAACATTTCAAGGATTTATTATCAAATCAATAAAACATTTCAATATCTGTCTAGCCGAAACAAATGGCATCGACGTTCTCTATAACAGTTCATATATATGTGAACTTGAAAGCTTCAACAATTTATGTCATAATATAGCTCGAATACTTGTGCAAATACTGAAAAATTTACATAAGTAAGGAATTCACACAACCATATATGTATTGCGTAAATCGAAAACTTCAAACATCGCATGAGAGTCATGAGAATATAATCAAATGAATCAAATAAACTTGCCCAACACAAGGGTTAGACAAGCGTTAGAAAACTTGCCTTAAGCGCTTGCTACTACTTGACGTTAATCGTCCTTCAAAAATCCTACACATTTAAGTACGTATCCACATACCAATTAGCCACATAATTGATGCCAAATATTGGTTTACATTACACTATAATGTTTCATTCTAATTAGAAACATAATATCAAACAAGGTTACACACACTTGATACGACGTTTCGACGTTCGCACAACGCACGCCCGATTCGCCTCATATGCATAAGTTTAACATGTTTATACACTTGTCTAATCCATCATTGATTAATGCTAAGAGTCATTATAAACCATAATGTACAAGTTTTAGAACTTAAAACAATAACTCTTAGCGTTGGAAACATTACACGTTACATACATGCATGTGCGACGCCCTCCTTTTTGCTTCCTAATGCACAATAGTCCTAAAAATGGCCAATTTAGAAATTGATCACAGCACTAAATTACAGTTCTAATTATTGGAAGTTGTAGCTCTACTTCTTAGCTTTCCGAATCATCTTGAATCATCCAATTTGGAGTTCGTATGAGAAAGTTATGGCCATTTTAGTAAAGGAGGTCAGAGCTGTCAAACCCATGCGCCCAACGCGCGCGCCCGCGCGCGCCCAACTGCGCCCAGCAGCGCCCAGCGCGCCCGCGCCATGCCCCAGCGCGCCCGCGCCTGCCCCCTGGCCCCAAAACTTGATTTCCTTCTCGTTTTGGTAGTTTGACATACAAACTTCAAACCTTCATAACTCCTTCATTATAAGTCGGAATTAGGCCGTTCCGGAGGCTATGGAAAGCTTGCAACATGAACTACAAAAGCCTCATAGATTCATAATTTTATAGACTCTTTACTAAATCGAAATATTGGCTCCAAAGAGCCTAGTCCAACTAGTATTTAGCGAAACTAAGAGTTAGGCCAATTCATCCTTCCTCTTTATGTCTTAGCTATTATACAACAAGTCAATATGACTTAAGACATGTTTTTATTACTGAGATATGCATCAAAACATTCGTTTCATCAATTAATAACACTTAGTCCTCATGTTCTTGGAGAAATTCCTCTCTTAGACATTTTATCAAACAGTTTGTGGGCATAGCCTTAGAATTCAGAACTCATAGCTTTGCCCATATATGGGTGCCCCAGATTTCACATTGAAATCATTTCTCATAACTTCTGGACATATACCAACAATACACAACCAATGCACATAATCAAACCAAGATGATTACCACTTCATTATTAACAAAACATGAATAACAGTCCACTAATGTTCATTTCAGTCCATTTCTTGATTCCTTATGCATAGGTTCTAATTCTCATTCATTGTTCCACTTTCATACATTATTAACAAGGTTTTAATATAGCTAATTAACATCCACACATGTTCATGAACTAATTAGCAAAATCAGTCACATAACTTCAACAAAGCAACCAACACAAAACTAAGAACTTGGAAATATTGAGGAAATGAGCTAAGCTCTATATTGCATACCTCTTGAGCTACTTCTAAGGATGCTAAATGGACTCAAATACCAGCTGCTACAACCTCCTTCTTCTTCCTCAGTTCACCCGAACTCACTCAACTCTTACACTCTCTCAATTTTCAGTTCCAACACTTGGTAAAATCAAAGGAATGGAGGCTAAGCAATGGGGAAGTATTTATAGAGGAAGAGCTGAGTTTCTTGGAGGTGGAGGAGCTGAGCATGCTCGGGCATGGCAGCTCCCCATGTATGGGTGACTGAGCCTTTGGCCCTCCCCATAGCTCGGGTACTCCCCACTCTTCTCCCAAGTTGTTCTTCCTTCACCAAATGCAAGGAAATTGAAGGTCCCCATGCTCTCCCACGTTCTTGGCTCTTCTTCCTCTCATCTCCTTTCCTTCTCCCGTACTCTTCTCCTCCTACAAATGTGACCAGCTGATTACATAACCCATTTCCCTCATGGGTCATGGGTTGTGGGTCATGGATGGTGGGTTTGGTTCATGAACTTGACCCATGGGTTTTGGGCTTCAACTTGGGCCACTCTTGGACTCCAATTTTAATAATCTATTGGGCTTCTAATAAAATTCAATTGGGCTCAAATAAAATCCCACACTTGAATTATTAACCCCTCTCATTAACGCTTTGGCGAAATTATGAAAAGTCATAAAATTGAAAAAGGCGTATTTTGCATAAATAACGCTTTAGCGCTATTTCTCTAAATGATTTAATCAATACCATGAAATAACAACACCCAAAAATTATCACATATACATCATATGTAGTAATAACATATTCAAACACATAACACGGAATAATATTAATAAAAGTTCAATTTATTCAACAAAATTCATTGGCTCGTGTTACAACGCTACCCACGATCCACGGTCGTTACAGTGTTGCACTGCAGCAGGCCCGATCGGGCCAGTTTAGCATCGCATTCGGTTCGTTTAAATTGTTCAAATGATGTAGTTTGTATTTTTTTTAAAAAATAGGTGAGTATACCATCTATAACATATCCAAAATTCAACGAAATCAGATTAATGATTTGGGAATTAATAAATCAGAAAATGGGCGTCATAGGCATGAAGGGGGTGTTGGGCAGCCTAGCAGCCAGGCAAGGCGAGGTCGAGCCAGGCAGGGCCCAGCCAGTCAACTGTTTTAGCTTCGCGATGTTTTCTTGATGGTTTTTAACAGTTTAGCTCATGGAAATGGATTAAAACAAATATATGCAATTTTATAGTATCTATATAAATTATAAATTCATTCAATACGCAAAAAGAACTACGAATACACAATGTAAACTCAAGCTTACGTATAAAGATATAAGATGTCCGTGTAATAGGTTATAAATAGTTTATAAATCAAAAACATAACGTATTGATATTCTAAGGCCATGTCGAAGCCTATTTGAGCGTAAAATTGTTATAGTGAACAGAAGACTAAAGGATTCTAAATAAACCTGAAAGGTTTTCAAGACGAGAACAAAGGTTATTAGTTAATGTAAAATAAAGAATGTGGCCTATGTGTACATGTTATGTGATATACATATGTACATTGAATGCATAGCTAATATGTGCGTATGTGTGAACGTAACTATGTAGGACTTGTGAAGAAATGTTAAGCTAAAAACTATAACTGTAATCATCAAACAAGGCAAGTATCCAAACCTATGCATTTACATTATGCAATAGGATTATTTAAGAAAGTATCTTGAACTTGTTTACTTTTAAGCAAATATCTTGAATATCAAAATCTTTGATATAGCATGATATGATACATACTATTTAAATTTTGGTATGCATGCACAATTTAAAAGCAGTCTAGGCCATTTGATTCGGCTAGACACAGTTTAAATATTTCATTTCTTTTTACATCAAATCTTAAAATATTATTGAATAAGATAGAGTTGTCCAACTAAATTGTTTTGGTTCGGACTCCAGACTGAGAATGAACATCCCTAAATTGAAAAATTTTATACTGGGCCAAAAAGACAGTGAACCCTAATGTCGTTCTCATAGAAAGTATTGATCAATACAAGGCATAACGGGCTGATCACCAACCGTGCCCGTAAGTTAGACGGTTTACATATGAATTTTTGATAGAACCTTTTCAGAAAATGAAACATAAAAGTTCATGGTCTTATGACCACTCAGCATTCAAAAGTTAGTATGTTGTTTCAAAAATTCAGACAAGTCATGTTTCAGTTGCTTTACAGTCTTGTTTTATTGTCACAACATGTTACAAAGAAAACGTTTATTTCTTGCATACGTTATTCATTAACTGTTATCACTTACTGAGTAATTAAATGCTCATTCTTGCTTTGGATATAAATATTTTCAGCTAAGCAGGATCGTATAGAAGAATCTGGAAAAGATAAAGGCAAGGGAAAAATTACCGAGTAACGGAAGTTTAAATATTGTAATAGATAGACTTTTGAAATGTAAATACAATAACTATCATGTAATGAAGCAACTAAAGGTTTTCGTACCTGGGATAGATAACTCTGATATAATAGTTCTAATTTTTTTTTAATATATTAATATGTTGACAGGTTAGTACCGTGTAGCACTAAATACGGGTTTGAAGATACCCGAATTTGAGGGCGTCACAGTGGTCATCGCCCGGATCGTTCTGGCAATGGTTATGGGTGGAATATCAATGACACCTTGACCCCTCGCTTATATTGAAGCGGTAACCTTGGTACAATCAACGATTGATGTATGGTAGAGGACACCACAAACACCTATGGATTGATGTCTGATAAGTTGGATTGATCGCTATGAACATACCGATAAGATCAAGAGTTCTTGAAAAGAACAAAAATAGAATACTCTTAAGTAATCTATAAAAAAATGAAGTATATTAAATTCATTTGTGTCCAAAACTCTTGGCCTTAAGGCCTATTTATACTAGTACAATGACTTAATTATGGTAATAAAAAGCCTAAAAGTGTTACCCTAATTTTATCCTAGTAGAAGTCTCTAGAATTGCAATCAAAATAAATCATAACCCCCCTGGAATCATGCTAAATTACCTAAAACAAAATGCAACAAAATACAATATAATCTACCTAATATTTAGGAAACAAAATCTTCTCTAATTCCTGAATTGGGCTTGTATCAAATTGATCCAAACTTGTGTCTCATACTACTTAGCCTCCTCCTTGGGTCTTTTTGAGTTAGCTTCAGCCCAAATATCTTGGAGCAATCCATTGAGGATTTGCTCGAACCTTTTAGTTCTAGCCTTTGTAATTGGTCCAACTGACACTTGAATTGGATTTCCCCACGCTCCTTTAGTCTTGTTTGAATCAGCCCATGTCATGTCCTCATCATTCCACTCCTCTTGAGAAATCGTCACCTACATCAAACAAACTTAGGTCAGTAACATTTAAAGTATCACTAACATCATACTTACTTGGTAAATCCAATTTGCAGGCATTATCGTTGATGCGCTTGAGGACTTGAAAAGGACTATCCCCTCGTGGAAGCAACTTGGAACGCCTTTGGGTTAGAAATCGTTCTTTCCTCATATGCATCCATACCCAATCTCCTGGTTCAAAAGTTACTGGACGGCGTCCCTTGTTGGCTTGCTTGGCATATTGCTCCGTCCTCCTTTCTATGTTGAGTCTCATCTTATGTATCTGCTTCACAAAATCGGCCTTCTTTTTTCCATCTAAGTTAGTATATTCAGAAACAGGTAATGGCGTTAGATCCAATGGAGTTAAAAAATTAAAACCATATACAACTTTAAATAGAGAAAAATTAGTAACAGAATGAAGAAATCTATTATATGCAAACTCAAAATGTGGTAAACACTCTTCCCAAGTTTTGATGTTCTTTTGCATTATTGACCTTAATAATGTAGATACAGTTAAAGTTATATTCACTACTTCTGTTTGATCATCGGTTTAGGGGTGACAAGTAGTAGAAAAGAACAATTTAGTTCCTAACTTACACCACAAATCTTTTTAGAATAACTCAAGAATTTAGCATCTCTATCCGATACAATTGTCCTAGGCATGCCATATAATCTAACAATTTCTTTAAAGAATAAATCTGCAACATGGGAAGCATCATCAGTTTTGTGGCATAGAATAAAATGTGTCATCTTTGAAAATCTATCCACAACCACAAAAATAGAATCACTACCACGCTTAGACCTAGGTAAACCCAATACAAAATATATAGATAGGTCAATCCATGGCTCACTAGGAATAGGCAGTGGTGTATACAAACCATGGGGTTTCGCTTGGGATTTAGCTTGACAACATATGATACATTTATCACACAATTTTTCTATACCTCATTTCATGTGTGGCCAATAAAAATGTTCTTGTAATATAGCCAAAGTTTTGTCCACCCCAAAGTGTCCCATTAACCCCCCATCATGAGACTCTTTAAGTAATAACTCACGCAATGAACAAGCAGGTATGCATAATTTATTTTCATGAAATAAAATTCCATCATACCTAAAATACTTACCCACTGCATTCTTTTCACATGAACTAAACTCTTAACCAAAATTATGGTCTATAACATATAACTATTTAATTTGCTCAAAACCAAGCAATTTTGCATCAAGAGTTGAGATTAACACATACCTTCTTGATAGAGCATCTGCAACAATGTTTTCTTTACCTTGTTTATATTTGATTACGTAGGGAAATGTCTCTATGAATTCCATCCATCGTGCATGTCTCTTATTCAACTTTTGCTGGCCCTTTAAGTATTTAAAGGAATCATGATCAGTGTGTATCACAAACTCCTTAGGCTAAACGTAGTGTTGCCAGGTTTCTAGCACACGAAGCAAAGCGTACAACTCTTTCTCATATGTAGGGTAATTCAGAATGGTCCCACTCAACTTTTCACTAAAGTAAGCCATTATTTTTCCTTCTTGCATCAAGATAGCTCCAATACCTACACCTGATGCATCACATTCAAGTTCAAAAGTTTTAGAAAAATTAGATAAAATAAGCACATAAGTATAAAAGTGAAAGTAGAATGTCGAACCCACGAGGAGCGAATTACAACCTGAATAATTCTAACACTAATTTTACATCAATTAATTTAATCTAGATTATTATGATATCAAATAAGTTGTTAGTTTTCAGAGGCACAAAAGATATCTAGAAGGGGGGTTGAATAGATTCTTTAAAACTTTTCCTTTTTGTTTTCTTCTAAAAGAATGACTTATCAGTTTAGTTAATTATCAAATTACTAAGCACATCGGAATAAGATTTATAAAAACCCCTTTAGAGATAGAACATTAATAAAGGATATAGTAAAGCAGTGATAAAACAGTTATAGCAGTGATAAAACAGTTATAGCAGTTATGGCAGTTAAGAAGTGTAAAGAGATAGAGACAAGGCTTTAAGTAGTTTGGAGCACACAAGACTCCTAGTCCACTGTTCAACTCCTGAAGTAACAAATCCACTAAGGATATCATTACAACTGAATCACAAAGATTCCTTCAATACCCACAGTCTTGGAACTACAGTACACACTGTACTCTTTAAAGCCAGCAGCCTTGGAACTCTGTAACTAAGACCAGCAGCCTTATAATCTCTTGTACCCTTTGGTACTCAGCAAGTCCATCAGACTTAACTTAGGTTGGTCACTTGTTGACCCTTTCACTTGATAGAGAGTGATTATTTTGTTGCTACTAAGTTGCTTGAAGCATATGGTTTGATAAACTTAGCAGCGAAGCAAGATGTTTCCCTTAGAATTGTAGAATGATAATGTGACAGATATGATTTTCTTTTCGTTGTAATTGCTTAATATGAATCTTCAATCCGTCTGCCTTATGTAGATGCTTCTAAAAAATCTTTTCGTTGAAATGTGGTCGTTGCATCTAATCCTTTCGTTGAGATGTGTTGCTGAACTTAGGAATAGTTTATTCCTTGTTGACTGCAGTAGTGGGGTGAGTTAACTTCCATTAGCCTGTACCAAGATAGTAGTAGGGGTAGTGCTCTGAATGTCTGCAGACTATAGTTTTTTGCTCTCCACTGATTTGTTTAATATTCAGCAACTGTCTTAGACAGGTCATTCTACTATTTAATCATTATGGGTAACTTAGAATAGTCATTTCAGATCAGAGTTGCTCATCTGACGTGTTGACTCTACGATCTTGCTAGTCGTAGTGTCGTCAGTGTGTTTGTAGAGTTGCAGCTCTACAGTCGTTTGATGCTTGCAGACGTTCACTGTGATCTTCATATTTCATTTTGATCATTCTAAAATAGCATCAATGCTTTGCCTTTATGTTCTTCATCAGAGGTGCTGATTTAGTCTCTGAGTACTGGCAGAGACTACTCTACGATTCTGAGAGTTTGTCTTGAGATGCAGAGACAACTCTACGTCTTGTCGAGGGAGTTATTCGTTCTGCTGAGAGAGCTCTACTTCCTGCCAAGGGAGCTCTACGTCCGTATGGCAAAACTTGTGATGACATACTTTGACTCTGCGAAGTTGGCTAATTACTCAACAATCCTTTACTGGGAGTATGGCAGTTCTCTACGATCAGCACACAAGATCAACCTAACAAGTTTGATCTTTTCTATTCTAAGTCATTTATACATCACCTTCAATAAAGGACTTAACAATACTTAATATTACAAATATGCTTAGATCAGATAGATATTCAATACAGCTTAGATCATCCTAACACATTTGATCTTTTCTATTCTAAGTCCTTGTACATATGTCTTTCATTAAGGACTTTACAATTCAGCTACTGATACACATATACATTAAGAGCACAACATCAAATTTAAACTATGATTCCTAACAATCTCCCTCTATTTGATGTTGACATAACCAGTAGTTGAATCATATCATCAGTTCTAATGTAAATGCTTTTAAAAATAATCATGTCTTATAGTACAGTGAGCAACTGTATTTCTAGATGAAATCATGAATTTTATTGATGATTAAATGAATATTACATTATATGGCAGTTTCATCAATAAAGAGAAAGAGAAACTTACAACTCCTCTCTTGGCCCTTGGAGGATTGGCTATTTCATATGCAACTCTTCTTCTGTAAATTTCCCTGCCTTCTTCAGTCATCCGCTGGAATTCTTCAATCTGCTCTTGATTGAGGCCAGAAGAGGGCATATGACTTCTCCTTCACCATAGGGGTGAGTCCCATGCAAGTGTCGATTTAACACTACAAGATTACTTGATGGTATGTGAGCTCCTATTGAAGTTACATCAGGCATTCTTCTGTAGGATCCAGGGACTTCACTCATTATGTGAATGGCATTTATGGGCTCCTCTTCACTTGGAATTGATGATTTAGACTGCCTAGGCCGCCTTGGTTGCTCTCTTCCCCTGCTGCTGCTTGATTGTCCCTTTTCTTTGCCTTGTATTTTCTCCCCCTTTATGTCAGCATCTATTTTTTGAACCTCTTGAGAAAGCTGCTCTATACCTTGCACTAGTTCTTGTATTTGAGATCGAGACTGATTGTTGTCAGCTCTTTGTTCTACTAGTTGAGCTTCAGTCCTTTCTCTTTGTTGGTGCATTAGGGCGAGGGCATTGTTAGTCCTTTCCATCTGTTGGAGGGACAGACGTTGGAAGTTGTTGATTGAGGTGCTCAAATCAAAGAGTTTCTCAGTTACTAGCTTGTTTTGAGCTGTCTGCGACTCTTGAAGGGAGCGAACTGCGGATTTGTGATCAGTAATTTCCTTTTGATAGAATTGGTCCCTTCTATCAATGTTGTTCATTAATTCTTTGATAATTTCCCTTAACCTTTTGGTCAATTCAGTACCAAGGTTGTTGGAGTGAGCATTGGCAGCATCAACAAGCTCATTGCATTTTCTATAGAGGGTGAGAGAATTGGCTTCAAGATTCTCGTCCATATCTTTAGCCATGCGAACTGTGAGATCAGTCAATTCATCTGTTGTGGGGATGAGTTTGACATGCTCAAGAATTTGTTTGATCTCAGGTGGAGGTTCGTCCTTGTTGCTTTCTTGGAGATTTGCCAAAGTAATGGCCAGGTCAAAATATTCATTATAGGAGGAGGATGGAATATCAGCAGGAATGATTGGGACAGTTGTTTGAGGTGTGGGAGAGGAAGCAATTTGATTGTCGTTTATAGGGTCAGCACACTCTACGACCGTAGGGTCAATCGTAGGGTAGGTTGACCCTACATTTTGGGTTTGGAAGGTGAGCTGATTATTAGTTGTAGAGTTTAGGGACTCTATGACTGGAGATGGTAGAGCATTTGGTTCATCAGGGACAGAGTTTTGAGACCCTGTAACTGGAAGTGAGTTCCTTGGGTCAAAAATGACCTCATTGTATCTTGGTATTTCATCAAACTGAGATTAGTATGGCAATGGAGAGTGATTTATCTAAAATGATGAAGGAATGAAGTATACCTTTTGCTCGTTAACTTAAAATGGATGGTTGGTTAGCAACTTCTGAGTAAAGGAGACAATGCTGGGGAATTCTTGGGCTAGCACTGAAATGGCTGGGTAGGTCTTGAAGGCCCAGAACATGTGATCCCAAGAATTGAGTATTAGTGCTTGATGGAATAACATTCTTGGTAAGTAGGCAAATAGGCAGTTTTAATTGAAATGCCTCTTTCCATTTCTGCCTTCAGCAATAATTTCTAGGCTTTCATCATCATTTTCCTCATTTGATCCATCACTGATCTCCACAGCCTCACCCTTTTCAGCCATTATCTCTTCCTCTTCCCTTTCATCCATGATCTCCACATGCTCTTTGTGCTTCTTAGCATGAGTTCTAGTTTTTTCAGGGTTTGATGGATCTTCTGATTGCTCCCCCTCAATCTGAGCAGTGATTGGTTCAGGAACATCAGATGTCTCTGCCTCAATATGAACACCTCTTTGTTCAGCAGTTTCTTGTTGATCCCCCTTAGTTGGAGCGACAGTTTGATTTTCCAGTCTCATTTCTCCTTCTTTAATCCTTAGCATTGCTTCATTAAGCTCCTTTTGAGCTAAAGTCATCAGCTTCTTCTTCATTTTCTTTAGCTCGGGTTCAACAACCTTCCCAGCCAATTGTTCATTAATAATAGCCATAGAGTCAGGTTGACCAGCATCTTCAGCAGCATCTTCAGTTCTTAACTCTACGATCGTAGAGTGAGGATTCTCAGTGATTGTAGGGAGGCTTTGCTTAGAGCTGCATTTTCCCTTCTTATGATACACCTTTAAACTTGGTAATGTTTCACCAGAAGCTTCTTTCATTTGTTTTCTCTTCTTCTTCTCTGCTTCAGAAGAGAGGGAAGGCCTTGATTGAGCAGCAGAAGATGTAGGTCCTTCATTTGATGACCCTTGAGGTTCCTCTTCAGTCTAGGACACTACCTTCTTTTTCCCTTTGCTCTTTCTGATTAGAGTCGGCACCTCCTGGTTTACCTCATCAGTTTCTTCTACAACTACAGACATATTTTTCATGGAGGGCTTTCTGTCTTCACTTTGAGTTTTCTCACTATCTTCTGTCTAAGCTGACTTTAAATTCCCAGCTAGATTTCTTTTCTAGTTCACAAATAGCTTTGGGTGATCCTTTTGTGGACATTTATAACTTCTCCTTCATTATCCCCAATTTGATCTCCTAGTGTTTTTTTGAAGAATAATGCTTATAAATCTACCATAAAACATCTTCCTTGCCCCTTTGATCTTTCCATCATTTGACACCCAGTTTCCAATCCACGCTAGGAGTAGGGCACCATAGTTCAGTTGGATCTTCTTCACAATTGCAGTCACGATTCTAAGTTGAATGTCGTTGATATAATCAAGAGCTGAATATTTTCACAGAATGCATTCACCAACAACATCAGCCAAAAATTTATACTTTTGAGGAAATTCCTTTTTCTTTAATCCCCTCAGCCCTAGGTTGTTCTCATGGTGCATTCGCTTCAGCCCTTCTTTGGTGTTGATGAACTGGAGAGTTGTAAGCCCGTCATTGTTGAATCATAGGGCTACGTTGATTTCTGAAGCACTTAGCTATAGCCAAACCCCTTTGACCTTTGTGGATAAGATTCCATCCCAAAAAATTCCATTTGAGTAGAATTTCCTCACCAATTTTGGATATACTCGAGTGTTGGTGTCAAGGGCTTCGTAGAGTCCTGATCGTTGTAGCAGAGAGATGATTCTCTTGTACTTCATCTTAGCTGTGGCAAAATTTTCAAAGTCAAAAGAGTTGTCTGATATGACTGGAGAGAATGTCATTTGAGAATTTCTTTGATTTTACTGCACAAGGACGAAATTTGCTCAGAGTTTAATTGGAACAGAGAACTAGGGTTTCAACGAAGAGGGAGAGGGAGAGTTTTCAGATGAAATGAACAATTTAAAATGAGTTAGTGAAAACTTCCCTCTTGTTCTGTTGAGTGAGCTACGTGTCAAGTGTTAGATTAGTGCACGTATCAAGCCGACAGAAAAGACTGTTTTGCACTTAGCTTCTTCTGAGCTCTACGTTTCATTTTTGAGTCTTTTTTACTCTACGATTTCCATCTTACTCGACGATCGTAGAGTAAGTCTCGGCAATTTGACTTCCTTTGAGCTCTACGTTTTTTCAATTTTCACTCGACGATTTCTGACGTCACTTTACGAACTTTTTTTCTGCAGAGTTAGTAGATTTCAAAGCATAGTGCTATAGATGTAAATTTAGCATTCCTAGTTCACTTATCAGCATGTTAAACCTTGATTCATCTAGGGGTTTTGTAAATACATCAGCAAGCTGGTTTTCAGTAGGAATATAGAGTAATGATATATTTCCACTTTGCACATGATCTCTAATAAAATGATATCTTATATCTATATGCTTGGTTCTTGAATGCATGACAGGATTATGAGTTATAGCAATTGCACTAGTATTATCACAATGAACAGGAATAGACTTAAACTCAAATCCATAGTCAGCTAACTGATTTTTCATCCATAGGATTTGTGCACAGTAACTGCCTGCAGCAATGTATTCAGCTTTTGCAGTTGAGGTTGAGACTGAGTTTTGCTTTTTGCTAAACCAAGAGACAAGTCTGTTTCTAAGTAATTGACATGTTCCACTTGTGCTCTTTCTATCTATTTTACATCCTGCATAGTCAGCATCTGAATATCCCATTAAATCAAAAGGTGACTCCTTGGGGGTACCAAAGTCCTAAATTTGGAGTGCCTTTAAGATATCTACAAATCCTTTTTACAACCAATAAATGGGTTTCCTTAGGATTAGCTTGGAATCTAGCACAAATACAAGTGGCAAACATGATATCTGGTTTACTAGCAGTTAGGTATAAGAGGGAGCCAATCATACCTCTATATTGAGTGATATCAATACTTTTACCTTTCTCATCTTTGTCAAGCTTGGTTGCAGGTGCCATGGGAGTTTTCATGATGGTGGCTGACTCCATGCCATACTTCTTTAATAGGTCTTTAATATATTTAGCTTGGTTGATGAATATTCCTTCATCAGTTTGCTTCACTTGAAGTCCAAGGAAGAAGTTCAGTTCTCCCACCATGCTCATTTCGAATTTGTTCTACATTAGCTTGGCAAACCTTTCACATAATTTTACATCAGTAGAACCAAATATAATATCATCCACATAGATTTGAACTAGAAGTAATTTATCCTTATGTTTCCTTAGGAATAAAGTGGTATCTACTCTACCTCTAGTGAATCTTTTTTCAGTGAGAAAGTTAGTGAGTGTTTCATACCATGCTCTAGGTGCTTGTTTTAATCCATACAATGCTTTGTCTAATCTATAAACATAATCAGAGAAGGTTGGATTGACAAAACCTGGAGGTTGTTCCACATAGACTTCTTCTTGAAGTTCTCCATTTAGGAAAGCACTTTTGACATCCATTTGGAAGACTTTGAATCTCATGTGAGCTGTATGGGCAAGAAAGATTCTGATAGCTTCCAATCTTGCAACAGGGGCAAAGGTTTCATCATAGTCAATCCCTTCTTCCTGTGAGTAACCTTTCGCAACCAATCTTGCTTTGTTCCTTGTGATGACACCTTCTTCATCCATCTTGTTCCTTAAAACCCATTTGGTGCCAATGACTGGATGTTGTTTTGGCCTTTCAACTAGTCTCCAGACTTTGCTTCTTTCAAACTGGTTGAGCTCCTCTTGCATGGCCTCTATCCAGCTTGAATCTCCTAATGCTTCTTCTACCTTTTTGGGCTCTAATTGCGAGAGAAAACTTAGGTAGATGCATTCATTTTGAGTTGCTGATCTTGTCCTAATTCTTGCATTAGGATCTCCAATGATCAGATCTTCAGTGTGATCCTTCGTCCATTTTCTCCTTCTTGGAACGTCAGTTCTGGTGCCTTCTTGTCTGAGTTCTTCCAGGTTGATTTCTGGTTCAAGTCATAGAGTCTCATTGTCTAGCATAGTGAGCTCTATGTTTGCCTCTTCTTGCTCTGTGCTTTCTGCTTCTAGCTCGATGATCGTACTGTCTAACTCTACGGTTTTGGACTCTGTGAATGTAGAGTTCTTCTCTGCTGGATCGTTGAGTGAAGAAGTTTTCTTCTTTGATTCTGATTCATCAAATGTGACATGAATAGAGATTTCAACACTTAATGATTCCTTATTGAATACTCTGTAGGCCTTGTTGTCCATAACATAACCGAGGAAGATCCCTTCATCTGACTTAGGTTGGAATTTGGTCAGATACTTCTTGCCATTATTGAGGATGTAACATAGACAGCCAAAGGCATAAAAGTAACTGATGTTTGGCTTCCTTCCTTTCCATAATTCGTAGGGAGTCTTCTTGGGGGTGGAGTGAATGAGAGACCTGTTCTGGGTGTAGCATGCAGTGCTGACTGCTTCTGCCCAAAAATACTCAAGGAGTTGAGTAGCTACCAGTAGTGTTCTCCCTGCTTCAATCAATGTCCTATTCTTCGTCTCAACTACTCCATTTTGTTGGGGAGTTCTAGGGGCTGAGAAGTTGTGATTGATGTTATTTTCTTCACAGTAAAGTTCTACCTCAGAGAAATCAAACTCTCTTCCATGGTCACTCCTGATAGCCTTGATCTTCTCTTCTCTCTCATTCATAAAAAGTTTAAATAGCTTGATAAGATGAGAGCTGGTTTCATCTTTAGAGCTCAGGTAGAATGTCCATGTGAACCTGGTATAGTCATCCACTACCACCAGAGAATATCTCTTTCCACCAAGGCTTGCAGTTGGGATCGGCCCAAAGAGATCCATATGGAGTAACATAAGGGGCTTATCATTTGAATTGATTGCTTTGCTTTTGAATGTGTTATTTGTTTGCTTTCCAAACTGATATGTTTTGCAAGGTTTCTCTTTGATGAAGTTGAACTTTGGCAGTCCTGCTACAAGATCTTTGGAGGCAAGTCTTGACATGCTTTTGAAGTTTAAATGAGTTAATCTCCTATGCCATAGCCAACACTGATCTTGAGAAGCTTTGGCAATAAAACATGTTGCTTCATCTGGTTTTAACTTAGCAAGGTTGACAATATAGACATTTCCTTCTCTGGTTCCCATCAGCTTCAATGAGTTGGTCTTCAAGTCCCTGACTTGACACTGATTATTGAGGAATGTGACTTGATGATTTTTATCACACAGTTCGCTGATACTGAGAAGATTGTGCTTCAGTCCTTCAACATATGCCACTTTGCTGAAAGACACAACACCGTTCCCAGTAGAGCCATATCCTCTTGTCTTTCCAGAATTGTTATCACCAAAGATGACTACAGGACTATCTTTTTCTTCAAAGTTTGATAGGAGAGCCTTGTTGCCTGTCATATGTCTTGAGCATCCACTATCAAGATACCATGTTGATTCAGTGGAGCTTTGTACCTGCAGAAAGGATCAGCTTTCATTTTGGTACCCAAAATTACTTGGGTCCAGATTCATTAGTAGCCTTGGGAACCCAAATATGCTTGATTTTAGGTCTGTCCAGTACAGGATAGAAATAATTGAAATAATATTCTGCAACTTTATGACTATGTTTATGACAAGTGAAATATTGAATATAATGCATGCTTGTGTGTGAGTATGGATTCCTTCTTGTCTTAAACATACGTGGGTAGTAGCGGCTCACAGCTTCTCCTTTTAGCTTAAATTCCTTATGTTTCCTCACAACTCTATGATTCATAGTTTTCGTCGAGTGGAAGTCAACTCTACGTTTCTTGCCAGGTTGGTTCGTAGAGTGAGTTTTGCTATACTCTACGATCCTTCGAGGCTTGAATGCAGAAGTTGACTTACTCTTTGATTTCTTGAATCCTGGATTTGTGTGGGATCCAACAACTTGATTTGCAGAGTCTGAATGATTTGGATTAACTTTCTGTGAGGATTTAACAAACACAATTCCCATATTGAATTTAGGAGAACTGTCATTATTTGTTTCCATAGGTTTAACCACAGAGGTTTCTGACGGAGAATTGCAGAAACCTAGACCTAACCTCTTAGCCACTGATCTTTGGCTAGAGATCATGGAGTCCATAGACACAGAAGACTTGTTCCATGAAGAAATTGTCTTTTCTAGTTCCTGAATCTTGGAAACTAGAGTTAACTCTTTTTGAGTGCTAAGCTCATTTATATGTCTCAAATTAGCATTCTCAGCCTCAAGACTGGTACAGGAGTCAGCAGTTCGTAGAGCAGTTTCCAACTCTAAGATTGCTTTCTCTTTTTCCTCTTGAAAAAGAGAATGATCCTTTGATAGAATTATGAACAGTTTCATATATTTATGCAGTTCTATCATAGAGTCATGCATTCATTCTCTAAGATCATCAATAGTTAAATCAGAAAAATAAAAGTCAAATACCTCATCCACGTTGAATTTTTTCTTGCTTTTGCCTTCCTTGGCCATTAAACATAGGTTGGCTTTTTGTGGTCCTTCATCTTCACCTGATTCAGGACTTGAGTCGTTATCTGAATCACTCCATGAACTTTCAGCGACGAAACCTCTTTCTTTCTTCTTGGCCTTGTAGTGGCCTTTGAATTCTGACTTTTTCTTGTCCTTCTTCAGATCATTTCTTGGAGGCTTGGGACAGTTTACAATGAAATGACCTGGCTGTTTGCAATTGTAGCATATCATTAACTTGTTCTTTAGAGCTGATGTTGAACTTTTTTTGTCTGTTGTTTCTGCTTATAAACCTTTTGAAGTGTCTGACCAGCATAGCAACTCCTTCATCATTGAGTTCATCATCTTCATCATCATCTGAGTCAGCTTTCTTTGAAGTAGATGCCTTAAGAGTAATTCCTCTTTCTTTCTTCTTTCCACCTGACAGAGTTTCTGCTCGTTGGGTCAGCCCTAATTCATAAGTAAGAAGATTGTCGTATAACATCTGAACAGTCATTTCATGAAGATTCTTTGACTCTCTTATGGCAGTGGTCTTGGCATCCCATTTGCTTGGTAGTGTTCTCATGAACTTGATGATGAGATCTTTATTTGGATAGGTCTTTCCATATGCTCGAAGAGAGTTGAGAAGTACGTTGAATCTTTCATATGTGGAAGTGATGTTTTCCCCCCTGAGATGTGGGTGAACATTTCACACTGCTGAGTGAGCAATGACTGTTTGTTTTCTCAAACTTCTTCAGTCCCTTCATTCATGATCAGCAATGCATCCCATACTTCCTTTGCTGTTGTGCAGTTGACAACGTTTTCAAAGAGCTCATCTTCTAGAGCCATGAACAAAATATTTTTGGTTCTTTTGTCTAACTGGACTGTTTTCTTTTCTACATCAGTCTAGTCTTTCGTTGACTTGATTGAGACTTTATTTGGATCTTCAGCAGTTGGCATCAGCTTGGTTAGTATGTAGGGCCCACTAATGATAACATCAGATAGATCCTCGTCAACGGCATCCATATATGCCTGTATGCGAACTTTCCAATTGACAAATTTGTCTTTGTTGCACATAGGTGGTTTGTTTCCTCCACCAAGCTCAGATCCATTTCTGGTTTATGCCATTGATCTACTCAAGCGGGTTAAGCTTTAGATAAGAGACCCTGCTCTCATACCAATTGTTAGTTTCCAGAGGCACAAAAGATATCTAGAAGGGGGGGTTGAATAGATTCTTTCAAATTTTTCCTTTTTCTTTTCTTCTAAAAGAATGACTTATCAGTTTAGTTAATTATCAAATTTCTAAGCACATCGGAATATGATTAATAAAAAACCCTTTAGAGATAGAACAATAATAAAGGATATAGTAAAGCAGTGATAAAACAGTTATGGCAGTTATGGCAGTTAAGAAGTGCAAAGAGATAGAGACAAGGCTTTAAGTGGTTCGGAGCACACAAGACTCCTACTCCACTGTTCTACTCCTCGAGTGGCAAATCCACTAAGGATATTGTTACAACTGAATCACAAAGATTCCTTCAAGACCCACAGTCTTTGAACTCTAGTACACAATGCACTCTTCAAAGCCAGCAGCCTTAGAACTCTGTAAAATAACACCAGTAGCCTTAGAATCTCTTGTACCCTTTGGTACTCAGCAAGTCCAGCAGACTTGACTTAGGTTGGTCACTTGTTGACCCTTTCACTTAATAGATAGTGATTGTTTTGTTGCTACTGAGTTTCTTGAAGCATATGGTTTGATAAACTCAGCAGAGAAGCAAAATGTTTCCCTTCGAATTGTAGAATGATAATGTGACAGATATGATTTTCTTTTCGTTGTACTTGCTTAATCTGAATCTTCAATCTGTCTGCCTTATGTAGATGCTTCTAAAAAATCTTTCCGTTGACATGTGGCCGTTGCATATAATCCTTTCGTTGAGATGTGTTGCTGAACTTAGGAATAGTTTATTCCTTGTTGACTGCAGTAGTGGGGTGAGTCAGCTTCCATTAGCCTGTACCTTTTAGTTCTAGCCTTTGTAATTGGTCCAACTGGCACTTGAATTGGATTTCCCCATGCTCCTTTAGTCATGTTTGAATTAGCCTATGTCATGTCCTCATCATTCCACTCCTTTTGAGAAATCATTACCTACATTAAACGAACTTAGGTCAGTAACATTTAAAGTATCACTAACATCATACTTACTTGGTAAATCCAATTTGCAGGCGTTATCATTGATGCGCTCGAGGACTTGAAAAGGACTATCCCCTCGTGGAAGCACCTTGGAATGCCTTTGGGTTAGAAATCGTTCTTTCTCATATGCATCCATACCCAATCTCCTGGTTCAAAATTTACTGGACGGCATCCCTTGTTGGCTTGCTTGGCATATTGCTCCGTCCTCCTTTCTATATTGAGTCTCATCTTATGTATCTGCTTCATAAAATCAGCCTTCTTTTTCCCATCTAAGTTAATATATTTAGAAACAGGTAATGGCGTTAGATCTAATGGAGTTAAAGAATTAAAACCATATACAACTTCAAATAGAGAAAAATTAGTAACAGAATGAAGAAATCTATTATATGCAAACTCAAAATGTGGTAAACACTCTTCCCAAGTTTTGATGTTCTTTTGCATTATTGACCTTAATAATGTAGATACAGTTAAAGTTATATTCACTACTTTTGTTTGATCATCGGTTTAGGGGTGACAAGTAGTAGAAAAGAACAATTTAGTTCCTAACTTACACCATAAATCTTTTTAGAATAACTCAAGAATTTAGCATCTCTATCCGATACAATTGTCCTAGGCATGCCATATAATCTAACAATTTCTTTAAAGAACAAATCTGCAACATGGGAAGCATCATCAGTTTTGTGGCATAGAATAAAATGTGTCATCTTTGAAAATCTATCCACAACCACAAAAATAGAATCACTACCACGTTTAGACCTAGGTAAACCCAATACAAAATACATAGATAGGTCAATCCATGGCTCATTAGGAATAGGCAGTGGTGTATACAAACCATGGGGTTTCACTTGGGATTTAGCTTGACAACATATGATACATTTATCACACAACTTTTCTATACCTCATTTCATGTGTGGCCAATAAAAATGTTCTTGTAATATAGCCAAAGTTTTGTCCACCCCAAAGTGTCCCATTAACCCCCCATCATGAGACTCTTTAAGTAATAACTCATGCAATGAACAAGCAGGTATGCATAATTTGTTTTCATGAAATAAAATTCCATCATACCTAAAATACTTACCCACTGCATTCTTTTCACATGAACTAAACTCTTAACTAAAATTATGGTCTATAACATATAACTATTTAATTTGCTCAAAACCAAGCAACTTTGCATCAAAAGTTGAGATTAACACATACCTTCTTGATAGAGCATCTGTAACGATGTTTTCTTTACCTTGTTTATATTTGATTACGTAGGGAAATGTCTCTATGAATTCCATCCACCGTGCATGTCTCTTATTCAACTTTCGCTGGCCCTTTAAGTATTTTAAGGAATCATGATCAGTGTGTATCACAAACTCCTTAGGCTAAACGTAGTGTTGCCAGGTTTCTAGCACACAAACCAAAGCGAACAACTCTTTATCATATGTAGGGTAATTCAGAATGGTCCCGCTCAACTTTTCACTAAAGTAAGCCATTGTTTTTCCTTTTTGCATCAAGATAGCTCCAATACCTACACCTGATGCATCACATTCAAGTTCAAAAGTTTTAGAAAAATTAGATAAAACAAGTACATAAGTATAAAGTGAAAGTAGAATGTCGAACCCACGAGGAGCGAATTACAACCTGAATAATTCTAACACTAATTTTACATCAATTAATTTAATCTAGATTATTATGATATCAAATAAGTTGTTAGTTTCTAGAGGCACAAAAGATATCTAGAATGGGGGGTTGAATAGATTCTTTAAAACTTTTTCTTTTTCTTTTCTTCTAAAAGAATGACTTATCAGTTTCGTTAATTATCAAATTACAAAGCACAGCAAAATATGATTTATAAAAACCCCTTTAGAGATAGAACAGTAATAAAGGATATAGTAAAGTAGTGATAAAACAGTTATAGCAGTTATGGCAGTTAAAAAGTGCAAAGAGATAGAGGCGAGGCTTTAAGTGGTTCGGAGCACACAAGACTCCTACTCCACTGTTCTACTCCTCGAGTGGCAAATCTACTAAGGATATTGTTACAACTGAATCACAAAAATTCCTTCAAGACCCACAGTCTTGGAACTCCAGTACACAATGTACTCTTCAAAGTTAGTAGCCTTAGAACTCTGTAAACTAAGACCAGCAGCCTTAGAATCTCTTGTACCCTTTGGTACTCAGCAAATCCAACAGACATGACTTAGGTTAGTCACTTGTTGACCCTTTCACTTGATAGAGAGTGATTGTTTTGTTGCTACTGAGTTGCTTGAAGCATATGGTTTGATAAACTCAGTAGCGAAGCAAGATGTTTCTCTTCGGAATATAGAATGATAATGTGACAGATATGATTTTCTTTTCATTGTACTTGCTTAATCTGAATCTTCAATCCGTCTGCTTTATGTAGATGATTCTGAAAAATCTTTCCGTTGAAATATAGCCGTTGCATCTAATCCTTTCGTTGAGATGTGTTACTGAACTTAGGAATAGTTTATTCCTTGTTGACTGCAGTAGTGGAGTGAGTTAGCTTCCATTAGCTTGTACCAAGATAGTGGTAGGGGTAGTCCTCTGAATGTCTACAGACTATAGCTGTTTGCTCCCCACTGATTTGTTTAATATCCAGCAACTGTCTTGGGCAGGTCATTCTACTGTTTAATCGTTATGGACAACTAAGAATATTCATTTTAGATCTGAGTTGCTCGTCTGACGTGTTAACTCTACGATCTTGCTAGTCGTAGTGTCGCCAGTGTGTTTATAGAGTTGTAGCTCTATAGTCGTTTGATGCTTGCAGACATTCACTGTGATCTTCATATTTCATTTTGATCATTCTGAAATAGCATCAATGCTTTGCCTTTATGTTCTTCATCAGAGGTGCTGATTTAGTCTGTGAGTACTGGCAGAGACTACTCTACGATTTTGAGAGTTTGTCTTGAGATGCAGAGACAACTCTACGTCCTGTCGAGGGAGCTCTACGTCCAGCCGAGGGAGCTCTACGTCCTACCGAGGGAGCTCTACGTCCTGCCGAGGGAGCTCTACGTTCGTATGGCAAAACTTGTGATGGCATACTTTGACCCTGCGAAGTTGGCTGATTACTCTACGATCCTTTACAGGGAGTATTGCAGTTCTCTACGATCAGCACACAAGATCAACCTAACAAGTTTGATCTTTTCTATTCTAAGTCCTTTATACATCACCTTTAATAAAGGACTTTACAATACTTAATATTACAAATATGCTTAGATCAGATAGATATTCAATACAGCTTAGATCATCCTAACACATTTGATCTTTTTTATTCTAAGTCCTTGTACATATGTCTTTCATTAAAGACTTTACAATTTAGCTATTGATACACATATATATTACGAGCACAACATCAAATTTAAACCATGATTCCTAACATAAGTAAATTAATTAATATCACTACTAAAATATTAAATCAATAAATAAAGAGGTTAATGAGTCAATTTCCCCCGATGAATCATTTAAGTAATACTATCATTCTTCTATCAAATTGACTAATCAAAATTGTCAACAAAAAATCACTAATAATTATTATAACCACCTTTCGAATAATTATAAAGCATATCTATTATTATTAATTTCCCTATATTCCTATGAGAAATAATAATAATAATAATAAATTCATTAAGATTCATTTTCTAACAGTTGTTTGCGGTATTCAGGTATATTCCTATCCCGTTCACAAAATTAGTATTCCAACAGCAATCATTATTACTGAAAAGAATTACTAATCACAAGTTATTATATTCGGATCTTAACCTAAATTCCATTGTCAAATGCCATCTAGGTCCATCTAATAATTGTTGATCAGGAAATTATGCAAATAAAACAAGATATAATAAACAATTCTTCCGTATCAACTTTAATAAAAGAACTAATAAATATTAAATAAAATCATCATCAAGTTCCATTGAATCCTTAACTAATAGAATTAGTTCATATTGAAAGTAAAGAATATCAACGATTCATCATATCCCATTCTAGATTACAAAATGAAGAAATAAGAGAAAAGAATTAAACTCTGTCGAATTTGGTCTTTCCTACTAAGCTTCAAGTCTTCTCTAGAATAAAGGCCTGCTGAAACCCTTATTTTCTACGTACTGGAAATAATTCTCAATTCCCTAAATCTCCATTTTTCTGGTCCCCTTAAATGAATGAATGAAAACCCTATTTATTAGTCTATTACTAACTACCGATAAGTTCCAACCCATACGTGATAAGTGCAAATCAAATCAAATCTTCAGCTAAAGGAAACAAATCCATCGGGCGCATAGCTTCACGCGCGCACGCCAGGTACATAGTAAGCGTCGCGGCTCTCAAATTCATGTGTCGCAGCTCTCAAATTCACGCGCGCACGCCAGGTACATAGTAAGCGTCGCGGCTCTTGATTTAGTGCGTCGCGGTCCTTGTTCATTTATCTGTGCACCTCAGCTTACATCCTCAAGCGCCGTGGCTCCAAAACCCTGACCTTCTTTAACTCTCCCTTTGTTCATCTGTTTTGGTCGATCTTCCTTATGAATTACAACTACTAAAACTTATTCACCTGTTTAACTTTCGCCAAACGATAATCATCACCTGTAGCAACAAATTCAGGCTAAACTTGCAACAATATCCGTTATTTACACATTCACATGCTGAAATCAATTATTCACCAAAAACTATTAAAATGCACTAAAATGCTCCTAAAAACTCTTAAGAAAAACAAAATACTCAAGTCAAACATACCCAATTAATAGATATAAAATCTACTCATCAATGACTCACCTTCTTGTCCCCCTATCCTCCACATGGCTCACTACTTTAGCCAAAAATGCCCTTCATGTGGTTTAAAAGTTACCACTTGCTTTAGTTTGAATTTCATTTCACTCCCATTTCATCCTAGCTTGCTTAGCCCTTAAGTCTTAGGTTTTAACCCTAAGGCTTGAGCCATGGCTCAACCTTAGCCAAGCCGTCACCAACCCTAGCTCAACCCTAGCCGAGCCACCTCGAATCCCAACTAAACCACTTTTAAATTCTTAGGCTCATTTTGATTCGATTACTTTGAAACTTAATTTGGATTTCTAGCTTCCTTTTTAGTTAACTATTATAATTATTATAGTTATCCAAATGTCCATTTTACCCTCTTATAAAATCATTTAGGGTTTACTTATTCGAGCTCGATCGGTTACTCGACTTCATTCTAGTTAGATTCTTTCACTCGTCACGCATGCGAAAATCGCGAAATCTCTTTCGTCAGTTTTATTGAAGATTATGTCTCCCGTCCTTAAACAAACAATATCTCGTGATTTGAAAATTTTGAAAAACGAAAAAAATTCAACTTTTATTACTTTGACTCATCTTTGACTATTTGGCCCAAAAAGTCAAATTTTTGAGTTTATAGTCTATTCTTACTAATTTTGACGTTCCAGATTCAACCGAACTAGTTGTGTCTCAAAATTCTACTCTAAACTCCATTTCGAGTCCTGCCTGCACTACTCTTGTCTTTTATACGACTGATCATCTTTCGTTAGTCAAATCAAACTAATTAAAGTAATTAGTCTTGACCAGCTATTAACTTATAGTCCTTATCTCTTACTCGTTAATAAATAAATAAATAAATAATATATATATATATATATCACACATATATTTATTCATTCAGCACATTTACACATCATAATATCCATAAATATTTTATTTATTAGATATTTACATCAAAAAAACCTAATTACAAGGTTATCCGATTTCTCGGGTCGTCACATCAACAATTTTTCTGGGTAGCATCTCGTGAAATGCAATTGGCATCAACTTCTGAATGAATACGTGGCAATCGTGACTCTTGAACCCAGTAATTTTCAACTGTTGAACCTTACTGCAACGAGATATATTAGAAATATATCCATCTGGGAGCTGTAATACACTTACCCACTTGCAAATGTCTTCAACCTGTTGCTTGGTAAGACAACATGGAGCTTTTAGTTTTGAGTTGTTAGGACGGAGCCACAATTCCCGCCTGATGTTCATTACCTCCAAATCTTTACGTGCTTTATCATTGTTGTGACGCCCCCAAATCCGGGTTACCTTATCCACGAATTCGGTGCATCACTGTGCCACTCATATATCAATCTAACAATAACTTATTGCGGAATAGTAACATATTTACATTGATATGATATAAATATTGTCGTCCCAAGCCTCGAAACCATAACTAAAACATAATATTACTACAAGAATGTAATTACAATGATATTACCACAAATCCTAATCTAGTACCAGGCACGAAAACCTTAAATAAAACACTTATGACCAAGGTTGAATAAAAACCATGATCCTTTACAATATCTCATGTGTGAACGCAAGGTTCAGATTCTGACTTTATCCAATCCCTGAATATTCGCAAGGTTATTCAATAACCAATACATTCGTTATAAAAATGTCCTTTATACATCATCGTCATTCCTGTAGTTTACTAAAACAGGTAACTAACATAGCCTCATCTTAATGGATAACCTCCATTTATAACTCAAGGTTTACATAAACAAATTCACGTACATCATATATCGTCATCACAGCTAAATAATTACAATAAAGAGATATTTAGCAACCTTCCTGTTTCCATGCATCTCTAATCTTTATCACCACGATATCAAGATAATTGCATTGCATCGTAAAATCTGCAAAAGTTTTAATTTTGCAAGAATGAGCACGACGGCTCAGCAAGAACTAATAGTTTTCACATTTCATGCTTCACGTAACACATAAGTTTGCATTTATCCATGCATCATGATTCTCATACTATGCATCTTACTCATTCATTATAAATCTTATGCAATTCATCTATATATATGCATCATGTATCTCATAGCATACTTCATGCATCTCACATTGTATATTCACAGTAGTTCAAGTTCCACGTAGAACAATATAGTCACATAATTGCACATTGTGCACACTTTAATCATGCTCGCATATAATCCACATAATAAGGAAAGATTTAGTAATCAATTCATGTACATCAATACATTTAAACAAGCTAACAAGTTACTGAAAGAACTTGCCTTTAAGCGTTCCTTGCCAAATTATGATGGCTCGTCCTTCAAATATCCTACACAATTTATTTAACAATAAAATACCAATTAGCCACTAAAAAGGCTTCATATAATGGTTTACAATATAACAACTCTTATCTCATCGATCCTTATTGGCTTATAATAATCCTACTCCATATCTTATAATGTTCATTTTGTTTAAATCGAAACACTATTTAAGTCCATTAACACTTGCCACAGCGTTTCGACGTTTACCCGTCTCACGCCTAATTCGCCTCTTATACATGTGCTTAACATGCTCATACATTGGGTTATAATACACTATCATGTTTCATTATTATTAGAAACGAAATATTAAACAAGGTTATACACACTTGTCGCGGCGTTACGACGCTTGCACGCCCATACGCCAAACTTGTTTATTCGAACGCCCAAGTGACACGCAATTGCGTACGCCTAGCACGCCCATTCAAATTGTCTAATACCCAAAGGTTAATGTTAAGTATGATTATAAATCATAATAATCATGTTTTAGAACTTAGAATATCATTTAACAATGTCGGGAGCATTATACTATGCACACACGCATGACCGACGCCTACCGTTTGCACAATAGCCCTAAAAACGGTTAATTTCAAAATTGTTCCAGGTAATAAATTTTAATTCTAATTAATGAATATTGTAGGTCTATCTCTAAGCTTTCCGGATCATCTTGAATCGCCTAAATCCGAGTCCGTATGAGAAAGTTATGGCCATTTTCCCAACGGACATCGAAGCTGAGTCGGGCAGCACACACGCGGGCGGGCGGCACCAGGCGCACGGCGTGCGGCAGCGCGCGCGCGCGGGCGCGCGGGGCCTTGGTGCGGGCGCGCGGCTGGCCTGGTGGCCCTTGTCAGACATCGCGATTTTGACCCTCCTTCACTCCAAACCTCATAACTTCTTCTCTAGACCTTCAAATTGGTCCGTTCCGGACTCTATGGACTCCTAAGACATAGAGCTACAACATATCAAAAATTTAAAGCTACCCATTAACATTAACATGGCCGAATCTTAGGCCAAAGTATCAACTCATGCTCTGTTTTTAATGTTCTAAGTGTTCTTCACTAAAATCATCACCAAATCTTTGTTTTATCACCTTTTTACTCGATTCCAGTTGGGTTAACTTTGTAACCCTTGGAACTACAATATCATAACAACAAATAAACACAACAAACAAGGAATCATAGCTATAAAGTCCTCTAAATTCGTCCATAACAGTCCATAGTCCATTTTTCTTCATGTTCTTCATGTTCTTCATCCTCCTTAAGCATAGGTACGAATTTCTTCCATTTTTGTTCCACTTTGATGTTATTAATAGCTTATATAACCTCTTAACAACATTTACAAACATCGAACACAAATAAAACCAACAAAAATCGCAAGAAAACCAACCCATGAGCATAAAAGCTCTAAAACCATGAAAATCTTGAAAACCTTAACCAAATCAAATGGAAATGGTTTCAAGTTAATGATTTACCTCTGTAAATCCCTCCTAGATGATATGGAGCTTTGCTAGGGCTTGACTTGAGTCTCCTTCTTCCTTTTTGGTTCACCCGAACCTCTTCTTCTCTTCCTTTCTTCTTCTTCTTTTTCCGGCGACTCTTCTTCCTTTTCCGGTGACTTTTCCGGTGACTTCTTCCTCCTTTCTTCTTCCTCTTGGCTGCAGATTTTCCCTCTCTCTCTCTAATTGCTGATGGTTTGGTTTGAATGAGGTGCAAGAGAGAAATCAAATGGTTTGAATGGGATTAAGAGTGGATGAGTAAATTTGGGAAATGGGTTAGGAGCTCTATGAGCTTGCCGGCAATCTCCTCCCCATGCTCTCATTTGATTGGTCCAAAATGAGGGATTGGTTCCCTCTTGGGGTGACAAGCCAAAATAAATATCCAAAAACACCAAAATTATATCCGAAAACTCCCACTTTTGTACCAAAATTGGTAAATAACTCTACCCAAAATTAAAATGGGCATTACCATAAATATTGGAACACATAAGAATAATTATTACGGGGTTTGTCCATTTATTCGGAACAGTCTTATTATACATTTCGGATACGGATAAAATCACGTATCTGCTCGACTAAATTTTCTGACGCTTGGAAAAATTATTCCTTCGCATACACGTCTTTATGAAATTTATTATAATAAAAAAAGACACAAAAAATTTATGGCGTGAATAGTGCCTCGGGAAACGTGCCCCATGAATAGTGATTTAGCGATATTTCGCAAAATCAATTGTTCAATCCTACGGGTCAATAACACATAAAACTTCATACGTTGACCTCATCTAGGTTATAAAATAACCTTAAAACACATCGCATAAAAATAAAATTTAATCCATTAATAATATTAATAAATCCAAATTACAAGGGTATTCACGAATCGCGATCGCTACTCTTCCCGATTAACTACTCATAATCATATACATCAACGCACATATATCTCACCCATATTTTGGGTTAGCGTCTTTACAATAAATAACTTGTCCAATAATATTATCCTTCAACTATTTATTTAATCCAATAAGTAGTACTCTAGCGATATTTCCTGAATCCGCCAAATTAGCTAATACGAAAACTTTCATACTTACTACTCATCATCTGCACATAATCTAGGTTATAATATAACCTTTAAACACTTACCACATAATATTATCAATAAAAGTCTATTTTATTCAATAATATTCATAAGCTCGAATTATTAAGCTACCCATGACTCGCGATCGTTACAATAATTAACTATTAACTCATTCATTCCGAATCTGTGTATATATTTCACATTTATATATATACATATTAAGCTCACCAAAACTCACATAGATATATATAACACATATATATTCAAACTCGAATCATAATAAGAATTATTCTATATTAAATTCTTATTATAATTATTCTCGAAAATCCAGGTTGTCACAATTGTCTTTTGTTTTACCGCTCGCATCTATCATGGTGTAAAACACGTTCTCGAATACATTCTTTTTCGTATGCATGACATCTATACAATGGTGTACTGATAGTGTGACCCAGTATGGCAACTCAAACTATGAGTTTTCTCGTACCCTATTACTCATCGTTCAGCCAACCCAAGACCTCGTTGCCAGATAATCGACCAACAATCCCCTTTTTCTCTGTCTTTCTGTTGATTTGTGCATACATCTTTTTGTAACTGTGATCAGCAGGCAAAAATCTACGAGCAGTTCCAAAGAAACTAGTTTTTCGCCCATGAAGTAGCTGTGTGCCTTGCACATCCCCTATACAGACTGGACATAACAGTTTCCCATGAGTCGACCAACCACTGATCATCCGAAGTGCCAAATAGTCAGTGATACTCCACAACAGAGCGACCTTCATCACAAAATTCTGCTTAATCGATTTATCATAAGTTTGAACCCCCGTCTCCCACAGCATCTTAAGTTCATTAACTAACGGTCTGAGGTACACGTTTATGTCTTTTATAGGACTCTTATCCCCCGGTATGAGTAAAGTCAATAACATAAACGGATCCTACATGCACATTAACGATGGAAGATTGTAAGCTACCATCATCACTGGCCAAAGAGAGTAGGGCTGGCTAAAATTATTAAATGGACAAAAACTATCTGTAGTCATGCCAAGCCTGACATTCCTAACTTCATTAGCAAATTCTAGAAAATTTTCATCAAACTTCTTCCATTCATCTCCATCTACAGGGTGAGTCAACTGACCAGGCACGACGTCCCTTCTTTTATGCTAACTCATATGCTCAGGCATGTGCAGCAACATGAATGACGCTGCAGTCTGGGCGCAAGAGGAAAGTACCGTAAGATCTTCAATTAGGCACATGTTTATCCTTCCCCCCACGTTTTGTCATCTTGTACCGAGGCAAGTTATAGATATCACACTGCACCTTAGCTCTGTCCTCCCTATAATATAACATGCAATCCTTCTCACAAGAATCGATCTTCTCATACCCCAAATTCAACCCTTTTACCATCTTCTTCACTTCATAGTAGTTCGCGGGCAGAGTATGATCAACCGGTAAGAACTCGCTGATAATAGCAAGCAAATCATTGAAACCTCGCTCCCTACAGTCATGCTCATTCTTGAAGTGTAAAAGTTTCGTCACTACAGATAGCCTGGCGTGCTTATCATTTTCATGATACAGTGGGACCCCCGATTCAGATAGCATCTTGTAAAAGGCAGCAGCTGTATCATTTGGCAAATGCTGAGCACTACTTGACGAATGCTCATTTTCAGCCCAATCAATATTGGTAGGGCCATAAACATCGACCAACATCTCCACAGCATCATAATTATCGGTTTATGAATCTCGTTGAATTGGTTGGTTTACAGTACTATCGGTCACTTCTATCAACTCATGTGATTTCCCGTGATGAATCCATACCGAATAACTCATGTGATTCCCCGTGATGAATCCATATTATATTAATTAACTTAATTTAATTATATTAAATTAAATTAAATTAGTTTTTAATTTATTTAGTTTGGTTATTTATATGTTATTAAATTAAATTAATTTCAATTTCTTTAACTTTTATTTATTTATTTTGTATTATATTATATTATATGATTTAAATAAATTAATTTAAATTTATTTCAGTTTATTTTATTTTATTTTATTTACTTTATTTTTTATTATTCTATATTAATTATTTTATTTTATTTATATGTTATTATATTTAAATTAATTTAATTTAATTTATTCATTTTATTTTATTATATATTGTATATATTATATAATAATGGATATTATTTTATTTAATTTAATGTAATTATATTAAATTAAATTAATATATTTTTTAAAAATTATTTTGTTTTTTTATTTATATTTTATTAAATTAAATTAAATTAAATTTATTTTAATTTCATTTAATTTATTTTTATTTATTTATTTATATTTACATTCTATTATATTATTTTTATTATTAGTAGTACAAAACTAAGTAAATGCTACTTAGTTCATTTCATTTTATTGTACTACTTAGTTTATTTTAATATTGGCAAACTAAGTAAAATATATAAATAAAATAAAGTGGGGCCCACATATATTGCAATTGAATAATTCTAACCGAAATTTTGTTGAAAATCTTGTCGGAAATAACAAATATACCAAACCAAGCAATTCTCAAGCAGTATATGGGCAGACAGTACTACAAAGGCAAGATATTGGCAAGAACACAAATTCAAAGTAAATCAGTCTCAAAACACAAATCCAGTCCCAAATGAGTCAAGTAATTAACATACATTTGATCAATTAAAATAAGTCAGTATAATCAGTCCCAAAACACAATATCAGTCCCAAAACACAATATCAATCCCAAAATGATCATATACCAAAATCATATATAAGCTAGGCAGTCCCAATTCATATTAAATCGCAGAAATATATAATATATAATTGATTTCTAATATAGGAAGGATATTGGCAATAACAGAAAATTAGGGGATAATTATGCCCAAATTCAGTGTCCTTAAATACAAACTAAATAATCCAATCCCAATTTCAACTGATTAATCCATATACAAAATAATCCCTAAATACAAACTAAATAATTTTAGCCTAATTTTAGTGTCCAAACATCCAATCCCAATTTCAGATTCCAAAAGTTCTAAATGAACCCTAGCTAACTACACAAATTATATTGAACATACCTTGAATATTAGCTAGGCACAACTTTACAAAGAATGTACATTGTGACACAGCCAAGCAATCGAACCGGCAGCGATAAGCAACGATGGCGCCGGCGGCAGAGGGAGGTGGCAACGAGAGCGGCTAGGATGGAGGTGGTGGGTGAACTACAGCGAGATGAGAGATGGGAGAGAGAGGCAGCGAGCGGGAGGAGGAGGAGGGAAGAAAATGGAAGTTTTAGCTGATGAGAGAGGCTGAGAAAGAGAAACGAACGAGAAAAGGTGAGAGATTAAGAAAATGACAACGGCGGTTGGGAACTGATCATATGTTTTAGGTTTTTTGTTATTTTCGATGGAATTTCCGTCGAACTTAAGTCCCTCGAGATTAACTAATATCGACGGATCTTCCATCAGAATTAATTCACATTCCATCGAGAATAGGATTGGCGTTGACGAGAAGTTTGGCGCCAAGGAATGGCTATATCTCCAATGGAATTCCGTCGAATTAATTTTATGTCCGAAGAATTTATTTCTGGCAGAATATTTCGTCAAAATTATACTAATTTCGAGGGAATAAATTTCGTCGGAGATAATTCCGTCGAACTAAGCCTTTTCCTTGTAGTGAATGACCATAATGCGCTTAGTAAATTTGTTCCTTTACTTATGTTTGACAATTTAATTCTAAGTCTTGGAATTACAATTTAACTTGATCTCAGTTTTCACGGAGTTACATTGAGTTGCCAAACATAGTATTAACCATTCTTCTATCTTAGTTAAGAAAACTATATAAATAGGATTAAATAGCTCCCCCACCTAGATCCTCCCTGTAAATTAGGATAAATTATTGTAATAGAAACTAGAATATTCAATATATATATATATAGGATAGTTTAAAGGAATTGAAATTTCTACATGATTTCTCTCACATGAATAGTGAGTGAGTCTCACATCCATGTGAGAGAGACTTATGTGGAAATATTATTGTTTTCATGTGAAAATATCAAATTTTCTAATTTAATTAATCCAACAATGCTTAATTGCTAAATAACTCTGCAGGGGCAGTATAGTATTTACACATTGTGGGCAGAATCGTTGGACAACATAAACAACCATTGTTTCATACTTCAATATTTATGAGCTTTATTAGCTACTCCCTCCGTCCCATATTAAACGTCCTAATTTCTTTTTTAGGATGTTCCATAATAAATGTCCTATTTCTATATTAATAACTATTTTTATCTTATTTTTTCACTTATACCCTCATAATCTTTTTAGTCAACTTTTGTTGGAAACTTAGAAAATGATAAAAGGTTTACATTGGAAAGTAATGTATTGTTATACCACTTTCTCTCTCATATTATCAATATAACATCCCTTCTATTCATGTGGGAATTAACAAGGAATAATTAATGTTGGGGTCATAGAAAAGTGAATGGATCCTACAATTAAAAGGTAATTTAGAAAGGCAATTTAGGTAAAAAATATTATTAATTAGCGTGCCGAAACTAATTAGGACGTTTAATACGGGATGGAGGGAGTATATTTTATGACAAAATATTGTGATTTTTATTTATTTTTGCTATCACTAAGTACAATATCGTAAATTAATAACTGCATATGCATGTCTAATTTATTGATATGTCTAACCACAACAAAACTTGCAATGCTTTTGTCACAAGATATATATATATATATATATATATATATATATATATATATATATATATATATATATGTATGTGTGGGCAAGAAAATTACGCCTTGCTAGGGTTAGGGTTTCGTGTTGGCTGGAGAGGAGAGAAATCCACGAAGAGCACGGAATGGATTGATTGATTGAAGAGGGGAGAAGAACAGGTGGGCGATTACTCCAATGACACGTGGCAGAACTCTCAGAATCCAGAAACCGGGTTAGGGTAGCAGGGATTCTAAGAGCCTTCTTGAGTCTTCGAGTTGGGAGAGAGTTCCAAATGCAATGAGCTTCCAAGAGTCTAAGTGTAATGTCTTGAGAGCGATCCCCTTTTCTTAGAATAGAGGGGCTATTTATAGAGCTTTCCTGGGAAATAGTCACATGCCAGGCACATGTTGTAAGGAAAATTCCCGAAATACCCTTTAATTATGTTTTTAAAGGAAAAATTCCAGAAATGCCCTTTAATCATCAAAGTAATGCCCAAATTGCCCTGTTCTTCTACCCACCAATCCAATCCCTCAATCAATTCCCAAAATGGGTCGCATCCACGAGTCTTCTGCCTTGGAACGCGTGGAGACTTTCCCGGGTCTAGCACATTTATTTTTGTCTAATCTGTACATTTAATTAGGTCACATGAACCCTAATTTATACATTTAATTAGGCTTTTGTAGACCCTAATTTGTATATTTATTTCAATTAGGTCACGTGAACCCTAATATGCACTTGGGCCCACATTTGTCCCCTGCGCGAGAGTCACGATTCCCGAGAGACGCTCGTGCAAAATACTCCAAGCTTTTAAATGATGTTGTTTGACTCCACTTATCCAAGTCTTGAACACAAGAATTCTAGAAGAGGGAATCCCTAGGGGCCAAACCATTAGGGTTAAACCCTAGGAAGGCAAGACCTAGAAGGGCTCTTCCTTGAACCTCTTGGTAGATCATCTGAAAACTTCCTCATTTTGCTCAATATTTATTTTCTTATTTTCTGAGAATTAAAACAAAAAAGAACATCAGACATCACTAAATAAAATCCAATAATCAAATCTTATTTTATTATTTGGAAACAAAATCTTCCTTTATTAGAGTTTTATAAAGCAAGATCTTTTTCCTTAAGAACATCAAACATTCAATATATATATATATATAATAATTTCGAAATTGTCCTACTGTTAGGAATAAAATATCAGATATCGAATATATATATATTTTTGAAATTTTATTAAAATACCAAATCTAAACAAATTTTGAAAATTTATATTTTTATTTAGAAATAAGCTCAAATAAACTTATCTTTATATTGTGCAATCTTCCTTAAGAGGAAAATAAAGATTGCTTCCTTTGTTATTGCAAGCTTGCAGTTTGAATATATACAACTCCCAAGTCACTTAGGCTTTTCTTTTCATCGTGCAATTTTTTTTGCCTTGGCATTTGCTTTCCTCCTTCAAGTCTGAAGATTTCCAAGAAGGCGTTAAGTAAACGTTCCTCATCTTGGGAAAGAAGTAAGAAAGCAATTCCACCCCTATAGGGCCGAATCCTAAGGGTTGAACCCTATAGGGTCATCTTTCCTCCTTCTTTTTCTTTCAATTTTTCAGTTTATTTGAGTACTTTCTTCCGAACTTCTTCTTGACTTGCTTCTCCTACGTTTCTGTTCAGGTCATTGTAGCTTTTCTTTTGTCTTCCGAGCCCCGTTACTTGGATTATATCTCGGTAGGGTTCCCTCGGATAATAAAGAAAAATACAATATTTATTACGATAAAGAAGCATCCGTTCCGAAAAAATTAATTTGTGGAGCATCAGAATTTCTAAGGTACACAAAAGAAATCCCCCTAGGGGGCCGAATCCTATAGGTGGCCGAACCCTAGGGGGCGAACCCTATAGGGGAAATTAAGCCACACAATTGTTTTTTTTTGCAGGAGGTCGAACCCTAGGGGGGCCGAATCCTAGGGGGGCCGAACCCTTGAGGGGCCGAACCCTAGGGGGCGAACCCTAGAAAAAAATGTCAAAATTTTAACATTGGGAATCGCGATCGCTGTTTTGACCATAACTTTTGTTCCGTTTGGAGTCTCGGGGCCCATAATATATCAAACGACCGTATCGACGAGTACTACAAAAGCCATGGCTAACGGCCATGACACATATCAAAATAACCCAAAAAATGGCTCCGAAGGATGCATTTTGGCTGTCCGAAGTTTTTTGGAAAAACTTCAAATCTTGTTTTTCTTTCATAATTGTGATTTTGATCCTTCTCTGACTTTATTTCTTCTTCTTTTCAGGTATTCTCAAGTGCAAATCTCAGATTCTCCCCTTGCCATGGTAAGTATACTCAAGTTCATATGCTTTACTTGACATCCTTAGTACCCTTATGTGGAGTCTTCCTTACTTGCAGGCCTCGTCTACCGGATGCTCTGAAGACTTGAAAACTTCCAGGGTAACTCCCTTCGTCAATGATTGGGGAAAGGCTCCTTTTTTTGGGCCTTTTGACACTTTTTAGGATCAAGTGCGGACTTACGATCGCATAACTTTTCCTTCACCAGAGAAAGAAGGCTTGTTTCTTTATATCGCAGCTTGCGGAGGTTGGGACGACTTCCCCCATTCCGGTCGCATTCCCCGCATGTGCATAGAGAAACAAGAATATCCTTTCAGTCCCTTTCGCTTCCTGTCTGACTCATCTAGCCGTCTTCAAGGATGGCAACATTGGACTGACAAAATCCTCGGGAATATTGAGTATAAGGCTATACTAAAGAGCGCGGGCATATATCGATGCATTCAGCTATGTAAAGATCTATGTATTCAGCAGTATCATGACGCCCTTACTGTGTTGATTTCCCGCTGGTGCTCCTCTTCATGCACATTCGTTACTGCTTGGGGGGAATTCACCCCTACCCTAGAGGATGTCTATGCTCTCTACCAGTAAGCCTTTTCTTTTGTTTCTTTCATTCGTTCTTATTTCCCCCTCTCTTTTTCAAATTATGTGCTTATGTTGAGTTATATCTTGTAGCCTCCCTATTGTCGCTTCGGCTTCTTGTGACCCATCTAGTATGTCTGCTAGAGATGTTGAGTGCGTTGCCTACTTGATGGAACCCTTCAAGCAGTCTTCCCATTATGTCTCACGATTCAAAGGTGACACACTCCTTCTCGATTTCGAGACCACTAGCCGACAGAAGACTTCTTGGTTATCTTGGGTGCGCTACTTCTTTCGGGACTACAAAATTAACCAATGGGATAGTTCTACTTACGACCAATCTGTCCTTGCTTTTCGTAAAGAACCTTGTCCTTTTCCTCTGGCAGCCTATCTGGCTATGTGGTTGTCTCGCTTTCTCTTTCCCGGGTCTCCCGTTGACGGTCCCTCAGTTCGTATGTTTAGCTTAGCAGCTCTGCTATCTCGGGGTTTGGAGGTTCCTCTTGTTTCCCTCTTCTTGGGAACCTTGTATCGCCGTTTAGATGAGGTCGCCTTCGCTTTGAGAGAATCTGTTGGGAGGTATTCGTTTTCATGCTTTCATTAACTGTCTTTCGCACTGCATTTTTCTCTTCTTTTCTTGAATTATCAACCTTCAACCTTCCTTTTTCATTTACTCAGGTACGACGTGAATTGCTTCATTCCAAGCTCCTTCCTTCAGCTTTTCCTCTTCGAGCGTTTCAAGGGTTATTCTTCTCTTGAACATCTTTCTAGGAGGAAGAAGAAGTCTTCAGACCCTTTTTCATTACCCCACATCGACCCCCGGATAGCCCGCTAGATTGACTACCGCTTTAGCTCAGACTTGCGGCTTTTCATTGATGATTTTTCATGCTTCACCGCTCATCCTTACACTATTGCCTCGGAAAACAATGGTCATCTTCCTCACTTCTATAGGCGTGAGTCTCGCGCTTATCTAAACACCAACAGGTTGAGTGGTTCTTCATTGTCCTGGTTCGTCTTCCTTCGGGCTGCAGAGCTTCCATATTTTATTGAGGATAATGATTTTGGTACCGTACTTTATAATCCTTATAAGGTTATGAGGCAGTTTGGATTTGACCAGGAGCGTCCCTTCGGCCGTACTTGCAAGGAGACTTATGAGACTGCTCTCCTCAATTTCGTGTCTACCTCCCCCTCTTTTGCATGGGCCTTTCCAGAACCCCCAGGTGCTCCTCACAGATCCTTTCCCGTTGCCTTTGTCATACCAACTGCTACTCGGAGTGGGCGGTATACTACTGGTGAACGCAACTACTAGCAAATCAATCTTAAGAGGTGGGAGGATGACACACGGATGTGCTCTATACCAGCTTCTCCTCCCAAACGTCTTCAATGGGTTAGGATGTTATGTTCTCCTAAGCCCAATGTCCGTTCGGAACGATGGCCAGCCAGTAGCCGGCTTGTTGAGCGTGAGGCCTTGAGGCCTAAGTCTTCTCCTCCTCCGTCAGCAGGTGTTCATTCTCCAAGTGACCCGACTATCCTTCCTGTACAGGCCCCTACTACCTCTAGGAACCTTCCAGCACAGGACTTGTCTCAGTTACCTCTGTCTCAAATGCCTCCTCCAGTTCCTCCCTAGGGATCCTCTGATGCCGGGAAAATGAGAATTACTCGTTTCAGAACCAGAACATCTACCGCTACTGATTCGGAGGTGGCTCCTCCTATTACTTCTACCGTGTCCCCAATTAGTCATCCTAGCATCAGGCTTTGCTTAAGGCCATTAGCAAAATGCCCTCCTGAGGATGCTAGTCTTAATGTGCCGGCAGCCGAGGATCTGGTTAAGAAACGCCGTAGAAATTTGGTATGTATTTACATATTTTGTAGTATCTGCATTTATGTCTGTTACTATCCACATAGTTGCTTTCGTGATTCCTTATATCATTATATCCACCGTTGTTAGATTGGCGATGCTGATGAAACGGATCATGATGTTCCTCTTGAGTTTATGCCTATTACTGCAAATGGGGCGACCACGGCGGCTTCTACGAATTGTGACCCTCCCCGGCCTATCTCTATCAGTGTTGAGTCATCTTCATCACATGAAGCTTGTGTCAGTATTAATGCTAAAGACACTTTATCTGATGTGAGTTCGAGCCTTACTTTGGGTGATACAACAATTTCTTCAAACCCTCCTCCAGCTTCTCCACATGATAGGCCTAAGGAAACTGATGAGACTCCTGCTTCCGCGAGGGAGGATCCTTCTGATACTATTGTTGATGTATATCATCCCCCGAAGGATTCTACTGAGTTGGTGATTTCTCGGGAGGGCATTGTTGACAGCATTTTGGGTGGGTTGAACGACATTCTGCCTTCTGTTGCATCTCCCAACTATTTTTCCATTGACTATCTTGTGAGTATCTTTCTTTGGTAAATATACATATATATTATTTTTTTCCTTTTCTCCCAAATATATTGTGCTTTTATCATCTTGTTTTCCAGAGCGAGAAGATGTAAGAGTTGCCTTTGCCTGTTGATGCACTTGCCTCATTTGATGCTCTCAATCCGGATGTTGACACCTCGCTAGATAATGACCTCGATTATCCTCCAGGTTGTCTTCCGGATGACCAAGGCGTCGTGGATTCATCAGCATCCCAGCAGTCCTGTGCTCCTTCATCCTTTATCTCGACAAATTCTATGATAGTCAAATTAATACTCTAAGGCAACAATAGGTATTATGAATAGATAAACATGAATGTTGTCAATAACATGTATATATATATATATATATATCTTTTCAAAAAAAATAAGTGAAAGTTTGATAATTTATTGATGATCAAATTGCTTTTAACGAAAAGCATAACGTTTCAAAATTTTCATGAAAAAACAATAAATCTTGCTTTTGTCGGATAAAGCATAACGTTCGCCACTTTTAGAGATAAAGTTATAACTGTTTTTTCAGGTTGAGGACTTATAGTCAGGTGCCTCAATTACTTTTAAAGTTTGAAAGTATAACTGTGAGGGCTTATAGTCAGGTGCCTCAACTACTTTTGAAGTTGAAAGTATAACTTTTATGATGACTATCTCATGTGTAATATTTCTTTACCCATTTTAGGTTCAATGGGCCTGAGATAACATTTGATCCCACACGAGATATTTTGCAATACCCGCTTTCGGAGATCTCTCGTACCCTATACGGGCCTTCCCATTTGGGGTAAAATTTGGTGGTTGGTGTTCCCCTCATGTCTTGATTTGCTGTCTTGAGCACCAAGTCCCCCACCAGAATTTGTCGCGGTACCACTGCGGTATTGTATTGTCGTCGCAGTCTTTCGTGATACCGTTCTAATTTTTCTTTGGCTCGGTCTCGGAAGTCAGCTAAAGCCTCCAGGGCTGCTGGTCGGTTCTCTTCCTCGACTAAGCTTCAGAGTCTCATCCTAGCCGAAGGGATTTCTATTTCGGCGGGCAAGATAGCTTCTTCTCCATAGACTAAAGCATATGGGGTTTCAGCCGTAGGTTTTCTTTTTGAAGTTCGATATGCCCATAATGCTATCAGTAATTGCTCTGCCCATGTCTTCGGATGATCATTTAGGGTTTTTGACAGAATCTTGATCAAGGTTTTATTTGTGGCCTCTACTTGCCCATTGCCTTTCGGGTAGTAGGGCGATTACTTGTAGTGCTTCACCCTATATCTTTCCATCAGGTTTTTGATGTCTCTATTGATGAAAGGAGTTCCATTATCTGACAGAATGATCTTCGGGATCCCAAAACGACAAATAATGTGTTCTTTAATGAAGTTCGCCACCGCTGGACTCGTAGCCTTTTTTAAAGGGATTGCTTCTACCCATTTTGTATACATCTCAGTGGCCGTCAAGATCCATATGTTGCCTTTAGAATTAGGATGAATGGGACCTATAAGATCCATTCCCCATGTATGAAAGGGCCATGGTGTTGCTATGGCCCGTAGGTCTACAGCGGGAGCATGAATCAGATTTCCATGGATTTGGCAGATGTGGCACTTTTTCACAAAATCCAAGCAATCTCCTTCCATCTTCGGCCAGTAATAACCATGATTAATAAGTTGTTTGTATAATTTGGCTCCCCCTTGATGCTCGTCTTTATGCATTTGATAGACCAAATCTTTGGCCTCTCCTACTTCCAAACACCGTAAGGGCTTGCCATTGAACCCTCTTCTAAACAATTCTCCATTTTGCAAGAAGAATCGTTGTGACTTTCTCTTTATCAAGATTGCGTCCTTCTTTTCAGCGGGCAGATTGCCGCTTTGTAAAAACTCTACATAAGGAATTCGCCAATCTGTTATGTCATCGATGAAGGCGCATTCCTCCTCCCCAGGGTATTCTTGGCATGAAACACATTGTCGTTGAAGTGCATCTGCTTCCTTCTTCATTTCAGGCCAATAATACCCTTGGCGCTGCAACCTTCTATACAATCCGATATCTGCCAACCCACAATTTTCTGCAAGTACCTGATGCAAAACGCGCTTTGCTTTGAGCCTCCCCAAGCATCGTGTCAATACCCCATCTGTTTCTTTATGGTACAAGACTCCCTTGATGATGGTGTATTTCTGAAGTTCCACCGGTGATATGGTCCCCTCCTTCGTTTGTAATTGATGGGAGATGTTATGTCTCCAATCATCTGTCATCTCTTTGGGGAACAAGTCTAGCACCGTGGTTGGGAGGGTTCTCTTCATTACCTTCACATCTAGGTCTTCTCCTTGGACATATACTCTAGATGCTACCGTGGCTAATGCATCAGGTTGTTTATTTTGTCCTCTTGGCACGTACTCAATAACCACCTTCCTGAAGTCCTCCATCACTTTTTGTGCTACAGTTCGATACGGTGCCAATATAGGCTCCTTCACTGCGAATTGCCCTCTTATTTGTTGCACAATCAAGTTTGAATCTCCCCTTACTTTAAGGCGTTTAGCTCCCAACTCTCGAGCTGCTAATAATCCTAATATGAACGCCTCATATTCTGCTTCATTGTTTGTGCAAGGGAAATCTAACTTGTATGACAAGGCTACTTCCTTTACTTCTTTGGTGGTCAACACCACACCTGCTCCACCTTTCCCTTCAGCAAATGACCCGTCAAAGGCTAAATTCCACCATTCCGAGTCTTCATCTACTATGTCAATTTCTTTTACTTCTCCCCCTGGAAGATCCTCAAAGGGAGGTTCGTATTCTCCATTTGGAAATTGAGCTAGTAGGTCTGCCAAAGCCTAACATTTGATTGCCTTTGGTGTTACACACTAGATGTCATATTCTGAAAGTATCATCATCCATCTTGCAGGTCTTCCTACCAATGCTGGCCTAGTCAGTAGGTATCTGATCGGGTCAGTTCTTGTTGCAAGCTTCACTTCATGCGCCAGAAAATAATGTCGCATTTTATTCGCTATGAATACCAATGCAAGGCAATGTCTTTCTACCTGCGAATACCGAGCTTCCGGTCCTCTAATTATCCGGCTGATGTAGTACACAGGCTTTTCTTCTCCATCTACTTCTTGTGTGATCAATCCTCCTACAGACTTTGTGGTAGATGTGACGTACAACTGTAACGGTATTCCTCTTCGTGGTACTACCATCGTTTGTGTTGAAGCCAAAATTCCTTTTACCTTCTCGAAAGCCTGTTGTTGGTCTTGCCCTCAGTCCCATTCTGCCTTTCCTTTTAGTAATTTGCCAAAAGGTTCTGTGACTTCTACTAATGCTGGCATAAATCTTCTCATATAAGAAACTTTCCCTAGAAAGCTCTTCAACTGTTTTTGCGTTTTTGGTGGGGGCATCTCCATAACTGCTTTTGCTTTGCTTGGGTCTACTTCCAAACCTCTATTATGCACCAAGAAGCCCAAGAATTTTCCAACCGTCATTCCTGTTGATCGATTTCGCAACCGAAAAATACGCGCAAGTATACGCGGTAAAGAGTAAGTAAAGTATCAATCCCACGAGGAATTATTTCTAATGTTTACCAAGTATTAACCTTTTATCATTTCAATCTTATTTAAACAATGAAAACTTGAGTTGTTTGATTAACTAATTGACAAGCTTTTAAGATAATGAAAATTTAATATTAACAAGTCTAAGATTACAATTTCTCCCAACACTTCATTTAAATCTCTTATCTCTCTCATTTTCAACTAGTTAATTCACAAGAATTGTTAACCGAGAAATTCACCTTATTCATAAGCCTTAGTGTATGGTCATATGAAAATCACCCATACACGACATATAGGTATATGTTTATCCTACATGCCAACAATCCATTCAATTCCATGAATAATCAACAAGACACACGCCACATAATCTTAGTCAATCTACCCATCAAACGAATGAACCTCCATGTAGGGAGTCATTAAGTTTGTAATCTCATAATGGTTACACACGGCATTTAGATATATTTCTATCCCAAATACTAGCAAGTCATCCATTCTTGAGGACAATGAATAAGACACACGCCACATAATCTTATACACCACCCACAAGAATCTCAAACTTTCATATGATATCAAAACTAAGTCTCAACACTATAATCCACTTTTCAATTTCATATAGGTGATCAATCAATTATACTTTCAGCATAAATCATGCTAGACATTCAATTCGCAATTTATTACGTTAGAATGTTGGTCGAGAACACGAATGTAAAATATGGCCACCTCTCGATGCACCATATTCGTATCACACTAAATCCACAATTGATAGAATGAATGTGAACACCCTTGATAACTAACGCACTATATCTCTATGTGAATTACAATCAAAAGGGTTGAAGCATAAGTTCTCAATTGGCCACATATGGTGCTTCGGTATATCTCTATCCTACGCACGAAACTTAAATTCCATCACATGCAGAATTCATGAACACATGCTGGCATAATCAGATCTCAATCTATATTTCCTTTCTCAATTCCATATAGATTATCACATTAATTGATGATCAAGGTAATTAATACATGAAGCGCAAATTATGATATCCAATTCTAAAATGATAATTAATATCAAAGAGAGATAATTTGATTCAAACTAGGTGTTGGGTTTCATTGAAATCTTAGAATAAAAATCTAGTTCATGGTAGCTACAAATAACATCATATTCAATTTATACATCATGTTGGATTACAAATCAGAAGGGAAATTAGAGATAAAACCAATTTTGATGGATATTCAGATGTTGCTTGTTGGGTTGATGATGATGTCTAGCTATTCCCCCTTGATTTTGCAATCCTTGATGCTTTAGCTCCTTGGCCTTTGCTTGATATAGCTTGATTTGTAGCACTTTGACCCTCCTTCGTGATGAATTTGGTAGCTCCCCTCTCTTGAATCTAATTTCTGGGGTCTAGATCTCATAAAAATGGAGGCTACATATTGTATTTATAGTTCCTTAAGCAAAAACCTAGCTTAGCCCACAAATTTAGACCAAAAATTAGCTGAAATCGCGAAATCTGGCGAATCGGGCGCAGCTGCGCGCAAGGATGCGCTGAATAGTGAACTCCCTGGATGCCGGGCACAGCTGCACTGACTTTGGCTTGCATCCGGGCGCAGCTGCGCTGCCCAAATATGTAGATTCTACAGGATGGGCGCAGCTGCGCCGAAATTGTACTAGGAATGGGCGCAACTGCGCCGGGCAGTACTTCTGCTGCATTTTCCAGCTTTGACATCATTTTGGAAAATGTCCATAACATCTTCGTCCGAACTTGGATTTAGACATGTAAATATGCTATGGAAAGATAAGAAAGAGCTCTACAACTTTCATAACTGAAGCTTGATAATATACAGGCCATAGCAAGGCTCAAATTGAGCCCGAAGCAACTGTTGCGTAAAATCCATGTCAAATTTGACGGTAAAATTACCATAACTCTCTCATAAGAACTTCAAATTGGATGATTCAAGATGTTCTGGAAAGCTAAGATCAAAATCTACAACTTTCGTGCTTTGAGTTTTGAGAGATTCGAATTGGATCATGGGTGAAATTGAGAAACAAGTAGCTGAAATGCCAAAATCACACCGAAAACGCATTGATCCCAAGGGCTTTTATTTCAATACCTACAAAACAATGTAAAAACACATAAAAATACACAAATACGTATAAAAGTAATACAAAACTATATTACACAACAATAGGATGAAAACACATAAAACCAAACGAAATAGCTAAAGACTTACAAATTATCAAGGCTAAAAGTACCCAACTTGTGTATATAAAACACACTCATCAATTCCAAAAGCACACTTCTTTGGATTCATCTTCAAATGGTATTTTCGGCATCGCTCAAACACTTTCCTCAGGTCCTCCACATGAGTTGTCGCCTTCTTGGATTTCACTACTATGTCATCCACATAATCTTCTACTATATCATGAGTCATGTCATGAAATATAGCATGCATTGCCCTTTGATAAGTTGCCCCCGCATTCTTCAACTCGAAGGGCATTACTACATAGTAAAAGTTCCCAAACGGGGTACGAAAGGCCGTCAACTCTGAATCTTCTACTGACATCTTTATCTGATTGTAACCCACAAACCCATCCATAAATGACATCATCTCGTGATTAGCCGTTGCATCTACCAAAGTGTCTATGTTGGGTAATAGGTACATGTCTTTTGGGCATGCCTTATTCAAGTCTCTGAAATCCACACATATCCATAACTGACCATTTGATTTCTTTACTGGTACAATGCTGGATAACCATATTGGATGTTGGATTGGCTTGATGAACCCTACTTCCAGCAACTTCTTGATTTCTTCTTTTATTTGGGTCTCGACTTCGGGTGCATAATTGCGAGGTGCTTGCTTCACTGGCTTTATTTCTTCCGGGCTTACATTCAGATTGTGCTCTACCAACTCCTTGTCAATCCCGGGCATCTCATTGTAGTTCCAAGCAAAGACATCCTTATACTCTTGCAGCAATTTCACGAGCTCCTCCTTCTGATTAGCATCCAGCTCTTTGTTGACGTAAGTCGTTCTTGGCATTCCTTCATCTGTTGCCAAATCAACTTCTTCTAATTCATTTGGTTGAGGTTTAGGCTTATCCTCAAAGCATTCTGGAGTTGGTTCTACCTTCTGCTGCACAATTTCTCCTTCTTCATTACTGCTGGAGTGGGGGACACCTCCTGAGTCGTGGGGTTTGCACTCTTCCTTGGACTCTTCCCCCTTGCATCGTCATAAGCGAAACACCACCTTTCCGTCCCATTTCGTTCTTTGGCCATCATCTGATTGTACTGTCCGTTTGACATTTATTATGTTTTTGGCATCTTCAGGGTCTGCTGGCCTTCTCTTTCCTCCCTTTTCTTCCTTCTCCAGGTCTACTACTACTGGCTTCTTATTTTTGGAACATTCTCCTTATTCTGAGGTTTTTTTCTTCTCTTTTTCTACAGGCACGAACTTATCTTCCTGTACTTCTTCCCAGCTTGCTAGTCTTAGGGAATCAGGCCTTGTAATCTGGTTCTCTCCCTCTTCAGCGACATCGTCAAAGAAAGTTGCTTCGGCGATGTGTGCCTCCTCTGGTCCAAAGGGATTTCTTGTTGCCAGTACCTTCACTTCTTTCCCCTTCCAGATAGCTTTTAGGCATTGATGAAAAACTGAGGGTACCACCCCATAGTCGTTTTGCCAGGCCCTTCCTAACAAGACATGATACACTGCATCCACCTCGGCAACATGAAACATTACAGGTCCTCGAATCTTTCCAACCTGCATGTCCACCTTGATGTGTCCAAGGGTTCTAGAACTTTGGTTGGCAAACCCTGTGATGTTTGTTGGTTCTTTCACAATTTTCTTCTCTGGCAGGCCTAACTGCTTAAACACAGTGTAGGGCATAATATTTATAGACGCTCCATTGTCGATGAACGCCCTCCGCACCTCTATTCCATTTATTATTGCCGTCACATACAACGGTCGGTTGTGCGGGTATCTTATCTCTCTGTCAGCTTTAGAGAAAGATATCTTGCTTTCTTCCTCTTCCACTGCCTTTACAAATCCTTTGCTTACCGCCATGCAGGTTTCTTGGGTTTCGGCTGCTTTGATGATCGCCTTGGTTGCTTCTATCCTTGCTTCCTTGGCCAACCCTATCTGGTCAAAATATTTTTTGAACTTAACTCCATTCATCAACGCCGTCACCTGCAGGCCTGGATCAACATCCATCATTTCTTCCATCCTTTCTGCATTCTCTATCATCTCCACTTCTGGTGCCTCACCATGAGTAATAGTGTTGCACGTTTCTTTTCCCTTGTGATTAGGCAGTGGCTTGTCATGCACGTTGCTTCCTTTTCCCAGCTCGATTTCTCCTGCCGCCAACTTTTCATGGTATATCCTCCGCAGACTATAACAATCAATAGTGGAATGTCCTGCATATTGGTGGTATACACAGAAGTCTGGTCTTCTTTTTATTTCTTCCGTCACAACAAATCTGGGCTTCGGAGGCCTCACCACTCCATGTTCTATCCATTGCTCATGTCTCTAAAGGCCTTCTCATTGCATGTGATAGCCTCTGGAACTGGCATTCTAGTATACTTGTTCTCATGCTTTCCTTTACTCCGTTCAAAATTTCTCTCATTCTTCTCCCACTTGCCCCCTTGTGGTTTTGACTGAGAGTCAGCCAAAGCCACAGTTGATGTCCTCTTACCCTTTCATGTAACCGTCGCATGGCTGGTGGGCACTGTCATGATTCCTCCCAAATCTTGTGCGAAGGATGAGAGGGTCACAAATGAATCACAGGTTTTTGTAATGAGATGGGGCTTGAAGGAGTCTAGAGCACCATTGTTGCATATGTTAACCAAGTTCTTCTCCTCAATTGGTTCGGCACACTTCTGTGCTTGGGCCCTGAATCTGTCCATATAGTCCGACAGCTCCTCATTCGGCTTCTACTTGAATCGCATCAGCTCTACAATAGTTACCTGTTTCTGCACATAGAAAAATTACTTAAAAAATTATAATTTCAGATCATCCCAATCATGGACTGATCCCTTCTCCAAGTTGTAGTACCAACTGAAGGCACTATCCGTCAAAGTCTTATTGAATTCCCTCATCAACAGATTGTGGTTATTCACCTCATCATATCCCAACCATGGAGACATCAACTCCACGAACCTGGCAATATGCTCCCTGGCATTCCCTTTCTCCCCGTTATACTTTGGGAACTGCGGGGGGTGCTCAATATACCCTGCCGGGTAAGGTTGTCTCCATACGTGTGCCAGGTAAGGTGGAGTAAAGTCCAACTCTGAAGGTCGAGCTATTTGCTTGCGAAGTTGATTGATCACATCGATCATATCATCCTTCGTCACATACTGGCTCGTGGTATGGATTATTTGAGGGGTTGTTATATATGGCCGCATTGGTGGCGTGTATGGTAAGGAAATTGGCTGGTGCACACTTGCATCCTGCACAATTTGTACCGGTTGTGCTTGTTAGCTTATTCGTTGGATGTGGCTCGGGATGGTCGGTATCTGCACTTGTGAAAATGCTGGAAGAGTGCTCGGGATAATGTTGGACTGAGGCTGACTTGCTTCCAATCTGAGTTGTGGCACATCGCCGCTGTTTTGAGGCTCCAAGTTGATGATTGGAATCGGCTGACTCTCCGTTGTTGGAGGCACAGTCTGATTATCTTTGTTGTTACTGTTGTCCTCCACTTCTGTGCATTCCCCCTGCGAACTTCCTGGGAACATAGCCCTGAAAGTGGGGATTTGTATCAACTGCTGGCGGAAATTCCCCATCTCTTCCTGCTTCCTCTGCATTTCCAGAATCATGGTCATCATCATCCCTTGGCCTTCTCGTGCCTCCTGTAATGCCTTGAGCATCTCCATCTGCACAACATTCGCAGTTGTCTGCGCTCCAGTTACTTCCTCACCTTGCCTTGCCGTGTTTGTCTGTCTAGCACTGGTTTGTTGTTGATCAGCCATTTGAGGTGATGTTGAACTTCCTTCTGAAACGTCTTCTAAGATGGGTTGATCAAGATCCAGATTCGCACTTTGGAACACTGGATTTGCTTGCCTTGAAATCAGATCCGGTGAAGTGATGCTTGTTGTCGGTGAAACTCTTCATGTAATTCTCCCACTTCGAGTTGTGGGCATACCCTTCATGAATTCTACACCTCCCCAGCAGAGTCGCCAAATAAATGTGGGCAAGAAAATTACGCCTTGCTAGAGTTAAGGTTTCGTGTTGGCTGGAGAGGAGAGAAATCCACGAAGAGCACGGAATGGATTGATTGACTGAAGAGGGGAGAAGAACAGGTGGGCGATTACTCCAATGACACGTGGCAGAACTCTCAGAATCCAGAAACCGGGTTAGGGTAGCAGGGATTCCAAGAGCCTTCTTGAGTCTTCGAGTTGGGAGAGAGTTCCAAATGCAATGAGCTTCCAAAAGTCTAATTATAATGTCTTGAGAGCGATCCCCTTTTCTTAGAATAGAGGGGCTATTTATAGAGCTTTCCTGGGAAATAGTCACATGTCAGGCGCATGTTGTAAGGAAAATTCCCGAAATATCCTTTAATTATGTTTTTAAAGAGAAAATTCCAGAAATGCCCTTTAATCATCAAAGTAATGCCCAAATTGCCCTGTTCTTCTAGCCACCAATCCAATCCCTCAATCAATTCCCAAAATGGGTCGCATCCACGAGTCTTCTGCCTTAGAACACGTGGAGACTTTTTCGGGTCTAGCACATTTATTTTGTCTAATCTGTACATTTAATTAGGTCACATGAACCCTAATTTATACATTTAATTAGGCTTTTGTAAACCCTAATTTGTATATTTATTTCAATTAGGTCATGTGAACCCTAATATGCACTTGGGCCCACAGTATGTATATGTATATGTATGTATATGTATATGTATGTATGTATATATATATATATGTATGTCACACACATATACTCGCAAGGTTTTTTCACAAGTTTTCAAAAGTGCAACGGAACTCCCTCACAAGTTTTCAAAAGTGCAACGGAACTCCCCTAGGATCAGGTTGGTCTTATAGGGTTCCTTAAAAAAATATTCTTAAACAATAAAAATTGTGAAGATGAATAAACCCATGTTACTTCATTCTTCTTTCTCTTTTCAAATTGTTTATTATTGGGATCTAGATTCAACCTCATAACTGATGAACTCTTTTTAAAACAATGACTTACTTTTCCGATTTTTTTTTCTTTAATAATTTGTTTAATTGATATGATTGAATTCTCAATACTTGGTTTAATTATGTATTTGCAGACTTTGGGCTTCACAAATTCAAACAATATCATACTAAGTGGCTTAACTTCACTAAACAGCCAAATGTTCCACATTGTGATCAATGGCTGTCACAATGTCAAAATGCAAGGAGTGAAGGTCTTGGCCTCCGGTAATAGCCCAAACACGGAAGGAATTCACGTTCAATTATCGTCTGCAGTCACGATGTGAACTCGAAAATTAGTACTGGAGATGATTGCGTCTCAATAGGCGCAGGCATTACAAATTTGTGGATCGAAAATGTCGTGTGTGGCCCTGGCCATGACATTAGATAACAATTCTATTTTGATCTATTTAACTCATATAGTAAAAAATTAGACAATTATTGTTGAATGACAATGTTTAATTTCTATAGCATTGGAAGCTTGGGCAAGGATTTACAAGAGCTAGGTGTACAAAATGTGACAGTTAAAACAATTACATTTACGGGAACACAAAATGGTGTCAGAATTAAATAATAGGGACAGACCAAGCTCTGGTTTTGTCAGAAATATACTTTTTCAACATATCACAATGATTGATGTCCAAAATCCTATGATAATTGACCAAAACTATTGCCCGGATAAAAAGAATTGCCCTGGCTAGGTATGAATTATTTTCTTAAGAATATTTTATATTTATGATATGAATTAAGTTTTGATTTTCAAAAAATGTTACCCTTTTCTTTTTTGGGTCTTTCTCTGGGCTCAATCCAGAGTGTTAGTCTTTTATCTTTTCTATCTCACCCAAATGGGCCTTACTCTTTGGACATATACATGTTTTAGGGTCCTTTATAGAAATATACAACAATTAATAAAATATTACAAGAATAGTACACTAACAAAATAATTACAAAAAGAATAGTGCACTAACAAAATAATTACAAAAAGAGTGCAACAAGATAAACTCATTAAATCATTCAGTTTCCTAAAAATAAAGAATTCCTTAAATCAAGGAGAAGTAAACAGAAAATCATCCTTCAATACAAACAGAAAATTAGTACTACCATCTAGCCTCTAAATCTGATCTAATGAATATCGCCGGCAAAGAACCAAAATTAAACAAATCCAAACCAAAATTAAAACATAATCGACCAACAATCTGCTCACCGTTGGCAACATCGAGCTCCTCATCATCGTCATCCCCATCAGATCCATCGTCACCGCCAGGACGGCAGTTGGCATTCCAGTGGTGGGCGTGGACGAGAGAGGCGTAGATGGGGTGGTGATTATCGTCGATGAAGCCGATGGGGAGTTCACTGGTGGCTTTAGGGAGGGGTGGGAAATGGTGGACGGCGGCGGCTGTGTCGTCGTGATGGAAAATAAGTTGAGGAGGAGGAGGGTAACCAACCCTTAATACAAAGGTAACCAACCTTAATACATAGGTAATCAACATTTAATATAAACGTAATCAAACCTTAATACAGAAGTAACCAACTCTTAATACAAAGGTAACCAAAACTTAATACAAAAGGTATCCAACCTTATAACAAAGGTAACCAACCTTTAATACAAAGGTAACCAAACCTTCATACCAAGGTAACCAACCCTTAATATAAAGATAACCAAAAATTAATACAAAAGGTATCCAACCTTAATACCAAGGTAACCAACCTTTAATACAAATGTAACCAAACCTTAGTACTAAGGTAACCAACCCTTAATATAAAAGAAACCAAACCTTAATACAGAGAGGTAACCAACTTTTAATACAAAAGATAACCAACCCTTAATACAATGGTAACGAAAACTTAATACAAAAGGAATCCAACCTTAAAACAGAGGTAACCAACCTTTAATATAAAGGTAACCAAACGTTAATACAAAGGTAACTAAACCTTAATACAAAGGTAACCAACCTTAATACAAAGGTAACCAAAACTAGTTACTATACTTTCAGAAATTAGTTACCTCCATACTAGTGTTTAGTTACCTCCATACTAGTGTTTGGTTACGGCGAATAGGGAAAGGAATAGGACTTGTTTTCTCAGTGGCTGGTATGGTAGCCTCTGCTATCATTGAAAAGAGAAGGAGAGAAATGGTGTTGTGACCAACGGAGGAAAGGCGCAGCCCTAAGAGCACCATCTTCCCCTTCAACAGGAACACCGCGACTCCCACAACCGGAACCGGTGCCGGCGATGGCTTCGGCATAAATGATCCATTCTTCATTTACTCCTTCCTGCCTTTACTTTTCTCTCACCCAATTATAGTGTGTTTGGAATCCAGCCATATTGGGCCTACTTGCTGCACTAATTATGTAATAAAAAATGACATCCATACTAAATCTGTAAATATTTTTTTAGTGCACTTTTTTTGTAATATTTTTTAACAATGTACTAGTAAATATAATTCTCCCCATGTTTTATGATCAACTTAAAACAGCCCACTATTATAGTTTAGGCTGCTAAAATCTAAAAACCCATACTATAGTCTAGGCTGCTAAAATCTAAAAACCCATGTAGAGAAAGTCCTCATTAGGCTACTATGTAATAGTGGCATAAAATTATTTCCTCCTTGAATGTTATTGATATCTTCAAATTGGATTTTTATTTTCCTAATGTTGATTTTTTTTTCCTTGATTCATAGTTTTCTGGTGTAAAGATCAATGACGTGACTTACCAAGATATTCACGGAACATCAGCAACAGAAATAGTCGTGAAATTCGATTGCAGTAAAAAAAAAATCCATGCAATGGAATAAGATTGAACGGAGTAAAGCTCACTTATAAAAATAAACTGGCTATAGCATCTTGTGTCAACGCCGGAGGAACGACATTGGGTGTAGTTGAGCCAACAAGCTGTTTGTAGGGGGCAAAATCAACATTTTTATTTATAGGGGAAAACATGATTATTTTTTTCCACTAGCTTTACTAATTTTAGTATGAAAATTCTTGATCGTGCCTGTTGCGTTGTCAAAGCCCATTTTGGGCTCGCCTGGCCTTGCGACCATGTAGTGCAATGCTATGGGTGTTACTTCCTTGAATTATAATTGAAGTGCAATATTATTTTCCATTTAGCAAAATGTGTGTCTATATATATATTTCCAGTATTTGTTTTAAATAGTTCTTTGATCCATTAAACTTGATAATTAAAGGTCCATTGGGCTTTCTTCTTTTCTTAATGTCCAGCTACTTTTCATAAACAGATATTTTAAGTCCGCTACCATTTTTATGGCTCGTCCCCCGAGTCAACCCCTTATGTTATCGAACTAGTCGCAATTCGCTCCTGAAACTTCACCCTTTCCAAAATAATAGGATATTCTGAGTAGCCAACCAAGCCCCTTTTCAAGTACCAAAAGAGGCAAACCCAATTAAATTCTCTCGCTTCTAAAAAATTTATTTTTCTATTAATTAAATTGATTTCAACCTCATTCATATTTTTTTTATATTTTTATTATAGTTATTACTTTTCTTTCTCTCTTTTTTCCTCTATATTCTCTTTAAACAAAAATCTTAACCTTCATCTTAGATCCAAGGAGGGCTCTCTCGACCCTCCCCTAAATCTTCTTTCTTGTGCTCTAATAATTTCTTACTATTTCTCCTTTCTTGTGCTCTAATAATTTTTCTCTTCTTACGGAGTTTGTTTTCCTCTTTTTTAGAATTTATTTTTTCCATGATATAACTGATTTCTTTCTTTTTAATTTTGTGAAAGAATTTCATTATCATCTCTTGGAAGACTTTGTTTTCTCTAGTTGAGAAATTTTTTTCTTGTTCGTGAGAATTTTTTTAGTGTGTGGGTTGTTGAAGATAGATTGTTTAGATTTGGGTGTGGAGTTATCTTGACAACTAGATCTTTCTTTGATCGTATTGAAGAATTGCTCAAATATGCATATTCTGTTATTATTTTTGGAATATGACTGTTTTTCAGGAGTTTATATAGTGTCCACTAACTGTTTACAATTGGTCATTTTTCTAATTATATGTTATTTTGTTTGAAATATTACCTTTTCAATTTTTTATATTGTAATCTTTTAATCATTGTAACAATTGCAGGTTCAATATATTTCAGTCGATTTGACAGTTTGATCAAAAATATATTTTATATTTTTATTATTATGTAAACATAAGTATATTTAGAAAAATCATGTATAAAGATTATACAATTCATTTTCTTATCGCCGATTAAAATTCCCTCAAATTCATAAATATCCTGAGTTAATTCTAATAACTTTGTTTTTCTCAAAACACTTTAAAAAGTTTTCTTTGTAATTTTTGTCACTGCAAACCAAATGAGAAGAGTCATGCATCACAATAGCCTTGAATATTAGTGCTCAATTTAGAAGGGAAAGTAGGACTGACCAAATTTGATTTCTTAAATTCCGTAGCTGTCCCAATCATGTAAAGATTTGAGATCTTTGACAATAATCTCCAATGGGTCAGGATAAGAAATACCTGTCAATTTTTTAAAAATCTTCAAATTTAGCACTTTTTTGACCTAAAAATGAGAAAGTTAAAACAATAGGTAAATATTTGTAAAATTACTTTAATAAAGTAAATTAAATTTTGGATATTATACTTTTGTCAAAAGCATAAATTTTCTACTTAAGCTAAAAGTGTTTTGTTATCCAAAATTCTAATACAGTTTCTGAAGAGTTATTAAACCCTAAAAATAGGGAATTACTAAATTCACCTGTTTTTTGATATTTTTACCTAAAAAGTGTCGCTGTAGATGTATAGCGACAATGAAACTGTCGCTATAGGATCCAGAGCGGATGAAAATATCAAAAAAAACGGATGAATTTAATAATTTTCTAAAAATATTCAGATATTATAGGTGAAAAGACACTTTAATTTAGCAGGTAAATTATTAAAAACATAACTTATAATCTGGTTGGAATTTCTCTAGATGTATATGAAAAGTAGTCTTAATGGATGTATATATAGTTGAGGTGGAGATAGTGATAGAATTCTATACTATCATGAAATAGTATGGATCTAATAGTAAAACTTGTCCCAAAAAAAGGCAAATTAAAATTTAAAATTTCTAAAACTCGCAACTGACACAGGTTAGTTTTCAAAATAATTTCAAAAATATTTTCTTTGTACTCTATCCTATTAGGTCTTTATCAAATATCAATATTGTATTAGCACTTTTATTAATCCTATAGTTTATGTATAGCAACTGCATTTCTCAAAAATTATTGAACCCAAACTCAAAAATATTTAAAAAAATTGAAAAGAAGTGAGAAAGTGAGGAATTTATATTAATTCTTTTTGTGGCATTCCATCGTACACATACTAAGTACCATCCCAAGCCACCTAGCAATACCAAATTGGTTGTATAAAAATAAAGGAATTCGAGAGAATGAAGGAGTACATATATCTATTATCCATTGTAATATCTTTGTATATAAGTATGCTACTAAACAATATTAAATATATGTAGATTTTTTAGCGGTGAATATGTATAAATAGTGTAGAATAAAATATGAACTTACATGAATTTGAATATGGAATGATTATATATATTTTTTATTCGATACATACTATTAAAGTCGTAAATGTATATACTTGTGAAGTTCAAAGGTGTTAAAGTTTTGGTTTTTGCTACCTAATAAGAAAGACAAATAATATGGTAATGAGAAAGGCAGTGAATTCAATGGAAATTGAAAGTTCAATGAATGAGTCCTTTTATCATCACTTCCGCTTGTTGCATATTTTATTGATGTTAGAATTTGAGCTTTAAATGAAGTTTTAAACTTGAGTTTTTAAGCTAGAATTTTAGTGGGTTCCATTAATTATTTGAGATGAATCTATATATAAATGTATTCTACTCCATGAATAGATTAAAATCAAGTATTAGGAAACTCAAATTCATGGGGTAATGAATGAGAAATTTACTCTCAAAGATCACCCGTTGAAGATAATAAATAAATGCTTGTGAGAAGTGAGAGTCCCACATCGATTGAGAACTAAACATTAAATGGGTATATATACAATTAGATTGCCCTTGGGTTTGTGCCTCAAAGGGCACCCCACTTTTGTGGAGAGGAGAGGACCTAGCCAAGGCTTGATTTGGATTTACCACACGCGTTGCCGCCCCCAACTAGGCTTTGGGTCGTGGTATATATATTTTTGGGCAAATTTTTCTTTAGTTTTTGATTTGCTTAGTTCCAATTTTATTTATTACCAGTAGGTGAAACTGTGTCATTTTGGGAAATAACGCCTAGACACAACGCCGCAACGCCCAAACACAGCGCCGCAACGCTAACTAACTGCAATTCTAGCGCCGCAGCGCTGCCTTACTATGAAGTCTAGCACTGCAGCGCTTAGACACAACGCCATAGTGCTGACTTACTGTCACGCCACTGTTCAACCATGCCTTTTCATATGTGTCCAGTCGTTCCAAAGGGCCATGTCCAGTCATGAAGGGTCACATTAATCACTTATAAATATCCAACGAAGTCAGTCATTCAATCATCCAAAAAATTTCACCAATTCAGTCATATTCAGAGTTCAATATTTGAGAGAGTTCAGAGCATTCATTGGTTCGATGTGTATGTTGTTTGTAGTGTTGCTATAGTACATGTTATCATTGTATCCTAGGAGATCGACAAGCGCTAATAACTCTAAACACCAAAGGAGGGCATAATTGTCTTAAGGACATATTACCAAGTACTAACCTTGACATACTACAATCTTTTTCTATATTTTCTAATCTGCCTAAATGGGAGTTGTCGTTAACACTCCAAAATTAAATCTTTACTCCTATTCTACTAACACAAAAATTAGTATAGCAATAAGTAAGGGTCGATCCCACAGAAAGTGAATTGTTTTATATTCATCCTAATGTTTCCTAATGCAACTAAAAATAAATTGGGAGGTTTTGAATTAAGTATAACTAACTAATGTAACCGAAAATAACTAATAAGAATAAACAATGAGTAAAAGATTTCACTTCTTCAGTTCAGTATTGCCTTTTTACAATAATATGAAATAATCAAGTGTCACAATATTTATCCTTCAATGAAATTAATAACCCTAGATAACCGCAATCGCTAATTATCCGAAATCCCCTTTAGGTTTTAAATCTAATGTGACAATCGCTCCCACTAGACCCTAACTATTATACAACCTAGAACTATTAGTCTAGATTTAATATAACAGTATTATTAAGAATTAGGGAATTAGATTATTTCAAGCAACAATCACACAATCAAAGATTATTTAACTTGTCTTCTGATAATCATAATAATACTCAAAAGCTTGTCCACAATCAGGTATTATTAATTGCTACTTATGATCAGATACAATATCGTTTGCTTAATATTATACTTTAATCTAGCAGATATTATCAGCTAACTAATTTGATCCTATAGAAACCAAATTAGTTAAACCAATAATATTCAATCAATTAAAACAGATTATCAAGAATGAATTTCATATGAGAAAAGATAAATAATGAATACTCAATTAAACCATTAATTACAAATAAGGTTCAACATCCCTTAAAACTGAAAATAAAGTATTTAGCTTTATATGTCTTCAATCTTGCCCCTAAATCTAGAGTTTACAATTGTGAGCATCCAAGACCCCCTAAAACTAGACTAAGAATATCTATTTATACTCCTAAAATAAAGTCCTAAAACCCTAAGAATTAACAATCCAAATTAGAGTCAAATTCCTCAAAGAATACAAAGCTAAAAAATCTGTCGACCATGCCACGCGCCCGCGGATGGACCCTAGCGCCACGGCTCACCTATCGAGTGTCGCGACCCAAGCTTGGAGCGCTGCGGCTCTTCCTTCTGAGCGCCGCGACCCTTAACATTCTGTCTGTTTTCTCTTTTTCTCCTTACACGCCCATATTGACATATTTTTTCCTCTTTTTCTCTTTTTAGCTCTAATTCCTCCTGAAATCAATAAATACCTTAATAAATTCATATACACATAAAACATGTAAGAAAACGAAATATAAAGGAATCAAAATTATCAAATATTATGCACCTATCAAATTCCCCCACACTTAGCCTTTACACGTCCTCGTGTAAACCAAAACAAATGTCATATTGAAATCAACTGAATTCAATTTAACTAAACTTCCAAAGGTTTTAATCCAATTATCAATCATAAATATCAACACTAATCAACAGAAATCTGCTCAACACTTAGTCAATCAATTCACAACAACAACCTCCTCATTCCCCACCGAACATTTCTAAATTAAACTGTATCCACATGAGTATCTTTCCTATGATCTACACACACACTCAACCTAGTTATCATGGAACAACAGCCATGTACATGGACTCAGAACTTAGAACTTATTTTCTCTGTTATTCATTTTTTTCACCAGCACCATCAACATTTTTTTTCAGGTGAATGCATTTTATGCTCTATTTCACCTTTCTCATTCTATCTTAAGTGAGTGAATTTTATGCTCCATCTCACTTATCTGCTCACCAACGAGGGTGTTTTATGCTCCTTCTCATTGCATGTGTTTATGGGTGAGTGCATTTTACGCTCCATCTCAACCCATCACATATTTTTCTTTTGCAAGTTTTTCATTTTTTTTCAAATTTCTTCAGATCTTATTTTCTCATAGTCCTGCAAACAACATAAGCAAATAGATAGTCCTCAATAATGAAATCAATGCACATAGACAACTCCACAGATAACTCAGCCGAATAAGCATATATCTCATATTCAAGTACTCATGTAATACAAATTCAATTCAAATTAGTTACTCTGGATCATGACTTAGTTCTCATCATTCATCAACCAATTCGGCATCAAATAAATTCTATCAAATTAGCATCAATTTTCATTCTTCAACTAAAAACCTTTAAAAACTTAGCTAAATAAAATCTTAGAGCAAAAAATTTTTAGAGCAAAGAATTTTCAATTTATTCAATTTTTGCACAAAACAACTCAGATTATCAAACTTAGAGCAAAACCTACCCTAGACCTCTCATATACACTCAAACCTTACATTGTCCCCAATGTAAGACAATCATGCAAAGACGAGATAACTAACTAAAATGCAACTATAAAGTAAAAGAGATAGAAAAGTAAATCTGAAATCTTGGGTTGCCTCCCAAGCAGTTGCCCTGGTTTAACGTCATTGGCTCGACCTCAATCTTCTCATTCTATGTAATTGGACTTATGTACTTCAAGTGGACTGGTAACCGTTTCAATTTTAAATTAGGAGCATCTTGCAAATGTTGATTCTGCTCCATTCCTACATCTTCCTCCATTTCCCAGTCATTGGAAACTACATTCCTCAAATCTTTCTGTTGTATTTGTATTTGATAAAACGATTCCTGCACCATGGAGTCAATAACATTAATAGCAAAAACAAAAGTAACATCACCAAGATACCTCTTAGCCTCATATATGCCAAACTGGACATTTGCATCATCCAATTCCATGGTTAAGGTTCCATGATGTTTATCATTCAATGTTTTTGTTGTCTCCTTCTCATCAAAGTCAGTGTTAGCTTCAGACATTACATTGGCACACATAGCACTACTGCATATTTCTGAAGTAAGCTCTGACTCCTCTTGCTGCCATACCTCTGCACCATTTCCCAAAGTAATCGCACTTACATTCTCTCTTTGTATAACAACAGTCTGAAAAGGAAATTTCCCTGAACCTTGAGAGTTCAATCATCCAACTGTAGTAGCAAGTTGACTCATCTGATTCTCCAAGCTGTGGATTGAAGTCTTTGTCTCTTGTTAGAACTGATGTGCTTGATTCATGAAAGCTTTGAACATATCCTCAAGAGATGGTCCAGAATTGGTAGGAACTACTTGTTCATGTGTTTGATACTGTTGTTGAATCTATTGAAAACTAGCTTACCTATTATCCTCATAGCTCCAGTTGGGGTGATCTCTCCATACTGAATTGTAAGTGTCAAAATAAGGATCATAGCGATGCGAATTTTGTCTTAAGAATGTTCCCACAACATTGACTTGATGAATAGTTACATCATCTTGCAACATTGGACAATCATCTGTATCATGCCCTAATTTTAAACAAAGTTCATATACCTTTGCAATTTGCATCTTCCCTGCAACCATTTGTTGAACCAAAGCAGTTAAGTTAGAAATCTGATGTTCAATACTACTAGTGTGTTACCTCATTCACCCTTGTAAATATATGATCTATCCTAGTATCATAATGTTGTGAGTTTGCGGCCATGTTTGCAATTAAGTTCTTTACAGCCTCTGGAGTTTTTTGTCTACCAGTGCGCGTCAACTTGCTGCATCAATCATGCTTCTGTCCATGGGCAACAGTCCCTCATAGAAGTATTGGATTAGGTGTTGATCATCAATTTGGTGAAGTGGACAGCTGGAACACAATTTCTTAAATTTTTCTCATTACTCATACAACGTCTCTCCATTGTACTGCCTGATTCCACATATCTCCTTCCTTAGGTTGGCAACTCTTGAAGCAGGAAAGTACTTCTCCAAGAATAACCTTTACATATCGTTCCATGATCGAATTGATCCTGAAGGTAGATAGTACAGCCAATCCTTTGCCAGATTTGCTAATAAGAATGGAAAAACTCTAAACATGATTTGTTCTTCTGTCACTCCTTGTGGCTTCATGGTGGAACATAGCACATGAAACTTCTTTAGATGCTTGTATGGATCTTCACCTACAAGACCACGAAAAGTAGGCAAAATATGTATTAGTCCTGATTGTAATTCAAAAGAAGCATCTAAAATAGGATACTCAATATACAGTTATGGTTGATCAAGATTAGGAGAAGCTAATTCTTTCAAAGTCTTGTTGTTGTTGGGAGCAGCCATCTCTTCTTCGTCTGAATCTGCAATGGTGTTTTATCTCTGGATCAAATTTCAATTCAATAGAGTGAGAGGATCGAATCCTAAACTAAAAATAAAAATAAAAAAAAATAAAGAATAAATAAAAGAAAACAAAGAATAAATAAAAATAAATAACACTCCCGGGCAATAGCGCCAAATTTGGGAGTTGTCGTTAACACTCTAAAATTAAATCTTTACTCCTACTCTACTAACACAAAAATTAGTATAGCAATAAGTAAGGGTCAATCCCACAGAAAGTGAATTGTTTTATATTTATCCTAATGTTTCCTAATGCAACTGAAAATAAATTGGGGGATTTTGAATTGAGTATAACTAACTAATGTAACAGAAAATAACTAATAAGAATAAACAATGAGTAAAAGACTTCAGTTCTTCAGTTCAGTATTGTCTTTTTACAATAATATGAAGTAATCAAGTGTCACAATATTTATCCTTCAATGAAATTAATAACCCTAGATAACCGCGATCGCTAATTATCCGAAATCCCCATTGGTTTTAAATCTAATGTGACAATCGCCCCCACTAGACCCTAACTATTATACAACCTAGAATTATCAGTCTAGATTTAATATAACAGTATTATTAAAAATTAGGGAATTAGATTATTTCAAGCAGCAATCACACAATCAGAGATTATTTAACTTGTCTTCTGATAATCATAATAATACTCAAAAGCTTGTCCACAATCAGGTATTATTAACTGCTACTTATGATCAGATACAATATCGTTTGCTTAATATTATACTTTAATCTAGCAGATATTATCAGCTAACTAATTTGATCCTACAGAAACCAAATCAGTTAAAACCAATAACATTCAATCAATTAAAACAGATTATCAAGAATGAATTTCATATGAGAAAAGATAAATAATGAATACTCAATTAAACCATTAATTGTAAATAAGGCTCAATAACCATTAGAACTGAAAATAAAGTATTTAGCTTGACATGTCTTCAATCTTGTCCCTAAATCTAGGGTTTACAATTGTGAGCATCCAAGACCCCCTAAAACTAGACTAATAACATCTATTTATACTCCTAAAACAAAGTCCTAAAACCCTAAGAATTAACAATCCAAATTGGAGTCAAATTCCTCAAAGAATACAAAGTTGAAAAAATCTGCCGACTATGCCACGCGCCCACTCGCCTGCGGATGGACCCTTGCGCCGCGGCTCACCTATCAAGCGTCGCGGCCCAAGCTTGGAGCGCCGCGACTCTTCCTTCTGAGCGTCGCGGCCCTTAACATTTTGTCTGTTTTCTCTTTTTCTCCTTATGCGCCCATTTTAACCCTTTTTTCCTCTTTTTCTCTTTTTAGCTCTAATTCCTCCTCAAATCAATAAATACATTAATAAATTCATATACACATAAAACATGTAATAAAACTAAATATAAAAGAATCAAAATTATCAAATATTATGCACTTATCACTAAATTTGAATATTATATATATATATATATATATATATATATATATATATATATATATATACACACACACACATTTTGCCCAACGGTTGATCTACTACTATACGAATAAAAATTAAAAAGTTTAATAAATAATTTATTAATGTAAGTTCAATAAATAATAATTTATTAACTTAATTTGAATTAATTCATTTGAGCCAACTCGATCAAGTAACTTAAATTAATTCAATTGAAAATTGAATTACCCTTGGCTCATTATATAGAGTTATTGATTATTGATGTTACTGTAAGAATTCGTGTGGTGGAGTTTGGTCTTTTGTCTGGTAATGATTAACCGATACGTGTTTTTTCTTTAAATTTTTAATATTAGATTATTAGTATTGTCATTATAAAAAGTATCATTATATTATTAATATTATCATTATTAATTAGATTATTAATATTATCATTATGAAAAATATTTTTTTAATCAAACAGTTCAAAAGACTGAAATATATTAAAACAATAATATGTTATAAAAAATAAAAGGATTACAAAAAACAAACTCAAAGAATAATTCTTTCAAATAAAATAACAGAGCGGCCCAAGTTTGGAGTGCCGCGACTCTTCCTTCTGAGCGTCGCGGCCCTTAACATTCTGTCTGTTTTCTCTTTTTCTCCTTACGCGCCCATTTTGATCCTTTTTTTTCTCTTTTTCTCTTTTTAGCTCCAATTCCTCCTGAAATCAATAAATACATTAATAAATTCATATACACATAAAACATGTAATAAAACTAAATATAAAAGAATCAAAATTATCAAATATTATGCACTTATCACTAAATTTGAATTCTAATTTACATTAGATAAGTTTATATATATATATATATATACACACATTTTTCTCAACGGTTGATCTACTACTATACGAATGAAAATTAAAAAGTTTAATAAATAATTTATTAATGTAAGTTTAATAAATAATAATTTATTAATTTAATTTGAATTAATTCATTTGAGCCAACTGGATCAAGTAACTTAAATTAATTCAATTGAAAATTGAAAAACCCTTGGCTCATTAAATAGAGTTATTGATTATTGATGTTACTGTAAGAATTCGTGTGGTGGAGTTTGGTCTTTTGTCTGGTAATGATTAACCGATACGTGTTTTTTCTTTAAATTTTTAATATTAGATTATTAATATTGTCATTATAAAAAGTATCATTATATTATTAATATTATCATTATTAATTAGATTATTAATATTATCATTATGAAAAATATTTTTTTAATCAAACAGTTCAAAAGACTGAAATATATTAAAACAATAATATGTTATAAAAAATAAAAAGATTACAAAAAACAAACTCAAACAGTAATTCTTTCAAATAAAATAACAGATAATCGGGAAAAATAGTCAATCAAACGCTAGTGGAAACTAAATAAATTCATGAAATACAGTAATATTTCAAAAATAATACTCCTTCCGTCCGAGGATAAAAGTCCTTATTACTATTTTAGGTAGTCCCAAGTTAAATGTCTACTTACCTTAAATAATCTATTTTTTACAATAATTTGTCCATAATACCCTTAGTATTAATTGTCATATTTTTATTCCATATGCATATTTATGGAGCATCACTAGTCATGTGCAAAAAATTATGCAATTAAATGAGAATTTAAATGTGGACAATTTTGTCATTTTATTCTCTTTTTAATATGCGCAAAAAGTCAACCAGAACTTTTATCCTGGAACGGAGGGAGTAATAGAATACGCAGATCGATCTGACCGTTCTTCAGCATGGCAACAAAAGAACAAGCTGCAATGGAAGCGCCACATCTAAATCTAAATAATTCATCTTCAACAATTCATGCACTAAAAAAGTCTCACGAACAAAAAAATCTCACAAACAGAAAAAATAAAATCTCCGAAATGGAGAAAATAAAATCTCCCAAGAGATGATAATAAAATCTCCTCACAAAAGAGAAAGAAATCAATCATTTCATGGAAAAAACGAGTCCCACAAAAAGAGAAAACAAAACTCCACAAGAAGGGAGAATAATTTATTAGATCAAAATAAGAGAGATCTAGTGGGTGATATCTTCAAAAGGAGAATTCTCTCCCAAATCTAAGATGGAGGTTAGGATTCTCGACTAGAGAGAAAAAAATAGTAGGAAAAGTGAGTTGTATGCACCTTTCATTATGAAAAGTATAGACACACTATAATTGTTTTGTTTTGATTAAATATACCTTTATAACTAAAATATAAATGAAAGATCGTAACATCAATTATTAAGGAAATATTTATATAAAAATATGACTGAGTAAAAGAAAGACAGCAGATACGTTCATTGACAGCGAACTCAAATCTCACTCATGATGATTTCCTTGCAACCCTACATGTCCAACTTTATGATTAATCTTTAATTTTATCATTGCAGCTAAATAAATAAATAAAATTCCTTGTTCATGAGAAACATTTACTGCCTTCATTTCACAAAAAATCTCAGTTACAAAATTTATAAATATATATTTTTTACAAATATAATAGGTGTTTCATTTCACAAAAAGTCTCGGTTACAAATTTTACAAATATATTTTTATAATAGGTGTTTCATTTCACCTATAATAGGTGTTTTAAACTTGAGGAATTGTATGTCACTGTATATTTTCATCAATAAAAAAAATAATTCTTTTTGTAAACCAGAAATAATATGTATCACGTTTTACTTTATATCTATCACAGTCATCAAATAACCTATCAATTAATTGGGATGAACTGAAGCCAGATAATTGTGCTTAAAGTAGTGGAGCTTGGATCTGTGTTCAATATTAATTAAAATTGAAGAAATGAAATTATCAACCAAATTATTACTCTGCAGAAATAAAGTAAAATAAATTAAGATATAAATAGTTGGCTGTCACTAAGACGCATGTGTAACAGGTCATGGATGAGCTTGGCAAGATCATTGTCTATACGCTACAGTGATGGCAGCCTGTTTTGGGCCAGTGTTCTTAATTACAACCCAACGTTCAGAACATACATGGGAAAAAGATCAACATTATCTAATTGTGTTATAAGCTATGTTATATGGATCCGGATGGAGTGTGCAACAGTATAACATGATATTTTGAAGAGTTTGATATAGATATTACTCAATTTTGTCAATTTTTTTACAGTAAAATGAAGTGTTCATTACGCATACTATTATCCGATTGTGTGAAAATATAAATACTTAATTTGTATGAAAATTATGCTTAGTCAATCATTGGTGAACTTTGGGAGTATAGTCGCTGTCACTCCCCCCTAAACATTTTTGAGCTCTGCGCAAAACAAGCAAATTGAATAAAAACAGATTGACCAAAAAAAAGAGAGGGAGAAATACAGAGAGCATGGCAGAGCAAAAACAAGTGAGCAACAAACAGGTGATATTCAAAGACTACATTAATGGCTTCCCTAAAGAGTCGGATATGTATGTTGTGGGCCCAAGTGCATATTAGGGTTCACATGACCTAATTGAATTAAATATACAAATTAGGGTTTACAAAAAACCTAATTGAATGTACAAATTAGGGTTTATGTGACCTAATTAAATGTACTAGACCCGGGGAAGTCTCCACGTGTTCCAAGGTAGAAGACTCGTGGATGCAACCCATTTTGGGAATTGATTGAGGGATTGGATTGGTGGCTAGAAGAATAGGGCAATTTGGGCATTACTTTAATGATTAAAGGATATTTCTGGAATTTTCCCTATAAAACATAACTAGAGGGTATTTCTGGAATTTTCCTTAAAACATGTGCCTGACATGTGACTATTTCTCAGGCAAGCTCTATAAATAGTCCCTCTATTCTAAGAAGAGGGGATGGCTCTGAAGATATTACACCTAGACTCTTGAAAGCTCTGAACACTTGAAACTCTCTCTCTCAACTCGAAGACTGAAGAAGGCTCTTGGAATCCCTGCTACCCTAACCCGGTTTCCGGATTCTAAGAGTTCTGCCACGTGTCATTGGAGTAATTGCCTACCTGTTCTTCTCCCCTCTTCAATCAATCAATCAATTCCGTGCTCTTCGTGGATTTCTCTCCTCTCCAGCTAACACGAAACCCTAACCCTAGCAAGGTGTATTTTCTTTACCTACATTTATTTGGCGACTCTGCTGGGGAGGTGTAGAATTCGTGAAGGGTATGCCCACAACTCGAAGTGGGAGAATTACAGGAAGAGTTTCACCGACAACAAGCATCACTTCACCGGATCCGATTTCAAGGCAAGTAAATCCAGTACTCCAAAGCGCGAATCTGGATTTTGATCAACCCATCTTAGAAGACGTTTCGGAAGGAAGTTCAACATCACCTCATATGGCTGATCAACAACAAACCAGTGCTAGACAGCCAAACGCAGGAAGGCAAGGTGAGGAAGTCACTGGAGCGCATACAACTGCGAATGCTATGCAGATGGAGATGCTCAAAGCATTACAGGAGGCACGAGAAGGCCAAGGGATGATGATGTCCATGATGTTGGAAATGCAAAGGAAGCAAGAAGAGTTGGGGAATTTCTGCCAACAGTTGATGCAAATCCCCACTTTTAGGGCTATGTTCCCAGGAAGTTCGCAGGGGGAACGAGCAGAAGTGGAGGACAACAGCAACAACAAAGAGAATCCGACTGTGCTTCCAATAACGGAGAGTTAGCCGATTCCAATCATCAACTTGGAGCCCCAAAACAGCGGCGATGTGCCACAACTCAGATTGGAAGCAAGTCACCCTCAGACCAACATCGTCCCGCCCACTCTCCCAGCATTTTCGCAAGTGCAAATACCGACCATCCCGAGCCACATCCAACGAACAAGCCAACAAGTACCACCGATACAAATGGTGCAGGATGCAAGTGTACACCAGCCAGTTTCCTTACCATACGCACCACCTATGCATCAATACATCACAGCCCCTCAGAGAGTCCATACCACGAGCCAGTATGTGACGAAGGATGATATGATTGATGTGATTAATCAACTTTGCAAGCAGACATCCCGACCTTCAGAGTTGGACTTTACTCCGCCCTACCCGGCACATGTATGGAGACAACCTTACCCGGCAGGGTACATTGAACACCTCCCGCAGTTCCCAAAGTATAACGGGGAGAAAGGGAATGCCAGGGAGCATATTGCTAGGTTTGTGGAATCGATGTCTCCATGGTTGGGTTATGATGAGGTGAATAACCACAATCTGTTGATGAGGGAATTCAACAAGACTTTGACGGATAGTGCCTTCAGTTGGTACTACAACTTGGAGAAGGGATCAGTACATGATTGGGATGATATGAAATTACAATTTTTTAAGAAATTTTTCTATGTGCAGAAACAGGTAACTATCGTAGAGCTGATGCGGTTCAAGCAGAAGCCGAATGAGGAGCTGTTAGATTATGTGGACAGATTCAGGGCCCAAGCACAGAAGTGTGCAGAGCCAATTGAGGAGAAGAATTTGGTTAGCATATGCAATAATGGTGCTCTAGACTCCTTCAAGCCCCATCTCATTACAAAGGCATGTGATTCGTTTGCAACCCTCTCATCCTTCGCACAAGATTTGGGAGGAATAATGACAATACCCACCAGCCATGCGACGGTTACATGGAAGGGTAAGAGAACAGCAACTGTGGCTTTGGCTGACTCTCAGTCAAAACCACAAGGGGGCAAGAGGGAGAAGAACGAGCGAAGTAAAGGGAAACACGGAGACAACTATACTAGAATGCCAGTTCCAGAGGCTATCACATGTAGTGAGAAGGCCTTTAGAGACCTGTATGAGCAATGGGTAGAACATGGAGTGGTGAGGCCTCCGAAGCCCAGATTTGTTGTGACCGGAGAAATAAAAAGAAGACCAGACTTTTGTGTATACCACCAGTACGCAGGACACTCGACTATCGATTATTATAGTCTGCGAAGAATATATCATAAAAAGCTGGCAGCAGGAGAAATTGAGCTAGGAAAAGGAAGCAGCGTGCATGACAAGCCACTGCCTAATCACAAGGGAAAAGAAACGTGCAACACTATTACTCATAGCGAGGCACCAGAAGTGGGGATGATGGAGAATGCGGAAAGGATGGAAGAAATGGTGGATGTTGATCCAAGCTTGCAGGTGACGGCATTGATGAATGGAGTTAAATTCAGAAAATTTTTCGACCAGATAGGGTTGGCCAAGGAAGCAAGGATAGAGGTAACCAGGGCAATCATCAAAGCAGCCGAAACCCAATAGACCTGCATGGTGGTAAGCAAAGGATTTGTGAAGGCAGTGGAAGAGGAAAAAAGCAAGATATCTTTCTCTAAAGCTGACAGAGAGATAATATACCCGCACAACCGATCGCTGTATGTGACGGCAATCATAAATGGAATAGAAGTGCGGAGGGCGTTCATCGACAATGGAGCATCTATAAATATTATGCCCTACACTGTGTTTAAGCAGTTAGACCTGCCGGAGAAGAGAATTGTGAAAGAACCAACAAACATCACATGGTTTGCCAACCAAAGTGCCAGAACCCTGGGACACATCAAGGTGGACATGCAGGTTGGAAAGATTCGAGGACCTGTAATGTTTCATGTTACCGAGGTGGATGCAGCGTATCATGTCTTGCTAGGAAGGGCTTGGCAAAACGACTATGGGGTGGTACCCTCCGTTTTTCATCAATGCCTGAAAGCTATCTGGAAGGGAAAAGAAGTGAAGGTACCAGCAACCAGAAATCCCTTTGGACCAGAGGAGGCACACATCGCCGAAGCAACTTTCTTTGATGATGTCGCTGAAGAGGGAGAGAACCAGATTGCAAGACCTGATTCTCTAAAACTAGTCAGTTGGGAGGAAGTACAGGCAGACAAGTTTGTGCCTGAGGAAAAAGAAAAGAAGAAGACCTCGGGACAAGGAGAATGTTCCAACAATAAGAAGCCGATGGTAATAGACCTGGAGAAGGGAGAAAAAGGAGAAAAGAAAAGGCCAACAGATCCTGAAGATGCCAGAAACATAATCAATGCCAAACGGATAGTGCAATCAGATGATGGCCAAAGAACAAAATGGGAGAGGGTTGTTAAACCTGACGGAAAGGTAGTGTTTCGCTTATGACGGTGCAAGGGGGAAGAGCCCAAGGGAGAGTGCAAACCTAACGGCTCAGGAGGTGTCCCCCACTCCAGCAGTAATGAAGAAGAAGAAGTTGTGCAACAAAAGGTAGAACCAGCTCCAGAATGCTTTGAGGATAGGCCAAAACCTCAACAAAATGAATTAGAAGAAGTTGATCTGGCAACAGATGGAGGAACGCCAAGACCAACTTACGTCAACAAAGAGCTGGGTGCTGATCAGAAAGAGGCGCTCGTGAAACTGCTGCGAGAGTATAGGGATGTCTTTGCTTGGAACTATGACGAGATGCCCGGGATTGACAAAGAGTTGGTAGAGCACAATCTGAATGTAAGCCCGGGAATAAAACCAGTAAAGCAAGCTCCTCGTAACTATGCACCCGAAGTTGAGACTCAAATCAATGAGGAAATCAAGAAGTTGCTGGAAGTAGGGTTCATCAAGCCAATTCAACATCCGATATGGTTATCCAGCATTGTACCAGTAAAGAAGTCAAATGGTCAGTTACGGATATGTGTGGATTTCAGAGACTTGAATAAGGCATGCCCAAAGGATATGTATCCATTACCCAACATAGACACTTTGGTAGATGCAACGGCTAATCATGAGATGATGTCATTCATGGATGGGTTTGTGGGTTACAATCAGATAAAAATGTCAGTAGAAGATGCAGAGTTGACGGCCTTTCGTACTCCGTTTGGGAATTTTTACTATGTAGTAATGCCCTTCGGGTTGAAGAATGCGGGGGCAACTTATCAAAGGGCAATGCATGCTATATTTCATGACATGATTCATGATATAGTAGAAGACTATGTGGATGACATAGTGGTGAAATCCAAGATAGCGACAACTCATGTGGAGGACCTGAGGAAAGTGTTTGAGCGATGCCGAAAATACCAGTTGAAGATGAATCCAAAGAAGTGCGCTTTTGGAATGACGGCTGGAAAATTTTTGGGCTTCTTGGTGCATAACAGAGGCTTGGAGGTAGACCCAAGCAAGGCGAAAGCAGTTATGGAGATGCCCCCACCAAAAACGCAAAAATAGCTGAAGAGCTTTCTAGGAAAAGTTTCTTATATGAGAAGATTTATGCCAGCATTAGCAGAAGTCACAGAACCTTTTGGCAAATTGCTAAAAGGAAAGGCAGAATGGGACTGGGGGCAAGACCAACAACAGGCCTTCGAGAAGGTAAAAGGAATTTTGGCTTCAGCACAAACAATGGTAGTACCACAAAGAGGAATACCGTTGCAGTTATACATCACCTCTACCACAAAGTCTGTAGGGGGATTAATCACACAAGAAGTGGATGGAGAGGAAAAGCCTGTGTACTACATCAGCCGGATAATTAGAGGACCGAAAACCCGGTATTCGCAGGTGGAAAGACATTGCCTTGCATTGGTGTTTGTAGCGCAGAAAATGCGACATTATTTTTTGGCACACGAAGTGAAGCTTGCAACAAGAACTGACCCGATCAGATACCTACTGACTAAGCCGGCATTGGTAGGAAGACCTGCAAGATGGATGATGATACTTTCAGAATATGACATCCAGTGTGTAACACCAAAGGCAATCAAATGTCAGGCTTTGGCAGATCTACTAGCTCAATTTCCAAATAGAGAATACGAACCTCCCTCTGAGGATCTTCCAGGGGGAGAAGTAGAAGAAGTTGACATAGTAGATGACGACTCAGAATGATGGTATTTAGCCTTTGATGGGTCATCTGCTGAAGGGAAAGGTGGAGTAGGCGTGGTGTTGACCACCAAAGAAGGAAAGGAAGTAGCTTTGTCATGCAAGTTAGACTTCCCCTGCACGAACAATGAAGTAGAATATGAAGCGTTTATATTGGGGTTATTAGCGGCTCGAGAGTTGGGAGCTAAACGCCTGAAAGTAAGGGGAGATTCAAACTTGATTGTGCAACAAATAAGAGGGCAATTCGCGGTGAAGGAGCCTATATTGGCACCGTATCGAACTGTAGCACAAAAAGTGATGGAGGACTTCAGGAAGGTGGTTATTGAGTACGTGCCAAGAGGACAAAATAAACAACCTGATGCATTAGCCACGGTAGCATCTAGAGTATATGTCCAAGGAGAAGACCTAGATGTGAAGGTAATGAAGAGAACCCTCCCAACCACGGTGCTAGACTTGTTCCCCAAAGAGATGACAGATGATTGGAGACATAACATCTCCCATAAATTACAAACGAAGGAGGGGACCATATCACCGGTGGAACTTCAGAAATACACCATCATCAAGGGAGTCTTGTACCATAAAGAAACAGATGGGGTATTGACACGATGCTTGGGGAGGCTCGAAGCAAAGCGCATTTTGCATCAGGTACATGCAGAAAATTGTGGGTTGGCAGATATCAGATTGTATAGAAGGTTGCAGCGCCAAGGGTATTATTGGCCTGAAATGAAGAAGGAAGCAGATACACTTCAACGACAATGTGTTTCATGCCAAGAATACCCTGGGGAGGAGGAATGCGCCTTCATCGATGACATAACAGATTGGCGAATTCCTTATGTAGAGTTTTTACAAAGCGGCAATTTGCCCGCTGAAAAGAAGGACGCAATCTTGATAAAGAGAAAGTCACAACGATTCTTCTTGCAAAATGGAGAATTGTTTAGAAGAGGGTTCAATGGCAAGCCCTTACGGTGTTTGGAAGTAGGAGAGGCCAAAGATTTGGTCTATCAAATGCATAAAGACGAGCACCAAGGGGGAGCCAAATTATACAAACAACTTATTGATCATGGTTATTACTGGCCGAAGATGGAAGGAGATTGCTTGGATTTTGTGAAAAAGTGCAACATCTGCCAAATCCATGGAAATCTGATTCATGCTCTCGCTGTAGACCTACGGACCATAGCAACACCATGGCCCTTTCATACATGGGGAATGGATCTTATAGGTCCCATTCATCCTAATTCTAAAGGCAACATATGAATCTTGACGGCCACTGAGATGTATACAAAGTGGGTAGAGGCAATCCCTTTGAAGAAGGCTACGGGTCCAGCAGTGGCGAACTTCATTAAGGAACATATCATTTGTCGTTTCGGGATCCCGAAGATTATTCTGTCAGATAATGGAACTCCTTTCATTAATAGAGACATCAAAAGTCTGATGGAAAGATATAGGGTGAAGCACTATAAGTCATCGCCATACTACCCGAAAGGCAATGGGCAAGTAGAGGCCACAAACAAAACCTTGATCAAGATCCTGTCAAAAACCCTAGATGATCATCCGAAGACATGGGCAGAGCAATTACCAATAGCATTATGGGCATATCGAACTTCAAAAAGAAAACCCACGGGAGAAACCCCATATGCTTTAGTCTATGGAGAAGAAGCTATCCTGCCCGCCGAAATAGAAATCCCTTCGGCTAGGATGAGACTCTGAAGCGTAGTCGAGGAAGAGAACCGATCAGCAGCCCTGGAGGCATTAGCTGACTTCCGAGATCGAGCCAAAGAAAGATTGGAACGGTATCACGAAAGACTGCGACGACAATACAATACCGCAGTGGTACCGCGACAAATTCTGTTGGGGGACTTGGTGCTCATGACAGCAAATCAAGTCATGAGGGGAACACCAACCACCAAATTTTACCCCAAATGGGAAGGCCCGTATAGGGTATGAGAGATCTCTGAAAGCGGGTATTGCAAAATATCTCGTGTGGGATCAAATGCTATCTCAGGCCCATTGAACCTGAAATGGGTAAAGAAATATTACACATGAGATAGTCATCACGAGAGTTATACTTTTAACTTCAAAAGTAGTTGAGGATCTGACTATAAGCCCTCACAGTTATACTTTCAAACTTTAAAAGTAATCGAGGCACCTGACTATAAGTCCTCAACCTGAAAAAATAGTTACACTTTATCTCTAAAAGTGACGAACGTTATGCTTTATCCGACAAAAGCAAGATTTATTGTTTTTCATGAAAATTTTGAAACGTTATGCTTTTCGTTAAAAGCAATTTGATTATCAATAAATTATTAGACTTTCACTTATTTTTCGAAAAGATATATATATGCATGTTATTGATAACATTCATGTTTATCTATTCATAATACCTATTGTTGCCTTAGAGTATTAATTTGAGTAACTTGAGATTCAATGATAAATATTGAGTTTTGAGGAATCATTCAAATTAAAGGCAATCAACAAGGTTAAAGAAACTCTAATTTAATAAATGAAATATCTGTAAATGAGTTTCTGAAACAGGAAAAAGGAAAAAAGAGACTAAAGCAGGTCATGATCTAAAGGCCACGACATATCAAACTGCAACGAAGGCATAGCTAAGGCCTCCAAATCACTAATGGCAGCATCCCGAATCTTGAGATTTTCAGCTTTTGATTTCTTGACATCTCGAGTAGCTGACTCTAAGTCCTGAAGCTGTCGCTCTACCTCCTGAAGCTGAGACTTTAAACCTTGCGCATGGCTCTTCAATTTGTTTACGGCTTCGTCAAACTCTGAGATCTGGGCTGAAAAGGAGTCATCTTCACACTTACGTATAGCAATTTCCGAACGTAGCTCAACAAGGTTGAAATTCGACTTGAGGAGATGTAGCCTAGCCCGAAAAGGGGCCATATCAACACCCACAGCTGCAAGGTCGTCTACATCATCGCTAAATTTCTTCAAATCCTCAACTCGTAAAGAGTATAAGGAAAGAGTGTGCAACCCAAGCACAAGGCCTGCGAGCTGATCTAGGAAGAAGGTCTGGGCAGAAGACGCCTTAATAATCAGCTGATCGAGTATATGTGGGAACTGAGCTAGGAGGCGCTCAAGACTTTCCTTACTAGATGATGATATCCGGAAGCTTCTCCAAAAAACAAGGTCTCCGTTTGGATTGAAGGAAGCTCTGACAGGAGCAACTTTGGAGGCCATCATAGAATTTGTCGAGATAAAGGATGGAGGAGCACGGGGCTGCTGGGATGCTGATGAATCCATAACGCCTTGGTCATCCGGAAGACAGTCTGGAGGATACCCGAGGTCATTGTCTAGCGAGGTGTCAACATCCGGATTGAGAGCATCGAATGAGGCAAGCGCATCAACAGGCAAAGGCAACTCTTGCATCTTCTCACTCTGGAAAATAAGATGAGAAAAATATAATATATTTGAAAAAATACTAAATAAAAAAAATGATATATTTACTCACCAGATAGTCGATGGAAAAATAGTTGGGAGATGCCACAGAAGGCGGAATGTCGCTCAACCCACCCAAAATGCTATCCACAATACCCTCCCGAGAACTCACCAACTCGGTAGAATCCTTCTGGGGAGGACTCACATCAGCAATAGTTTCAGCAGGATCCTCCCTCGCGGAAGCAGGAGTCTCATCAGTCTCCTTAGGCCTATCATGTGGAGAAGCTGGAGGAGGGTTTGAGGAAATTATTACATCATCCAAAGCAAGGCTCGAACTCACATCAGATAAAGTGTCTTGAGCATCAAGACTGACACAAGCTTAATGAGATGGAGATGACTCAACACTGATAGGTCGGGGAAGGTCACAACTCGTAGAAGCCGTTGTGGTTGCCCCATTTGTAGTAATAGGCATAAAATCAAGAGGAACATCCTCATCCTCTTCATCAGCATCGCCAATCTAAAAATGGGGAACATAATGATAAAAGGAATCATGAAAGCAATTATATGGATAGTAATAGACATAAGTGACGATACTACAAAATGTATAAACACATACCAAATTTCTACGGCGTTTTTTGACCGGATCCTCGGCTACCGGCACAGTAGGACTAGCATCCTCAGGAGGGCGTTTTGCTAATAGCCTTAGGCGAAGCCTGATGCCAGGACGACTAACCGGGGACACGGTAGAAGCCATAGGAGGAGCCACCTCCGAATCCGTAGGGGTAGATGTTCTTGTTCTGGAACGAGTAATTCTCATTTCCCCGGTGTCAAAGGATCCCTGGGGAGGCATCGGAGGAAGAACTGGAGGAGGCATCCGAGACAGAGGTAACTGAGACAAGGCCCGCGGTGGAAGGTTCTTGGAAGTAGTAGGGGCCTGTACAGGAAGGATAGTTGGCTCACTTTGAGAATGAATACCTGCTGACTGAGGAGGAGAAGCCTTAGGCCTCAAGGCCTCACGCTCAACAAGGCGGCAACTGGCTGGCCATCGTTCCGAACGGACATTGGGCTTAGGAGAACACAACATCTTAACCCATTGAAGACGTTTGGGAGGAGAAGCTGGTCTAGAGCACATCAGTGTGTCGTCCTCCCATCTCTTAAGATTGATTTGCCAGTAGTTGCGTTCACCAGTAGTATACCGTCCACTCCGAGTAGCAGGTGGTATGATAAAAGCCATGGGAAAGGATTTGTGAGGAACACCTAGGGGTTCTGGAAAGGCCCATGCAAAAGAAGGAGAGGTGGACACGAAATTGAGGAGAGCAGTCTCATAAGTCTCCTTGCAAGTACGGCCAAAGGGATGTTCCTGGTCAAATCCAAACTACCTCATCACCCTATGAGGATTATAAAGTACGGTACCGAAATCATTATCCTCAATAAAATATGGAAGCTCCGCAGCCCGAAGGAAGACGAACCAGGACCATGAAGAACCGCTCAGCCCGTTGGTATTTAGATAAGAGCGAGACTCACGCCTATAGAAGTGAGGAAGGTGACCGTTGTTTTCCGAAACAATAGTGTAAGGACGAGCGGTGAAGCACGAAAAATCATCAATGAAAAGCCGCAAGTCTGAGCTAAAGAGGTAATCAATCCAGCGGGCTGTCCGGGGGTCGATGTGGGGTAATAAAAAAGGGTCTGAAGACTTCTTCTTCCTCTTAGAAAGATGTTCAAAAGAAGAATAACCTTTGAAACGCTCGAAGAGGAAAAGCTGAAGGAAGGAGCCTGGAATGAAGCAATTCACGTCGTACCTGAGTAAATGAAAAGGGAAGGTTGATAATTCAAGAAGAGAAGAGAAAAGTGCAGTATGAAAGACAGTTAATGAAAGCATGAAAACGAATACCTTCCAACAGATTCTCTCAAAGCGAAGGCCACCTCATCTAAACGGCGATACAGGGTTCCCAGAAAGAGGGAAGCAAGAGGAATCTCCAAACCCCGAGATAGCAGAGCTGCTAAACTAAACATACGAACTGAGGGACCGTCAACAGGAGACCCGGGAAAGAGAAAGCGAGACAACCACATAGCCAGATAGGCTGCCAAAGGAAAAGGACAAGGTTCCTTACGAAAAGCAAGGACGGATTGGTCATAAGTCGAACTATCCCACTGGTTAGTTTTGTAATCCCGAAAGAAGTAGCGCACCCAAGATAACCATGAAGTTTTTTGTCGGCTAGTGGTCTCGAAATCCGGAAGGAGTGTGTCCCCTTTGAATCGTGAGACATAATGGGAAGACTGCTTGAAGGCCTCCATCAAATAGGCAACGCACTCAACATCTCTAGCAGACATACTAGATGGGTCACAAGAAGCCGAAGCGACAGCAGGGAGGCTACAAGATATAACCCAACATAAGCATATAATTTGAAAAGAGAGGAGAAAATAAGAACGAATGAAAGTTACAAAAAGAAAGGCTTACTGGTAGATAGCATAGACATCCTCTAGTGTAGGGGTGAATTCCCCCCAAGCAGTAACAAATGTGCATGAAGAAGAGCACCAGCGGGAAATCAACACAGTAAGAGCGTCATGATCCTGCTGAATACGTAGATCCCTACATAGCTGAATGCAGCGATATATGCCCGCGCTCTTTAGTATAGCCTTATATTCAACATTTCCGAGGATCTCGTCAGTCCAATGTTGCCATCCTTGAAGACGGCTAGATGAGTCAGACAGGAAGCGAAAGGGACTGAAAGGGTATTCTTGTTTCTCTATGCACATGCGGGGAATGCGACCGGAATGGGGGAAGTCGTCCCAACCTCCGCAAGCCGCGACATAAAGAAACAGACCTTCTTTCTCTAGCGCAGGAAAAGTTGTGCGATCATAAGTCCGGACATGCTCCCAAAAAGTGTCAAAAGGCCCAAAAAAGGGAGCCTTTCCCCAATCATTGACGAAGGGAATTACCCTGGAAGTCTTCAAGTCTTCAGAACATCCAGTAGACGAGGCCTGCAAGTAAGAAAGACTCCACATGAGGATACTAAGGATGTCAAGTAAGGCATATGAACTTGAGTGAGCTTACCATGGCAAGGGGAGAATTTGAGCTTTTCACCTGAGAATACCTGAAAATAAGAAGAAATGAAGTCAGGGAAGGATCAAAATCACAATTATGAAAGAAAAACAAGATTTGAAATTTTTCCAAAAAATTCGGACAACCAAAATGCATCCTTCGGAGCCATTTTTCGGATTATTTTGATATGTGTCATGGCCATAGGCCATGACGTTTGAAGAGCTCGTCGATACAGTCGTTTTGATATATTATGGGCGTCGAGACTCCAAACGGAACAAAAGTTATGGTCAAAACAGCGATCACGATTCCCAATGTTTAAATTTTGGTACATTTTTTCCTAGGACTCGCTCCCTAAGGTTCGCCCCCCTAGGGTTCGGTCACCCTAGGGCAAAAAAAAAAAAATCCCCTAGGGTTCGGCCCCTTAGGGCGAAAAAAAAAAACTATATTTTGTGTACCTTGAAAATTCTGGTGCCCCACAGATTAATTTTTTTCGGAACGGATGCTTCTTTGTCAATAAATACTGTGTTTTTCTTTATTATCCGAGGGAACCCTACCGAGATATAATCCAAGTAACGGGGCTCGGAAGACAAAAGAAAAGTTACAATAACCTGAGAAGAGACGTAGGAGAAGCAAGTCAAGAAGAAGTTCGACAGAAAGTACTCAAATAAACTAAAAAAAAATTGAAAGAAAGAGAAGAAGAATTTGTTTTTTTTTACCTCGTTCCCAAGCTAAAGACTGTTGGCTTGACGACTTCTTGGTGATCTTCAGACTTGAATGAGGAGAGGCAAAAATTTGCACGATGAAAAGAAAAGCCTAAGTGACTTGGGAGATATATATATTCAAACTGCAAGCTTGCAATAAAGGAAGCAATCTTTATTTTCCTCTTGCGGAAGATTGTGCAATATAAAGATAAGTCTCCTTGAGTTTATTTTTTAAATAAACACATATATTTTCGAAATTTGTTTAAATTTGATATTTTAATGGATTTTCGAAAAATAATATATATTTGATATCTGATATTTTATTCCTATCAATAGACAATTTTCGAAATTGGTATATATATATTATATATATATATATTGAATATTTGGTTTTCCTAAGGAAAAAAGATCTTGCTTTACAAAATTTTAAAGGAAGATTTTGTTTCCAAATACTAAATTAAGATTTGATTATTGGATTTTATTTAGTGATATCTGATGATCTTCCTTGTTTTAATTCTCAGAAAATAAGGAAATAAATATTAGACAAAAATGAGGAAGCTTTCAGATGATCTACCAAGAGGTTCAAGGAAGAGCCCTTCTAGGTTTTGCCTCCTCAGGGTTTAACCCTAATGGTTTGGTCCCTAGGGGTTCCCTCTTTTAGAACTCTTGTGTTCAAGACTTGAACAAGGGGAGTCACACAAAATCATTCGAAAACTTGGAGTATTTTGCACGAGCGTCTCTCTAGGGATCGTGACTCTCGCGCAGGGGGCAAATGTGGGCCCAAGTGCATATTAGGGTTCACATGACCTAATTGAATTAAATGTACAAATTAGGGTTTACAAAAAACCTAATTGAATGTACAAATTAGGGTTTATGTGACCTAATTAAATGTACTAGACCCGGGAAAGTCTCCACGTGTTCCAAGGCAGAAGACTCGTGGATGCGACCCATTTTGGGAATTGATTGAGGGATTGGATTGGTGGCTAGAAGAACAGGGCAATTTGGGCATTACTTTAATGATTAAAGATATTTCTGGAATTTTCCCTATAAAACATAACTAGAGGGTATTTCTGGAATTTTCCTTAAAACATGTGCCTGGCATGTGACTATTTCCCAGGCAAGCTCTATAAATAGTCCCTCTATTCTAAGAAGAGGGGATGGCTCTGAAGATATTACACCTAGACTCTTGAAAGCTCTGAACACTTAAAACTCTCTCTCTCAACTCGAAGACTGAAGAAGGCTCTTGGAATCCCTGCTACCCTAACCCGGTTTCCGAATTCTAAGAGTTCTGCCACGTGTCATTGGAGTAATTGCCTACCTGTTCTTCTCCCCTCTTCAATCAATCAATCAATTCCGTGTTCTTCGTGGATTTCCCTCCTCTCCAGCTAACACGAAACCCTAACCCTAGCAAGGTGTATTTTCTATACCTACATATGTAATCTCAGAAAACACCATCAAACTATCACTTGTAGATGGTTCGGATGCCGTGTTGGTGAAGAATCTCTACCTATCTTGTGATCCTTACATGCGAATTCTCATGCAAAAAGCCGTGAAGCAAACTAGCTTCTCTTCTTTCACTCCTGGTTCGGTATGTATAGCTCTCCTATTTTTGTGATTCAAGTGTACAAGGCTTTAATGGACCAAGGCTCTGTTCGGTAATGACTTATTTCAAAACGACTTATAAGTTAAAATTTAAAATGACTTATAAGTCATTTTAAGCTGTGTTTTAAAAGAAAGTGTTTGGCACTATTTTGACTTATAAGTTAAAAATTAAGTTAAAAGTTAAAACAAGTCTTGAAGGTGTTTGACTAAAATGACTTATAAGTTGTAAATATTACTAAAATGAGGGGAAAAGAGTCTTTATATTTGGTCAGACTTACTTATTTTAAAATGACTTATAAGTCATTTTTTGAAAAAAATAAGACATTGTTACTTCTCAAAAATTACTAATAAGTCATTTTGTAAGTTCAAAAATATGTTACATATGAACACTCAAATAAAAAAAAAAGTACTTATAAGTTGGTCTTATAAGTAGTTGCCGAATAGACCCTAACTATAATAGGAAGAAAAGGTTGTTCAAATTTTTCGGTCAGGGGTTTTAAGTCCATAAACAGACTTTGGTAAAGTTATGAACATTTGACCTTTCACAAACTGTTACTTGTCAGACCCTTGTGCAGTTGTTAAGACAATTTTTCAAAATATGACCTTATTTAGTAGACAAATTTTCATTCCAATTCAAGGATAGAGCTCATGTTATTTTCTCAATGCAATTTTTGCCCCGGTTAAACCTGAATGCATTATGTTTGTTATTGATTCAGAATTTTATTTATTTAGACTTTGGATAGCCACTCCCATTGATCATCATAAACCTTTATGTTTGTTTATTAGTTTTTTTAGGTCCGTGAGAGCCCAACAGTCCTAACTTGTGGATTGTATATACCTTGTGCCTAACTAGTTGTGTTTCTTCACATTCTATAGAAAACTGCTTACCACATTTTTTTGACTGCTAAGCTCCCGTCTTCTCTTCTCTTTTCTTTTTCTTTTTTAATTTTTTTTTTTGGTTTTTAGTAGAATTAAGAAGCTTGAAAATCAACTCGGGACTTTTTTATTTTGAGAATCTATTCTATTACAAATCAATTATAGAGATACATTTCAATCCTATGAGTCTAGAGGAGCCTGGGGAAGGAGTCGGGAGGAAAACTTACCATCAATATATAGCATCTTAAAACTTAGGCTTATTACATTTAGATTCTAAGAGAGTTCCTAACCGTAAGAACTTATATAAAGATACTCTAGTGTATTGCGTTTTAGCTATGTAGTGTACCGCGTACCTGTATTCGTACAGCGTACCGAAACGTACCACATTTCAGGTAACACTGACTTAGACATGCTTTTTTGGTTTAGTTATGAAGATCAAGGTCATTGCAGCCAAGTCTCCACATGGTCAATGAACTTGTACTCTTGATGTTGTAAGCAATGACAGGGTGTTACGTAACTGCTGACAACATAAGCACTTTGGTACACTTCTTGATTAATTGATTAATTAAGGCCTTATTGTGCAAATAGTATAGTCTCTGTCTCTAGTCTTAATCCTTTATAAATTTGTGAGCTCTGCTCAAGAACAAGCACATCGAGCATAAAAGCAATTGAACAAAGTGAGAGAGGGAGAGAAACGGAGAGAATGACAGAGCAAAAAGAAGTGAGGAACAAACAGGTGATATTTAGGGACTACATCAATGGCTTCCCTAAGGAGTCAGATATGTACATAAGCTCAGAAAAGACAATGCAACTGGCACTTGAAGATGATTCGAATGCGGTTTTGGTGAAGAATCTATATCTATCTTGTGATCCTTACATGCGAAATCTCATGCAGAAAGTAGATGATCCAACTGTCTTCTCTTCTTTCATTCCTGGTTCTGTATGTATCATTCTATGTTCTTTTTAATTATAAATATAAAAGGAAGAAAAAGCCTACTCAAACTGTACACCTTCAATATTTAAAATGAACTTCGGATTTAATTACTACAGGATATGCTAGATAACTTGACAAAAACTTTCTAGTTTACCTAGACAAAGATAACGTGCCCTATAAGTTCTTTGCCCATGGTTAAACCAGAATGCATTATGTTTGTAATTGTTTCAATGTAAAAGAAAGAACATAAATAAAACCTTTGTTTCGCTTGATATCTCGTTACATTAACTGATGAGTTGCAAAGTTCTAAGCAAGCCATTCTTCATTTTCATATAATGAACCGCAGCCAATAACTGGATATGGAGTGGCTAAGGTGTTGGAGTCAAGTAACCCAAAATTCAAAAAGGGCGACTATATTTGGGGGATAACCAGATGGGAAGAGTACAGTCTCATAACAGCAACTGAATCCCTCTTCAAAATTGAAAACACCGACGTACCTCTATCCTACTATACCGGAATTCTTAGTAAGTTTCTTTTTTTATTTATGTATATTAGCATATTGTAACAAAATTTTGTTACAATATGCTGATATACATACATTTATAAAATGGTAAAGGCATATATGAATTCCATTAGATGCTATATGCCTTCACCATTTCCTTTTAATCTTAGGGATAATGAAAAATGTAACTCTTATGTACTTTTTAACCTTCAAAGGTATGCCTGGTATGACTGCTTATGCTGGTTTTTATGAGGTTTGTGAACCGAAGAAAGGAGAAACAGTATTTGTTTCTGCAGCATCTGGTGCAGTAGGCCAGCTTGTTGGGCAGTTTGCCAAGTTGATGGGTTGTTATGTTGATGGAAGTGCTGGAAGTAAAGAAAAGGTGAGTTTCCCATCATTAGTTCTTGCCTGTAAAATACTATGAGTTAATTTTGAACACTTAGTGCATTTATGTTCTGATTTACTTTCTTATAAAAGGTTGATCTGCTGAAGAACAAATTTTGGTTTGATGAAGCTTTCAATTACAAGGAAGAGAATGATTTCGTTGCAGCTTTAAAAAGGTCTACATTCATATTTTGAATGAGCATAGTATTAGTCTAATATGTACCCCGAAACTCAATCAGTATTCAACAATTTGTTTCTACTATATACTCTTATTAACATAGTGAATTACGTTTTAGTACTTTCACTCGTAAACATGGTATTTATTTTTTTACCTCTGATTGCACAGTTTTTAATATGCTAACTTAGTATTGGATGTTTAAACATGACATTTGTATAAAATTTTGATGTAACTAAAAATCTTCTCTGAAATTTAGCCAAGACAATTCCTAAATATAAGCATCCATATAAAGCTACCCCTAGCGTACCACATTTTAGCCTATGTATTATAATGTATTCCCTTATCTGTTCCACAAACAAAATGATCCACGTTCCAGGTAATATTGGTTTCTACATTGCTTCAATTCTGAACAAAATTTGTTTTGTGCTAATTGGTGTCAGGTGCTTTCCTAAAGGAATTGACATTTACTTTGACAACGTCGGAGGGAAGATGCTGGACGCAGTGCTCCTCAACATGAGAATCAATGGTCGGATTGCTGTGTGTGGAATGGTCTCACAGTACAACCTTGATCAACCTGAAGGAGTAAACAACTTGTTGTCAATTGTCTACAAGCGAGTTCATATCAAAGGATTTGTTGTTTTCGACTACTATCCCCTATATTCCAAGTTCTTGGATATGATACTGCCTACTATTCGTGAACGAAAGATAGTTTATGTGGAAGACATTGCAGAAGGCCTTGAGAGCGGCCCTGCAGCTCTTGTAGGACTTTTTGGTGGCCGGAATGTTGGGAAACATGTGGTTGTAGTTGCTCGTGAATGATCCCAGTCCTCGATATTCAGATCTTTTCTACAAGTGAAGCATTGAGTTTTTGCATTTCATATTGTTTAGAACTCAATGTATTGGTCACATAATTTGTTGTTTTGTACTCTATGGACACAAGAAATAAAATGTCTCACACAAGACTGCTTGGTTTTAAAGTATTTGAATAGCTTTTTTGTCACTTTGCTTTGAAGATTGCACATTTCGTGGGAAGAAATGTCGATGCTCGATGTTGTTACAACAAACTATGGCAAACACAGAAATCAACGAAGGAAATTTAAAACTAGAGCACAAGATTTTACGCGAAAGACCCAAATCGAAAAAAACTACAGATCTAAGGCAGAAAATATTACTATATCAAAGTATAAAGAATACAAGCCGTAAATATCTCTCGAAAGCGGCTAAAATTGAGAAAAAAAGAATAACACAACGAACTTCAATAACATATATATAGCTGCGCTAAACACATAATAGGCCGAAATACATATATATAGCTGCGCTAAACACATAATAGGCCGAAATAACACAACGAACTTCGGCCTCAGCCTCAGTCATCCGCTTCTATCACTGAACCTCATCTTTTTTTCCTTCGGGTTGCCTCACAAAATAATTTTAGTTGCGTCAAAAGTCAGATCCCAAACAAGAATTTGAGGCACACATTACAGATGTTTATTTTGTTAATATGGTATTCTCATTACTAACACAAGATACTCTATGTTTATTTAAACCACCAAAGAGACTAGTTGAATCTAAATGTGTTGTTAAATTATGTCTTGGTTTGGGGAATGACAGGATGGGAGGAGTTGTTGGGAAAAATCACCTCCCAAATACTGTTGTCTTTGATAAATTAAATGACTAAAAATACCAGTACATGCCAAACAGATTAAATTTGCAGTTCCACCAAAATAATAACCACTGCAGGAAATAACGAGTAGAAATAACCAAGCACGAGACACCAAGATTTTTAACGTGGAAAACCCTCTATAACTAAGAGGAAAAAACCACGGGACATACTCCGAAAAATCCACTAGAATAAATAAAGAGATTACAAAGATATCTTAATTTGAGTACACACTCAAATTATCTCACCACAATAACTATGTGATGGAACCCAAACAACACCCCTAGTTGTTTAATCTTTATCTTTCTATTTTTCTCTTCTAACTCTCTCTGATTTTTCTTCTTTCTCTCTTGCTCTCATCCATCCTCCCTGGATGGGATTTCTCTCAGATGGATTGTCTCTCACAATTCCATCTCACCCCTCTCGGATGGGTGTATGCACACACTCTTCATTTGGCAGCTTTGCATGGTTAAATAGAAAAGGAAAAGCCCTTTCTCTCTCCTCCATTTTTCCGCCAACTCCATTTCATGCTTTGTCCACTTTACACAAAAGTCCAAAGAATTTCTCTTTCTTTTTTCCTAATGTGTCTTCCTTGATTTATGAGTGGGAAAACAATTTACAGAAAACATGTACCATGTTTTCTTTTTCCCATATTCATACTCCCAATGCTGCCACTAGCTTTGTCTCCTCAATAATGGGTGAGGAAACCCAACAATCTCCCCCTCCGAACCCATGAGAGGAGATTATTCACCATGATCCCATCACTTGGAATCAATTCTTATGTCAAACTCAACTCTTGAAAAATCACAACATTTCGTTGTCAACTCAGTAGTAGACAAAGAAACCCTTCTGCAACTTAGACTGCCATAACACAGCTCCCCCTGCAAAGTAAACCAAATATCCCGAAGTAGTCTTCTTCTCTTCGGAACCTACCATGCCTGTTTCTGTATAACTTTCCAAGACTGAATTTGCACACTAAACCACAACTCCTCACTTGGAGCTGATCTGAACGAAGCCTTGACTCAACTCAAGCTTCTTGGAATTTTCAACTTTCTTCATACCGGATTTTATCTCATCGGCATGGCTCATTTTGATGGGAGGATCCAACTTAAATTTGACAGATATTTGCTTGCCAAATTCTTTCACAACTGTTTTGTATCCTGGCTGCGAGCTATCATTTTCCTTCTTCACTTTTGGTGCCCATTTAAAGTGAAGAGCTTTCTTCTCGTAGTTCTCATGTAAGGCTTTTATCCCATCTTGCGTGGCTTTGTACCACATTTTCTTTCACAACCGCTTTGTACCATGGCTGTGAGATATCTATTTTCTTTTACACCTAACTCCCCCATCTTGAACACCTTCCACATGCACCCGCATCGTGGAAAGAGTATCTAGATCTTTCCTCTAGTCACCACTAGAGATCGTTTTAGTGAGCTTCCATCTCCTGCGAAACATGGTGGAACACATTTTTAATCAATCCACTACCGGATGTGATCAATACTCTTCTCTTCAATCACCGCGAATCACCAATTCTCGGCTAACCATTCCCGGAATAAATTCTTGGCTAACCCATCAAGAATTCAACATCACCATCGAGAGCTCCTCAAGGGAAAAACCAACCCTTCATCGAGAATTCACCACACCATCGCGTGTTCTTTTGAAGAGACCAATTTAATCATAGCTTCAACTGATTTCTCCATAAAATTTATCAAAAACAACTACGGAAATAACCTTAGCTCTGATACCAATTGTTGAGAAAAATCACCTCCCAAATACTGTTGTCTTTGATAAATTAAATGGCCAAAAATACCAGTACATGCCAAACAGATTAAATTTGCAGTTCCACCAAAATAATAACCACTACAGGAAATAACGAGTAGAAATAACCAAGCACGAGACACCAAGATTTTTAACGTGGAAAACCCTCTATAACTAAGAGGAAAAAACCACGGGACATACTCCGAAAAATCCACTATAATAAATAAAGAGATTACAAAGATATCCTAATTTGAGTACACACTCAAATTATCTCACCACAATAACTATGTGATGGAACCCAAACAACACCCCTAGTTGTTTAATCTTTATCTTTCTATTTTTCTCTTCTGACTCTCTCTGATTTTTCTTCTTTCTCTCTTGCTCTCATCCATCCTCCCCGGATGGGATTTCTCTCAGATGGATTGTCTCTCACAATTCCATCTCACCCTCTCGGATGGGTGTATGCACACACTCTTCATTTGGCAGCTTTGCATGGTTAAATAGAAAAGGAAAAGCCTTTTCTCTCTCCTCCATTTTTCCGCCAACTCCATTTCATGCTTTGTCCACTTTACACAAAAGTCCAAAGAATTTCTCTTTCTTTTTTCCTAATGTGTCTTCCTTGATTTATGAGTGGGAAAACACTTTACAGAAAACATGTACCATGTTTTCTTTTTTCCATATTCATACTCCCAATGCTGCCACTAACTTTGTCTCCTCAATAATGGGTGAGGAAACCCAACAGGAGTATAGTCTGATTACTGCACCAGAAAAGCTATTCAATATTCAACAATAAATACTTGCCCCTTTCATATTACACTAGTATTCTGCGTAAGCTCTTTTGGCTCTTTCAATTCATAACTTTATACTCCCTCTGTTTCACAAAAATAGTCTCATTTCGCCAATTTTGTTTATCTCACAAAAGAGCCCTTTTCTATGGATGGTAGTATAAAATGACAATGTTATCTAGTCTTTCATTTTAATTTATAACGCTGCGACTGTTAAACTAACAACTTATCATTTTTAAAGGTAAACATGTTACAAGAAAATCCTTAACATTGGCAAATTTTGCAAATAGAACTCTTTTTGCGTAACAGGGGAGTACAAGTTTTAGTTCTTACTCCCTCCGTCCCAAATTAATTGCTCAATTTTGACCATTTTAAGTCAAATTGACTATTTTTAGAACTAATCTTTTTACTATTTTTATTAAAATATAGGTGAAGAGATTATAACCAAAAGAAAGTATATACAATTTATTACTAACTCCAATTTTTATAATTTTAGAAATATATTTATATATGCTTAATTATTAATTCTAAAAATAGTAAATTTGACTTAAAATAGTCAAAATTGAGCAATTAATTTGGGACGGAGGGAGTACTAAATATATTAAGGGGCTTTAGGAGCAGTTGGACTGATTGTTGGACTCCCATGCTTTTAATGAACATCACAAACTATATTCTAGTTTTCGATCAGTTTGGTGTCATTTTGTACTGTTTGACATTGCTTCGACAAAGGGTTGATCTTTTGAAGAACAAATTCGGCTTCAATGAGGCCTTCAATTATAAAGAGGAAGGGGATTTGCAAGCTGCTTTGAAAAGGTTAGTATTAACATTTCTCTTTTATAAAGTCTACTAGTTTCCAAAGGGGACTGCCATATTTATGTATTGACATATTTGCATATTCAATTGATTTTTTTTAGAATTTGACAATATATCTGGAGTATTTGTGATGTTCACTAATCGTTGTTTTTTAACAGAATTTTCAGGGATTTTAACTGCCTAACTTTCACGTATCAATTACTATCGTTCCAAATCGTATTACAAGAACTAAGATCCTCTTGTATTTTGCCTAAAGTAGCATTGTTCGTCCTTGATTTGGTTCTGCATACTCATTCAATCAGTGTTTCTGATAACCATTGTTTTAACAATACTACATTTTTTTTTGGCAGGTATTTTCCTGAAGGAATAGACATTTACTTTGAAAATGTTAGTGGAAAGGTGCTCGAATCAGTGCTTGCCAACATGAGACTCTATGGCCGCATGGCTGTGTGTGGAATGGTATCACAATAATCTCAAACGACTTGAAGGCATACACAACTTGATGTATCTCATCTTGAAGCGTGTTGGATGGAAGGATTTCTTAGTTTAGATCATTATCAAGTATCACCTCTATCCCAACTTCCTCCATTCTTCCATACATTAAGATAAAGGAATTACATATGTGGAAGAAATAGCTGCAGGCCTTTAGAGTGGACCGGCTGCTTTGATTAGGCTGTTCTCCGGTTAATCTAGTGTTGCAGACTACACCAATGGCTTCCCTAAAGAGTCAGATATGTATTTAACCTCAGAAAAGACTATGCAACTCTCAATCGAAGATGGTTCGGATGCGGTTTTGTTGAAAATTACTTACTCCCTCCGTCCCCAAAAAGATGACTAGCTAAAAGTATAAATTTTTTTTTGTCCCTAAAAGGATGAGATAATGTTATGGATTAAAGATGAGAATCTTTGTGAGTTGAGAAATAGTTTGATCAAGAAGGCAAAAGCCAAGCTTGAATGGGATGATATTAATCAGCTTCATAACATGGTAAAGACTGGTTATTTGCCCGTGTTGCATCTGCCCTTGTCGGGTTTGGTGATGAAGAGGGTGATTCTTGTGATGTACAGAGTTGCTGAATTGGGTTTGACGATGAGGAGAAGCTGTTTGGTGAAGCTTTGACAACCATCTTCAGGAATCACAAGGACATTTTGTCCAGATTTCAAAGTCACATGTAATGGGTATTTTTGGTTAAGCATTTTGTCTTTTTCAATACATAAGTGAAGGGTAATTTAGTCATTTAGGGGATATATTAGTATAAAAAAATAAAAGCACTCATTACTTTATATAATTTTGTAGAGCCATTAAGGATAAATTTAAAAAAATGTAACTCTTTTTTCTCTACTTTTACTTTTTTTAATATGAGTGCAAATTGTATTTTGCTCATCCTTTTGAGGACAGAGGGAATATAAGTTAATTTATAAGTTAAAAAAGAAATCACATATAAACACTCAAATAATAAATAAAAAAACTACAAATAAGTTGGTTTGACTAACTTTTAAATAGTTTCCGAACCAACCCTAAATATAATAGGAAGAAAGGTTTTTCAAATTTTTTGGTCACGGGTTTTGAGTCCATGAAACATACTTTGGTAAGACTATACATTTAACCATTCCCCGGACTATATTATTTGTGAGTCCCTTGTGCACTATATTATTTGTGAGTCCCTTATTTAGCAGAAAGATTTTCATTGCATTTCAAGGAGAGCTCATGATATTTTCTCAATGTAATTTTTGCCCACAGTTAAAACAGAATGCATTATTTTCGTAATTGATTCTATGTAAAATAAAGAAAACAAATTAAACCTCTGATTTTGTTAGGTTTATTATGAGTAGCAAATCCTAGGACTTCTATAGGCGAAAAAAAAAGGTTTTTCTGGCAGTTATTAAGAAGAAGGTAATAATAATAGGTCATGGATGAGCTTGGCAAGACAATTGTTTATACTGATGGCTGGCTGTTTGTGACCAATGCCCTAAATTGCAACCCATGTTTTGAATTTATTTATTTATTTTGACTTTTGATAGCTTTGAGTCTTTGACTCCATCATTGATCAGCATAAACCTTTATTTTTGGTTTGTTTATTTGATTTTTTAGGTCCGTGAGAGTTCAGTATTCCTGATTTGTATATTGCATTTTGTGCCTAACTAGTTGTGTTTTTTCCCATTGTGTGTAAAGTACACTCCTTACCATAATTTTTTATTAACAACTATTGAACTCTCGTTTTCTCTTTAATTTTTTTTCGTGTTTGTTAGAATTAAGAAGCTTGAAAATCAACTTAGGAATTTTTTATTTTGAGAACCTATTATATTATAATTCAATTATACAGATACATTTCTATCATAGGGGCATAGAGAGAACTTGGGAAAGGGGCTAGAGGAAATCTAAGAGAAACTTAACTTCAATATGTAGCATCTACTAACTCTGACTTTACTAACTTTACTGATGGATAAACTCGAACATGTAACCTTGAGAATTAAATATGTTCTTTTGGTTGAGGTTGTGAAGATCAAGGTCGATATTACAGCCAAGTTTCCACATGGTCATGGTCAATGATAGTGACAACATAACCTTGTACTCCTGATGTTGTAAGCAGTGACAGAGTGTTACATAAATGCTGACAACATAAGAACTTTGGTACATTTCATATTTAATTATATTTGATTAAGGTATTATTGTCCAGATAGTATAGAGCTAACTCCTTTATATGTTTGTGAGCTCTGCTCAAGAACAACCACATTGAGCAGAAAACAAACTGAACAAAGAGAGAGGGAGAGAAACAGAGAGAATGGCAGAGAAAAAAGAAGTGAGTAACCAACAGGTGATATTTAGGGACTTCATTGGTGGTTTCCCTAAAGAGTCAGATATGTATATAAGCTCAGAAAACACAATCCAACTGTCACTTGAAGATGGTTCCAACGCAGTTTTGGTGAAGAACTTATACCTATCTTGTGATCCTTACATGCGAATGCTGATGCAGAAATCTTATGATCCAACTCTCTTCTCTTCTTTCACCCCGGGTTCTTTTTGTATCATTCTCTGTTCTTTTCTATTATAAATATAAAAGGAAGATAAAGCCTATTCAAATTGGATTTAATTGCTATTAGAGATACAAAAGGTATCTATGTTTCCGTACCACAATTCGAAATGCAGAACGATAGTTCCCTATTCGTAAATCTCAAGGCGGATAGGGTTCTCGGGTAATTAATCCTGGCTAAGGATACGTACATTTAACCCTCCCCAGACCTATTATTTTTGGGTTCCTTGTGAAAATAGCTATTTGAATTTGCCCGTGCAGGCATGCAGCTTATTACTTACTGAGCTATATACTGCTAGAGCTCTCTTGAGTTTGATACCATTTACAACCCCCCCATAAAAAGTGATATAGAAGTATTAACTAAGAAGTAATTCTCGATAACCGGACAAAAACTGTCTTGTTACCTAGACAAAGATAACGCACCCTATAAATTCTTTCCCTTTGGTTAAACCAAAATGCATTATATTTGCAATTAATTCAATTTAAAGAAAGAACATAATATCTTTCTCGCCTCTCTACCTTCAGGTTTTTTTGCCCAAGTACAATTTGTCCACTTCCTAGATGTAAACATTGCCTCCAAAGACTGTCTCAAACTATGCATACTCTGCAAAGTTAAATAAGCAGTGGCAAATCTAGTGGCGGTTGGCCGAACAACCCTCATCAATGCCAAGACCCATCCATGATTATATATGAAGTTGTTTACCTACAATTACATAATGACTTTCATCAAAAAATAATAATAATTCAAGTATTCATTGAAATTTGAATAAAAAAATTATAACCAAATAATAATAATAATAGTAATTACCTTCTTTGCCTTTGTCAAAGTATTTTTATGTTGAGGCAACTCTCTAAGCTTCTTAAGCATCAAATCGATGCAACGCGCGGCACACGGTGTTCACCACATACGTGACCTCTTCTCTATTAACATTCTCCCCCCGCCTTATAATTAGATGCATTGTTAGTGATTACTTGAATGACAAGGTCTTCTTCCACTTCCTCAACAACCTCATCAAGTAGTTTAAACATCAAATTAGCATCTTTAACTGCATCAGATGCATCAACAGATTTCAAAAATATAATGCCATGGGAGTTGTTTACAAGAAAGTTTATTAGTTGTCTTCCCCTAATATCTTTCCAACCATCCGACAAGATTGACACTCCCGTATGTGCCCAAGTCTTCTTTACCTCCTCAACAAAGGCCTTTGTAGTCTTCTCTTCCTCCTTCAATATCCAAGAGCTAAGCTCATATGGAGTAGGGGGTTTCAAACCACGAGCATAGTTCTCAATTGACCGACACATTTATAAATGAAGGACTATTGGCAACATTAAAGGGAATCCCGTTTTCAAAGAAGAATCTACCAATATCAAGACAGACTGCATTACGGGCCTCCTTTGCAAATACGGTACACTTTGTAGTAGCATCATCATCAACAACATCAACATCTATAACAAATCTGTCATGGGTCCTCAAACTCCTCTCGCGGAGGCACTACCCACACTTGAACCTCCCCAGGATGGATGACCACCATAATAAGACCCACTTTGTATTTTTTCAGCTTCATTTCTTTGTCTTTCCTCTTTTGAGTCGATACTTTTCTTCATATATGACGCAAGCTCTTCCTTCGCTTCAGTTGGTGCTTTTTTGCAAGCCTCAACGTTACTATGATTACCCACAAGATGATTTTTCAGCCTTGTAATCCCTCCTTTACAAATGTTCTTACAAAAATTGCATTTCACATATAAACGAGATTTATTAATTCCAGGAGCTTTGGTGCCATATAACAATTCACTGTAATAAAAAACAAAACACGAACATATTTTTAAATGAAGTGAATAACATTATATATTATATTTATACATTTTAATTTTAATGTATGTATGTGTTTATACTTTATATTTATATAACTACAGTCAATATGTATGTCTTCATTATCTAATATATATAAATTTTCTATGTATCAGTATATATATTGTTAATTGTATCATATATATATATATACATATATATGTGAGACCCAGCAGGCCAGCAGAAAGAAAAGGATAACCAAAAAAAAAAGGCCAAGCAGTAAGTAGTAAAGTGGGGGAAGAAAAAAGAAGAAGACATACCTGCCGATCGGACTTCGGAGTGAAATCAGCGTCTCTCTTGCAGCCTCTCTCGACTTCAATCTTCTTCTTTGAACTTCACAGCCTCTCGGTTGCTCGACTTCTCACTTATCTGCAACTTCGACGTCGACTTCGACTAGGGCTTATGCCTTGAGGCGAAATATAACGAGGCGCAAGCCTCAGCCAAATGAGGCCCAAGCCTATATTTTTTCTCTTGAGGCGTAAGCCTCGCCACAACATCCTTCCGCCTCACTACGAGGAACGCCTCGAGGCGTGCGCCTCAAATGCAATTTTGAATAATGCCTCTATCCTACTATACCGACATTCTTGGAAAGTTTCTTCATTTCTGTATGTATATTAGCTTATTGTACCAAAATTTTGTAATTCACATGTGCCTTTACCATTTTTTTGTAATGTTATGGATAATTGATTAATGTAACTCTTATGTATTTGTTTAGATTCAAAGGTATACCTGGTTTGACTGCTTATACTGGTTTTTATGAGATTTTCTAACCGAAGAAAAGAGAAAATGTATTTGTTTCTGTAGCATCTGTTGCAGTAGGCCAGCTTGTTGGGTAGTTTGCTAAATTGATGGGCTGCTATGTTATTGGAAGTGCTGGAAGTGAAGAAAAGGTGAGTTCTAAATATCAAAATTTTCATGTAAAAATTATTTCGAGTTAATTCTCAACATTAGCAAACCATAATGTTCTGTTTTACTTTCTTATAAAAGGTTGATTTGCTGAGGAACAAGTTTGCGTTCGATGAGGCTTTTAATTACAAGGAAGAGAATGACTTGGATGTAGCTTTAGAAAGGTTAGCATTCATATTTTGAATGAGCATGGTATTAGCGTAATATATACCCTAAAATCAAAGAGTTCTTTCTACCAGATACTGTTATTTGAGCTAGTGAATTGCGTTTTAGTACTTTTACTCCAAACATGGTATTCTTATGCTCTAGTACTCTAAGTTTATAGTATTCTTATGTTCTAATACCCTAAATTTAGCGAACCAAATATTTATTTATTTTTTACTCCAATTGGACAATTATTTATGTTTCGATGTTTAAACATCACATTGTACTAAATTTGGATGCAACTAAAAATCTTCTTTAAAATTTATCTAAGAGAATTCATAGCTATAAACATTCATATAAAGCTACCCCCAACGGACCACATTTAGCCTATGTATCATACTGTATTCCCGTATCTGTTCCACGAACAAAAATGATTCACGTTCTAGATAATATTGGTTTCTAGAAGGCTTTATCCCTAAACAAATATGTTTATTGGTGCCAGGTGCTTTCTTGAAAGTATTGACATTTACTTTGACAACGTCGGGGGGAAGATTCTGGATGCAGTGCTCCTCAACATGAGAGCTAATGGTCGGATTGCTGTGTGTGGAATGATCTCACAATACAACCTTGATCAACCTGAAGGAATAAATAACTTGTTGTTCATTGTCTACAAGTGACTTTGCATTTTTCAACTACTATCCCCTATATTCCAAGTTCTTAAATATGATATTGCCTTCTATTCGTGATGGAAAGATAGTTTATGTTGAAGACATTACAGAAAGCCTTGAAAGCGGCCCTGCAACTTGTAGGACTTTTTGGTGGCCTGGATGTTGGGTAACAGGTGGTTGTAATCGCTCACGATTGATCCAAGTCTTCGATATTCATATCTTTTCTCCAAGTGAAGCATCGAGTTTTAATTTGCATTTCATATTGTTTAGAACTCAATGTATTGGTCACATAATTTGTTATATACTCTATGGAATATACTCTATGGACATAAGAAATAAAATGCCTCGATGTTTATTTTGTTCATAGGTATTCTCATTACGAAGACAAGATAATCTTAATGTGTTTACTTAAACCACCAAACTACCAAAGAGACTAGTTGAATCTAAATATGCAGTTGGATATGTAAAACTATGAATCAAAAATTCCTAAAGGTTCAAACTCTGTTCTGGTGAAAAATCTCTACTTGTCATGTGATCTAGCAATGCAAACTCACATGAGAAAATCCCAAAAACTCCCTAATATATCCTTCAAACCTGGCTCGGTAATTAACCAACATTAACAATTTCTTCCTTTTCCAAACATTAATTTCAAGAAATAGAAAATCGATATACATGTATGTTTAAGTTAACATATATAGATTTAATTGCATACATAAGTCTAAGATTTAAAACTAGACTCGTTTTAATAATCTTACTTTTGTTTTGTAAAATAAACAGTCTTTGAACAGTTATGGACTAGCTAAAGTTCTTGATTCTGACCATCCAAACTTCATGAAAGGTGATTTGGTTTGGGGAATGACTGGATGGGAGGAGTATAGTCTCATTACTGCACCAGATAAGCTGTTCAAAGTTCAACATAAAGACTTGCCCCCTTCATATTATACTAGCATTCTGGGTAAGTTGCTTTTAGAGATTAAGTGTAACTTTCTCGGGTTTGAGGACTTATACTCAGGTGCCTCAATCACTTTTAAAGTTAAATGTGTAACTTGTCGGGTCTGAGGACTTATAGTCAGGTGCCTCGATTTCTTTTAAAGTTAAAAGTATAACTTGTCGGGTCCGAGAACTTATAGTCAGGTGTCTCGATTACTTTTAAAGTTGAAAGTATAACTTTCTGTGATGACCATCTCATGTGTAATATTTCTTTACTCATTTCAAGTTTAGTGGGCCTGAGATAGTATCTGATCCCACACGAGATATTTTGTAACACCCGCTTTCGGAGATCTCTCGTACCCTATACGGTCCTTCCCATTTGGGGTAGAATTTGGTAGTTGGTATTCCCCTCATGACTTGATTCGCTCTCTTGAGCACCAAGTCCCCCACCAGAATTTGCCATGGTACTACTGCGGTATTGTATTGTTATTGCAGTTTTTCATGATATCATTCTAGTTTTTCTTTGGCTCTGTCTCGGAAGTCAGCTAAGGCCTCTAGGGCAGTTGGTCGGTTCTCTTCCTCGACTAAGCTTCAGAGTCTCATCCTAGCTGAAGGGATTTCTATTTTCGACAAGCAAGATAGCTTCTTCACCATAGACTAAAGCGTATGGGGTTTCACCCGTAGACTTTCTTTTTGAAGTTCGATATGCCTATAATGTTATTAGTAATTGCTCTGCCCATGTTTTCGGATGATCATCCAATGTTTTTGATAGAATCTTGATTAAGGTTTTATTTGTGACCTCTATTTGTCCATTGTCTTTCGGGTAGTAGGGTGATGATTTGTAGTGCTTCACGCTGTATCTTTCCATCAGACTTTTGACATCCCTATTGATGAAAGGAATTCCATTATCTGATAAAATGATCTTCGGGATCCTAAAATGACAAATGATATGTTTCTTAATGAAATTTGCCACTGCTGGCCTCGTAGCCCTTTTCAAAGGGATTGCCTCTACCCACTTTGTATATATCTCAGTGGCGGTCAAGATCCATGTGTTGCCTTTGAAATTAGGATGAATGTGACCTATAAAATCCATTCCCTATATATGAAAGGGCCATGGTATTGCTATGGTCCGCAGGTCCACAGTGGGAGCATGAATCATATTCCCATGGATTTGGCAAATATGGTATTTCTTGACAAACTCTAAGCAATCTCCTTCTATTTTTGGCCAGTAGTAACCGTGACAATAAGTTATTTGTACAACTTGGCTCCCCCCGAGTGTTCATCCTTGTGTATTTGATAGACCAAATCTTTGGCCTCGCCTAACTCCAAATATTGTAAGTGTTTGCCGTTGAACCCTCTTCTAAACAACTCTCTATTTTATAAGAAGAATCGTTGTGATTTCCTCTTTATTATAACTACGTCCTTCTTTTCGACAAGAAGACTACCGCTTTGTAAAAACTCCACATAAGGGATTCACCAATCCGCTATGTCATCAATGAAGGCACATTCCTTTTCCCCAGGGTATTCTTGGCATGAAACACATTGTCGTTGAAATGCATCTGTTTCCATCTTCATTTCAGGCCAATAATACCCTTAGCGCTGCAACCTGTGATACAGCCCAATATATACCAATCCGTAGTTCTCTTTATGCATCTGATACAAAACTCTATTCACTTCCTACCTCCCCAAGCATCATGTTAATACACCATCTGCTTCTTTGTGATACAAGACTCCCTTGATAATGTTGTATTTCTGAAGTTCCACTGGTGATATTGTTCCCTCCTTTGTGTTCAATTGATGGGAGATGTCATGTCTCCAATCATCTGTCATGTCTCTAAGAAACAAGTCTAGCGTCGTGGTTGGGAGGGTTCTTTTCATTACCTTCACATCCAAGTCTTCTCCTTGGACATACACTCTAGATGTTACTGTTGCTAATGCATCAAGTTATTTGTTTTGTCTTCTTGGCATATACTCAATCACCACCTTCTTGAAAGCTTCCATCACTTTTTTTGCTACAATTCGATATGGTGCCAAAATAGGTTCCTTTACTACGAATTGACCTCTTATTTGCTGCATTATCAGATTTGAATCTCCCCTTACTTTAAGACATTTGGCTCCCAACTCTTGAGCCGTTAACAATCCCAATATAATTACCTCATATTCTGCTTTATTGTTCATTCAGGGAAAATACAGTTTGTATGACAAAGCCACTTCCTTTCCTTCTTTGGTGGTTAACACCACTCATGTTCCTCCTTTACCTTCTGTAAACGACCTGTTAAAGGCCAAACTCCACCATTCCGAGTCTTCATCTATTACATCAATTGCTTCCACTTCCCCTCCTAGAAGATCCTCTGAAGGAGGTGTTTGCCTAATTCTATACTAGCACAAATACGCAAGTATATGCAGTCCACAAGTAATATAATGATAAGAAAGTATCAATCCCATGGAGAAAAAATTGTAATCTATAATAACAACCACCAATTTGATATTAACCCAATTCTATTAAACAATCGATTAAAGTTTTTGAATGCTGGAAATTTAATAATTAATTCAACTAAAACTAATTACCACAAGTTTGAAAATAGATTTTCAAGACTTAAGACTACAACTTCACTTATTGCTTCACTTTGTTCAATACACTTCCTATCAAATTATGTTAATTAGTCCGGATTGTTAATCGAGAACTCATCAATACTTATGATCATCTCTCAATGTACCATAAACAAATAAACTTAAATCCACAGATAATAGAATTAAGATGAACACCCTTTTTAACTAATCTACTATATCTCTATGTGAATTACAATTTAAAAGGATTTAAAGCCTAGGTTCCCTTTTAGATTACATGCGGTGAATAAGTATATCTCTATCCTAAACACAAATCATGAATTCCATCGACATGTAGAAGGCACAATCACATGCTACTATGGTCAGATCTAAACCTATAATCCATCTCTTAAGTTCATATAGATTATCCTGTAATTACTGTCCAAATAATTAAGCAATTAAACATAAACCATAATAGACACACCGATAATAGCTAACAATAATTATCCAAGGAGCATATCAATTACAGTTACACAATAAGATCTGTTGTAGTCTTAAAAGAGAATTTAGCTCATAAATAAGCTTAAATCCATTATCCACAATTTAAATAGCATTCAAGATTACAAAATAAGATATAGAGAAAAGAATAAAAATTGATGATGCAATCCTTGTAACTCTCCTTAGCTCCTCAGTTAAATCTATCTTGCTATCAAGTTGTTTCAAGTCTCCCCCATTGTTTTTCAAAACTAGGGTTTTCTTCTAATAAGTTCAACAACCTTAATACTGATTTAAAACATCTATTTATAACATCTAATAAAAATCCTTGCTGAATTAGAAGTCTAAAAATTAATTAAACATCAATTGCTCCATTTAAATGAAAAGTCAAAGTTTGGTCAACTCCCGAACCGGCGCGACCGCGCTTGAAATAAGCTTGAATGGGGCGCGGCTGCGCTACACTAGCAGCCAATTTTTTTTAACTCTGGAGATAGGCGCGGTTGCGCTACTCCGTAGTACAATTTGGGCGCGGCCGCGCTGCTCTCATTTTCTACAGTTCTTGATTCTTTTGTTGATGTTTCTGCTCAACTATCGCCAAACCAATTCCCAACACATGCAATCTACAAAAACACATAGAATGCATAAAAAGTAACTACAAACTATGGAAATAAATAATAATCCACATCAAATATAGGTACCCGATTTGTAGGTATGAAACATACTCATCAAATACTCCCAAACTTGAACTATTGTTTGTCCCCAAGCAACACAATGCAACATATTAATACATAATATTGTGAATGCAAACTATTAACTATCATGCCTACGAATCCAACCCATAGTCAGTATGAAAATTAACTCTTAGCCTCAGGGATATCAACATACTTAAAATTGCAAATCCAATCAATACGAAGTTAATAATCCCAATCAATCAAACAACTCGCACATGTCATCACCCAAATTGTGTGTGTGCTCTTAATCATTTTAACCAACCATAGTTCAAGTTTAGTCACATAATCAACTCCCTAACAAGAATATTCTGGTTCTACTTCAATTTCAGCAAATACGATAAATCAAGCTAAAACTAAGCAATCACTACGTATAGGGGTCCTTACGAGGTTTATTTCTACCTTTATTCTTTCACGAGTGCGTTTTACGCTCCATCTCGTATTTATTCTTGACTGTGCAATGTCATGTTCTCTTAGGCTTTTCAAAGTCACCCATGTAGCAAGCTTTCAATTAGTGACTCCCAAACCAGTTGGCTTTAGGGCACTAGGTGTTAAGATACCCCTAAGGATCTAATTACCCGAGTAACAACGGCCACAGAACCCAACTAGTCAAACATTTATTCTTTTTTTTTTATATATATATTTTTAAACTTATTACGGGGATACCCCCAAACTTAAGCTTTCACCTAATTTTAGCCTTGATTGTCAATTCACTTTTTTTCCTTTATTTTAACCCCAAAACATTCTCATTTAGAAGTCAATTATGTAACCCTTGAACTAAATTAATCAAAACAATCAAACTTCATGTGCTATCCGGTTAACTCAAGTTTTAAACAGGCATAACTATCCTTATGATTGAAATTGTAACTTGCACATCAATTATCAACACTGTCCAAGTTAACAAGTAAAACTAATCTCATCATCGGCCGAGCCAAAACCATACCAACCCATCGTTTGGATTCATGCAAACAAACTAAATGCAAATAATACACATCCAATGCAAACAAATACTGTACTAACCATCAACAACTATATGCCAACATGCTATCAGATAAAATGCACAAACCAAACTAAACTATCATGCTAAACACAACCAGAAAATATAAACATAACCCCCAAACTTATGACAAACAATGCCCTCATTGTAGAAAATGTAAAAAGAAAAAAACAGAAGAACTCCCCTAATCCGAGGTGGCATCTCCTTCGTGCTCCTCTTCATCATTGGAAAGCGTGTCCGGGGGCGGATAAGTTAGGGCGACGGCAAATGTTGGGAATTGGACTTGGACGCCCAATTGAGTGAATGCTTGAGAGAAACTATCAGATAACTGCGAGGAGAAAGATCGGAGCTCAGCCATGTTGGTGTGAATCGCATCCATTCGCTGATGCATATGCCTCTCCAACCTGTCTAATCTAGCCTAAAAAATATCCATTGAGTGTTCTGGCTCTACCATGGACTGATCGGATACCTCTTCACTCTCACTGTGTCTGGTTAGCACAAAATCTGCTCCGCAGGAATGAGATTGACCTCAAGCCCACACTTTGTACTTCTCGACAGCAGCATAATCTATGGTGTTCATGGGCAGCTGCAGAGGCTCACCATCATCCCACTGCACCCTAGCAACAATATATAATCGAGGCATGCGGTATACCACCAGAAGTGCCTCCCTGCAGATACCGACGAATTGACTAGTTGATGACATACCCAACATTAATCTTCCTTCCCTGTATGATCTCATATAGCAGAATAGCTCTATCCTTAATCACATCATTCCGATGCCTTGTTGGCATCAGATTAGCACATATGAAGCTGTACCATGCCTTCCCGTATCTGCTAAAGGTCGTGTGTGGGAAATGCAACTTCTGATCCTTACCCTGTTTAGTAGTCCACATCGTGCCTGGCTTACACATAGCCCTCATAATATTGTCTAGCATTGTGTCCCATCTCCTTGAATATAACCAATTAAGATCGTTCGATTGAACATTGGGCAAATGGAACAACGCATTGATACTCTCTTTGGTATATGATACCTGACACAAAAGTAGTTCCATCCTTGGTGATCTTTGCATTGGCATAAAACTCTTGAACTATCGATATCGGGGCTGCCATAGGAGGTTCAACAAACAGCAGCCAACACATGCCCCTAATCATATTGATCATCTGCCCATCCACCTAGGATCTAGCTTGAGTCCCTGTTCTAGTACAAATGTCTTTCCTAATAGGACTCGTTGGAAAAACTCTTTAGCTTCGGCACTGACAAAACAGGTAGCATCAAAATCTATGTCATTACGAGCCTGAGAACTAGAGGATTCACCGTGCTGTCGCTTTGATGCCATTAATACTCTATCACAATGTTAAAACCAGAGACAATCTACCGGACCTCGCTTTCCCCCAAACTTGTTGGAAACCAAATTTAAACTTTACAAACCTTGCATAAACACTTAATATATACTCTATTTCGTTCAAAAATCTATGATCTATTTGTAAGCATGCACTCCCAATCCAATGTATTAACCAATCTTAACCACAATTCAGTAGTAATCAAAAACCAAAATTGAACCCTAGCACTCTTCAAACACAAAATCAGTGAATAACCAATTCTCAAGTTCCTTTAATTAAAATTATTACCTTGCTATGAAGAGAAATCCAAATCCACTGTCTACTCACTATGTTCTTGTACGAAACTTTACCCACGATGTCCCAATATAGTGAAATTGAATGAGATAAAATGACAGGTTGGAGAAGAATGGTATGAATATAGATTTAGGGGTTGTTCGGTGGAATTGTATTTGATCGGTAGAGGGCTTGATTTTGGGAAGAGTGGAAGTTGTGGATTTGGTTGAGGAAAAGAGAGAAAGTTAGGGTTTGAGCAAGGATAAAATGGTATAGAATGGGAAAGATAGAGAGAGAGAGTAGGCGAATTTGGGTTGTAATTTGGTTGTGGAGAAGGAAAAAATGTGATTTTGATTTGGAATAGGAGAAGGAGAAGTTACAAACGGTTTTTAATAGGAATAAGAAAGTGGGAAATGAAAGTCTAAGTGGGAATAAATAAATAAAACATGAATGGGTTGGGTCACTAACCATTTTTTAAAAACTAAGAATTGATCACGGCGCGACCGCACTTGAATTTGGCCTGGATTGGGCGTGGCCGCGCTGGTGTGGCAGACGAAGGTTTTTGAGCTCTGAAGCTAGGCACAGCCCCGCTGCTTTCCTTTGGATTTTAGGCGCGGTCGCACTGCCCTGTATCCATGAAGCTTTATGTGTTAAACCTTCCCGACTGAACCAATTAATTGTAGCAATAAAGTGTACCTATAAAAACATAAAATAACAAATTACTACTAAAACAAACTAAAAATACTACTTACTTCTAAAATCACAAAAATTAAACTCATGCGTTGCCTCCCATCTAGCGCTTGATTTAAAGTCTTTCAGCCTGACTACTTCCTGTTTCAAGATTGATCGGCAAGAGTAATTGAGGTTTTCTGGTGATCGAAATCACCACCCCAATAATGCTTCAAACGCTGTCCGTTGACTTTAAATGTTTCATCCAGATTACGACCAAATACTTCAACGGCGCCATGAGGGAATGCTTTTTTGACAACAAAAGGTCCGAACTATCGAGACTTGAGTTTTCCTAGAAATAGTCTGAAACGAGAATTGTATAAAAGCACTGCTTGTCCTGGCTCAAATTTCTTATCAACGATTTTCTAATTTTGCCATTTTTTGACTTTTTCCTTATATAGCTTCGAATTCTTATAAGCTTGTAGACGAAATTCATCAAGTTCATTAAATTGGAGAAGCCTTGTATCCCCTGCAACTGTGAGATCGAAATTAACTTTCTGATGGCCCAGTATGCCTTGTGCTCAAGTTCAACAAGAAGGTGGCATGCCTTGCCATAAACTAGTTGATAAGGCGATATGCCAATGGGTGTCTTGTATGCCGTCCTGTAAGCCTAAAGTGTGTTATCCAACTTTATTGACCAGTCTTTTCTAATAAGGTTGATGATCTTTTCTAAAATTCTCTTCACTTCCCTATTAGAGACTTCAGCTTGACCACTGGTTTGGTGGGGTGATAAGCTGTAGCAATTCTGTGATTGACCCCATACTTAGCCAAGAGAGCTGCGAAATACTTATTGCAGAAGTGGCTCCCTTCATCACTGATAATCGCCCTCGGTGTGCTAAATCTTGTGAAGATGTTTTTTTGAAGAAATTTTAAGACTCCTTTGGCATCATTGGTCGGTATAGAACTGGCTTCCACCCATTTAGAAATATAATCAACTGCCAAAAGAATGTACAGGTTGTTGAAAGAGGATGGAAATGGCCGCAAGAAATCAATACCCCAAACATCGAAGATTTTTACTTCTAAGATCGTGTTTAGTGGCATCTCGTGACGCTTTGATATATTACCCATCCTTTGACATCTATCGCATCTTTTCACAAACTGATGGGCTTCTTTAAACAACGTGGGCCAGTAAAATCCTGCCTGTAACACCTTGGCAGCTGTCTTTTCACCCTCGTAATGTCCTCCATACATTGACTCATGACAATGATGTAGGATGCTCTCAACTTCGCTTTGCAGAACACACCGTCGTATCATTTGATCTGCGCAATGCTTGAACAGAAACGGCTCATCCCATATGTACCTCTTCACGTCATGTAGAAACTTTTTCTTTTGTTGGCTTGTCAAGTCCGGATGACATACGTTACTAACCAAATAATTGACAAAATATGTATACCACAAAACTTCTACTTTTACGACGAACAACTGTTCGTTTGGGAAGAACTCATTAATCACAGTCTTGTCTTCCTTCGTATGCTCATTGTTTTCCAACCTCGATAGATGATCCACCTGATTTTCCGTACCCTTTCTATCTTGAATTTCCAAGTCGAATTCCCGGAGTAGAAGTATCCATCTAAGTAACCTCGGCTTCTCATCTTTCTTCGAAATTAGATATCTTATCGCTGAATGATCTGTGAATACCACCGCTTTAGTTCCGATTAAGTATGAGCAGAATTTGTCAAATGCATACACTATCGCAAGCAACTCTTTTTCAATAATCGTATAATTGAGTTGAGCCTCAGACAATGTTTTGCTAGCGTAATAAATGGCATGAAAAACCTTTTCTTTGCGTTGGCTTAAAATAGCCCCAATTGCATAATCACTAGCATCACACATTAATTCGAATGGTATTGACCAATCTGGTGCAACTATCACTAGTGTTGTGGTCAATTTCTTCTTTAATAGCTTAAAGGCCGACAAACAATCCTCATCAAATTTGAATGGGATGTCCTTATCCAATAAACTGCATAATAGCTTTGTGATTTTGGAAAAGTCCTTTATGAATCTCCGATAAAACCCAACATGTCCCAAAAAATTGCGAATCCCCTTCACTAAAGTTAGCAACGGTAAGTTTTCAATAGTCTCGAGCTTGGCCCTATCTACCTCCAATCCCTTTGCTGACACTTTATGCCCCAATATAATTCCTTCTTGTACCATGAAATGACACTTTTCCCAATTAAGCATAAGGTTGGTCTCCACGCAACGCTTTAATACAAAAATCAAATTGTCCAAACAGTTGTCAAAAGAATCCCCAAAAATCGAGAAATCATCCATGAACACCACCATATTGCGTTCCACCAGATCTAAAAAAATTGCCATCATACACCTTTGGAACGTCGCTAGTGCATTACATAATCCGAACGACATTCTCCTAAAAGCGAAAGTACTATACGGACAAGTAAACATAGTCTTTTCCTAATCCTCCGGAGTAATTACAATCTGATTGTACCCCGAATATTCGTTTAATAAACAATAGTACTCGTGTCCAGCCAATCTATCCAACATCTGATCAATGAAAGGTAGTGAAAAGTGATCCTTTTGGGTTACTTTATTAAGCTTCCGGTAATCCATGTAAACCCTCCAGCTGGTTACTGTCCTTGTCGGTATCAACTCATTGTTCTCATTTGATACCACAGTCATCCGTCCTTTCTTTGGTACACACTGAATCAGACTCACCCAAGAACTGTCAGAAATGGGGTATATAATCCCAGCATCCAACCATTTTAGGATCTCTTTCTTGACTACCTCTTTCATGATTGGATTTAATCTTCTCTATTGTTCTACCGTAGGTTTGGCATCGTCTTCCATAAGTATCTTGTGCATGCAGAATGATGGGCTTATTCCTTTGATGTCAGGAATGGTCCATCTAATTACAGTTTTGTACTCTCGAAGAACTCGTATCAATTTACTTTCCTGAAATTCGTTAAGTACAGATACAATAATAATAGGTAAAGTAGATGATTCACCCAAATAAACATACCTGAGATGATTAAGTAAATGTTTAAGCTCAAGTGTAGGAGGTATCTCAAGAGGTGGCTTCAAATGCTCTAAGGACTTTTCCGCACACTCTAATAGTTTAAAAGGAATTTTGAATCCGCGTACCCTTGACAATGCATCTAACATTTGAAGATAATTTATCATCTTTGGATCATCCATTTCAGCATCCCCCAATAAGGTAGTCTCTAACAAATCCTTAATTATTGTCCTCAAAAATTCATCATCCACTGCTTTCTCTACCACATCCATTCGGAAACACTCCTCTTCATCTATAGGAAACTTCATGGCTTTGAACACATTGAGTGTCACTTCTTGGTCATGAACCCTCATAGTTAATTCTCCTTTCTGCACATCTATGAGTGTTCTACCAGATGCTAAGAACGGTCTCCCAAGTATGATAGGAATGTCTTTATCCTCTTCATAATCCAAAATGATGAAATCAGCTGGGAATATGAATTTATCGACTTTCAGAAGAATGTCCTCCACAATACCCCTTGGATATGTAATTGACCTATCCGTAAGCTGAAGAGAGATGTTTGTTGGTTTTGGTGCAGGTAGACTCAACTGTGCGTATATCGATAACGGCATGAGGTTAATGTTAGCACCCAAATCGCACAAACATCTGTTGATTGACAAGCTACCAATAGTACAAGGAATAGTAAAGCTGCTAGGATCTTTTAATTTTGGCAATAACTTCTTTTACAATATAGAACTACACTCTTCGGTTAAAACTATTGTTTCATAATCCTCTAGCTTTTTCTTCCTTGATAAAATTCCTTTCATGAACTTAGTATAGTTTGGCATCTATTCTAAAGCTTCTGCAAATGGTATGTTGATTTATAGCTTCTTAAATACTTCAAGAAATTTGGAGAATTGTTTATCCAATTTCTGTTTCTGAAATCTTTGTGGATATGGAACTGGTGGATATACTACTGATTGTTTGGCCTTTTTCTTTTCTCTTGCCTTAGTTTCTGTCTTCTCCTCTTTCTCTTCTAAATTTTCTACAGAATCTGTAACTGGTGTAGGGCACGACCGCGCTGCCTTTCTTTGTATTTCAGGCACGGTCGCGCTGTCTGACAGAATTTATTTTCCAGTTCTAAGTGTGACAGCTTGACACTGTTCCTTCCCATCTCTCTTTGGGTTAACTTTTGTGTTACTTGGCAGAGAACCTTGAGGTCTGTTATTCAACATATTAGCCATTTGACCCACTTGATTCTCGAGGTTTCTGATAGCAGTCGTTTGACTCTTTAACAACATATTATTATTTGCCATATAAGTCATCAAGAGTTCTTCCAAGTCTGGTTTCTTTTCTGGTTGTAGCTGCGTAGCTACCTGCTGGTGTTAGTTATGAAATCCTGGGGGATATGATGGTCTAGAAGCTTGTTGATGATTCTGATTATTGCTCCATGACAAATTAGGATGGTTTCTTGCCCCCGGATTGTAAGCGTTTTGGTATGGATTTGGAGGACGTTGGTAGCTGCTACCCACAAAACTGCACTGCTTCAAGATTAATGGTATAATGGTCTGTAGGATGAGCACCCGCACATAGTTCACAAACAAAAGCTACTTGATGGTTTTTTGCCTCTGCCATAGCATCAATCTTCTTAGACATAGCTGATAACTGAGCTGCTAATGTTGTGATTACATCTACTTCTAATACCCTGACTACCTTTTGTTAATTCATCCTAGCAGTTGGCCATTAATAGTTATTTGCTGCCATTGTCTCTAACAAATCAAAAGCTTCGGCAAAACTTTTGGCCATAAGTGCTGCTCCCGCAACTACGTCTATGTTCGTTCGAGTATTACTACTTAACCCATTGTAGAATGTCTGAACCTGTAGCCACTTGGGTAGTCCATGATGCGGGCATCACTACAAAAAAATGGACATTCGGCAACAATTTTTCTGGCAACGACTTATAAAATCGTTGCCAAAAATGCATGTTTAGCAACGAAATTTGTCATTCGTCGCAGTTTGTGAAACACTTTAATTTTTCGTAACGAGATTCATAGATCGTTGCAAAATTTTGTTGCCAATTCGTTGGCGGGAAAATAAAAAACCCCCCGCCTATTTACTTTTTTGTTACCGATGTGATTTCTCCTCATCGTGGGCAACAAAAAGTTTTTTGTTGCTATATTTCGTTGCATAATATGGGCCACATTTATTGTCAACAATTTTTTTCATTGCGTATTTTGTACAATTTTTTGCAACGACTAGTAAATTATTACCCAAAATTAAGATAAACTCAATAAGCACGTTTTAGCCTCTTTTTTTTTTTCAAATCGCTTAATTTTGCATTTTAAAATTATTATTTATTTGGACGCAAATTTATACAGTCAAATGTTTCACTCCCTCCGTCTCAAAAATAAATGCCCAATTTTTTAAAAAAAATTATCAGTTATAATTTTTGAAATTAAAATTAAGCACATATAGATATATTTTCTAATTTACAAAAATTAGAATTCACTTCAAGAAAAAGGGCATGTAGTGAGACAAATTCTTCACAAATCATAATATATTACTCGTAAGAGATTTATTTGTGAAGGAATTTTTCCTTTGCACAGTTTTCTCGCATTAGAACTCCTTGCTATAGATATCATTTGCTAAGTTAGTAACTATATATATTTTGTGAAAGATATATTGTGAATGATTTTTTTTTCACAAATTATATATTTTAATGTAACAACGCTATTTAGTGAAAGGATAATTTCCATCATCAATAATATATTGCGAAGGAATAATTTTAATTAGTGAATAGATGTTTGCCTTCACAAATAATATTTTGTGACAAACAAATTTATTTAGTAAAAGAAGATTTTCCATCACTAATTATATATCAAGAGTTTTTCTTCAATTTAGTGAGAGAGGGAATCCTTCATTGATAAATTTACTGTTAAATAATCAAATTCATTGAAAATAATTGATTTTCAAATTAATTATTTTATATGTATTAAATTATTTATTAACCTCTATACCCAAATATTAGATTTAACATTTTAGTTGAATATAAATAACACGAAATACATATTTCCCAACTAAAAGATAAACAAATTATATTATTACCAAAAGATATAATGCATAAAGAGCTAATATAAGTATTTCACAACTAAAGGATAAACAAATTATATTATTACCAAAAAATAGAATGCATAAAGAGCTAATATAACCAATACAAGGACATCTCAGAAGATATTTATAACTAACATAAGAAAATTGAAAAACAACGAGCTCGAATGAATCATAATTGCATCATGTTTGGTCCTCATCATCATTTTCTTCAGAAAAATCAAGATATGGCTTGTAAACTTTATACTGCAAGAAAAACACCAGAATTCTATTCAAAACGACAAGAACAATAAGAATATAACAAAATAGTAGACTTACATCAAGAGAGAAAAAATAGTAGGCTTAAATCAAGAAAGGTTAATGAAAATAGAGAGACGATATATAACTATCACAAAATATTACTCTAAAAAATTTGAAAGTTTATGAAGTTAGCCCCCTTTGTAATAAGCTAGAAACTATTATTCTCCTTACTGTTGTGTTGCAATTGAGTTTTAAATCTAAATGTTTCAATTATAAGTTGCAAATGAAGCTTCAAATCTTAATATTTGCATACGATAACATTCAGGTAACTGAAATGATGCGCATTCTATTTTGCTAAATAGGTACAATTTTGCATTTTAGTCTTATAAAAATAATACAATCATTATATTCAATGATACAAAACAAACATCCTTAAAGTTCGTAAATTTGTAAATAAAACTCATTTTGTAAAATTCAGGGACTATAATTAATGTATCAAATATTATATTCACCTTCTTAATTACCTATATATAAACATTAATTATACTCATATAATTAAGTTAGTACCTCTTCTCTTAAAGGAGCATTCCCGATCCATAACAATACTGCTCATCAAATGACATCTCCCCTATAGTAGCAGGGCCACCACAGTTGGGGCAAGTAGCATTGCTGAGGGCTTCTTTGTACCTTATATTATCTGCACATAGCTTATCGTTCTCATTCCACAGCTGTGTGTTGTCATGGCGTTCATGTTGAGCCTATGACACATACAATGAATTAACACATGATTAATTGAGGCAGTAGTAGCTTAGCTAGTTAATTTAGTGAATCATTATTAAGTAGCTATGGCAATTAAGCCACAATAATAGTACATCCATAAGGAAGAAGATTTAAATTCAGAATTATGAGCACAAAGTATCTAAAAGCTACTAGTATTTACCTTCATTTGAGTGCGTTTGTTTTGAAACCAAAATTTCACTTGCAAAGGCTCTAGCCCTAATCGGCGGCCTAGTTCCTTTCTTTGCTTGTCATCTGGATGAGGGCACTCTTTGAAAAACCTATAAAAAAATCAAAATATTAGTTGCATACGATAACATTCAAGTAACTTCTATTGGGAACACAACCATGCATTAACCAATAATTACCTAGAATGCGCATCATTTCAGTTTGTGGAACAAATATGGGTTCGCGATATGCTAAATAGGCTCAAACATGTTACAGGGGAAGCTTCATATGAATGCTTATAGTTGGAAATCCTCTAAAAATATAAATGCAATAAAGCAGAATTTCAAAGAAGATTCTTAGATAAATCAACAAGTTAATTGCTCAAGAAATAATTTAGTATATATGTGATGTTTGAGCATCCAACATTAAGTTAGGATATTGATATTGTGCCATTAGAGGAGGCAGGAAACAAAAAAACATTGGGTCAATAAATTAAGACTCTCGTAATGTAGGAGTACCATGCTTGGGAGCAACGCAATTCACTAGGTCAATTAGATTAACGGGGAACTCTGGCACCACATATTTCAACTATGAACTCAAAATGTAAAACTTGATAAAAACAAATGAATTCAGGCATGTTCAAGGAACGCCAAACAAGACAGAGTATCAACCAGCTTGCTGCAGCATACCATGTGCAATAAGCCACTGTTTAGATTTTTTGTAGAAGCCTTGTAGCCAATATTTTGTTGTACTTTAATTTTGCCTTAACGTGATGCCACATAAAAGTTTATAACATAGATAAAGCATTAGACTCTATTGCAATTTCACATGATCACATCAAACATATTTACCATAGATAGTTGTACTGCATCACACGATGTCTAGCAACATCACATGAGACTTCTCTAAGAGTATAGTCAAGACCAGAAATGCCCTTAAAAACTCAAGCATCTAACAAATCAGAATTTAAACATGGACTAAAAAACATTTAGACCAGATGGGTCTTACAAATGCAAGTTATGCTGATTATTATCTACATAAACAAAATTTTAATGAGTGCTGAAAAATTTAAAACCGCTAGTAAGTGTACCAAGTATGACACTTGGTGTCCACCTACAATACTAGAAGAACAAAAACTTTGATACATAATATACCATTATATAATACACTAATTCTTAAGGTAAGAAGTGCAGATAACGCAAAGTATCTGCTAGTTAAGGATTCAGGTAAGCAAGCAGAATTCAAGCTAAATTTCAAGGACAGTTTACTACATGAGCTGAGTTTAAACAAGGGCAAACTCGCCTATTAGAGTTGGTTAAGCTCATTAACTTGATTGTTAAGAGTTAAACTATATTTACACCACTTGTAGCTATCTCGTGTAACAAAACCTAAGCCATAGAACTACTTTTCATTGAACCTTTTTTTTGTTTGATAAGTACTTTTTATGGAACTTTCTACTGTATTCGATGGAGTTCTATCTCAAGTTTCATGTTTTTTTTACCAGTAGTGTTGCATATTCAAACACGTGTATAAAACCAAGGATTATTACCAATATATCTGTGTATTGGGTACAAAATATGAACTTCAGTCATGGCAGTGGACAATCACATTTATTATCCATAACAATAACATGTATATACATAGACAACCCATAGAGTCTGACCTATAGCCCTCACCCCTACCCACTCAAAAACCTACAGCCCAGAACTAAAACTACCAAAATACCATAGGCACCTTATATTCCAAAAACCTACAGCCCAGAACTAAAATTACCAAAATACCATAGGCACCTTATATTTAATAGGGGGTAACATAGTGCAAGATAAACATTCGATAGAGATAAACCAATCACCGATTGTGAAATCAATAATCTCTAATTCCATTAGAATTGTTAAACTCCAATGAACAATCTAACCCTTAGTAGCAACTAGCAAGAAAACCAAACAATTCACTAATTACGAAATCAAACACAAGAAAAACGCAGCACAAGAAAAAACAAGTAAGGTTCAAAAGAACAACTAAAATCCAAGTAAGTTACTCAAATATACCAAATTGTATTTTAAAAATATATGTGCCACTAAGAACATCAATAATTTGCTATCCCAAATGTTTATGTGGTACACATACAAATTTACCCACAAAAACCTTTGCCTCCTCTGATGGCTCTGGCCTCTGGATACTCCTCATCTACAAAACAAAAACAAACACATAAAACCCCAAATAAGAGCTTATTACAATTCCCATCAACCAAAGGAAGCGTATAATAAAATAAAGGTCCATATTTATGCCAAAAGAATTTACCCAATTCAGGGGGTGGGAAACATGAAACCGTATAGTTTTGGAGTTCATTATAATTTCATAATGCAATATTAACACAGCACAAACATTCAGATAATAAAAATGAAAGAATTAAAAAGTAAAAGCAAACAGAAAACAAACCTCCAAGTAACAGGGATTGGAGCTGAAACAAAAGACTTGTGGAACAACATTGTTTGTGGCATTTTGCTCTCTCTGCCACCAATTTCTGCTCAAACCCTTCAATTCGTCTCACAAGGAAGGACAAAGAGGAGAGATAAGGGGTAATGGGTTTATTTTTAGAGAGAGAGAAAGAGATAAAGGTAAAGAAGAAAGTTAGCTAGAATGAGATTCGGATGAAAAAAAAGGTATGGGCTTTGAATGAGAGAAATATTGTACGGTGTTTTTGTAAATTACTACTCCAGTACTAAAACAGCCAGCCAGCAATAATGGCACGTACATTAAATACAACATTTAGCAAATCGGGCTCATTAGAAAAGACTCATTTGTTCTTTTATATCATCCTAAATCCACCGTCTTAAAAAATAACTCATACAATATGTCACATTTAAATAGGTAGAAGAAAGAAGAGAGACAGAATGAACAATTAAAGAGAGGAAGCTAATTCCCAATCTACTTCAATTTTCTAGACTAAATAAAACCGAAACAAGAAATGGTTCAACGAGTTATCTGAAAGCATACAATAATCATGCTCACTATTTACTAAATGAGTAATCTTTATTGTTAATGAATCAAATTCTAAGCTTTCATTCTTTTAGCAACACACAACATGGTAGTAGCATAAACTCCTGTTGCATCACAAACAGTTACTTAATCAAACACATTCATGAACACATTATAATATTTACCATCCAGATAAAACAAACAAAACCCAAGAGAAAGTGCATGAGAAACAAGCAAGTTACAGTTATACACTCACAAAAAAGTAAGGAGTCTAACTGGATATAGATTTCTGCTTCCCAAATATATTAATTCATGTAATATAGGGCTTCTCAACTTTAACACTACTATATTACAGCAACTGGTTGAAAGAGCAAAGAAAATACAGAGAAAAAGTATCTACACCATGTTATTGGAGCCTACTGAGGGTCCCGTTATCAGTTATCTCTAAAATTTATTTACTTATTCTACCACCATTCACTTAGTCTTTTTGCAATAAAATACCAATGTCTTGAGTATTCTACCACCATTCACTTAGTCTTTTCCTAGTAAAATACCAATGTCTTGATCATAAAGGCTGTTACCTTCATTTTTTTGAAGTTTACTAATGTTACATGTATAGCAGCATAAGGTAGAGGCAGACCACAAGCCTTAGTTCTAGAACTGGACCACTTGGTCAATGACCACTCTATAAATCTCCCAAAGTGGCAAGAAGTCATGCAGACGTTTAAGCATGTACAACAACAAATGGTAGAATAGCACACACATTGTTAAATAAGAAAGAGAAATTAATACTTGAAATACTTAATCCAATTAATTAAATATGGAACCATAGCTCTACATGCCAGAGAAGTCAGGAAAATGCAGGAACTCAAAACTACACAGGTAACACAACCCCCCCACCAGCACAATATAATATCCAGATAAAGAATGCCCATTTTTATCTTATTGATTGTATTTAGTATTAATCGATACACCTAAAGAAAACAATAGAATAAATCATTAGATAGAAAAAGGATTATAAGTGATATCACTGTATTTCTAAAGTTTAAGTTCTAAGAGATTTATTTTAAAGTTCCATAAGGAAAAGATTGATTTATGAATTCAATTAAACAGGAAAATTGGATATAAAACTTACATTTGCCATCCTTTTCTTTTCTTTTCAGTCCATTTTAAAACTGTAAACACAGTCTGAGCACAAAATGCCTCAACCAAACAACTACTATTACTTAATCTAGTTTGAGACTGACAAAATTTCTATTCAAATACGAAATTAATATTCAATTTTCTTCTTCAGTTTCCCAGTAACAAACAGGGGAAAGTTAAAAGTGGATTCAAAAAACAGTGTTATACTACCAAAAATAGTGTACCCTGCGCGGTTTGCATTTTGCACCATGGCTAGATCAAATGATAGAACAACATAACCAGAAAATTCTTTATCGCATTCACTAAATATTCAATTGATTAGTATCAGGAAAAACAAAGCACTAAATTGAATCAGCCAAAAATAAAGTTCCATTCTAAACCTTAAAATTAATACTCCTATTAAAACAAAAACAATACAAGACATCAAGAGGCCAAAGCAAAACCAAACAGAAAATAATGAAATTCTACTTGTATTATCTGTGTATTTACATATCATAAATCGTACCGATAGTACTGCGATCCAGGAGGAATTGTAAGCCGAAAGAGGGACTGACCCAATCGAGCGAGAGAGAGTGATTCAATCGAGCGAGATGAGCAGAGCAGCCGTTTGTTTATGATGAGACAAGGGAAGAAATCAGATATAAGTTGTGAGGACAAAGATGTCATTTAAAAAAAATAGGGAGGGCAAAATAGACATTTAAGAGCCTGTTCGGCAATGACTTATAAGTCAGTTTGACTGACTTATAAGTTAGTTTGACCAACTTATAAGTCATTTGCCACTATTCCTCTGTTCAGCAACGACTTATTTTTGTACTTATAAGTTGATTTTTAAGCCCAAAAAAGTAAGCAAGTATTTGAAACTTATTTTAAAATGACTTATAAGTTATTTTAAAATAAGTTAGTTTGATCAAATATAATGTTTATTTTGCCCCTCTTCTATTTTGTCTCTCTTTTTATTAATGTCCTTTTTAGTAATCTTTACATTTGATTTTAACTTATAAGTCATTATGAGCCGAATACCTTCATAACTTATTTTAACTTAATTTATGACTTATAAGTCAAATTGATGTCGAACACTTTTATTTATAAGTCACAACTTAAAATAACTTATAAACCAACTTATATTTTAACTTTAAGTCATTGCCGAATAGGCTCTACATTTTGTCAAAAAGAACTTATTAGGAATGACTTATAAGTCATTTTTAAATAAGTTACAAATTGTTACTTATTAATTTTGACTTATATGTCAAAAAATAAGTTGCAAATTAAGTTGCAAATAAACACTTGAACATTACCAAACAGCTTATAAGTTGGTTTGACCAACTTAAAACCAACTTATAAGCTCTTGCCAAACAAGCTTTTTTGTGTGTGTGTGTGTATGCCCGATGGTAGATCGATTATGAAATTCAAAAATTAATTTTTAAAATCACACGATTAGCCATGGTAATTATTTTATAATATTGGGAATTTGGGATATTTGGTGTTGGAATTCAATACTAATTCTATTTGTTGGTCTCTACCTCTAAGAATTAATTTTGAAGATAACAAATAGGTTATTAAGAAAATGAAAATAGAAAAATTTAGTATCCTCCCTATAGGATTTTTTTTTAATATAAATACATATATTAAAATTATTTATTTTCTTATTTTGATTAAATTTTTTTTAAACTATTGAAGCAGTGTCCTTCTATTTAATTATGCACCGTCGCTAGAGCCTTTAACGGCAGACATACGTGTTATTTAGATGAGATGATTTATAACTTAGCTTAAGTGTCTAACGAGTAACGACGTTGTCTTAGCTTCAGTACAAAAAAAGTGTATTCTTCTATGAGTTAGCAATTAAAAATTATTATTTTTAAAATTCTACTATTCGGTTAATTGGTTAAGTGAATAGTGGAATTTTCCTATCCAAAACTGAATCGGAAAACATGAAATAAAATTCGATTATAGCTAAAATTGTCCAAATAACCGAAATATATTTTTGACATTATAATTATTGTAACATATAATTTACTAGTTTAACACGCACATACAATTATATGAGTCCCAAATATTATTTGGCGTGTACACGTGAATAATTGGAGAAATTTTTATTTGTTTATATTCTTATCGTTAAAAGTCAATTAATTTGGATGAAATTTGTGACAATTTGTTAGAGTTATATTTAAGTTAATTTGCTTTAAATATAATCCTTTATTATTTTTCATTTTTCGATCTAGTTAGATTGAGTTATCATATTAGAGGATGAACACTTCTCTAATTAAAAGTTAAAGATTGCAAATGTAATTTTTTGTTGTATAATACTCCCTCCGTCCCAAATTAATTGCCCAATTTTGACTTTTTAAAGTCAAATTGACCATTTTAAAACTAATCTTTTTAATATTTTTGTTAAAATATAAGTAAAGAGATTATAACCAAAAGAAAGTATATACGGTTTATTACTAACCCCAATTTTTATAATTTTAGAAATATATTTATATATGCTTAATTATTAATTCTAAAAATAGTCAATTTGACTTAAAAAAGTCAAAACTGAGCAATTAATTTGGGACGGAGGGAGTAGTTGGTAGAAATAATTTTTAAATATACCATTTTTATAATAATATATATTATGAATTGAAATATTTTTTTAAAAGAATATTAATTTTTTACATAATCATAGTTAATATATTGATATATACATTAGTTTACTAAAAATATTTTTTAAATAGAAAAGGTATATAATTTTCTTTATAAAATAATATATTGTATGCTATAATAAATTCTATAAGTATATGTATGTGTTATACTAATTAAATATTGTAGTACAAAGATAATATTTGGTAAAATAATTAATTATACAAATAAACAAAAAATTAGTTTTAAAATATTGTCTTAATTTTCGGAATTAAAATTTTATATTACTTATGCTTAAAATAAATATGGGCCTTTTTTCGTATAAAAACACAAATTGATCCAACGGATGAAAAGTTGGTTGATGACAACTATTCTTCACCATCCTCAGGGACCAATCAGAAGCAAGCATACGTACTATCAACGATCAGCTTAAGAAGTGATCATAGCCTACAGATCAAAAAGTTGATCAGCTTAACAAAGGCCTAGGCTTTCTTTTGAGTTATTCATTTTGTTGTGGGCAGCAAAGAACAGACCGGAGCTAGAAGCCTAGAAGGAGATCAGTGAAAAAGAATTAAAAAAATGGCATGGAGGGGAAATCTGTCTCGCAATCTGAAAGAGCTACGGATTTCCTTCTGTCAAACCTCACCTGCTAGTTAATCAACTAGGTCTTTTCTCTCTCTTCTCTATACTTGGATTCCCTCCATCGTTTTCTTTTATTTCAGTTTTTTTACCAGTTGTATTGATTGATATATCATTTGTTGAGAATAATTACAAGGATCTAAAGAAATTGAACCCTAGATACCCTATATTGATCCGTGAGTGCAGCGGTACCGAGCCTCGGCTATGGGCAAAATACGGTAAGAAAAACCCTAATTCTCTCTACTTCTACATGAGTATTACCATTTTTACCTGCTTCATTTTGCTCCTTTTAATTTATCAATGATTATTTGCTTTTGACTCAATTTGGTTATGGAGTTGATTTAGCATTCCCCTTTTTGAATTAAACTAAGATGATGATGTCTCAGTTAATTTTTTTATTTTTATTTTTTGGTGAAGAAACAAAAAAATAATATGGCTCATATGAATATCCCATGTCTAACATAACTGCAACTATAAAAGGATCAATAAATTAGAGAATTAGTGAGAAGTGATTACTTGCAAATTGAAGGAAAATGCTGAATTCTTAAACTTTATACCAGTGAGATTGAATATCCAGAGAAGATAGTGCTCAAATTCAGAACTCTTTGGCTCAAATCATATATTTGTAAAAGTAACAGGAATCCAAATTGATAAGTTACATGAAATGCACTCTTGAATATTAAGTGAAATAGTGGAATTGGGAAACAATTGCGGAAGTGCCTTAGAAATGAATGTAGAATGTTTAGTTATCTTCGATGTTAGAATATGTTTTAAACTGTGTAAAGTCCATTATTGGATCTTATATATTTTTACTCAAACAGCGTGGGCTACCTAACAGGATACTTCAAATGAAATTTTGCAATTTACTTGGTTGGTATTGTTATAATGTTCTCTCACTTGCAGAATGCTTCACTAGATAGCAACCACAAAAAAAAAAAGAAAAAAGAAAAAAGAAAAACACACTTTAGTAGAGTACTCTGCTAAACCAAGTTTTATTTCTTATTGCCTAGGATATGATCTGTTGCAAGGAATTCTTGAAAAAAATAGGATTCACAACCACAACCCATCTCATTTCACATCTTTATCATTCAAAAAATATCTGAGATATGTATATTGATTCCGTGATTTCAAAAAAATATCTGAGTTCCACACATATACCATTTTACACCTTGAAGTTCTAATTGCGCAGAATTAGTCCTTGAAATTCAATTTGTTTTTTACTTACTCCACCAATTGCCCCTAATTGCCTGAAAAGTTATTGTTTCAAAATTGACCTCGTTCAGCTGGAGCAATTGGGGGAGGTTTTGCAACTGGTGCTATGTGCCAGAAATTGTAAAATTTTTAGGGAGCAATGGCACAGAATCAGAACTTATGGTGTAACATGCATGCAGGTTGCTTGCTGCTGCTTCTTCTTCTTCTTCTTCATTTTTTTATTTAGTCATCCTTAATGCCTCTTCTCTTCTCTTGTATTCCATTCATATTTGTTGTGGTAAGAAAATGGCATGAAGTTCACTTATAAGATTTATATCCTCCTACTTCCCAGCTCCTCATCAACTCATAAACCCATACACTGGTGAATCTGATATCTTAACTAACTATTTAGAATAACTCCTTTCCTGAACTTAAGTTGTTGTTGCTTGTATGCTATAATCTCTCATGAGTTTGCTGGATAGGATGTCGGTAATGTTCGATTTCCTGTTACAATCAATACACATATCTCAGAATTTCACATCTTTATCATTCAAAAAATATCTGAGATATGTGTATTGATTTTGTGATTTCACCTTATAATCATAAACTGAAAAAGTATCTAGTCCCACATTAGTTGAGGATGGTTGGTGTAAGTTTACCTTATAAGACTACCAGTTATAATCTCATTTTTATGTGGACTCTGTTGTAGTATGATACTATGAACTACATTATACCTGCATTAACCTATTTTTATCGAATTCTCCTTTCGTTATCTCCCAACTTACAGCTGGCAAATCTGGATTCGGAGGCCTTCTGTCACTTGGTCATTCTTCTGGCAACACCGACATGGTATCATGAAAGGTCCTGGAGGACGTGGGGAAGTTGAAGTAGCAGTTTCTGGTGTTTTAGGTATATTAATAACTCTTTCCTGCATTGATCTAGTGATGTTGCCAAAGCATATTGGATTATCTTCTTATGTTTTGGTTACATTGTTTTGGCCAGACATAAATCTGAACTGAAAATCAATTAGCCTTCTGTCACTTGGTCATTCTTCTGGCAAAACCAACTTCTATTGATATTTTTTTGTTGTATGTGTTCTGGGATGGATTCAATTAAATAAGAGATACTAATGCTTGGGCACACTTTCTTTATACCTTAAAAAAGAATGTAACTGAATGCAACTTAAGATGTTTTTTAAAATATTGTCACATGACATTTAGCGCATATTTTGTAAGAGATATAGGGTGGACTTGTAAGTGTTAGTACCTTACTACCTTTAGAGTATTAGTTCAAAGTTTTGTGTTAGTCGCATTAGGCATATGATATAGGACAAGTTAGAGTTCGCAAGTAAAGAAGGCGAAAAAGAGATGAAAAGTGATACTTATGCTTAGGCTTCGATAATTATATATATATATATATATATATATATATATATATATATAGTTGGACTATGTTGTAACTGAAACATCAAGGTATTAAAATTCTTGATAATTGTGGGTGGAGAATTGAAATTCTTTAACACTCCCTCAGTTTCTCAATAAGAATCTGATTGTGGATGTATAATATTGTATCACTATATTAAGCTTTTAATTAACTTGTTTCTCTATGTTATTGGGGTTTACACTTTATAATTATTTGACTGATTGATTAATATATTATTCTCTGAAAAATATGTATGGATATACTATATTTTATATTTTATCATTTTTTTAGAAATTATTTTGTCCCCTCTCCTTCTGGAGAAAATTCCAATGTCCTATGCTCCTATGTATGCAACTGCCCTTCAAGGACCTTGCTCTTTCAGGCTTTTAGCCTCTTGACTTCTTTGGTTTGCTGTACTCTATTATGTTGTTCATCTTGTCTCTTAGTTGAGTGTTTGCTGCTTATTATCACCTTTATAGCTGCATGATTGTTCATAATAATGGATTACCAACTATTTGCAGATCCAAAAGCTGATGGGATCAACACTAATGGATGTTGCTCAGTCAAACTTGGTTAAGAGCGGGCAAAAAATGTGTTTTACCCTTGTGGTTCCAAAAAGAGATACAAACGGTAATTTTGCTTCTCATTACCCGCTAAAGGTCCAATACTTCACTCAAAGTCTTTATTATTTTTTGCTAGTAAGGAATTCACCTGTGTTCAAACAAAGAAACTGAATTAATTCCTCTAATTTTATATATTTAACGTCTTTCATGATACTTGTATCTCCCTCCTCTTCATCTTTTGTTATTCATGTGACTACAGCCATACATGAAGAATGTAATTAAATACATGTTGGAAGTCAGTAAGGACCCTGATGATGAAGTATCTCTTGAAGCCTGTGAATTTTGATAATCCCTCCACCTTGTGCACTCATGCTCTGAATGTTGTGAAAGCGAGTAGCAATCATGCTTGTGTGTACTAGACTGAACAATTTTTTCCCTAGTTAAGTAGTGATTTGGTATTTCATGGGCAGTTTGTTGAAGGCGCCAACTTTGTACATGTGCCCCAATAAATCATTTAGATAGTTGATTGTAAAGATGATGAATGATTATGTACCCGATGATTTTATTTAATTAATAATATTTGAGTTTTTTGTAATTCTGCCATAATTTGTTATGGGTCATTGAGCCACGATTTATTTTGTTTGTAAAATAATTTCGACATTCGTTACATAACAAAGAAAAAGGCAACATTTATATCGTTGCAAATCATAACAACTTTCGTTGTAGAGATAGAGCAAACAACAACGTATAGTTTCATTGCTAAACGACAACACTTGCTGCTCTCGAAAAATAATCAGCATCGAACATTATTGTTGCCAATTGATTATAATTATCTATAACAAGATCAACGACAACGAATAATTTCGTTGCAAAATAATATATGACCGATATATTTTGTACATTTAGTAACGAACATCGTTGCCAAAAAGTATACAATCAGCAACGAAAACTAGTTAAGGTAACAATTTTCATACTGTTCAGCAACGACAAATATCGTTGGCAAAAATGTCTCAACCGTAACAAATTTTCATCTTCGTTGACAAAAAAAAAGTTATTTTCGTTGCCAATTAAAAGGATTTTGCAACGAAAATTACTTTTTAGTAACAAATTCTTAATAAATTTGCAACAATATATTTCGTTGCTAAATGATCTATACTTTTACACGAAAATCAACCTTCGTTGCGAAATATCTCACTTTCTGCAACGATAAAAAAAATTTCGTTGCTAAACAATTAGCAACGCTCATTGCGCAACGGATGATCCAACGACCGGAAAATCGTTGCAAATGACATTTAGCAACGAAATTTCATATCTTTAGCAACGAAAACTAGTTGTTGCAGAATCACCATTTTTTTGTAGTGCATCTTCTCAATAAGTCCTTAAACATCTCCCAAGCCTCATACCGTGACTCTCCATATTGTTGCTCAAAGGTAGTAATGTCGTTCCTCATCTTAGCAGTTTTAGCTGGCGGAAAGAATTTTGCTAAAAATTTGTGGGCTAGGTCATCCCAGGTTGTGATGGATCCCGGCGGAAGCGAATGTAGCCAACTCTTTGCTTTATCCCTCATGGTAAATGAAAATAGACGTAATCTCACTGCATCATCCGTAACATTGTGGTATTTGAATGTAACGCAAATCTCAAGGAAGCTCACCAAATGTTCATTTGGATCATCATTGGCCAATTCCTCAAACTGTACCTGTAACGATCGCGGATCGTGGGTAGCTTTGTAACACGAGCCTATAATTTTATTGAATAAATTGAACTTTTATTAATATTATTCCGTGTTATGTGTGTGAATATTTTATTACTACATATGATGTGTAGGTGATAATTTTTGATTGATATTATTTTATTGGTGTTGATTAAATTATTTTAAAGAATAGCGCTAAAGCGCTATTTACGCAAAAGACGTCTTTTTCGATTTTATGACTTTTCATAATTTCGCCAAAGCGTTAATGAGAAGGATTGATAATCTAAGTGTGGGATTTTATTTTAGCCCAATTGATTATTTATTAGAAGCCCAATACCCATGGACCAAGTCCATGAACCAAACCCACCATCCATGACCCAAACCCATGACCCATGAAGGGAAATGGGTTATAACAATCAGCTGGTCACATTTGTAGAAGGAGAAGAGTGCGGGAGAAGGAGAGGAGAGGGAGAAGAGAAGCCAAGAACGTGGGAAGAGCATGGGGAGGAGCAAAATTTGCATTTGGTGAAGCAAGGAATGAATAAAGCAATTGGGGAGAAGGGAGGGGGATTACCCGGGCATGGGGAGGAGCAAAGCTCACTCTCCCAGCCATGGGGAGCTTCCATGTATGGCACGCTCACCTCCTCTACCCAGCCATGAAGCTCTGATCACTCCCTCTATAAATACTCATGCCTTGCCATTCCCCCATTCCTTTCATTTTGCTAAGTATTGCAGCTGCAAATTTAGAGAGTGTAAGAATTGAGTGAGTTCGGGTGGTTTGAGAAAGAAGAAGGAGTGTGTAGCAGCTGTGATTAATTCCTCTAGCATCCTATAAGAAGCTTCAAGAGGTACACACAATGAAATCTTAGTCCATTCCGTAATAGCTTCAAGCTTTTATTTTTGCTATGCTTTGTTGGAGTAATGTTGCTGAAATTGCTTGGTTGTTCATGAACGTGTGTATATGTTGTTAGCTCTGTATAAAGCTTGTTAATAATGTGTAAAAGTGGAACAATGAATGAGAATCAGACCTATGCATAAGGAATCAAGAAATGGACTGAAATGGACATTAGTGGACTGTTATTCATGTTTTGTTAATAATGAAGTTGTAATCATCTTAGTTTGGTTATGTGCATTGGTTGTGTATTGTTGGTATATGCCAAGAAGGTATGAGTAATGATTTCAATGGGAAATCTGGACTAGAGTATAATGAAACTCTACTCCAATGTGAGTTTTCAACTCATGCCCACCAACCCTAGAGAATGATTTCTCTAAGGAACATGAGAATTAGGAATGGTTAATTGATTAAATGATGTTATGATGCATAGCTCAGTTGTAAAAGTATGTTTTGAGTCATATAGACATGTTGTATAATGGCTAAGAAGCAAAGGGGACGAATCCAAAATTGTTGGTTTTGGTTCTGTAGTAGCAGAACCTGAAAGCTCCTGGATGCAGAGGGGCGCAGCTGCGCCACTCCCCAGTATAAGACCTGCGCAGCTGCGCTGGTTTGCAGAGCTGAGAGTCCCTGGATGCAGAGTGGCGCAGCTGCGCCACTCCCAAGTACAAGACCTGCGCAGCTGCGCCGGTCTGCAGAACTGAAATGCAAGGTTGTTTCGTGTTATTCATTTGATGCATGTTTACATAGGCCTAACATGTTATAAATACCCCAAAGCATATGTATGATATGTTAGTGTAATAGTTGAATGACCCCAAGCATGAAATGACTAAGTCACGTGAGATTTGCTTAAATGAAATGAATAACATAGTGCAATTTTCGTTTGGCTTTCAGGGGGCAATCAATGTTCGTAATGATTATAATGTCTTGATTAATGTAAGCCAATGTTTGGTGATTATTGTGAGCCTAATTGGTATGTGAATATGTGTCTAAATGCGTAGGACATATTTGAAGGACGATTAACGTCAACTAGTAGCAAGCGCTTAAGGCAAGTTTCCTAAACCCTTGTCTAACCCTTGTGTTGGCCAAGTTCTCTAGCTTCATTCATTTTCAGTATTGAATGCAAGTTTCGTATCTTATACAAGAGACGTATATTGTGCAAGTTTATTTGATTCATTTGATTATATTCTCTTGACTCTCATGCGATGTTTGAAGTTCCGATTTACGCAATACATATATGGTTGTGTGAATTCCTTACTTATGTAAATCTTTTAGTATTTGCACAAGTATTCGAGCTATGTTATGACATAAATTGTTGAAGCTTTCAAGTTCACATATATATGAACTGTTATAGAGAACGTCGATGCCATTTGTTTCGGCTAGACAGATATTGAAATGTTTTATTGATTTGATAATAAATCCTTGAAATGTTATTGATGATTAAGTAGAGCTATCCAACCGAATTGCTTTGGTTAGGATTCCGAGACATGAATGAGATGAACAACCCTAATATTAGGGGCAGTTTTTAGTCAGTTATTCTGACCAGGCATCGAGCGCCTAAACAAACGCATATAGTCGTTTCCAGCTAGAGTGTTGATCAACATAGAGTACAATAGGCTGATCACCTAAAAGTGCTCGTAAGTAAGACGGTTTGTAGTTATAATGTTGTGTACCTTTTCAAGAAAGCAAAAGAAAGTTCAAGGTCTTATGACCACTCAATGTCGTTTCAAAAATATATTTTTAAAACGAAAGCAAAGTATTATTCTTGTTTATTCAGAATATTTCACAACTATTGTTCAGTTGTCAAAGAGAAATGATATGATTGATGATATTGTTGTTATTCAACTATTATACTTGCTGGGCAATTGAATGCTCATTCTTGCTTTATAATAAACATTGCAGCTAAGTCCGAGCGGGCCGAAGGTTCCGGTAAGGACAAGGGAAAGGGCAAGATGAACGTCTAGATGGCGTCATAGTTTATTTGTATTAGTAATGTTGTAATACTAAGACTTATTATGTATTTTGAATGATGTTATGGTAATAAAACCTGGGATTGAGAGTAAGACGTGTTGTAATAATATAGTAATTACATTCATGTCTATTATGTTGTATGGAATGGGATGTACCGTGTAGCACCGGATTCGGGTTTGAGATACTCGGATTTGGGGGCGTCACAGGTTGGTATCAGAGCTGATAGGTTTTAAACCTTAGGTTGGGGGAAAACCTTAGGAATATGACCGTAGAGAGAATAGTAGAGTTAGTAAATGAACTCAAATAGAGTTGTTAAGGGTGAATTGAGGAAATTCATCAAAAGAACTAAGAGTATACTTAGAATAAACTATATTTGTTAAGTGTTATTATATTAATTGTTATTGTTATGTACTAATCGAGTTAGTATATTGGTTTGTAGATGTCTGGAGAAGAACCCGAGTATAGAGATATCCATGTAGTGAGCGAGGAACTGATCGCTCCACCCGAGCCAACACCCGAGCCAGTAGCAGAGGCTGAGGCTCAGATAGAAAGTGACCCGGAGGAAGATCCGGAGGAGGAACCGGAGATGGACCTTTCACTTGATGAGGATCCGTCCGAGCATGAGGAGGAAGCAGATGATATATTATCGGATGTTGTGCCTTCTGAAGAGGAGGAAGTGGCACCATCAGACATGAATAATCTGTTTGAAGTGGTACTTGACAGGAATGTAGCACTAAGAGGTAGAGTTCAAGCCTTAGAGGCGAGGGTTCAAGAACTCTTGCAAGAGAGACATGAGTTAGAGGCCTACTGGGAGGCAGAGATCGATGATAGGATCAGGGCCGAAGATCGGGCCGATGACCTGGAAGAAGAGGCAAGGATCAAGAGGGTGAGGACCGATAGGTCTAACTATGCATTCAGGTCGTCACATGGGCGATTTCAGCGTAGGGTGACCCATTACCCAGCAGAGGAGGGCCAGACCAGGCACACCATTAGTAGGGATCTGGTGATGGCCATAGTAGATGACGAGTACGCAGACGCCATTAGGCGTGGTCTAGTTCAGTGATTAGACGAGGTCTAGATGTGTACCTTGTAAGGATGTAAATCCTAAATTTTGTATATGTAATAGATTATCTGGTGTAAATCCCATCTTTTTAGTAATAGAGGGATATATTGTATGCGAATAGCAGAAGCTATGTGTTACAAGATGTATGAAGTAAGAAACATGTTAATATAAGTATGTTTATTTTAATGTGCCTTGTGATGAGTATGTTTATTCCAATGTGCCTTGCGATTAGTATGTGTACGTCTTAGTATTTACTATAGTGCGCAAGGATGAATAGTAGATTAATAGTGGCATAATTTGTTTAACAGAAAATGCCGCCGAGATGGAGAGGAAGAGGAAGACAGGGAACACGGTGGAATGAGGATAGAGAATCCGACAATGAGAGTGAGACTAGGGAAACAGAAAATCCTATGCAACAATTCATAAACTTACTGGTAGGAGCTTTGAATAGAGTTCCAACTGTACCACCTGTCGTTCCTCTAGTTGCGCGTGTTGCCAACTTTAAGGACTTTAAGAGCGTGGGACCGCCCGAATTTAAGGGGACCATCGAGCCTATAGAGGCTCAATCATGGGTTAAGGAGGTGGAGAAAGCATTCATCATTGCTGGAGTTGGGGAGGAGCAGAAGACCACTTTTGCTACGTACCTACTAAAGGGTGAGGCTAACTTCTGGTGGGAAGCAAACCAGAATAGGGCTGGAGAACGAGTCATTTCTTGGGAACGGTTCAAAGAGTTGTACTTCGAGAACTACTTTCCCAAAAGCATGCAGAGTCGCATGGAGATGCGATTCTTAGAACTGAAGCAAGATAACCTGACAGTACCCCAATATGCTGCTAAGTTCAACGAGCTGGCTCGGTTTGCTCCACACCAAGTGGACACCGAGGAAAGGAAGATGAGGATGTTTGAGCAGGGCCTGAAACCCTGGCTCTATAGCAAGGTGAGCGTGTTACAGATCGATACCTTTGGATCAATCTTGGAAAAGGCTATCATATCCGAAGGAGGGAGTGAGGCACTGAGCCTCTACAATAGGGAGAAGAAGAATAAGGGTAGGAACGAAGGAGGAAATAAGACTGATGTAGCTAGTGGAAGTGGAAGTAACCAGAAGAGGAAATGGAACAATTCCGGGAATACCGAGAACAAACAAGGAGACCCAAAGAAGAGGGTAGATCCGTGTAAGACCTGCGGGAAGAATCACCTAGGGGTCTGCTTGAAGGGAAGGACGGCATGCTACAACTGTGGGCAGGAGGGACACATCTCTCCTAGCTGCCCTAACCCGAAGAAGATCGGTGGGTGTTTCGTTTGCGGAGCACCAGGCCACATAGCAAGGAATTGCCCTAAGAAGGGGACAGACGGGGGAGGCAATGGGAATAGCAGTGGCAAGCTGACTATGACTAGTCCAGCTCCACCGAGTAGACCATCAGCCCGGACCTTCAATATGACGGTCCAAGATGCAGTGACATCAGGAGACGTAGTCTCAAGTATCATTCCGATCAATAATATTAATGCATATGTGTTGTTTGATTCGGGTGCGACCTGTTCTTTTGTATCATGTGAATTTGCTCAACGTTTAAACTTACCTCTAGAGAAACTAGAGTCTCCCTTGAACATAGAAGTTGCGAATAAGGAAGTAATCCCTGTTGAACATGTTCATAGGAATTGTTACGTTGAAATTAGAGGGAGTAAGTTATCGGTAGATTTAATTCCGATTAGATTGGGAGAATTTGACGTAATACTGGGAATGGATTGGTTATTTAACCACGGGGCAGTAATCGATTGCCAGAAGAAAAGCGTAAACCTTCAGACTTCGAAACAGTCTAAGGTAGTGTTCTACGGTAGTAAATCTCCTAGACGTTCGAGTTTGCTATCGACGATGCAAGCCAGGAAGCTGTTAAGAAAAGTGTGTGTAGGTTATCTGTGCCACATTGTTGATACCCAACGAGAGGGAGTCGAAATGGGGCAGATACCTATCGTGAATGAATTCGCGGATGTATTTCCGGACGAATTACCAGGACTTCCACCATATAGGGAGATCGAATTCGTGATAGACGTAGTGCCTGGAACGGCACCCGTTTCAAGGGCACCATATAGAATGGCGCCAGCAGAGATGAAAGAGTTGATGGTTCAACTGCAAGAATTGTTAGATAAAAAGTATATCCAACCGAGTTTGTCTCCATGGGGAGCGCCAGTGTTATTTGTGAAGAAGAAGGATGGATCGCTGAGGCTTTGTGTCGACTATCGGGAGTTGAACAAAGTAACGATCAAGAATAAGTATCCGTTGCCCAGGATCGACGATTTGTTTGATCAGTTGAAGGGGGCAAAATACTTTTCTAAAATAGATCTGAGAACGGGATATCACCAGTTGAAGGTGAGGGGAGAGGACGTACCTTAGACAGCGTTCAGGACTCGTTACGGCCATTATGAGTTCCTGGTGATGTCATTTGGGTTAACGAATGCACCAGCCGCATTTATGGATTTAATGAATAGAGTGTTCAAGCAGCATTTGGACAAAGTTGTAGTGGTGTTCATAGATGATATTCTAATCTACTCTTTGACACAGGAAGATCATGCTGAACACCTAAGAATAGTGATGGAAACCTTGAGGAGGGAGAAGTTGTATGCGAAATTCTCGAAATGCGAATTTTGGCTAGAGAGAGTGCACTTTTTGGGACACGTGATTGACAAAGATGGTATATCCGTAGACCCAGCGAAGGTGGAGGCGGTTATTAATTGGGAACAGCCGAAGACGCCAACAGAAGTGCGTAGTTTCTTAGGGTTAGCGGGCTACTATCGGAGATTTATTCAGGATTTTTCGAAGATAGCAACCCCATTAACCCAATTGACGAGGAAGGCAGTAAAGTATGTTTGGACGGAGAAGTGCGAGGAGAGCTTCCGAGAGCTCAAGAAAAGGTTGAGTGAGGCGCCAGTATTATCCTTACCGGATGATACAGGTGATTTTATAGTTTATAGTGACGCGTCACACAAGGGACTTGGATGCGTGCTTATGCAGCACGGTAAAGTCATTGCGTATGCGTCACGACAGTTGAAAGATTATGAGAGGGGATACCCTACTCATGATCTCGAATTGGCAGCAGTCGTGTTTGCCTTGAAGATTTGGAGGCATTACTTATACGATGAGAAATGTGAGATATACACGGACCACAAAAGTCTAAAGTATATTTTCACACAGAAGGAGTTGAATATGAGGCAGAGGAGGTGGTTAGAATTGATCAAAGATTATGATTGTGAGATTCTATATCACCCAGGGAAGGCGAATGTAGTGGCCGACGCCTTAAGTAGGAAGGGTCGGGGGAAGTTGTCAATGTTAACGGCTCAAGATGAGCTAATAACAGAGATGGCTAAACTGGAGATAGAAGTGAGGTTCCTGACAGAATCGGGAGAGAAGTTGTTCACAATAGAGACTCGTCCAATCTTATTGGACCGAGTAAAAGAAGCACAACTTAGCGATGAGGAGTGCGATGGAATAAGGCAGAGAATTTCCCAAGGAGAGGAAATTAAGTATAAACTCGATAATGATAGAGTGATGAGATTTGAAGGAAGAATTTGGGTACCGCCAGTACCCGAGTTACGAGAAGAGATTTTACAAGAGGCCCATAGTTCGAGGTACTCGATCCATCCGGGAAGTACAAAGATGTATCAAGACCTCCGACTACATTTTTGGTGGCCGAACATGAAGAGAGAAGTCGCAGAGTGCGTTAGTAGGTGCCTGACTTGTCAGAGAGTCAAGGCCGAGCATCAGAGACCAAGTGGGTTGCTTCAACCCTTAGAGATTCCAGAGTGGAAGTGGGAGCATATCACGATGGATTTCGTGGTAGGACTCCCAACAACCCAGAAGGGGTACGACACTATATGGGTCATAGTGGATCGTTTGACGAAATCGGCGCATTTCTTGCCGATCAGAATTAGGTTCAAATTAGACCAACTAGCTAAACTCTATGTGAAGGAAATTGTTTCTAGACATGGAGTGCCAATTTCGATTGTGTCGGATCGGGATCCACGTTTCACGTCGAATTTTTGGAAGAGTCTGCAAGAGCAATTGGGAACATAGCTGAGGTTGAGCACGGCGTATCATCCTCAAACGGACGGGCAGAGCGAGCGGACGATACAGACTTTAGAAGATATGCTACGGGCATGTGTGATGGACTTTAAAGGGAATTGGGACGACCACCTACCTTTAGTTGAGTTCGCCTATAATAATAGTTATCACGCTAGTATAGGCATGCCGCCTTACGAAGCATTATACGGAAGGAAATGCAGAACGCCATTGTGTTGGGATGAGGTAGGGGAACGCAAATTGTTGGGACCGGAATTGGTACAGCAAACTGCGGAGATCGTCAAGGTAATAAGAGCGAGACTAGTCGCGGCCCAAGACAGACAAAAGAAGTATGCAGACAAGCATCGCCAGAAGAGAGACTTCGATGTCGGTAGCTATGTATTTTTGAAGGTGTCTCCCTGGAAGGGGAAGATACGGTTCGGGAAGAAGGGGAAGCCGAGTCCGAGGTTTATAGGACCAGTTGAAGTGTTGAGAAAAGTAGGGGAAGTGGCTTACGAGGTAGCCTTACCTCCTGAGTTAGAACACATCCATAACGTGTTTCACGTGTCGGTACTACGACCCTATAAGCAAGACTATAAGCATGTGATAGAGTATGAACCTATTCAGGTTGAGAAAGACTTAACGTATGAAGAAATTCCTATTCAGATAATTGATAGGAGAGAGCAAGTCTTACGAAGTAAGACCATATATTCTGTGAAGGTAGTATGGAGGAACCACAACGCCGAAGAAGCAACGTGGGAACTCGAAGATAAGATGAAGAAGAATTATCCACATCTTTTTGTTTAACCTTATGTCGTAATTCTGGAGACATAATTCTTATATGGGGGGGAGGATGTAACGATCGCGGATCGTGGGTAGCTTTGTAACACGAGCCTATAATTTTATTGAATAAATTGAACTTTTATTAATATTATTCCGTGTTATGTGTGTGAATATTTTATTACTACATATGATGTGTAGGTGATAATTTTTGATTGATATTATTTTATTGGTGTTGATTAAATTATTTTAAAGAATAGCGCTAAAGCGCTATTTACGTAAAAGACGTCTTTTTCGATTTTATGACTTTTCATAATTTCGCCAAAGCGTTAATGAGAAGGATTGATAATCCAAGTGTGGGATTTTATTTTAGCCCAATTGATTATTTATTAGAAGCCCAATAGATTATTATTGGAAGCCCAAAACCCATGGACCAAGTCCATGAACCAAACCCACCATCCATGACCCAAACCCATGACCCATGAAGGGAAATGGGTTATAACAATCAGCTGGTCACATTTTTAGAAGGAGAAGAGTGCGGGAGAAGGAGAGGAGAGGGAGAAGAGAAGCCAAGAACGTGGGAAGAGCATGGGGAGGAGTAAAATCTGCATTTGGTGAAGCAAGGAAGGAATAAAGCAATTGGGGAGAAGGGAGGGGGATTACCCGGGCATGGGGAGGAGCAAAGCTCACTCTCCTAGCCATGGGGAGCTGCCATGTATAGCACGCTCACCTCCTCTACCCAGCCATGAAGCTCTGATCACTCCCTCTATAAATACTCATGCCTTGCCATTCCCCCATTCCTTTCATTTTGCTAAGTATTGCAGCTGAAAATTTAGAGAGTGTAAGAATTGAGTGAGTTCGGGTGGTTTGAGAAAGCAGAAGGAGTGTGTAGCAGCTGTGATTAATTCCTATAGCATCCTATAAGAAGCTTCAAGAGGTACACACAATGAAATCTTAGTCCATTCCGTAATAGCTTCAAGCTTTTAGTTTTGCTATGCTTTGTTAGAGTAATGTTGCTGAAATTGCTTGGTTGTTCATGAACGTGTGTATATGTTGTTAGTTCTGTATAAAGCTTGTTAATAATATGTAAAAGTGGAACAATGAATGAGAATCAGACCTATGCATAAGGAATCAAGAAATGGACTGAAATGGACATTAGTGGACTGTTATTCATGTTTTGTTAATAATGAAGTTGTAATCATCTTGGTTTGGTTATGTGCATTGGTTGTGTATTGTTGGTATATGCCAAGAAGGTATGAGTAATGATTTCAATGGAAAATCTGGACTAGAGTATAATGAAACTCTACTCCAATGTGAGTTTTCAACTCATGCCCACCAACTATTTGGTTTAATGTCCAAGAGAATGATTTCTCTAAGGAACATGAGAATTAGGAATGGTTAATTGATTAAATGATGTTATGATGCATAGCTCAGTTGTAAAAGTATGTTTTGAGTCATATAGATATGTTGTATAATGGCTAAGAAGCAAAGGGGACGAATCCAAAATTGTTGGTTTTAATTCTGCAGTAGCAGAACCTGAAAGCTCCTGGATGCAGAGGGGCGCAGCTGCGCCACTCCCCAGTATAAGACCTGCGCAGCTGCGCTAGTCTGCAGAGCTGAGAGTCCCTGGATGCAGAGTGGCGCAGCTGCGCCACTCCTAAGTACAAGACCTGCGCAGCTGCGCCGGTCTGCAGAACTGAAATGCAAGGTTGTTTCGTGTTTTTGATTTGATGCATGTTTACATAGCCCTAACATGTTATAAATACCCCAAAGCATATGTATGATATGTTAGTGTAATAGTTGAATGACCCCAAGCATGAAATGACTAAGTCACGTGAGATTTGCTTAAATGAAATGAATAACATAGTTGCAATTTTCGTTTGGCTTTCAGGGGGCAATCAATGTTCGTAATGATTATAATGTCTTGATTAATGTAAGACAATGTTTGGTGATTATTGTGAGCCTAATTGGTATGTGAATATATGTCTAAATGCGTAGGACATATTTGAAGGACGATTAACGTCAACTAGTAGCAATCGCTGAAGGCAAGTTTCCTAAACCCTTGTCTAACCCTTGTGTTGGGCAAGTTCTCTAGCTTCATTCATTTTCAGTATTGAATGCAAGTTTCGTATCTTATACAAGAGACGTATATTGTGCAAGTTTATTTGATTCATTTGATTATATTCTCTTGACTCTCATGCGATGTTTGAAGTTCCGATTTACGCAATACATATATGGTTGTGTGAATTCCTTATTTATGTAAATCTTTTAGTATTTGCACAAGTATTCGAGCTATGTTATGACATAAATTGTTGAAGCTTTCAAGTTCACATATATATGAACTGTTACAGAGAACGTCAATGCCATTTGTTTCGGCTAGACAGATTTTGAAATGTTTTATTGATTTGATAATAAATCCTTGAAATGTTATTGATGATTAAGTAGAGCTATCCAACCGAATTGCTTTTGTTAGGATTCCGGGACATGAATGAGATGAACAACCCTAATATTAGGGGCAGTTTTTAGTCAGTTATTCTGACCAGGCTTCGAGCGCCTAAACAAACGCATATAGTCGTTTTTAGCTAGAGTGTTGATCAACATAGAGTACAATAGGCTGATCAACTAGAAGTGCTCGTAAGTAAGACGGTTTGCAGTTATAATGCTGTGTACCTTTTCAAGAAAGGAAAAGAAAGTTCAAGGTCTTATGACCACTCAATGTCGTTTCAAAAATATATTTTTAAAACGAAAGCAAAGTATTATTCTTGTTTATTCAGAATATTTCACAACTATTGTTCAGTTGTCAAAGAGAAATGATATGATTGATGATATTGTTGTTATTCAACTGTTATACTTGTTGGGCAATTGAATGCTCATTCTTGCTTTATAATAAACATTGCCGCTAAGTCCGAGCGGGCCGAAGGTTCCGGTAAAGACAAGGGAAAGGGCAAGATGAACGTCTAGATGGCGTCATAGTTTATTTGTATTAGTAATGTTGTAATACTAAGACTTATTATGTATTTTGAATGATGTTATGGTAATAAAACTTGGGATTGAGAGTAAGACGTGTTGTAATAATATAGTAATTACATTCATGTCTATTATGTTGTATGGAATGGGATGTACCGTGTAGCACCGGATTCGGGTTTGAGATACCCGGATTTGGGGGCGTCACAGTACCAAGTTCTGAATCATCTAAATTGTACCCGGTTTAATCTCAAAAGTGTTTGTAGTGATAGCTGACCTCGTGATGCTTGACTTGTTCTCATCAATCTTAGGCATGGCGTAGTCCCTAAATGATTTTTGTTCTTCGTTAGCCATTTTCTCTTTTTCGAGTGTCTCTTTGCAGAACTTTCTCAACTGATGTAACTTGTTCCCAAGATTATCCTCGCACTACATAAGTTCCGGCTGTTTTGAACGTGTTTGCATAAACGAACCGAAATCACCTGAAACAGGAAATAACAAGAAAAAAAAATAAAGTTTAACTAAAACTGGATTAATTAAATTAATACTTAAAAATTATAAACACAACTATTTTCCCTGGCAACGGCGCTAAAAGCTTATTTGCCTAATTCTATACTAGCACAAATACGCAGTCCACAAGTAATATAATGATAAGAAAGTATCGATCCCACGGAGAAAAAAATTATAATCTATAATAACAACCACCAATTTGATATTAACCCAATTCTATTAAACAATCGATTAAAGTTTCTGAATGTTGGATATTTAATAATTAATTCAACTAAAACTAATTACCACAAGTTTGAAAACAGATTTTAAAGACTTAAGACTACAATTTCACTTATTGCTTCACATTGTTCAATACACTTCCTATCAAATTATGTTAATTAGTCCGGATTGTTAATCGAGAACTCATCAATATTTATGACCATCTCTCAATGTACCATAAACAAATCAACTTAAATCCACAGATAATAGAATTAAGATGAACACCCTTTTTAACTAATCCACTATATCTCTATGTGAATTATAATTTAAAAGGATTTAAAGCTCAGGTTCCCTTTTAGATTACATGCGGTGAATAAGTATATCTCTATCCTAAACACAAATCATGAATTCCATCGACATGTAGAAGGCACAATCACATGCTACTATGGTCAGATCTAAACCTATAATCCATCTCTCGAGTTCATATAGATTATCTTGGTAATAACTAGCCAAATAATTAAGTAATTAAACATAAACCATAATAGACACCCCGATAATAGCTAACAATAATTATCCAAGAAGCATATCAGTTACAGTTACATAATAAGATCCGTTGTAGTCTTAAAAGAGAATTTAGCTCATAACTAAACTTAAATCCATTATCCATAATTTAAATAACATTCAAGATTACAAAATAAGAGAGAGAAGAGAATAAAAATTGATGATGCAATCCTTGTAACTCTCATTAGCTCCTCCATTGAATCTCTCTTGCTATCAAGTTGCTTCAAGTCTCCACCATTGTCTTTCAAAACTAGGGTTTTCTTCTAATAAGTTCAACAACCTTAATATATACTGATTTAAAACATCTATTTATAATATCTGATAAAAATCTTAGCTAAATTAGAAGTCTGCAAATTAATTACACATAAATTGCTCCATTTAAATGAAAAGTCAAAGTTTGCTCAACTCCTGAAACGGCGCGGTCAAGCTTGAAGTAAGCTTGAATCGGGCGCGGCCGCGCTACACTAGATGATAATTTTTTTCAACTCTGGAGATAGGCGCGGCCGCACTGCTCCCTAGTACAATTTGGGCACGGCCGCGCTGCTCTCATTTCCAGCAGTTCTTGATTCTTTCGCTGCTGCTTCTGCTCAACTATTGCCAAACCAATTCCCAATACATGCAACCTATAAAAACACATAAAATGCATGAAAAGTAACTACAAACCATAAAAATAAAGAATAATTCACATTAATAGATACCCAATTCGTAGGTACGAAACCTACTTATCAGGAGGCTCATATTCTCCGTTCATAAATTAAGCGAACAGGTCTGCCAAGGCTTGACATTTGATTGCCTTTGGTGTTACACACTTGATGTCATACTCTAAAAGGATCATCATCCATCTTGCAGGTCTTCCTACCAATGTAGGCCTAGTCAATAAGTATCTGATCGGGTCAGTTCTCGTTGCAAGCTTCACTTCATCTACCTCTTGGATATCGGGTTATTTTTTGCGCAATGAACACCAATGCCAGACAATGTCGCTCCACCTGTGAATACCGAGTTTCTGGTCCTCTAATTATCCGGCTGATGTAATACACATGCTTTTCTTCTTCATCTACCTCCTATGTGATCAATCATCCTACAGACTTTGCGGTAGATGTGATGTAGAACTGCAACAGTATTCCTCTCTGTGGTACTACCATCATTTGTACTTGGGCCAAAATTTCTTTTACCTTCTCGAAGGCTTGTTGCTGGTCTTGCCTCTAGTCCCATTATGTTTTTCTTTTTAGCAACTTCCTGAAAGGTTCCGTGACTTCTGCTAATGTTGGCATGAATCTCCTCAGGTAGAAAACCTTCCCTAGAAAGCTCTTCAACTGTTTCTGCATTTTTGGTGGAGGTGTCTATGTAATAGCTTTCCCATTGTTTGGGTCAACCTCTAGACCTCTATTATGCACTAAGAAGCCCAACAATTTCCCAGCTGTCATCCCAAAGGCGCACTTCTTCAGATTTATTTTTAGCTTATACATTCGACATCGCTCAAACACCTTTCTCAGGTTCTCTACGTGGGTTACCACCTTTTTAGATTTTACCACTATATCGTCCATGTAGTCCTCCACTATATCATGAATCATGTCATGAAAGATAGCGTGCATTGCCCTTTGGTAAGTTACTCCCTCATTCTTCAACCCGAATGGCATTACTACATAGTAGAAATTTCCAAACAGGGTATGAAAGGCTATCAACTCTGCATTTTCTACATACATCTTGATCTGATTGTAGCCCACGAACCTATCCATAAATGACATCATCTCATGATTAGTCGTTGTATCTACCAAGGTGTCTATGTTAGGTAGCGGGTACATGTCTTTTGGGCACACCTTGTTTAAGTCTCTGAAATCCACACATATCCGCAACTATCCATTGGATTTCTTCACTGGTACAATGTTGGATAACCATATTGGATGTTAAATTGGCTTGATGAATCTTACTTCCAGCAACTTATTGATTTTCTCCTTTATTTATGTTTCGACTTATGGTGCATAGGTGCGAAGCGCTTGCTTTACTGGCTTAATTCCCGGGCTTAGGTTCAGCTTATACTCTACTAGCTCCTTGTTAATCTCGTGCATCTCATCGTAGTTCCAAACAAAGACATCCCCATACTCTTACAATAGCTTGACTATCCCTTCTTTTTGGTTACCATTCAGTTCCTTGTTCACATAAGTTGGTCTTGGCATTCCTTCATCTGTTGCCAAATCAACTTCTTCCAATTCATTTTGTTGAGGTCTTGGCATATCCTTAAAGCATTCTAGAGTTGGTTCTACTTTCTACTGTACAACTTCCTCCTTTTCATCACTACTAGAGTGGGGGACTCCTCCTTAGCCGTCAGGTTTTGATGTACCTTCTAATTCTTCCCCCTTGCATCGTCATAAGCGAAACACAGTCCTTCCATTGGGTTTAACAACCTTTTCCTAATTTGTTTTATGTTCTTCTTTTCGTTTATCTTCTTTACTAGCTTCCGATTGGGCTGTCTGCTTGGCATTTATTATGTTCCTAGCATCCTCATGGCCTACTGTCCTATTCTTTTCTCCTTTTCCTTCCTTCTCTAAGTCTACCACTACTGGCTTCTTATTTTTGGAACATTAGCCTTGTCCCGAGGTCTTCTTCTTTTCTTTCTTCGCAAATACAAACTTATCTTCATGCACTTCCTCCCAACTTGCTAGTTTTAGAGAATAAGGCTTTGCAATCTGATTCTTTCCTTCTTCAGCGACATCATCGAAAAAAGTTGCTTTGGTGATGTGTGTCTCCTACGGTTCGAAGGGATTCCTTGTTGCAAGTACCTTCACTTCCCTTCCTTTCCAAATAGCTTTCAGGCATTGGTGAAAGACCGAGGGTACTACCCCATAGTCATTTTGCTAAGCCCTTCCTAGTAACACATGATATGCTACGTCCACCTCTGTTACATGGAACATCACAGGTCTCCAGATTTTCCCTACTTGTATATCCACCTTAATGTGTCCAAGGGTTCTTGTGCTTTGGTTAGCAAACCCTGTGATGTTTATCTATTCCTTCACAATTTTCTTCTCCGACAGGCCTAACTGTTTAAACACAGTGTAGGACCTAATATTTACAGACGCTCCATTATTAATGAACACCCTCCGCACTTCTATGCCATTAATTATTGTTGTCACATACAACGGTCTATTGTGCGAGTATTTTATCTCTCTATCAGCTTTAGAGAAAGATATCTTGTTTTCTTCTTCTTCCACTGTCTATACAAATCCTTTACTCGCCGCCATGCAAGTCTCCTGTATTTCGATAGCTTTAATGATTACATTGGTTACTTCTATCCTTGCTTCCTTAGCCAACCCTAGCTGATCAAATTTTTTTTTGAACTTAGTTCTATTCATTAACGCAGTCACCTGTAAGCCTGGATCAACATCCTCCCTTTCTTCCATTGCTTCTGAATTCTCCATCATCTCTACTTCTGGTGCTTCACTATGAGTAATAGTGTTGCACGTTTCTTTTCTCTTGTGGTTAGGCAATGGCTTGTCATGTACGCTGCTTCTTTTTCCCAGTTCGATTTCTCCTACCGCCAATTTCTCATGGTATATCCTCCATAGACTGTAACAGTCCATAATGGAATGTCCTGCGTATTAGTGGTATACACAGAAGTCTGGTCTTCTTTTCATCTCTTCCTTTACAAAAAATATGGGCCTTGGAGGTTCCACCACTCCATGCTCTACCCATTGCTCATACAGGTCCCTAAATGCCTTCTCACTGTATGTAATAGCCTCTGGGACTAGCATTCTTGCATACTTATCCCCGAACTTTCCTCTATTTTGTCTGAAATGTTTCTCATTTATCTCCCTCTTGCCCCCTTAGGGTTTTGGCTGAGAATCTGCCAAAGCCACAGTAGTCGTCCTCTTGCCCTTCCATGTAATAGTCGCATGGTTTGTATGCAATGTCATGATTCCTCCCAAGTCTTATGCAAAAGATGAGAAGGTTACAAATGAATCACAGGCTTTTGTAATGAGGTGGTGCTTGAAAGCATCTATGACACCATTGTTACAAATGCTCAACAGATTCTTTTCTTCAATTGACTCTGCACACTTCTGTGTTTGAGCCCTAAATCTGTGAACATAATATGACAGCTCCTCGTTCGGCTTCTGCTTGAATTGCATGAGCTCTATAATGGTCACCTATTTCTGCACATAAAATTTTTTCTTAAAAAACTGTAATTTAAATCATCCCAATCATGGATTGACCCTTTCTCCAAATTATAGTACCAACTGAAAGCAACATCCGTCATCGTCTTATTGAATTTTCTCATCAAAAGGTTATGGTTGTTCACTTCGTCATAACCCAACCATGGAGACATTTACTCCACAAACTTGGCAATATGTTCCCTGACATTCCATTTGTCTCCATTGTACTTTAGAAATTACGGGGGGTGCTCAATATACCCTATCGGGTAAGGCTGTCTCCGAATGTGTGCCTAGTAAAGTGGAGTAAAGTCTAACTCTGAAGGTCGGGATGTTTGTTTGCGAAGCTGATTGATTACATCAATCATATCACTGGCTTATGCTATGGACTCTTTGGGGGGTTGTGATGTATTGATGCGTTGTCAGTGTGTATGGTAAGGAGATCGGCTGGTGCACACTTGCATCATATAAAGCTTGCATCGATTGTACTTGCTGACTTGTTTGTTGGGTGTGGCTCAGGATAGTCGGTATTTGTACTTGTGAATATGCTTGGAGTGTGTTGGGGATGATGTTTGGTTGAGGCTGGCTTGCCTCCAGTTTGAGTTGTGGTACTTTACCACTGTTCTGAGGTTCCAAGTTGATGATTGGAATCGACTGACTCTCCACTGCTGGAGGCGCTGTCTAATTCTCTTTGTTGTTGTTGTCTTCCACTCCTGCTCGTTTCCCTTGTGAACTTCCTGGGAACATGGCCTTGAAAGTGGGAATTTGCATCAACTGCTGGCGAAAATTCCCCATTTTCTCTTGCTTCCTTTGCATTTCCAGCATCATAGTCATCATCATCCCTTGTCCTTCCCGTGCCTCCTTCAATACCTTGAGCATCACTAGTTGCACAGCGTTCATGATTGTCTGCTCCCCACTTGCTTCCTAACCTTGCCTTCTCGTGCTTATCTGGCTGGCATTTGCTTGTTGTTTATCAGCCATATATGGTGATGCTGAACTTCCTTCCGAAGCGTCTTCTAAGATGGGTCGATCGAGATCCAGATTCGTGCCCTGGAAAGCTTAATTTTCTTGCCTTGGAACTTGATCCGATGAAGTAAGGCTTGTTGTCGATGAAACTCTTCCTGTAGTTCTCCCACTTCTAGTTGTGGCATACCTTTCACAAATTCTACACCTCCCCAGTATAGTTGCCAAAGAAATGTGGGCGAGGACCTTGTTAGGGTTAGGGTTTCATGTTAGCTGAGGAGGAGAGAAATCCACAAAGAGTACGGTATTGATTGATGAATTGAAGAGAGGAGAAGAACAGGTAGGTAATTACCCTAGTAACACGTGGCAGAACTCCTAAAATCCAATAGCCTTCTAGAGTATCTTGGATCTAGAGAGCCTTAATGTGTGCTTAGGGTTGAGAGAGAATTTGTCAATCTGAGATTTTTCCAAAAGTCCCCTATTAATCAAGATTCATTCACTCCAAAGGTTAATTTAATTTAGATATCTTAGAAGATACATTCACTCCACAAAGGTTCATTTAATTTTGGTATTTTGGAGAATACGTTGTATAGTTAAGTATTCTAGATTTTCCATTGCATCTAGTCTTTAATATTCTAGTCTAAGTAATGTTTCTAATTAATAGTTATTCATGTATCTATGGCTGGTAGAATGTTCAAAGCCTCTATATAAATAGTGAGTTTGTAAAGCAAAGAGGGCAAGTATTCTAAAAAGTAATCAAAGAAGAATATTATTCTCTTGTGTGCCTTTCTCTTTTTGTGAGATTGTTTTGTTGAGTTTCTTAGTGCTCTATAACTTGTAGAGTGGTGTTAAGAGACTAATCACTTGGGTTTTCAGGTCACTCCAAGCACAAGGAGTTGGTGGACCCTCCTTTCTTTCCTATTTTCTTTACCTACCCATTCTCCCACCAACGCATTGCATCAGTTGGCATCAGAGCACTGGTTACTTTCTTAAACCATAAAAAAATGGTCAAACGAAAAACTGCTCCTATTCAAACTGTTATTGAGCACGACGATATAGCCCAAATAAAAGAAGCCATAGCACAACATGAAACTCAATTCGGTGAACTAATGCACATGATGGAAGAATTACGCCTTGGATTTTAGCAACAACAACAACAAGTAATCCAGCAAGAATATGAGGAAGATTGGGAGGAAAATGAGGAGGCAGAAGAACCCTTTTGCAAACTTTAGTGTAAGGCGCAAAAGACCACCACCTCCATAAGCTCCGCTAAGGGGAAGAAGCAATATCAACTAAAGTAGATGGGACGCCGGGTTGAAACTCGATATCCCAAAATTTTATGGAGAAATGCAACTAGAGGATCTATTGGATTGGTTAGCTACAGTGGAGGAAACCTTGGACTTCAAAGATGTCCCAGAAGATAAAAGAGTTGGCTTAATAGCTACACGTTTATGGGGAAGAGCCTCTACTTGGTGGCAGGAATTGAAAGCTACTCGAATGCGCAAAGGCAAACTAAAAATTGAATCATAGGATAAGATGAAGAAACACTTGTGTGCTGAATTTTTGCCTCACAATTATGTAAGATCCTTATATTATCAACTTCAACACATTCGACAAGGAAACAAGACCGCAGACATATATACGGAGGAATTCTACAATCTAATTACCCGTAATGGGTTGCTGGAGACTAAGGAACAATTGGTTGCTCGTTATATTAGGGGATTATGTTAAAACATTCAGGACGTCCTAAATTTATATGACCCATTTACATTATAGGAGGCCCATCAAAAAGCACTATGGGTGGAGAAGCAAAGTAACCGACGCAATACAACCAATTGGAGTGCTTCCACAACAACCCCTAAAGTGGCTTCAAAATGGGGTGTCACCACTACTAATGTTTCTAAAACTGCACCAGGTGATATGAGTGCTAAGTCCTCTACCTTTGGGGGTCGATGTCACAAATGTGGGGAACTTGGTCATAAGGCTAATGAATGTCAAAAGTCAGACCGTGCTGGTAAGAATTTGTTTATTGATAATGAAGATGAGGATGATGATTCTTTTGACGCCAGTCAAGAAGTAGCTTATAATGATAATGAGAATCACAATAAAAGAGGAAGTGCTTCATAGGGATCAAGATGAAGCCTTAATTATCAAAAGGGCTTGTTTCTCACCTCGATTTGAAGACAATGATCGGTGGCTGCACAATAACATATTTCACACCTCTTGCACCATTGAAAGGAAAATATGTAAGCTCATTATCGATACCGGAAGTTGCGAGAACTTGGTGGCGGAGGAAGTAGTGGAAAAGCTCAAATTGGAAACAAGTCCACACCCGAACCCTTACCAACTTTCTTGGCCAAAGAAAGGAAGTGAAGTAAAGGTATCTAAACGTTGTCTGGTGAACTTTTCCATTGCAAACAAATACAAAGACAGAGTATGGTGTGACATAGTGACTACGGATACTTGCCATCTTCTCTTGGGAAGACCTAGGCAATATGATCGAGATGTACATCACGATGGTCGTAAGAATACTTATAGTTTTTCATGGGACCATAAGAGAATTATTATTGCACCATCAAAGGATATCGTGTCTAAGCCAGTTAATGGAAGAGGTTCTAACCTTCTTAACTTTCGTCAATTTATCGGAGAAATGGAGCATTCAGATTTGATTTATGTGTTGATTGGGAAGGAAGAAACAATTGGAAGTAACTCATTTCCCGAGCAAATTAGGCCTTTATTACAAGAATTTGAAGATGTGTTTCCTAGTGACCTTCTGGCGAGTTTACCCCCAATGAGGAATAGTCAACACCAAATTGATTTGGTGTCGGGTTCAAGCCTTCCAAACAAACCGCACTATAGGATGAGTCCCACGGAACATGAAGAGTTGTGGCGCCAAGTTGAGGAACTCATTTCTAAGGTCTTTATTCATGAAAGCTTAAGTCCATGTGCAGTACTAGCATTATTAGTGTTGAAGAAAGATGGCTCATGGAGGATGTATATTGATAGTCGAGCCATTAACAAAATCACTGTTAAGTATCAATTTCCAATACCGAGACTTGATGCTCTCCTCGATCAATTATCTGGCGCACAAGTATTTAGCAAGATTAATCTAAAAACTGAATACCATCAAATTCGTATTTGAGAAGGCAATGAATGGAAGACAGCGTTTAAAACGCGAGAGGGTTTGTATGAATTATTAGTTATGCCATTTGGCTTGACTAACGCTCTAAGTACCTTCATGAGGATAATGAACCAAGTTCTTCGACCCTTCATTGGTACATCAGTGGTAGTATACTTGTGTATAACGCTAATCTGGAGTTGCATATTCAACACCTACGTGAGGTTCTACTTGTATTGCGTAAGGAGAAACTCTTTGTTAATCTCGCCAAATGTTCTTTTATGACAACCAACGTACGTTTTCTTAGATATTTGGTCACCAAAGATGGAATTTCAGTTGATAGTACCAAAGTGGAGGCGGTAAAGACTTGACTTGGGCCGCGTACTTTGCATGACATTTGGAGCTTTCATGGTTTTGCTTCTTTTTATCGCATGTTCATTTAGCATTTTAGCTCTATTATGGCTCCAATTACATAATGTACTGAAAGGAGGAAAGTACTCTTAGAGTGACGCAACTGATCGTGCTTTTGAGACCATTAAATTCAAGTTAAGCTCAACACCTTTGTTAGTACTGCCTAATTTTTCTAAGGTGTTTGAACTCTCGTGTGATGCATCAAAAGTTGGGATAGGCACTGTTCTTAGCCAAGAGGAGAAGCCCATTGCTTATTTCAGTGAAAAACTTGGTGGTTCAAGGCTGAATTATAGCACTTACGATGTAGAATTCTACGCCATTATTCGGGCTCTAAAATTTTGGCGTCACTACTTAATTTTTAAGGAGTTTGTTCTGTATTCTGATCATGACTCTTTAAAGCATCAACAGCCAACAAAAGCTCTCTACAAGACATGGTAAATGGGCAGCCTATTTGTAAGAATTTACATTTGTGCTGAAACATAAGGCAGGAAATCTAAATCAAGTTACAAACTCTTTGAGTCGACAACACTCTCTCTTAGTCAAAATGGAAGTTTGCATTCTTGGTTTTAATATTTTTCGAGACTTGTTAGAAACAAACCCATTCTTCTATTCCATTCTTGAAGATGTTCGAAATGGAGTAAGAACAAATTATGTGCTATATGATGGATTTTCTTTAAAGGGAATCAACTATACATACCCGAGTCTAGTTTAAGGTTAAAGATCATCCAAGAACTACACAATGAAGGACATGTTGGGCGAGATAAAACTCAGAAGCATGTAACTCAGTCTTATTTCTGGCCATCCTTGAGAAAGGAAGTATATTAATATGTTGATCGATGTAAGATTTGCAAAACTTCAAAGGGGACGGCTACCAACGCTGGACTTTACATGCCTTTTCCAATTCCAACACAACCACGGACAAACTTGAGCATGGATTTTATTTTGGGGTTACCACGAACTCAACGAGGTTTTGACTCTATTTTCCTAGTCGTGGATCGTTTTCCAAAAATGGCTCACTTTATAGCTTGTAAGAAGACCACGGATGCTCTACATGTTGCCCAATTATTCTTTGAAAGATTTATTGTTTACATGGGCTTCCAAATTCTATCGTTTCAGATCATGACACCCGATTCTTAAGTCATTTTTGGAGAAGTTTATGGAAACTAGTTTACACTAAGTTGGATTTTAGTAGTGCGTACCATCCACAAACGGACGGACAAACTGAAGTAGTGAATTGTTCTTTGGGAAACCTTCTTAGATGTTTAGTGGATCAAAATATACAGACATGGGATCAAAAACTTGGTTATGCCGAGTTCGCCTATAATTGAACTATTAATCGCAACACTTGAATGAGTCCATTTTTCATTGTTTACAGAATGATTCCAAGGGCTCCACTCGATCTGGCGCCATTACCAGAGAAAATGTGAATCAATGGAAAGGCAGAAGATTTTATTGAGAATGTCTAGCAAGTTCATAAAATCACTCAAGATCAACTACAAGAGACCCCAAACAAATACAAATTTCAGGCTGATCATAGACGACGACATTTGGAATTTGATGTTGGAGATTTTGTTTGGGCGGTTTTGACGAGAGACCGATTTCCTACTGGGGAGTACAACAAATTCTCCAAGCGCAAAATTGGTCCGTTGGAAGTACTTGAAAAAATAAATCCAAATGTTTACTATCCGAAGTTACCAAGTGATATTCGTACATCTGATGTATTCAATGTCAAACATCTAATTCCCTTCCAGGGTGATAATGAGAATGAAGAACTTACTAATTCGAGGGCGAATTTTCTGCAACACGGGGAGGATGGTGTGAACACCTATTAATCAAGATTCTTTCACTCCAAAGGTTCATTTAATTTTGATTTCTTGGAAGATACATTCACTCCATAAAGGTTCATTTAATTTTGGTATTTTAGAGGATACGTTGTATAGTTGAGTATTCTAGAGTCTCCATTGCTCTAGTCTTTAATATTCTAGTCTAATTAATGTTTCTAATTAATAGTTATTCATGTATTTATAGTTGGTAGAATGTTCCAAGCCTCTATATAAATAGTGAGTTTGTAAAGCAAAGAGGGCAGTGTATTCTGAAAAGTAATCAAAGAAAAGTGTTATTCTCTTGTGTGCCTTTCTCTTTTTGTGAGATTGTTTTGTCGAGTTTCTTAGTTCTCTATAACTTGTAGAGCAGTGCTAAAAGACTAACCACTTGGGTTTTTGGGTCACTCCAAGCACAAGGAGTTAATGGACCCTCATCTCTTTCATATTTTCTTGACCTACCCATTCTCCCACCAGCACATTGCATCAGTTTCCTAGAAAGCGGCCACGTGCCTAACACGTGACCTTAGGAAAAATTTAAGAAATACCCTTAGTCACCAGAATAATGCCCAGATCGTCCTGTACTTCTAGCCACCAATTCAATCCCTCAATCAATTCTCGAAATAAGTTGCCTTCATAAGCCTTCTGCCTTGGGACTCATGGAGGCTCCTCCTAGGTCTCATGCTTCAAAGCTCTTGTTACTTAGTTCCTATTTTCCTGCTCTTCTTTTTTTATCTGAACATCTCGTCATCGGAAAACCTCGGAAGACTCAACACGAGACATGGGAGGCCACACCCTAGGAGGCCACACCCTGAGGGCCCGAGCCCTAGGGAGCCGAGCCCTAGGGTGGTCAAACCTTAGGGAGCCAAACCCTAGATTTTGTGCCTTTTTTAATTCTTCTTTTTTTGCCTCGTCTTTTCTTGGTCGGTTTTCATCCTTTTCTTCTAATTCTTGGTCTCGTGAGAAGCTCTTTTATGGAGGTTCTAAGGTCAACCATTTCTTAGAATTTCACAAGATCTTGGTTCCTTTTTGTGGTTTGGGTTCATTGTTCTGTCATTGCATTGATTAAAACCTGTCTAACACGTAAATCGAGAAGGCAAAGCAAAGTGTGCCCTAGGGGGCAAACCTAGGGTGGCCGAGCCCTAAGGTGTTTAAGGGGCACTTTGGCTTTTTTGTTCATCTTTTGTCTGTTTTTCTTGTTTTGTTTCGGTAATTCAAACCAAGTCTTGTCGGGAAAGAGATTAGCTAAACTTTTCCTTAAGGAGGGCCCACCTTGGGGTGGTCAAACCCTAGGGTTTTCCTTTTTTGCTCATTTAATGGCCCGTTCATTAATTGCGGTCTTGTTCATTCATTCATTTTTTTCTTTTCCGTTTATTCATTTAATTCAATTAGGTCATAATGTAAATCCTAATTTGCGCATTCAATTCAATTAGGTCATATGTGAATTCTAATTTATACTCGGACCCACAGTAATAATAATATATTTATTTATTTATCACGAGACGAATTTAATTTTATTAGATGGGTAGAGATGTTTATGTTTAAGAATAGTGACCACCAAGTCAGCTTTAGCTAGTGCAAGGATTTGGGAGCGTTACTGGTTGGTATCAAAGTTGTAGGTTATAAACCTTAAGTAAGAGGGCTTTAGGCTATAACCTCGTAGGGTTTACGACGGGTGAACTCACGTAGAGTTCTTTTGAGAAAGATTTAGAGATCTTTAAAGACATGGCGAGCGAGGATATTTGTGGATTTACATATAGTATATGAGCATGTTTTGGTAGCAGAACCTATTAGTGATTCGGATGATGATCTAAAGGATAATCATGAAGATGACCCAGAGGAAGATCCCGAAGAGGATCCTGAGGAGGATCCAAAAGAGATAGAAGAGGAGAATGAAGAAGAGCATGTTGTCCCGGAGGGGGGAAATGAAGAGCATGTTATTTCGAATGTAGGGAACAAGGTAGTTGTGCAAGCATCGGAAGAGGTGCAATAATTGAAAGCAACTCTGTTAGAAAGAGATAGAAAAATTATACAATTAGAAACTACAAAGAGTCTATTAGAAGGAAATGTGAGATATGAATGAGTTAGAGCCGGTAGAGAGGAATACACTTTTAGGGTGTCTTATGAGCGACAGATCGGGTGACTGGATACTTGTATATAGAGGAGCAGAATAGCGATATTATTAGCAGGGCGATAGTGTTGGATATGATTGAGGAAGCAAGACATGTAATAGTTAATGTATTTATGGCAGGATCTTGAGCAGTGGGAAGCTAGAATAATAGTGTAGAATAATTGTAATGTAACAATTAGTATGTATGTACATATATATATATATATATATATATATATGCGCGTAAGAAGTCCCGAATTTTGATTTGTGTATCAAGGACTCGGATGAGAAATTAAATATAATGTAACTAAGTTTGTACCAAGTTTTTATAAATATGATGTGCTTTAAATAAATGCCATGTGCAATTTAAATATTTTACGATTTATATTTGGTCATGTAATAATTGTATATTATTTTATAGAACGATGTCGCCACGTGGACGACCTCGCATGAGACAGGTGAATGAGGTGGAGGATGAGCACCATGAACTGAATTCTATGCAACAATTTGTGGATTTGTTAATAGGAGTTTTATAAAATAAGACTGGTAACAATGAAAATGTGAATCCCCCGGCAGTAGAAGTAACTAAGTTCAAAGATTTTAAAAACGTGAGACCCCCTAAATTTAAGGGTATAACTGAACCGATCGAGGTGCAAGCCTGGATTAAAAAAATGGAGAAGGCATTCGCAATTTTGCGAGTACAAGATGATCAGAAAATGACATTTGCTACATATATGTTGAAGGAGGAAGCTAATTTTTAGTGGGAGGCACTTAAATCACCAAATGATTTTATTTTGTCAAGTGAGTTTCCAGTACATATTATATAGCTACTGTAGATTAGAAAAAATACAGGAGGAGGGAAGAATAATAATGGTAAGCAGTTGTTGATAACAGGATCAGTGGTTCTAAGTTAGCCCACAGCCAGAACATTTAACATGGCAGTGAAGAATGTCGTAGTATCGAAAGACGTTGGGTTAGGTATAATACCGATTAATTCTACAGATGCGTACGTATTTTTTGATTTAGGTGATACTTGCTCATTTATATCACATAATTTTGCTCATCGTTTGAAATTGATCCTTGTGGAGTTAGAACTTCGAATAAATATAGATGTTACTAATAAGGAGATTTATGTTAATCACGTGCATAGAAAGTGTTGTGTAGAAATTAGAGGTCACAAATTTTTAGCCAACCTTATTCCGATTCAGTTAGAGGAGTTTGATGTTATATTGGGAATTGACTGGTTGAATGACCACGAAGCGATGATTGATTGTCATCGAAAGACTATGAACCTTCGAACTCCCGACAAGTCAAAGGTAGTGTATTACGGTAATCATACCCCTAGGTAGTCTAATTGCTTAACAATGATGCAAGCAAAAGAAATGATAGATGTGTTGGATATCTAGCTTAGATGTGTTGGATATCTGGCTTACATAGTGGATACCCAATAGAAGGAATCAAAGTAAGATCAGATAGGTGAGAGAATGTGCGGATGTATTTTTTTATGAGTTACCTGGTCTTCCACGTGATCGAGAGACATAATTTGTTATTGATCTCGCAGCTGGAACCACCCATATTTCGAAAGCTCCTTACCGAATGGCTCGAGTAAAGATGAAAGAACTGATAGTGTAGTTGCAAAAACTTCTGGATAAGAAATTTATTAGGCCGAGTGTTTCTCTTTGGAGAGCACCAGTGTTGTTTGTTAGGAAGAAGGATGGGTCGTTACAATTGTGTATCGACTATAGTGAGCTGAATAAGGTGGCAATTAAAAATAATTATCAGTTGCATAGGATTGATGATCTTTTCGATCAATTGAAGGGTACAAAGTATTTCAATAAACAGCCGAATATTCTACATAATTATCTATAATTGCCGCAACGCCAAGCTATAAGGAATCAAGATCACAGCACCGAATAATAGCCCGAATACGGCTGGAATTAACGTCCAACTGTCAACCGGAGTGAGCATATTGAGCTCTCAAATTGGGATAGGTGACCATTGTGTCTAAATAGGCCGGATAGGTGACGATTGTGTCTAAATATAGCCCCTAGCACTACTAACACATGGATTGAAAGCGTCCCCCATGGCCCCGGTCATGGCGTAAGGTACTATTATTATTCATATAATTAAAAACTTCGTTAATTAATTATCACATATATACTAGCCAGCTAGAATATTGACTAATATATCCTACTTTATTACATAATTTCTTAGACTAAAATACAAAATTCTACGTCGTATTTGTGGTCGCGTAATGTTTTCGTACTTCGTTTTTTTTTTATCGGAAAAAATAAAATTTCATTAATCTCAATCCAAGATTTACATCTAAAGAAAAACTGAATTTGACTTATTCACAAATTACTCTCAAAATATAATTATTAATGCAAAATTGTACTTTTTAAGATTTAATTAGCGGTGTAAAATTGACGCAAAAAGTATGGTTGTACTAATTGTACCACAAGCTAGCAATTTACTAGCTTCTTTTTTTTCTTTTTTTTTGACGAATCCTGCAACAATAACAAAGAAGATTAATTCATTGAATCAAAAAAATACAAATTACATGTATGATAGAGTGTGGATACCTACCCTATCCAAAAAATATTAGTGTTAATTTTAGTTGCATATTAATCTTAGTTTTAGTTGCATTAATATTAAGACTAATAAACTAATATAATACTCCCTTCGTCCTCAAAAGGATAATTAAATATACAATTTTTTTGTCCTCAAAAGAATGACTAAAGATACATAAAGTAAAGGGTAAGTATGACATTTAAAGGGGTCAATTAATATATATATATATATATATATATATATATAAGTACTCCTCATATTATATAATTGTGTGGGACCATTAAGGATAAATTTGAAACTTTTTTACTCTTTTTTCTCTACTTTATATATTGCTTAATTTATGTGAAAAATGTACTTGTGTCATCCTTTTGAAGACAGAAAGAGTATATCAATTGGAAATGCATTAGTCTTAATATTAATTCATTCAATTAGAAAAACTTTTGCATTTTAGTCTTAATTTTGGTTGCATCATTTTATAAGTAGAGTGCTAGCTATTAATATTATTTATTTCTTTCTAATGTGAACGGAAATATTTGTTGTGACAACATTTGAAGTCTTAGTTGGAATTTGCAAGAACCTGGAGTCCAAAATCTGACAATTAAAACGGTTTCATTCTGAAATACTGACAATGGTGCATGTAAGGATAAGATATGGACAAGGACTATCAATGGATTTGTTAGGAACGTTCTTTTTCAACATGTTAAGAGTAATATCAAAAATTTGATTCTTATTGACAAAGAGTACCGTCCTGGAAAAAAAAAATTGTCTCGGCCAGGAAGGATATTTAATTTTGTTAAACATTATCTTTAGATTCATTTATAAAAAAATAATCAAAAGTTTGATTAATTTTTTAAATTAATAATTATTTTTATACTTAATGTTAAAAGGTTTTACGAGTGAAGATTAGTATCGTAATGTAACAAGATATTCATGGAACATCAACAATACCAGTAACCATACCATACAATTCTAATGTAGTAAGAAATACCTTTACAGTGGAATACAATTATCAGATGTACCGCTTACTTATAAAAATCAATCCAATCGGCTACAACATCATGCGCTAATGTTGAAGATACGATTTTTGGTGTAATAAAACCTTCTAGTTGTTTATAGGATAAATTAAAAAGATTATGGATATATATGCTACAATTTATAAGTCATAACTATTAAATTGACTATAAGGTAGCATAGAATTATATATCTTTTACGTGGACCTAATTTTAAAAATATTTTTCTTGTGCATTTTCAACATTAGTACGTTAGTCAAATGCATGAACCATTTACATTCTAGAAGAAGTAGAGGCTCCTTAACAATTATTCTCATGCACATTTTAAACGTCATGCACATTTTAAACATCAGTAATTTAAGACACGTTTTTTTTAGTAAATTTTATAGAAGGTTTTTTTTTCCCCAGCTAATTAACGTCAGCTAACCATGTGCATTTACCTAATATATACAAATGTCCTTTTATAAACCAACTTAATTATTTTATATTATCGAGGAGGGTACTAATCATATGAAAGCAATATTGTTAAACTTTGTTAGACTTTTGCTAATGATTAGTACGTACTTATAAATCATTTTTAATTGCGACAATTGTTGAGTACCAATATTTTATCAATTTGTTATTAAAATATAAATAAAAGAGAGAACACTTAAATGACATTTAAATTATGAAAACCCACAAATATTTATAATTAAGGACATTATAAACCTTGTTGCATAATTAATACGATATTGACAGGTGTTAGTAATGACATGTGTCAAATAAAAATGAAGCGACTGAGTGCACCAAGCTTCCTAATACAAATACGCCTTTTCAATCCAAGTTGGATTAAAAGAGGAAAAAAATTGAGATTAAAAATATCATCTAGGCTAAATTAACAAATTGAAGCACAAATAGGAACACCGGCCCATTATAACCAAGTAAATAAAATAAAAAATACAATATATTTAATATAATAGTGATATTATATCATTATTTATACATATTCACATAATACATGATAAGTAAGGAGTATAATATGTAAGTGCGTTATATATGATGATGTAATATTTTATAATGCTTATCTCATTCAGTGTTGTGATTCTTATAGTAATAAGATGAAGTTTATACGTTTTTGATTTTCTTTTTCGGATGTATTTCTGCTTTTGGAACATTGTATTGCCTCAATCCAAGTCTTTTGAATTGAATCTTGTTTTATAATATATTTTATTTCATAATATATATATATATATATATATATATATATATATATATATATATATATATATATATATCTATGAACCCACATCATAATGTATGTGGTTCAAAAGTACTTTTTGAACAAAAATATCTCAAATATTAGACCAACCCATGTCAAATATCAATGTCGTCCTTGCTAGGAGGCTACTACAGCAAGGTGTTGGGCATGACGGAGAAAGGGATAGGGAATTAGTTGGAGGAGGAGAGGAAAATAGATGGTGGAAAAAGTTGCCGATGATAATTACAAACGTGTCATATTACTTCATCACTTTAGTCTCCGTCATGTTCGCCGGGCACCTTGGTCAGCTGGAGCTTGTCTCCTCCGATCTCGCCAACTCTTGGGCCACCGTTACCGGCTTCCCTTTCATCGTATACATCTCTCTATCTCTCACTCCATACCCTCCGTCCAAAATTAATTTTATTTACATAGTTATATTTAATTTTGTAAATAAATAGAATACGTGATAGTTTGATATCAATATATGGAATGGAACACGAGAGCAAAAATTATGTAGTTACGGAAAAAAACTTCCGCAACAAGAAAAATGAACATAATTGAACTTGAAACCTAATAATTAATCTTAATCATCGGGCTAAAATATGATTGACGCATTAAAAATAGATAAATATAAAAAAGTCTTAAGAAATTGGACATTATAAAATGATCATAAATACATCTCAATTATCATTTTCAACTCTTATCATGGAGCCGAGAATTTTAAATCTTATCATTTATATATTTATATCCCTCCTTTCCTCATAATCCCATCCCCCGAATGTACATGCAAACCCTTGTAGGCTTCAATATTTTTATTGTATAATTTTTGAGAAATTAAATATTTATTAATGCTCACCAACTTGTCCAAAAGAAAATAAATTCTAACTCTCTTCAATATTTAAAAATTATGATCCGCTCCATCTCTCTACATACATAAATAATTAAATACCTACATAAACATAGACTTAATTACCAAAAAAAACTAACTAACTCTTGCTAAATTATCCAAAAAACATACAAACTATTTTTTAACACAAATAACATTGAAAATTTAAACAATTGTTTAACATACCCAAATTTTAACTATGCCACCAACCATAATTAACTCGGATGACATGGCAATTGATGTGTCTATTTGAGCTAGAATAAAAATTATTTTCTATTATCCTCTTTGATTACATCATATATTTATTTGACATGTTGATTTTAAAGACATAAAATTAAAAATTATTTCGAATACTATTTATAGCAAAATAACAAATTAAAAAAATTAAAAAAAATCACCACCATCTCTCTTTACCACCATCGCCCCGTGCCACCACCACTATCGAACTACCACCGCCGGCCACCACCCCAGCACCATTATCAAGCAACTCTTTCTTGCCTAAACGTCAATCTTATCTCAAACTTCACAATCACACCCCAATTTTTAAAATTTTCTACTTTGAATACATAGATCAGAGAATAAAATCCCTTTCTATAAAATACAAATCTCATTCCCATCGAATAACTTACAGATTTCTCTTTTTTTTTTTGCCATTTAAGTGGGGAAAGAGAAGGGAGAGGGGGGCGAGGCGAGAACGGGGGTGGGGCGACAGAGTGAGGTAGGGGTCGGGGCGGTGGAGTGAGGCAGGGGTTAGGGGTGGCGGAAGGAGTCGGAGATCGGGGTCAGGTCGGGGTTGGGATTGGGGGTGGAGGACGAACTGGGTGAGGAAGACAAATCGTTGACGTGGATAGAATACATGAAAAGAGATGACGAGGATAAAGAGACTCTGGGTCTCCTTTTTCTTTCATTTTCTTTTTTATAATACCTTTGTTATATATAGAAAAAGAGTTTTATTTAACTTGGTTCCATTTAGTTTGTAAATATCTTCAATTTTTAAATTTTGATTTTAATTCTTTTAAAATACTATAATAATTTTATGCTTGTTAATATGTTTTTTTTTTGATAAAATATTCTACGCTTTTTTTTATAATCTAATAAAATATTTTTTTATCCATTAAATGTTATGTCAAATGTCATGTAATATTAGATTACACGTCATATGCCACTTATGATGTCACGTCATCGCTAGTTGATCAAAGTTGGAGGCTTGGTCAAAATATAATTACTTTTCAACTGTTTAAAAATTCAATATTATTAGTGTTAAAAAAATAATTTATATGTTTTTTTAATAGCTTAATAAGAATTTATTGATTTTTTTGGTAATTAAGTCCATAAATATAATATAAAACAAATGTAGTAATAAATAAAAGAATGTTTTCATCTTAGACTCTCATTCAAAGACAACTTAGCCAATCATAACTAAAAATTTTAATTCCAAAAGCCAACATAAATCCTTCACCTCAAAGGGTCCCAATTTCCGCTGCATGCGGCTTGCAATTTGACTTGTACCATATGCAAACCCTATAAATACCCCATAATATTTCTTCAACTCCCATAATCAAATTAACTCCCATATATTCTTCCCATAACTCTCTGCCTCTCTTTCAAATGGCTTTTCTTGTTCTATCACTTTTATTCATCTTATTCAACTTATCATCAGCTGCTACGGTTTCATACAATGTACAAAAATTAGGGGCTAAAGCCGACGGTAAGAGGGATGCAACCAAGTATTTTCTTAGTGAATGGACTTCAGCTTGTGCCTCTGCAAAGCCAGCCCAAGTTTACGTGCCACCGGGAAGATACTTGCTGCGCAATCCACTAGTCTTTAGCGGCAGAAACTGTAAGAACACCATGGTGATGCGTATTGATGGCACCCTCATGGCTCCCTCGGATTACAACGTTATTGGAAATGCTGAAAATTGGATTAAGTTTGAGAGAGTTAATGGACTTGCCATCTCTGGCGGAATCCTAGATGCTCAAGGGGCTGGTCTTTGGAATTGTAAAGCTTCGAGCAGGAGTTGCCCTAGAGGAGCAACGGTATGTTTAATGCATTAGTTTATCATTGCGCTTAGACAAAATGATAATTATAACTAGACTACTTTGTAGTTTACATGATGGTTATTGACTAATTGTAGCTTGTACGGCATAACTAATTAAAGTTTTGTCGTGATAAACTTGTCTAGTTTCCCTAACACTACTCTTTTGCTCAGGTCTTAACACATTGCGTAGCTTTGAAAATTGGCAAAATCTCCTCTTTTTCTCATCTTGATTTTCATTATTATCTCGCAAAATAAAAACTTCAAACTTTTTAGGGTGTGTTGGTGTGGATTTTGACATGCCAAAAATATATTTATATAGATATAATATATTAGTATAATCAATATTATATTTAAGATGAGAATAAATTCTTTAAAGACTACCTATAAACTGGTGTTTTTCTAACATCCAATAAGAATATGTCAATTCTACAATTTGAGAGAAAATCAAGGAATTTTGATTGTGTAAAATTATTAAATAGATTTTACCGTAAATTGAAAAATAATATTACATAATGTAACGACCGCGGATCGCGGGTAGCTTTGTAACACGAGCCTAGGAATTTTATTTAATAACTTGAACTTTTATTTATATTATTTCGTGTTATGTGTTTGAATGTTTTATTACTACATATGACGTGTATGTGATAATTTTTGAGTGTTGTTATTTCATGGTATTGATTAAATCATTTAGAGGAATAACGCTAAAGCACTATTTACGCAAAAGACGCCTTTTTCGATTTTATGACTTTTCATAATTTCGTCAAAGCATTAATGAGAGGGATTAATAATCCAAGTGTGGGATTTTATTTGAGCCCAATTGAATTGATAATTAGAAGTCCAAGAGTGGCCCAAATTAAAGCCCAAAACCAATGGACCAAGTCCATGACCCACAACCCATGAACCATGAGGGAAATGGGTTATAAAATCAGCTGAACACATTTGAAGGAAGGAGAAGAGTACGGGAGAAGGAGAATGAGAGGGAGAAGAGAATCAAGGAGGTGGACGCATTTGGAGAGAAGCAATTATGCATTTGGTAGAGGAAAAGGAAGGAAGAACAAATGGGGAGAAGGGAGGGGGATTACCCGAGCATGGAGAGGAGCAAAGCTCACTCTCCCAGTCATGGGGAGCTGCCATGTATGGCACGCTCGTCTCCTCCACCCAGCCAAAGGAGCTCAGTTCATCCCTCTATAAATACTCCCCCATTGCAAGCCTTCCATTCCTTTCATTTTGCTAAGTGTTGAATATGAAAATTGAGAGAAAAGTGAGAAGTGAGTTCATAGGTAGTTTGAGGAAGAAGAAGGAGCGTTGTAGCAGCTGCTATTGAGTCCATTTAGCATCCTAGAAGAAGCTCCAAGAGGTAAGCAATATAGAGCTTAGCTCATTTTCACAATATTTCCAAGTTTTTAGTTTTGCTTTGTTGAAGTTATGTGGCTGAAATTGCTTGGTTGATCATGAACGTGTATGAATGTTGTTAGCTCTATAAAACCTTGTTAGTGATATGTAAAAGTGGAACAAAGAAGGAGAAATCAGGACCTATGCATAAGGAATCAAGAATGGACATTAATGGACTGTTAAGGACTATTATTGTGTATTAATGAAGTTGTAATTACTATGTATTAGTTGTGTTAGATGGTTGAGAATTGTTGCCATGTGCTCAGAGGTATGTAGGTAATGATTTCAATTAGAAATCTGAACTGGAGTATAATGAAACCCTACTCCAATATGAGTTTCCAACTCATGCCCACCAACCATTTGGTTTAATGTGACAATCCAAAATTTTTAGAAATTATTAATAAATAAAATATATTAAATTATATATTTTATTTTATTTATTTATTGGGATATGCTGAGTTTGACTATATAAATGAAATATATTAGTTAAATGAAAACCATCAAGTGTGGTCTATATGGTTATCTAATATACATACATGAGTACGTGATATATGACATGGATGTATAGCTAACGGGTGTATATATGTGATTGTAACTGTGTAGGGCTTATGTAGTGATGATAAGCTAAATTATAATTGTTAAACTAAACGCAAGGCAAGTATCCTAACCTACGCATTTACTTTATGCAAAAGGCCTATGATTACGCAAGTCTCTTGAACTTATATCCGTCTTGTGTAATATTTTTAAATTATACAAGTTATCCATGTTTGAATGGTTGTACAAGTTTCCTAACTTGTACAATTCAACGTTTGTATGCAAACTTTCTCTATTACTGCAAGTATCCCAACTCTGTGCACTACTTTTCCATTGTGCAAGTATCCCAATCCTATGCATTACTTTTATAATATGCAAGAGGAGCTTTAATTTCGGAAGTATCCTAACTCGTTGTAAATTCTTTAACTTCATTCGATTTATACATTGAATGTAAGTATTCTAATTCATTTCAAGTTTCCTAATTACATTCGATGTAGTTGTTGATAAGCTTTGCTATAAGAAATATCTTCCAGTCCTACTAAACTGTTAAAAAACAAGTCTATGCTATTGTTTCGGCTAGAGTAGAGTAAAATAATTCTTCATTATCCATTACAAGCCTTGAAATATTATTGAGATTAGATAGAGCGTTCCAACCGAATTGTTTTGGTATGAAATTCAAGTCTGAGACGAACATCTCTTATTTGGGAAAACTTTTAATTGTGCCGAAAGGCAGTGAGGATAACGCAAGTAGTGTTGATCAACGCAGGGCATAAAGGGCTAATCACCCACCGTGCCCGTAAGCTAAGACGGTTTACAGTTGAATTACTATTAGACCTTTTCAAAAGTATAAAAAACAAAGTTCTTGGTCTTGTGACCACTCAGCATGATTAGTCAGTATGTCATTTCAAATATAATAAACGAAAAGTTTTGTATTCAGAATTGATTCAATGATTTCACAACTGTTGTTTCGTTGTAGAAGTATTCTTCAATGAAAATATTTAATTTCGATATATTGTTTTAGTATCTGTTATTACTTGCTGAGCAATTAAATGCTCACCCTTGCTTGAAATTAAATGTTTTTAGTAAAACATTAGAAGGATCTGGCAAAGATAAAGGAAAAGGGAAGGTGGATGACTAGAAGACTGTTATTTGTAATAATTAGATGTTTTGTAATAATAATACAATATTTTTCATGTAATGAATTAAAGGTCTGCAAACCTGGGTTAGACAAGTTTAAACTTGATGTAATGACTTATTTTGGTTTGAATATCAGTAATAGCAGGTTGAATGAATAGTATCGTGTTGCACTAAATACGGGTTTCAAGTACCCGGATTTGGGGGCGTCACATGTTGGTATCAGAGCTGTAGGTTAGAAACCTTAGGTGGGGACACCTTAGGCTATAACCTTAGGCTAGATAGAAGCGTCAGAAAATAAATAACTCAAATAGAGTTTAAAGGAGATGAATTGAGAAAATTCATCGTAAAACGAAATAAAAAGTAACTTAAATAAAACTATTGTTTGCTATGTGTATATAATGTGTATTATGTACTAATTAGAGATAATCTGCGTGTAGATGACAGGCGAAGAGGAAGTAAAAGACTCTCATATAGCAAGCGAGGAGCAGACTGTTCCACCCGAGCCAATACTTGAGCCAATAACACAAGTGGAAGCTCACATTGAGAGTGACCTTTAGAGAGCTTTAAGGGATGAACCAAGCGTAGATCTAGGTAGTGATCATGATGAATATCCAGAAATGGAACTGAATGAAGAAATAGAGGAGGATCCCAAGGAGGCTCGAGTAAAGCCAGAAAAAGGAGAAGAAAAAGAAGAAGCTGCCTATATGAATAGGACTGTAACTTCTTTCTCAAGTCGTAATGGCAGCAACAACAATGGTTAGGTCAATGTTAGACGAAGTGCAGAACCTGAAGAATAAGGTGTTTTCCCTGGAAAAAAAAAGTGGAAAGTGGAAAAATTGTTAAATAGTCACTTCCATAAGGCATTAATTGAAATAATAGAGGAGCGAAATAAGTTGAAGGCTCAAGTTGATAAAATGGAAGTTGAACGTAGTATATCGCAACAATCTTCAAGTAATAAGGGAAAAGGAAGTTACGCGATAGTGATTTAGAAAATTCTGGAAATAACCGAGGAAACTTTAAAAAGATAAGAGAAAACTATGGGAAGATGCATCAATGCGTATGCCAGAAAAGGCAGAAGATATGTTACAATTGTGGATAAGAGGGGCATATCTCTCCTCATTGTCCCAACCCGAATGAAAGAGCATGTTTTAAGTGTGAATCGTTATATCATCAAGTAAAAGATTGCCCGATAAAGAAGTCAGGTAAATGAAGCGCAAAGAAGTAGGATAATATGATACGCATAGGATAAGATATAATAGATGGTGTGTATGTATGAATGTGTAGTGTGTAAATCCCAGCTTTTATATAAGTAAGCGGGATATCTATTCTAAGTCCCAACTTTTGTATAAGTTGTGGGATAATTATATAAATCCCATCGTTTTGTATGTAATCGAGGGATAAGGAATGTAAATAGTAAAAGTTATCAGATGTAAATTTTAAATAGTATATTAATGAAAATATTTGTTAAGTATGCTTTGTGATGTGTATGTGTTAGTATGTGTAAAGTAAAATACCTTGAGGTAATTAATGAAATATTAAATATGAGTAAATATTTTATTAAAAAAAACCTTAATAAAGAAGAAAATTTCAGAAGAGGAATATGTTATATATAAACCGTTAATAAAAAGGGATGTGATAAATTTAAAGGAGGAAATTAAGTTCTATACAAATTTATTGAAGGGAAATGAAAGCATATCGCGATTGATTTCGTCGTAGTATTTGCAGTTACAAAGAAAGGATAAGACATTATATGATTTATAGCAGACTATTTAATAAAATCGGCATATTTCTTGCCAATTAAGACAAAAGAATAATTTATATCGATTAACTAGATTTTATACTAAAGAAATCTTCTCAAAACATGGAGTGTCAATTTTGATCGTCTTGGATTAAAATTCGTGTTTCACATCGAAATTATGAAAGAGCATGTAAGAGCAAATGGAAGAACAACTAAGGTTGAATACAGTGTATTTTCCTTAAATCGGACGGGCAGAGCGAAGAAAACCACAATAATACTTACTTCTAGTAAACTTTGCGTATAATAATACTTATCACGTGACTATGGGAACATTATCTTATAAAGCTTCGTACGAAAGGAATTGTCAAACGCTACTATGCTGGAACCAGAATTGGCGTAGCAAACTGCGTGAATCGTTAAAGTAATAAGGTCAAGACTTGTAACAGTTCAAGACCGACAAACGTAATATGCTGATTACGTTGATCATCATCGACAAAAGTTAGGTTTTATCGTAGAAAAGGTAGTAATGAAATAGCTCTATCTCCTGAATTAGAGCATATAATGTGTTTCATGTGTCTATATTACGACTATATAATCAAGACTATAAGTATGCAATTGAATATGAGCAACAAAACCTAACAAGCAAGAAGAAGTGTTATGGAAGAACCACAATGGCGAAGACACAACGTGGTAATTCAAAGCAAAGATATAGAAAAGTTATCCCCATATCAGAGTTAGTTTTGTTTTACGATTCCGGGGACGGAATATTTGTAAGGGGGAAGAATGTGACAATTCGAAATTTTTAGAAATTATTAATAAATAAAATATATTAAATTATATATTTTATTTTATTTATTTATTGGGATATGCTGAGTTTGACTATATAAATGAAATATATTAGTTAAATGAAAACCATCAAGTGTGGTCTATATGGTTATCTAATATACATACATGAGTACGTGATATATGACATGGATGTATAGCTAACGGGTGTATATATGTGATTGTAACTGTGTAGGGCTTATGGAGTGATGATAAGCTAAATTATAATTGTTAAACTACACGCAAGGCAAGTATCCTAACCTACACATTTACTTTATGCAAAAGGCCTATGATTACGCAAGTCTCTTGAACTTATATCCGTCTTGTGTAATATTTTTAAATTATACAAGTTATCCATGTTTGAATGGTTGTACAAGTTTCCTAACTTGTACAATTCAACGTTTGTATGCAAACTTTCTCTATTACTACAAGTATCCCAACTCTGTGCACTACTTTTTCATTGTGCAAGTATCCCAATCCTATGCATTACTTTTATAATATGCAAGAGGAGCTTTAATTTCGGAAGTATCCTAACTCGTTGCAAATTCTTTAACTTCATTCGATTTATACATTGAATGCAAGTATTCTAATTTATTTCAAGTTTCCTAATTACATTCGATGTAGTTGTTGATAAGCTTTGCTATAAGAAATATCTTCCAGTCCTACTGAACTGTTAAGAAACAAGTCTATGCTATTGTTTCGGCTAGAGTAGAGTAAAATAATTCTTCATTATCCATTACAAGCCTTGAAATATTATTGAGATTAGATAGAGCGTTCCAACCGAATTGTTTTGGTATGAAATTCAAGTCTGAGACGAACATCTCTTATTTGGGAAAACTTTTAATTGTGCCGAAAGGCAGTGAGGATAACGCAAGTAGTGTTGATCAACGCAGGGCATAAAGGGCTGATCACCCACCGTGCCCGTAAGCTAAGACGGTTTACAGTTGAATTACTATTAGACCTTTTCAAAAGTATAAAAAACAAAGTTCTTGGTCTTGTGACCACTCAGCATGATTAGTCAGTATGTCATTTCAAATATAATAAACGAAAAGTTTTGTATTCAGAATTGATTCAATGACTTCACAACTGTTATTTCGTTGTAGAAGTATTCTTCAATGAAAATATTTAATTTTGATATATTGTTTTAGTATCTGTTATTACTTGCTGAGCAATTAAATACTCACCCTTGCTTGGAATTAAATGTTTTTTCAGTGAAACTTTAGAAGGATCTGGCAAAGACAAAGGAAAAGGAAAGGTGGATGACTAGAAGACTGTTATTTGTAATAATTAGATGTTTTGTAATAATAATACAATATTTTTCATGTAATGAATTAAAGGTCTGCGAACCTGGGTTAGACAAGTTTAAACTTGATGTAATGACTTATTTTGGTTTGAATATCAGTAATAGTAGGTTGAATGAATAGTATCGTGTTGCACTAAATACGGGTTTCAAGTACCCGGATTTGGGAGCGTCACATTTAATGTCCAAGAGAATGATTTCTCTAAGAAATTGAGAACTAGGTGTTGATTAATTGATGAAATGATGTTATGTTGGTTAGTTTGGTAATGAAAGCATGTTTTAAGTCATATAGACTTGTTGTGTAATGGCTAATAAGCAAATGAGAAGAAATCAAGAGTTTTAGTTAAGGTTCTGCCTGCAGAACCTGGGATTCCCTGTATCCGGAGTGGCGCGGCCGCGCTGGTCTGCAGAAGTGAAATGTTTTCCTGCTTTGTATTGTTGATGTGATGCATGTTTACATAGACCCAACATGTTATAAATACCCCAAAGAATATATATGTTATGTTAGTATAATAGTAGAATGACCTCAATCATTTAGAAGTCAAAAAGTATAAGAAATAAACCAAAAAATTGCATCTGGGGAGTAGCACGACCGCGCCACTCCTAGGCCAAATAGCAGCGCGGCCGCGCCATGCTGCAGAGTTGCCAAGTTGTTTCTTTTTATAAACTGAAGCTTAAGGCAAGTGTATGTGAACCTCTTAAGTAGTAATACATGAAGCATGTTATTAACTGGTAAGCCAAGCATGAAATGACTAAGTCACATGAGATTCGCTTAAGGAAATGAATAGCTTAGTTGCATTTTATGTTTGGCTTCCAGGGGCGCTGCCCCCTTACACCCCCGCCAGCTCACTGGCGAGCTGGGCAGCCGCTCGCTCACCGGGGAGCGAGACCCCCGATTGGGTAGTCGTAGTGGCAATCAATGTCTGTAATGAACCAAGAGGACTTTTAAAATAGTATAATGTGTTGATTAATGTAAACCAAAGTTTGGCATCTATTGTGAGACTAATTGGTATGTGAATATGTGCTTAAATTTGTAGGACATATTTGAAGGACGATTAACGTCAAATAGTAGCAAGCGCTTAAGGCAAGTTTTCTAACGCTTGTCTAACCCTTGTATTGGGCAAGTTTGTTTGATTCATTTGATTTTTTATATTCTCATGACTTTCATGCGATGTTTGAAGTTCCGATTTACGCAATACATATATATTTGTGTGAATTCCTTACTTATGTAAATCTTTAAGTATTTGCACAAGTATTCGAGCTATGTTATGACATAAATTGTTGAAGCTTTCAAGTTCACATATATATGAATTGTTATAGAGAACGTCGATGCCATTTGTTTCAGCTAGACAGATATTGAAATGTTTTATTGATTTGATAATAAATCTTTGAAATGTTATTGATGATTAAGTAGAGCTATCCAACCGAATTGTTTTGGTTAGGATTCCGAGGCATGAATGAGATGAACAACCATAATATTAGGGGCAATTTTTAGTCAGTCATTCTGACAAGGCATCGAGCGCCTAAACAAACACATATAGTCGTTTTCAGCTAGAGTGTTGATCAACATAGAGTACAATAGGCTGATCACCTAGAAGTACTCATAAGTAAGACGGTTTACAGTTATATTGTTGTGTACCTTTTCAAGAAGGCAAAAGAAAGTTCAACGTCTTGTGACCACTCAATGTCGTTTCAAAAATATATTTTTAAAACGAAAGCAAAGTATTATTCTTGTTATTCAGAATGGCTCGCAACTATTGTTCCAGTTGTAGAGTAAAGAAGTGGTATGATTATTGATATTATTGTTATTCAACTGCTATACTTGTTGGGCAATTGAATGCTCATTCTTGATTTATATTAAATATTGCAGCTAAGGCCGAACGGGTCGAAGGTTCCGGTAAGGATAAGAGAAAGGGCAAGATGAACGTCTAGATGACGTCGTAGTTTATTTATTATAGTAATGATGTAATATTAAGACTTATTATGTATTTGGAATGATGTTATGGTAATAGAACCTGGGATTGAGAGTAAGACGTGTTGTAATAATATAGTAATTACATTCATGTCTATTAGGTTGTATGGAATGGGATGTACCATGTAGCACCAAACTCGGGTTTGAGGTACTCGGATTTGGGGGCGTCACACATAATCTTTTAAAAGAATCAAAACTCCTTGATTTTCTCTAAAAATACAAAATTGTATGATTTCTATTGAATGATGTAAAAACACTAATTTGCAAGTAGTTTGTATAAAATTGATTCTCATTTAAGATATATTGAAGATATATAATGTATATTTATGTTTCAGCGCATTTTAAATTTTGTTTCGAAATCATCTCCAAAAGTATGACATTAATTAGGGGAGTAATTTTTTTTCCTATGCAAACAACTACCAGTCAATGACCGAACCAGCTCTATGGTCATACCCTAAATTTTGAATCGTTTGACATTTTGGTCCCAAAACATGTGAAGATATTCATGCAATCCCAAAAATCGTACAAATACTGTCATGCTAAATTTATATGGATTATTGATGGCCTATAATTCTAATACATGATTAATTTATAAACAAATAAATCTTTCTTTCTAAATTCATATGATTAATTAATTACCACGTATTAATTGTTATTTTCTATATTGCATGATAAATACGTACATTGTAGACCCTAGGCATATACAGCTCGAACAACGTCATTGTCAGTGGATTAACCTCCTTAAACAGTCAAATGTTCCACATAATTATCTACAGCTGCAGCAATGCCAAGCTACAAGGAATAAAAATCACAGCACCGGATAACAACCCGAATACCGATGGGATTCACGTCCAATTGTCAACTGGAGTGAGCATATTGAGCTCTCAAATTGGGACAGGTGATGATTGTGTCTCAATAGGCCCTGGCACTACTAACACATGGACTGAAAGCGTCTCATGCGGCCCTGGTCATGGCATAAGGTACTTATTATCATTAGCACAATTAAGATAACTTCCTCAAAGAACAATACTAGCTAGCTAGAAATTAGAATATTGACTAATATATCCTACTTTATTATTTAATTTTATATTAAAATGCAAAACTCTACCAAGTGTTTGTGGCGCTGTGATGTTTCCGTACTTGAATTTTACTGATTAGCAAAGCACTTCCTCAAAGAACAATATTAGTGCAAAATTCTACCTTTTTACACTGTGTTACTGAGTTTTAAAAAATCGAAAACAAAAAATAGACGAAAAACTTAATTTTTCTATATAGTATGTTGTTACTGAGATTTTTAATGAACAAAAAATAAAAAAAAGGAACGGAAACCTTTGTCCGTGTTCTTACCAAAATTTTCCATCAAAAATGGATGAATTTGGATAAAAAAACTAATAACACAAGTAAATCTTTTGTAATATCTATTATACCATTTTCATTATAAACATAACAAAACTAATATAAGGACCAAATAGTACTTGAATTTAAAACTTAAGTTTATTTCATTTTTCTTTATAAATAATAATTTATATATATTCTTTTCTTTTCTCATCAAATTTAAGTTTTTTAGTTTTTTCTTTTACGTTAAAAACTCAAAAACATAGTGTTAGGGTATAATTATCAGTGTAAAATTGACCCAAAATGTATAATTTTGCACTACTAACTGTATCATAAGGTAACGGTTTGCTATATTTTAAAGTCGTTGTACCATAAATATTTACAAAATGATAATCATAGGATACAATTTTACATTTTAATTTTTATTTTAGTTGTATCATTTTATATTTGTAGTGCTATAAATATTATTTATTTATAATGTGAATGAAATTTAATTGTTGTTTTAGCATTGGAAGTCTTGGTTGGAATTTGCATGAACCTGGAGTTCAAAATCTGACAGTTAAAACAGTTACATTCCGAAACACAAATAATGATGTGAGGATAAAGACATGGGCAAGACCAATGGATTTGTTAGGAATGTTCTTTTTCAGCATGTTGTTATGAGTAATGTCAAAAATCCCATCCTTATTGACCAAGAATACTGTCCTGAAAAGAAAAATTGCCCCAGCCAGGTAAGATAATTAATTTTGTTAAATAATATATAGTTTAATAAGTATTGATGGTCGATATAATTAATTGTCTGATTAATAGTTTTTTTTTACTTAATGTTAATAGTTTTTGGGAGTGAAGATTAGCAACGTGATGTATCAAGATATTCATGGAACATCAGCAACACCAGTAGCCATGCGATTCCAATGCAGTAAGAAATACCCTTGCAGTGGAATACGACTACAAGATGTAGCACTCACCTACAACAATCAACCGGCTACAACATCATGCGCTAATGCTGAAGGAACGACTTCTGGTGTAATGAAACCTACAAGTTGTTTGTAGGAGAGATTAAAAGGATTATAGGATATATATGATACAATTTATAAGTCATAGCTATTAAATTGACTATAAGGTAGCATTTGTAGTGAGGATATGAAATGAATTGAAGAAGAAATTTGATAATTGTCTAGTGGAGAGTATGTAAGTTAATTAGATTTACATGTAATTGTTTGAAACGTGGATTTCAAATGACAAAAGAGTGGATGTAATAGGTTATATTGGATGAATTTGATATATATATATTATATATAATATATATATATATATATATATATATATATATATATATATATATATATATATATAGATAAATGTAGTTGTTTGAAATGTTCATGCCAACGTGAATTTGCAATTAGATTTATTATCCTATTTCCTTTTTCACTATATTGATGTTAGATAATCTTTACTAACTCACAAAAATTAATTATAAATAAAAGAATGAATAACATTTAGTATACATATATTAAGTGGGACAACAAATGAGATATTAGATCGGACAAAAATTTAGATTTGAAAATTTTGGTACAAGACCATACCATATTATGTATTTCCACATCTTTTTTCTAACACAGCATGTCAACATTAATAGCATTTCTTTCCAATAGCTAAATTCCTTCATTACAAATTCGTGGACTTATCAAAATTGCCATAAAGTTTATACTTTGTGGCTAAAAAAGTAATGTTTGTTGTACAAGGAGTCCAATCTTGAAGTTAAAATATATGGTTGAAACGTTTGTCATGTCCAGTAATATATATAACCACGTCCATATAATGAAATTTTATTTATATGAATAATGTCCTAAGCACGCCTCAATTCTACTACTACATAAGTTTTACAGTTTTGTTACATAATCTTTAGCAACTAATATATGAACAAAAAGTGGTTCTAAAAGTCAAATTAATTAATTAACATTAATTTCAAGAAAAGGTATAAAAAGAAATAAAATAAAATAAATAAAAACAAGACATTTTGTAAATAGCACAAGTATAGAGAGGATAGAACACATGACCTGCCTTTGAAATAACATGATCTTTTTTTTCCATTCTCATTTTCTACGTTAAAATCAAGAAACAATCATTGAAAATAAAGTGGATAACTCATTACTTAAAAAGACTAAATACACTTATGTATGTTACATCAAGTTACACCCTCCTCATAATTTAGCCTTTAAACTACCTAATTTCACACAATGTCCTCCCCAAATTCTATTTTCAACTGAAATTGGTCGGAATACATAATTTTCTGACAAGGCTAGTAGTTTTATACTGTTTGACTGTATTAAAATATGGTTTGACTTTATTAAATAATTATGTATTATTAATTTAAAATACAAAAACAAATAAAACACACAAATAAAAATATAAATAAATTCAAACACATACACTAATTAACACACCAAGAACAGACACACACACCCTCACATCTAAATATCACCATTCAGATTTGAACCAAATACTAATCACTAATATACTACGAACACATCAAATCCCCCAACCCAAACCCTAATCCCCAATGTCCCTCCATTTCATCTGCATCAACCTTATTTATTCACACACACGCGCACACACACACACCCTCGCGCGTACGCGCACACACACACACACACACACACACATATATATATATATATATACACACACACACACACACATGTACACATACACTACAAACATATATATACATATAGTACTATAATATCCCAAAATCAATCAAATAAATTAACATCCCAGATGAGAAAAATGGCAGAAATATTTCAACTTCACATATCCAATTAAGAAATTATAAAAACACGTCCTTTATTTTAGTAGCTTCTTTGTATTTCTCTTACAAAATATGGACCAAGTTTGGCGGTAGTTGAAGAAGTAAAGAGATAGAGATGCATATGGGGAAAGAGAAAGAAGTCAGATCGTGAGCTTAACAACAACACCATACGTTCACATTTGCTACAGTTGGGGTCGATTGGAGTTATAATAGCTCTGAAGAAGTTTGGATTTGGAGGATATGGAGCATGGAGTTCATCATGTTCTTCATGGGTAAGTTTATGAAGTTCTCATGACCTGCAGGCTTGATGAGAAGTGAAATAGAGATGATAATTATAATTGTTTAATTTGTTAATTAGTTTATTTAAGTTTTCGTTGTATTATTTGTAAATTAATTTAATTGTTTGTTAGTTAAATTAGCTTAATTTATATTTTCTTTAGTTCTTTAATTTGTTATGGAATTAAGCTTAATTTATAGTATTTGAAAATCGATTATTTGGTATAATTTTAAAATTTTTAAAGTCAACATTGTTTGGGCTTAATTGTATTTGTAATTATTTTAATTTGTGATTAATTATATTTAGAGGTATTTTAATTTTTTAATGAACTCAAATCGTACCCATATGGTTAAACCGTATAAAACCAATTAGTTCTAATGGGGGTTGACGGTCGGGTCGGGTATTCTGACTAATTTCAACCGAAAATAGAATTTGGGAGGGACATTGTGTGAAATTAGGTAGCTTAGGGGATAATTATGAGCCCAATTAGTTTAGGGGGTTAAATTATGAGGAGAATGGAACTTGATGTAATATAAATGTATTTAGCCCAACTTAAAATTCAAATAAAAAAACTAATTCTAATATGTGATAATGGACACGATAAATACTGAACCGTATACGCCATAGACCTACTTCTTACTAAGCATCCAAGGTCATGCATGTGCCGCAGTTAAATATTTGAGGCTAAAAGTTATTTAAAGCTACGTTCTCAGTTCCTCATCATCCGTGTCAGTTCAAACTTGATCGGGAACTCGTGGAATGGTGCGGAGTGAGGCCGGAATTTTATCTGTCCCGCGAGAATGAGAATTTTCATTCCTTGACGAAAATAAGGCGGGGACAAGAATCTTTAATTTGGAGTTGGGGATGGGGACAGGACTACTAAACATGGCCCCTCCAAGCTCCAATGTCATCCCTACTTTTCTCTCATTTCAATATAAAAGATTAGTCAATCAATTATAGATAGTAAATGGAAATGTTTGAAATAAATTAATATTCGATAATGTGATGCATTTTTGGACAATTCTAGTGTAAAACGTTTTTAATACCATTAAATTTTTTATCTTTTCTTTTGTTTTTAATGGGCCCAAATCATAATAAATGCCATCGGACTAGAGATAATTGGGAGCCTGCGTGTACAAAACATGGGAAAGGGGGTTGAAGCCGCCATAATTGTGACAGCCCGAATTTCGGGAACTGTTATAATAAGAATTTAATAACGAAATTCTTATTATGAGGTGTAATGAGTAGCTTGATAATTCGAGCTGACGGATATTATTGAATAAAATAGTGTTTTATTAATAATATTATGAGTTATGCATTTAAAAGTTATATTACAACCTAGATTATGAGGATGCGATGATTAGTAAGTATGAAAGTTTTCGTTTAAGCGAATACGGTGATTTCGAGAAATATCGCTGAATTGTTATTCACGTGGGCACTATATACGCCCAAAGATGCTATTTATTGGATTAAATAAATAGTTTGATGAAGATTATTATTTGAATAATTTATTGGTGCAAATATGTTAACCAAATACATGTGGGTTTCATGTACATTTAGGTACATGATTTTAGTAAGCTAATTGGTTAGTAAATAGCTAACCTATATTAAATGAGTCCATTAATGGATTAAATTAGTGGGCTAATAAATGTGAAATATTATATTATTGTTAAAAATCCCAAGTGTAGGATTTTGTAAGTCCATTGAGGATTTTAATTAGTAGCCCAAATGTTTGACTTGGGTGGTCCTAATAAATGGCCCAACCTAAGACCCATTGTTTTACCCATGACCCAACCCATATTGCTTGACCCATGTTGGGATCTATTAAAGAAAGAAAATCAGCATTTTGGTGCAAGGTGGTACTATACGGGTAGTGGCCTAGTGGGAGGAGAGAGAGACCAAATGGGTGTATTAATATTTGCATGTTACTTAGTAAGGGTGCAATCAATTGCCATGAGCCAATAAGAATTAAGGAAGAGACATTTGAACCAATGAGAATTTAATAAAGGAGGGAGTGTCGGCCAAAGGTGGAATTGTGCTAAGCACAATGCATAGAAAATCTCTATTGCCTAACATTCTTTCTCAAAGACTAAACCCACACACTTGGGTGCTCAACCTATTCTCCTCCCCGAAGCCCCCATTCCATTTTCAATTCTTCCATTTCAAAATCCCTCCAAATTCAGTTTGCTAGAAAGGAAGGAGGAAGTTAGCTTCATTATAGTAAGGAAGAAGAAGGAGTTCGGGTACTTAGCAAAGGAGAAGAAAGAGAGAAGGGTTCTATAGAGAGAATGAGTGAAAGAGAGAAGTTTCAAAGAAGAGGAAGTGTACGGGTAAGCTTAAGGAAGAAGAAAGGACTTCAAGATAAGCCCTAGCTACTCTCCTTAGCATCTAGAATCGATTTCCAGAGGTAATCATCTCATCTAAATCCATTTCCATTTGATTTTTACTAAAATTTCCAAGCTTTTATGGTTTTTAAGCTATTTTGCTTGGTGATTGGTTTTGTTGTTGTTGATGGTTATGGATGGTTAATAATGTTGTTAAGAGGTTATGTAAGCCACTAATAACATTAAAGTGGAACAAAAATAGAAGAAATCTGAACCTATGCGTAAAGGAGAAAGAAGATGGACAGAATAAACAATGTTTCTGGACATTTGGACTGTTATGGACTGATTAGAGGACCTTTTGTGGTTACATTCATATCTGAGATTTTTGGTGGTTGTTAATATATTATACTTCCATGGGTTATGAGAATATCCCAGTTGAAATCAAGCAAAAAGCCGTTAAAACGAATCTGTGGCAAAGGTATTAGTGAACCATGTTTAGATATTGAACACTGCGTGAACACTGTCCGTTAAACCAATTCTGGTATTATTGGGTTGGATGAAAAATTCTAAATTTTGGCGTAGATGTAGTACACTGAGTTAGGAAGCCATGGGCTTTGGAACGAACGCATTTCGACCTCGGATGAGGGAGTTATGGCGTTTGGGAGAAGAAATGTCCAAACTGTCAAACAAAGAAAATCAGTTCGGGAATAGAGATTAGGGGCAGAGTTTTGGCTAGTTAGAGTTACAAAAAAATTGTGGGCTTTATATATGTTGTAGCTTACGTTACAAGCTTTCCATAGCCTCTGAAACGAACTAATTTCGAGTTCGGACGACCGAGTTATGAAGCTGCGAAGTAAGCGCGTCAAAACTGTCCAATCTGGAAAACCAGATTCGGACCAGCCTATTGTTAGAATTTTCTGTGTGTTCCAAATTTGAAAATGATTAAAGCATAAAAGTTATAGCTCCGGAAGTTAGCGACGCGTGGGCGCAAGAATCGCTCAAAAAGCTTTTGAAACGAATTAGTTATGACTGTTTTAGCGAAGTAGGGTCAAACTGACCAGTTTTTTTATAGTAATTTGAAGTTGTTTGTAATAAGTGAAAATCTGTTTTGATTGAAGAAGGGGCTGGAATCATGGCCTAGATGGGATTAAAGTAGACTTGATAAGCTTTAATTTGACGTAAGAGTGAACGAAAACGAATGAGTAACGAAGAAGTTATGATTAAACGAATAATAGTATTCGTTATCGATTAAAATAGTTCACACGAGTTTATAATTCTTTTTAAAACGAAAATTTGAGGATTGATATATTGGGTCATATGATGATTATAAGTTGGATGATGATGAGGGTCGTCTCGTCTTCGAACGCCGCGAAGCCGAGAGAATATTTTTGAGATTTGGCCGCATTATTAAATGCGAGCTATATAGAATGAGAAATAGAGTAGTGTAAACCAATATATATGTGAAGTCTTTATTGTGACTAATTGGTATTTTATTGTTATAAATTATGTAGGATATTTGAAGGATGAATTGGTCGTAATTTAGCAAGGAGCACTTAAGGCAAGTTCTTTCAGTACCTTGTTGATTTGTTTAAATGTATTAAATATTCAGATGTTTATGTGAATTGCATTGTGAGCATGATTATGTGTGCACGTTGTGCACAGTTTATGTGAGTATATTGTTCTATGTGGAACTTGTAATTATTGTGAATATACAATATGAGGTACATGATGTATGCCATGAGGATGTATGGTGCATGTGTAGATGCATTGCATGAGATTTATAATGCATGAGTAAGGATGCATAATATGAGATTATGAGACATGAAGAAGATAAATAGCATGAGAATTATGATGCATAAATGAAATGTAAATTTATATGTTACGTGAAGCATGAAAGGTGATAATTGTTAGTTCTTGCTGAGCCGTCGTGCTCATACTTGCAAAAATAAAACTTTTGCAGATTTTAGACGAGACAAATTATCTTGGTATCGTGATGCTAAGGACTAGAGATGCATGGATACAGGAAGGTTGCTAAATGTTTTTCTTTATTGAACTTATTTAGCTGTGATGATGGTACACGATGCATGTGAATTAGACTATTCTATACTAAATTAGAATTAGAAATTTTCAAATTTCGAATCAAGAAGTAACTATATAAGTTACCTTGTACGGTAAAGTAGTACGAATTACATTGTTGTATAAGGACATTATATAACAAATGAACGATTATTGAATAACTCTGCGATTATTCAGGGAACGATTAAATTCAGAAGTTGATCTTTGTGTTCATAGATGAAATTTTGTAAGGATCATGGTATTTATTCAACCTTGATCATAAGTGTAGAAGTTTAATGGTTACGGAACCTGGAATTGAGAAAAGTTTGTAATAATAAGTTTTAATACTTATATTGATGTAGACTGCTTTATACAGCATGATTAGAATTGTATTGTAATGAGATTTCAGAATATGAAATATTTTTATAATAGTTTAAATTTTCCGCAATTTTTATTGATTACATCATCTATTAATGATGTAAGCTTAGAGAGTGGATGTTTATTAACGACCGAAGTCGAGCGCCGAGGTCGCCCCGATTCTTGGGTCGTTACAATAATTCATGGAGATGGCATGCAATTATGAATTCTTCCCCTTTCTCTACTCCACATAGTTGTCTTAAGACGTAACAAATACCCCATTTTCTATCATATCCTAGTTTCAAGACAAAAAGAAAAAAATGATATTTTTCTATATTTTTAAAATTAAAAATAATATTTTCACAAGATACATCTTGAAAAGGAAATTTAGTCCTCCCTAATCAAATCCCAATCATTTATGTAGAGATTGACTCATACTTTTGTAGGTTCGACTATGATGAGATCTTTTCTCCAATAGCAAAGTTAGCATCCATCTAGACAGTTCTATTTGCAACAACTGTTTATGATCTAGAAATGAAGCACCTAGACTGAAGCAACTAGATGGTTTTGAAATTAAACGCAACGAGAATCTAGTATGAAAATTGAATAAGTCCTTGTATGGGCTTAAGCAATCTCCGAGGATATGATATCAAAAGTTTGATTTTTACGATTTACAACTTGGATTTACGCGATGTCAAGTTGATCATTGTACGTTTATGTGAAAAGGTTGGATGACAATTTTGTTATTCTAACCTTGTATATATATTGATGATATATTGTTGATTAGAAATAACAGAAAAATGATCAAGTATGTGAGAGGTTTGTTGGCACAACAGTTTAATATGAAGGATCTCGGGCCAACAAATTTCATCTTGGGTATGCATATACACAGGGATCGTAAGAATCAAAAATTAGTGTTAAGGCAGAAGACGTACATTAAAAGGGGTGTTGAAGAAATTCAACATGATTGGCTGCAAACTGATTAGAACTCCTATGGCTACAGGGATTAAATTATCTGCAGATCAGTGTCCTAAGACTAAAGAAGTAGAAGAGGAAATGACTCACATTCCATACGCAAGTGCAGTTGGAAGCTTAATGTATGCAATGGTATGTATAAGACCAGATATTGCCCAAGCAGTAGGAGGATTGAGCAGATATATGTCAAACCCATGGAAGGAGCATTGGATGCTAATTGGGGTGGAGATGTTGATAGTTGAAAATTAACAAATGGTTATGTATTCAACTTGTTTGATGTTCTTGTGAGTTGGATGAGTAAGAAGCAAAATGGTGTTGCTTTATCGTCTATTGAGGCAAAAATATATAGCGCTTACTCATGCAAGTAAGGAAGCGATATGGATTCCGTGTGTCGAGCTTGGTTTCAAGTAGAAATTAAATAGTGAAGTTGAAGTGTAACAATCAGAGTATTATTCACTAAGAAAAGAATCCTGCATTTTACTCATGGTCAAAGCATATGATATCCAATATCACTTTATTAGAGAGAAGATTGATGAGAAACTGATTCTCTTGGAAAAAGGTGACACAACAGTGAACAACGCATACTTCTTAACTAAAGTAGTTAATTTGGGAAAGTTTAAGTGGTGTACATCTGAGGTGGGCGTCAAGAAGTATTCATCAAGTGAGAGAATGTTGAGATAGGCTCATACTTCTGCGAGTTCGACTAATGGCGGGGGTTGCAAGAGGCAACACTCCCTAGAAGCCAAGCGCAAGGTGCAATTGGGCTTAAAGATTTATTAGTAGTTCGGTCTTGAGTTTTACTAATATATTGGGCATCATGGGTTTGAACCCATGTTATAGCAACTAGGGTTTTCTAGTTACTATATTATTTGGTGTGTAAATCATTGTAAAACGTGTGAAGCATCTAATGAATACATCAAATAAGCAAGACTAGCCACATTAATGAACCTGGATATATCGTGTGTTCTTATTGTTTGATTGAAATTTGATCATGGAGGACTAAACATATTCAATTTTTTTAGGCTATGTTACCATGGATTTTGATGTGTCAAAAATATATCTACACTTTTTTATATGGTGTTGATATATGCACACCCTAAATTTAAAGTTGCACACCCTAAGATTAGAAAGTGACTAATATATCCTTAAAAAATGAGACCTCAATTCACTTAATTATAATTTATCCATTTTACTCTCGAACTTATTACACATAATAAGTATGGGATATATAACGTACATAATTTGATTTTACAATTATTAATTGTTTATCATTTTTTTATTAATAAAACACAATTGCTGATTTTTTTTTATAAAAATAATTTTATCTTGATGGCAGATAAATATTATAAAAATTAAAAAACAAAATCAGCAAACATCTTGTCCTAAATCATTTCTAAGGCTTAGGCCAAAGTCTTTAAATTATTAAATTTTATTTTTGTATTTGTATCCCACCAGTATGATACAGTGGTTAATTGTAAATTTACAATGTTCATTTATCAATTGATTGCCGGAATTTTTCTTATTACAATAATATTTCCTTCTTTGATTACAATTTCTTAAAATGTTTGTTTAATTTAATTTTAAATAATATTATTTATTTATAACATAAAATTTTAATTATAAAATACTTTTTGATCACATGCACATGTGTGCCAGGTTATTAGAATTTAAATTTAAATTTTTTAACAATTGTCTTTAATTTTAAAAAAATTATGAACAAATTATAAAATCAAGTTTTGTTTCATCTTGTAATTAATGTGTGCAAAAGGCTCAAGGATAAAATGGATAGAAAGTAAATATGTAAATTAGAATCCAAAACTAATAAAGATAAATTAGTCACTTTATTACTTTTAAGTGTGCAACTATTGATATAAAATGTGCATATATCAACACTTTTTTTATATTGTCAATATGTTTGTATAATATTATATTTTAAAGTATATTTGAGATATATCCAAGATATATAGTGTATATTTATATCAGCACATCTTAAAATTAGTATCGAAATCATCTCCAAAAGTATGACATTGATTGGGGCCGGGGGGGGGGGGGGGCGGTAATTTTTTTAGGCAAACAACTTCCAGTAAATGAACCAGCTCTATGCCCATCCCTAAATTTTGAATTGTTTGACATTTTGGTCCCAAACATGTGAAGATAATGCTATCATGGTAAATATATATAGATTATTGATGGTCCATAAATCTAATACAAGATTATATGATAACCAAATATAAATCATTCTTTCTAAATTCAAATGATTAATTAATTATCCGTATTAAATGTTACTCTCACCGTTCAAAAATATAAGATCATTGTTGACTTTTATAATAAACTTAAAATATTTTCAAACTCAAAATTATCATGATTTCCTTTAATTTTAGCCAATACAATGATAAATTTATAAACTATTTAAAAAGTACTACTCATTGCAAAATTTATTGTTCATAAATTTTTTATGAATCATTTTAATTTTAAATTTGAAAATGTTTTATTTTGACTTCACTTAATATCAATAATAATCTTGTAATTTAGAACGGAGGGAATATTTTTTGTTTTACGTGATATATACATTGCAGATCCTAGGCATTTACAGCTCGAACAACGTCATTGTCAATGGATTAACTTCAATAAACAGCCAAACGTTCCCCATAGCGGCAACGCCTAGCTACGAGGAATTAATCAAAATCACAACACCGGATAATAGCCTGAATACGGACGTAATTAATGTCCAATTGTCAACCGAAGTGAGCATATTGAGCTCTCAAATTGGGATAGGTGACGATTGTATCTAAATAGGCTCTAGCACTACTAACACATGGATTGAAAGTGTCTCCCGCGGCCCCGGTGATGGCGCAAGGTACTATTATCATTGGCATAAAATCTTAATTTGTTAATTAATGATCACTTATATACTAGCTAGCTGGGATATTGACAAATATATCCTACTTTATTATATAATTTCTTAGACTAAAATGTAAAATTTTACCCTGTATTTGTGGTCGCGTAATGTTTTCGTACTTTTTTTTATCGGAAAAAATAAAATTTCATTAATCTCAATCCAAGATTTACAGCTAAAGAAAAATGAATTTGACTAATTCACAAATTACTCTCAAAATACAATTATTAATGTAAAATTATACTTTTTTAGGTATAATTAGGTATAATTATACCTAATTGATGCAAAAAGTATAATTGCACTAATTGTATCCCAAGCTAGCAGTTTGCTATATTGTGAAGTTATGTATTTTTTTTTTTGACGAACCCTGCAACAATAACAAAGAAGATTAATTCATTGGATCAGAAAAATATGAATAACGTGTATGATAGAGTGTGGATACCTACCCTATCCAAAAATATTAGTGTTAATTTTAGTTGCATATTAGTTGTAGTTTTAGTTGCATAAATATTAGGGTTAATTACAAATTAAACCCCGAAGTATACACCCTTTTACCATTCGTGCCCCGATGTTTAAACGCTCCCATCTCGCTATCCAAAGTACCGTTAAGTTATCATAACTGACCCTTTTGTAATTTTCGGCCAAAAAAATGGCCGGAACTGCCACGTGTCCGGTGCTGTATGTATAAGTGCAATTTGACCAGATTTTTATAGACTTGACCGTATAAAACCTTTGAAAACATGATTAATTAGATTAAGTAATACATTTTTATTTACTAATATAATAAATTACAAATTTACAAACCTAATTTTATTTTCTTTTTCCTCTTCTTCCCCATCTTCATCATCTTCCATTATCATAGAACTCACCAAACATTTCAAAATCCAAAATTCCCAAATCATTCATCCTCTTCCCTTGTAACCATTCATGAAGCTTGAAAATCTCAAACTAAAAATCTTAATTCGTTCAACATCAAAAATTTGCCAAATCTCAAACCCACTTCATTTTCTCTCTCTAAGAGGAAGAACCAAAAACCTAAATCCAAACCCAAAAATTTCAGAAATCTCATGAGTAGAGTAAGAACCAAAAACTCAAACCCAGAATTTTAGAAATCTCAACACTCATAAATTCCAAACCACAATCAAAGAAACCAAGCGTAAGATCAAACCTATCTATTATCTCATACACCAAACCTAGAAAAATCAAAGAAACAAACCCATAACAGATCTAGCACCAAGGGTAAGATCAAACCCAAATAGAGCCCTTTATTTAAGCATCCATGGTGATCGGGACCAAAACTAGTCGCATCCATTGTAGATTTGAGTTTGAATATTTCATATCTTTCACAAAAATTCGTCATAATTCGAGGACCCTTGGGTTTATAATGAAGATGAAGATCAAATGAAAATGAAAGAGATGAAGATAGAGATTTTCACTTTGTTTTGGCTTGATGAACGAAATGAGATGGAATTAGCAGGCCCTTTGGTTTGTTGCTCTAATTTGTTGTCTGTTTTGGTTTGTTGAATGAGATGGAATTAGATTGATGAAATTCCTAAATTGTTTGAAATTTTTACCCTTTATTTTGTTAATCTAGTATTTCACATGTATTTCTACAAATTAATTAAGTCAACTACGGTATTTATGCGGTCAACAATATTTAAATATTAAATTATGACACGTGGCCATTTTTCGGCAAAAAAATTGACCGAAAATCTGAATAGGGTCCATCGTGCTTACTTTATGGTACTTTAGGTAGCGGGATGAGAGCGTTTAAACATCGGGGTACGAATGGTAAAAGGGTGTATATTTCGGGGTCTAATTTGCAATTAACCCTAAATATTAAGACTAATAAACTAATATAATACTCCCTTCGTCTTCAAAAGGATGAGTAAATGTACATAAAGTGAAGAGTAAGTATGTCATTTAGTGGAGTCTCTCTCTCTCTCTCTCTCTCTATATATATATATATATATATATATATATATATATAAAGTACTCATCACATTATATAATTGTGTGGGACCATTAAGGATAAAATTAGAATTTTTTTATTCTCTTTCCTTTATTTTACATGTTTTTTCATTTGTGTGAAAAATATACTTGTGTCATCCTTTTGAGGACGGAAAAAGTATATCAATTGGAAATGCATTAGTCGTAATATTAATTCATTCAATTAGAAAGAGTTTTGCATTTCAGTCTTAATTTTGGTTGCATCATTTTATAAGTAGGGTGCTAGCTATTAATATTATTTATTTATTTCTAATGTGAATGGAAATATTTGTTGTGACAACATTAGAAGTCTTGGTTGGAATTTGCAAGAATCTCGAGTCCAAAATCTGATAATTAAAACGGTTTCATTCCGATATACTGGCAATGGTGTGAGGATAAAGATATGAACAAGGTCTAGCAATGGATTTGTTAGGAATGTTCTTTTTCAACATGTTATGAGTAATATCAAAAATCTCATCCTTATTAACCAAGAGTACTATTCTGACAAAAAAATTGTCCCGACCAAGTAAAATATTTAATTTTGTTAAACAATATCTTTAGATTTATTTATAAAAAAAATACGCAAAAGTTTGATTAATTTTCTAATTGTCAATTATTTTTCTACTTAATGTTAAAAGATTTCGGGAGTGAATATTAGCAAGGTGATGTATCAAAATATTTATGAAACATCAACAACAACAATACAACCATGTGATTTGAATGCAGTAAAAAATTCCCTTGTAGTGGAAGATGAGATATAGCACTCACTTATAAAAATCAATTGACTACAACATCACAGACACGGATTTTGGTGTAATAAAACCTTCTAGTTATTTATAGGAGAAATTAAAAATATTATGAGATATAAATGCTACAATTTATAAGTCATAACTATTAAATTGACTATAAGGTAGCATACAACTATATGTCTTTTACGTTCACCTAATTTTAAAAATATTTTTCTTGTGCACTTTCACCCTAAACATGTTAGTCATGCACATTTTAAACAACAATAATTTATGACACGTTTTTTTTAAAATTTTTTAGAAGGGAAACTCCCATGGAATTAACGTCAGTTAACCATGCGCATTTATCTAATATATTCTTTATAATTGTTAAGTAATTAACTCATCTCATCTAAAAGATTAAGCTATTAGAAAGAGATATCAACAATGTATATATCATGTTAATACTATTCCTTAAATTTAACTTTATAAATTTAACCCAAAATCTTGCACGCTTAAAGCTCGATACCATATTAAGTAACTAATTTATCAAAAAGTTTAACCTATTAGAACGAGATATCAACAATATATATCTTGTTAATAATATCTCTATCAACTCATGTCATGTCAAGTATTAGACCAACCCATGTTAAATACCAATGTCGTCCTTGCTAGAAGGCTACTACAGCAATGGTGTTGGCCATGTCAGCAGGTATTTTTTTCGTTGCCGATGATAATAAGCCACGTGTCTTACTACTTCATCACTTTAGTCTCCGTCATGTTCGCCGGACACCCCGGTCAGTTGGAGCTTGCGTAGGTCCTCCAATCTCGCCAACTCTTGAGCCACCGTTACGGGCTTCTCTTTCATGGTATAGATCTCTCTATCTCTTGATCCATATCTAATACTCCGTCTAAAAATTAAGTAAATTTTCAAATACTCCCTGTCTAAAAATTAACTACAAATTTACTGTAAATAAATAAAGAGTATCTGTCAGTCTGATATCAACACATAATATGGACACAAGCTAATAAGGGGAAGGAACATAATCGAACTTAAAACTTAATAATTAGTTTTAATCATCTTAATCATCAGACTAAGACATTATTGACACCCAGAAAATATAACAACATAGAAAATTCTTAAGAAATAGGACATTACAAAATGATAAGTACATCTCAATTATCATTTTCAACTCTTATCATGGGCACATGAATTTTAAGTCTTTAACATTTATATATTCATCTTAACTATCAGACTAAGATATTATTGACACCTTAAAAATATAACAACATAGAAAAGTTTCAAGAAATCGACACAAAATGACAAGTACATCTCAATTATCATTTTCAACTCTTATCATGGGCACCGGATTTTTAAGGCTTATCATTTATATATTCACTCCTCTCCTTTCCTCATAACAGAATCTTCCAAATGTACATGCAAACCCTTGTAGGCTTCAATATTTTTTATTGTATAATTTTTGAGAAATTAAGTATTTATTAATGCTCACCAACTTGTTCAAAAGAAAATAGATTCTAACTCTCTTTAAAATTTAAAAATTATGATCCGCTCCATTTTTCACTACATACATAAATAATTAAATACCTACATAATCATATAATATAAAACAAATGTAGTTATAAATAAAAGAATGGTTTTATCTTATACTTTCATTCAAAGACAACTTAGTCAATCATAACTAATAAATCTAATTCCAAAAACCAACATAAATCCTTCACCTCCAATGCTCCAAATTTCCGCTGCGGCTGCTTGCAATTTGACTTGTACAATATACAAACCCTATAAATACCCCATAATATTTCTTCAACTCCCACAAATCAAATTAACTCTCATATAGTCTCCCCATAACTCTCTCTCTCTCTCTCTCTCTCTCTCTTTCAAATGGCTTTTCTTGTTCTATCACTTTTAATCATCTTCTTCAACTTATCATCAGCTGCTACCGTTTCATACAATGTGCAAAACTTAGGGGCTAAAGCCGACGGGAAGACTGATACAACCAAGTATTTTCTTAGGGCATGGACTTCAGCTTGTGCCTCTGCAAAGCCAGCCCAAGTTTACGTGCCACCGGGAAGATACTTGCTGCGCAATCCACTAGTCTTTAGCGGCAGAAGCTGTAAAAACACCATGGTGATGCGTATTGATGGCACCCTCGTGGCTCCCTCGGATTACAACGTTATTGGAAATGCCGAAAATTGGATTAAGTTTGAGAGAGTTAATGGACTTGCCATCTCTGGCGGAACCCTAGATGCTCAAGGGTTTGGTCTTTGGAATTGTAAAGCCTCAAGCAGGAGTTGCCCTAGAGGAGCAACGGTATGTTTAATGCATTAGTTTATTCGCTTAGAAAAATGATAATTATAACTAGACAACTTTGTCTAGTTTACATGATGGTTATTGACCAGTTGTAGCTTGTAGCTCGTACGGCATAACACATTACGTAGCTTTGAAAATTGGCAAAATTTCCTCTTTTTCTCCTTGATTTTCATTATTATTTCGGCAAATAAAAACTTCAAACTTTTTAGGATGTGTTGGTGTGGATTTTGACGTGCCAAAAATATATTTATACAGTTATTAATATTTTCAATATATTAGTATAATCAGTATTATATTTTGAAGTATATTTAAGATGAGAATAAATTCTATAAGGACTGTCTATAAATCGGTGTTTTTACAGCATCCAATAGGAATCCGTCAATTTTGCAATTTGAGAGAAAATCAAGGAGTTTTGATTGTGTTACTGTGAAAATTAATATTACATAATCTGTTAAAAGAATCAAAGCTCCTTAATTTTCTTAAAAAATACAAAGTTGTCTGATTCTGTAAAACTTGTGGACATTATGTATAGAATTGATTTTCATTTAACATATATTGAAGATATCTACTGTATATTTATGTTTCAGCGCATCTTAAAATTTGTTTCGAAATCATCTCCAAAAGTATGACATTAATTAGGGGAGTAATTTTTTTTCCTATGGAAACAACTACCAGTCAATGACGGAACCAGCTCTATGGACAAACCCTAAATTTTGAATTGTTTGACATTTTGGTCCCAAACATGTGAAGATATTCATACAATTCCAAAAATCGTACAAATACTGTCATGCTAAATATATATGGATTATTGATGGCCTATAATTCTAATACATGATTAATTTATAAACAAATAAAAATCTTTCTTTCTAAATTCAAATGACTAATTAATTACCACATATTAATTGCTATTTTCTACATTGCATGATAAATATATTGCAGACCCTAGGCATCTACAGCTCGAACAACGTCGTTGTCAGTGGATTAACCTCCTTAAACAGCCAAATGTTCCATATAATCATCTACAGCTGCAGCAATGCCAAGCTACAAGGAATAAAAATCACGGCACCGGATAACAGCCCGAATACCGATGGGATTCACGTCCAATTGTCAACTGGAGTGAGCATATTGAGCTCTCAAATTGGGACAGGTGATGATTGTGTCTCAATAGGCCCTGGCACTACTAACACATGGATTGAAAGTGTCTCCTGCGGCCCTGGTCATGGCATAAGGTACCTATTATCATTAGCACAATTAAGAATAAAATAATTTATATTCTTTTATTTTCTTTTTCTCATCAAATTTAAGTTTTTTAGTTTTTTTTCTTTTACGTTAAAAACTCAAAAGTGTAACTAAAAGTGTAGAATTGACCCAAAATGTATAATTTTGCACTACGAACTGTACCATAAAGTAACGATTTGCTATATTTTAAAGTCGGGGTACCATAAATATTTACAAAGTGATAATCTTAGGATACAGTTTAATTTTTATTTTAGTTGCATCATTTTATATTTATAGTGCTATAAATATTCTTTATTTATAATGTGAATGAAATTTAATTGTTGTTTTAGCATTGGAAGTCTTGGTTGGAATTTGCATGAACCTGGAGTCCAAAATCTGACAGTTAAAACAGTCACATTCCGAAACACAAACAATGGCGTGAGGATAAAGACATGGGCAAGAGCTAGCAATGGATTTGTTAGGAATGTTCTTTTTCAGCATGTTGTTATGAGTAATGTCAAAAATCCTATCCTTATTGACCAAGAATACTGTCCTGAAAAGAAAAATTGCCCCAACCAGGTAAGATAATTAATTTTGTTAAATAATATACAGTTTAATAAGTATTGATGGTCGATATAATTAATTGACTAATTATTAGTTATTTTTCTACTTAATGTTAAAAGTTTTCGGGAGTGAAGATTAGCAATGTGATGTATCAAGATATTCATGGAACATCAGCAACACCAGTAGCCATGCGATTCCAATGCAGTAAGAAATACCCTTGTAGTGGAATACGACTACAAGATGTAGCGCTCACCTATAACAATCAACTGGCTACAACATCATGTGCTAATGCTGAAGGAGCGGCTTTCGGTGTAATGAAAACTACAAGTTGTTTGTAGGAGAGAATAAAAGAATTATAGGATATATATGATACAATTTATAAGTCATAGCTATTAAATTGACTATAAGGTAGCATTTGGAGTGAGTATATGAAATGAATTAAAGAAGAAATTTGGTAATTGTCTAGTGGAGAGTATGTAAGTTAGATTTACAAGTAATTGTTTGAAATGTGGATTTCAAATGACAAAAGAGTGGATGTAATAGGTTATATTGGATGAATTTTATATATATACTAGTAATTGCCCGTGCCTGAAGGCACGACATAACGAAAAATTAGATTAAAATTCGAAAAGTACTACATTACCTAAAAACTATTTGCAACCTAAAATAAGTTAAATCAGACATAACAATTATCATAATTCACCATACTACCACAATAATTAATACATACTCAATCATCAACATATATCTAACAACCAAAACATCAAGCTAGTCGCTACTAAACTAATTTAGGTTTAGTTTTTTAACATATATAGTTTTGAAGATAAATATTTTTTTTAAAATAACAAAAAAATAAATCAAATGTAATACTAATTGGATAGTACATGTGCATTTGAATTGAGAGACTTGAGAGAGTTTTGGGGAGGGGAAAAGACTGAGTTAGTTTTGGAGGGAAAATTTAGTAAGGAATGAATCTGAGTCATTGAATTAAAGTTAGAATGAATCTCAACCGTTGTTGTGCTTTGTCAAATTATAGAATTCAAATTGGGTTGTGTTTTATTATATAGATTATTATTATTATTATCAGTATTATTAATATTATTATTATTATTATTTTTATCAGTATTATTATTATTATTATTATTAATATTATTATTATTATCGGTATTATTGTTATCGATATTATTATTATTATCAGTATTATTATTATTATCGACATTATTATTATTATTATTGTCGGTATTATTATTATTATCTTATTAATATAGATTAAAATTAGAATGAATCTGAACCGTATTTGTGCTTTTCCGCCCAAATCAATTCAAAATGGTATCACACATTTTTAGATAGATCATTTATCAATTTTGTATGGGTTTCAGATAAAGTTTTTTAGGTTTAGTTTTTTAACATATATAGTTTTGAAGATAAATATTTTTTTTTAATAAAAAATAAATAAATCAAAGGTAATACTAATTGGATAGTACATGTGCATTTGAATTAAAGTATAGTACATGTGCAATTCAATTGAAAGACTTGATAGGGTTTTGGGGGGGAAAAGACTTGAGAGAGTTTTGGGGGAAAATTTAGTAAGAAATGAATCTGAGTCATTGAATTAAAGTTAGAATGAATCTCAACCGTTGTTGTGCTTTGTCAAATTATAAAATTCCCCCCAAAACTCTCACAAGTCTTCCCCCCCCCCCAAAAAAAAAAAAAACTTCTTAAGTCTCTCAATTGAAATACACATGTACTATACTTTAATTCAAATGCACATGTACCATCCAATTAGTATTACATTTGATTTATTTATTTTTTATTTTTTTAAAAAAAACATTTTTCTTCAAAACTATATATGTTAACAAACTAAACCTAAAAAACTTTATCTGAAACCCATACAAAATTGATAAATGATCTATCTAAAAATGTGTGTTATCATTTTGAATTGATTTGGGCGGGAAAGCACAAATACGGTTCAGATTCATTCTAATTTTAATCTATATTAATAAGATAATAATAATAATATCGACAATAATACTAATACCGATAATAATAATAATAATAATAATAATAATAATAATAATAATACTGATAACAATAATAATCTATATAATAAAACACAACCCAATTTGAATTCTATAATTTGACAAAGCACAACAACGGTTGAGATTCATTCTAACTTTAATTCAATGACTCAGATTCATTCCTTACCAAATTTTCCCCCTAAAATTCTCTCAAGTCTTTCCTCCCCCCCCCCCAAAAAAAAACTCTCTCAAGTCTCTGAATTCAAATGCACATGTACTAGGTAATGTAGTATTTTTCGAATTTTAATCTAATTTTTCGTTACGTCGTGCCTTCAAGCACATGCAATTACTAGTTTATATATATATATATATAGCAAGATAAATGAAGTTGTTTGAAATGTTCATGCCAACGTGGATTTGAAATTAGATTTATTGTCCTATTCCCTGTATGTTAGATAATCTTTACCAACTCACAAAAACTAATTATAAATAAAAGAATTTATCACATTTAGCATAAATATATTAAGTGGGACAACAAATGAGATATATTTTTTTTTTGCTTCTTTGACACACACCCCACACACACCCTCTTTGTTGCCACCAAGAATCGAACCCTCAACCTTATGGAAACCATGAGACGAGTAATACCATTGGGCCAAAGGCCTTTGGCAACAAATGAGATATTAGATCAGACAAAAATTGGGATTCGTAAATTTTGGTACAAGACCATACCATATTATGTATTTCCACATCTTTTTTCTAACACATCATGTCAACATTAATAGCATTTCTTTCTAATAATTAAATTCCTTCATTACAAATTCATGGACTTGTCAAAATTGCTCTAAAGTTTATGCTTTGCGACTAAAAAGGTAATGTTGTTGCACATGGAGTCCAATCTTGAAGTTAAACTGTATGGTTGAAACATTTGTCATGTCCAGTAATGCAACCACATTCATATAATGAAAATTTATTTTTAAGAATAATGCCATATACACGTCTCAGTTCTACTACTACATAACTTTCACTGTTTTGTTTTACATAATCTTTAGCAAGTAATATATGAACAAAAAATGGTTCTAAAAGTCATATTAATTAATTAACATTAATTTCAAGAAAAGGTATAAAAAGAAATAAAATAAAATAAATAAAAGCAAGATATTTTGTAGGTAGCACAAGTATAGAGAGGATAGAACACATGACCTGCCTTTGAAATGACATTATCCTTTTTTTTCCATTCTCATTTTCTAAGTGTGGGCAAGGAAATCGTACCTTGCTAGGGTTAGGATTTCGTGTTGGCTGAGGAGGAGAGAAATCCACGTAGAATACAAAATTGACTGATGAATTCAAGAGGGAAGAAGAACAGGTGAGCAATTACTCCGGTAACATGTGACAGAACTCCTAGGATCCAAGAGCCTTCAGGAGTATCAAAGATCCAGAGAGCCTTCTTGAGAGTCTTCAGTCCAGAGAGAGTCAAAAGGTCCTTTCTATTAGGATGGAGGGAGTATTTATAGAGTTTCCTAGAAAGTGGTCAGATGCCTAGCACATGTCTGGGTCATTTGCCTAACATATGACCTCAGAAAAAATTCTAGAAATATCATTAGTTACCTGAATACTGCCCAAATTTCCCTATCCTTCTAGCCATCAATTCAATCCCTCAATCAATTTTCAAAATGAGTCGCCTCTATAAGTCTTCTGCCTCGGGACACGTGAAGGCTTCTCTCGGGTCTCGCTCATTTATTTTCAATTTTTTGTCTTTTTATTTAATTCTTTAAATCGCATGTGATCCCTAATTTATACTTGGGCTCACACTACATTAAAATCAAGAAACAATCATTGAAAATAAAGTGGATAACTCATTACTTAAAAGGGCTAAAGACACTTATTTTCATCAAGTTCCACCCTCCTTATAATTTAACCCCTAAATTAATTGGGCTCATAATTTAGCCCCTAAACTATCTAATTTCACACAATGCCCCCTCCTAAAAAAAATTTATTTCTAATTGAAATGGCCGAAATACATAATTTTTTGACAAGACAAGTAGTTTTATACTGTTTGACCATATGAAAATATGATTTGACTTTATTAAGCAATTATGTATTATTAATATTAAAATATAAAAAACTAATTAAACACACAAATTAAAATATAAATAAATTCAAACATACACACACACACTAACACACCAAGAACACACACACACCCTCACATCTAGATCAGAATCACCATTCAGATCTAAACATAATACATTATACTAATATACTAAGAACACATCAACCCCCAACCCAAACCCTAATCCCCCATTTTCCTCCATTTCATCTGTATTAACCTTATTATTCACACACACACACACACACACACACATATATATATATATATATATATATATACAATATCTCAAAATCAATCAAATAAATTAACATCCCAAATGACAAAAATACTTCAACTTCACATATCCAATTAAAAAATTATAGAAACACACCCTTTATTCTAGTAGCTTCTTTGTATTTTTCTTACAAAATAAGGACCAAATTTGGCAGTAGTTGAAGAAGTAAAGAGATAGAGATGCATCTAGGGAAAGAAAAAGAAGAAGTCAGATCTTGGGCTTAACAACAACACCATACCTTCAGATCTGCTACAGTTGGGGTCGATTGGAGTTATAATCGCTCTTAAGAGGTTCAGATTTGGATGATATGGAGCATAGAGTTCATCATGTTCTTCATGAGTAAGTTTATGAAATTCTCTTGACCAGTAGGCTTGATGAAAATTTTGATAAAGATGATAATTATAATTGTTTAATTTGTTAGTTAGTTTATTTAAGTTTTTGTTGTATTATTTGTTTAATTAATTTAATTGTTCATTAGTTAAATTAACTTAATTTATATTTTCTTTAGTTCTTTAATTTGTTATGGAATTAAGCTTAATTTATAGTATTTGAAAATCTATTACTTGGTATAATTTTAAATTTTAAAATTTTAAAGTCAACATTGTTTGTGCTTAATTGTATTTATCAATTATTTTAATTTGTGACTAATTATATTTAGAAGTATTTTAATTTTTTAATGAAGTCAAACCTACCCGAATATGGTCAAACCGTATAAAACCAATTAGATCTAATCGGGTTGACGGCCGGGTCAAGTATTCCGACAAATTTCAACCGAAAATAGAATTTAAAATTAGGTAGTTTATGGGCTAAATTATGAGCCCGAGTAGTACATGTTTCTTCTAAGTGATGGTATGTCAAATGGACCTTCTATATCCAAGTGAACAAGTTGCAGCGACCTTCTAGCTCTCCATGAATTTTCAACTTCAAAACTTTGTTTGTGTTTTTTTTCCTATTATGCAGCCTTCATATAGTTGATCTGGATGATTAATTTCTGGTAATCCATTCACCATCTTTGATTTTTATAATAACTTCAGGCCATTGAATCCTAAATGACCAAATCTGAGATGCCATAACCAAGAACTGTCTTTAATGATGGACTTCATGCACCTTATTACTTCCGTCTAGATATCCAGCGCGAATATACAATTTCTCATCATATCAACTTTAGCAATCAATTCATCACTTTTGTTTTTGATGATGAGAGAGTGATCTCTCATGTGTATGTTGCTAGTCAAAACTAATAATGTTGCTTTTCAAAACGGGAACATAATAAACATATGAGATGTACTTTCTGATAGACTCCACGACACGCTTGCGTGAGGTGGTTGTAATAATTCGAAATTCCCGGATAAATATTAAAATAAGAATTTAATGAAATAAATTTTTATTTTTATAATTTATTATTTATTATATTATACTGCATATGTGAATACGTGCAGTGTAATATATGTATATCTGTGATGAAGTGAATATAATATTATATATTTACTGCGAGTAAATAAATTATTAGTACGTATACAAAATTTATTGTATACATTAAATAAGGTATATTAAAATAAATTATAGAATTAAATTACTTTAATATAGAGAAATTATTACATTAAATATTTTATTTTTTATTTTTATTTTTATTTAATGTATAATTTCAATTTATATGGAAAAGGATTTTGAACATATAGTACATTATAATAAATATTGTATGTGTATTATATTATGTATATTATTTATGTAATATATGAATTGGTAGTTTATTATTGCAATAAAAGGGGTAGTGTGCAGATATGTATTATGAAATATAAGCTAGCTGGGTAACTTTCAAGTAACTGAGTCAGTAAGGGAAATAAGTTAGCATGAGCTATGGAAGGGACATGAGAAAAGGAAGCAGGAGCTGGCTAATTTGTGATTCCTAAGCTCATTACTCAGCAATCCTATAGAGTAGCAATCAAGTAAAATTTTTAGGGAGCAAGTATAATTCGTGGAAAGCAAGAATAGTTGTTCCATAAATCAAACCAAGCCATTCTTGCCTTCCTCTTCCTTGCCCATTCCATCCGAAGCTCGTCCCTGCCCAATTCCCTACACACTACAAGAAAAGGTATCAATTCCGACGAAATTATTTCCGTCGAAATTATTGTATTTCCGACGGAATATTCCCTCAGAAATAATTTCCTCGATAATAAGTCAATCTCGACGGAATTTCGTCGGAAATAAGAGCTCTCCTTTAGCGCCAACTTTCCCGCCAGCGCCAAACTTAATTTCGACATAATAGAATTAGTATCGACGGAAATTCCATCGAAAATATGGTAATGTCGACGGACTTATTTCTGACGGATATTCCGTCGAAAATAAGTTTTAACCCTAATTAAAACATATCAGCTCCCCCAGCCGCCGCGACCTTAGATTCCATCTCTCTCTCTCTCTCTATTCTTTCTCTCTTTCTGCTCTCTCTCAACCTCACCTCCTCCGGCCGCCTCCTCCGACCGCCTCCTCCTGCTCTTCTTCCTCCCTCCCGTACGTGGGACCTCGTCACGCCGTCGCTGCCAATCGCCGACCTCCACACCTCCGTTTCATCGACCGATCGCCACCACACCTCGTCTTCGTTTCGCTGCCGGTCGCCGTTGCAGATTCTCTCTCTCTCTTTGTCAATATTAAGGTAAGTTGAAATAGTTTCATTTCAATAGTTAGGGTTAATGGAGAATCTGAAATTAAAATAGTTATTGATGTTGTAGAATCTGTCATTCAATAGTTAGGCTTAATGAAATTAAAATTCGTTATTGATGTTGTGAAATCTGAAATTGGGAATGGAGTTGTAATATCTGAATTTTGGAATGGAGTTTAACTATCAGAAATTGAGAATATTAATGGAGAAATTGTTATGAAACTGATTGAGGCTGAATGTTCAATTTGAGTTTCATATTTAATTTGTTTTAATTTGGTATGAAATGATATTGAGGCTGAGGTGTTCTAATTGAGTTTGATAGTTATTGTATTGTACCCTTCAAATTAGTGTTTGATTCGTGCAAATAGATATGTAATGTCCATAATATGATATTGAGGAGATTTGTTCATTAGTGTGTTTGGCTTTGATTATGAAAAGGAATTGCACCATGCATGTTCTGTATCAATTTGGGTTATATATATGTTCTATTTTGTATCAACTTACTAAATGTTTCAATTTGGGTTATATTTTATATATACACATGTTCAGTGTTTGATTTATGTTATGTACTGATGATAGGTAAATACATGTTATTTCTGACGGAATTTCTGACGGAATTATTCAATTGCAAAATATATGGGCCCAACAAGTATAATTATGTATTATTTAATTACTTTCCCAATATTAAAATAAACTAAGTGGCATTTACTTAGTTTCCTAATATTAAAATAATCTAAATGAAATAACTTAAATTATATCTAATCATAAAATAAAATACAATAAAATTAATTAAATTTACTTAAATAATATGATATAAATATAATACAAAATTAAATAAAATACATTTAATAAATTATATAATAAAATTTAATACACTATAAAATTAAAATAAATTTAATAAATTATATAATATAAAATAATGCAAAATAAAATTAAATTAAATTAAAAATAATTAAAAATTATAATAAAATAAATTTAATTTAATAAATTAAAATAAAGATAATAAATTATATAATATAATACAAAAGAAAATAAAATAAAATTAAAAATAATAATAAATTAGAATAAAATAAATTTAATTTATTAACTTAAAAGAAATTTAATAAATAATATAATATAATATAATACAAAATAAAATAAAATTAAAAATAATAATAAATTAGAATAAAATAAAGTTAATTTAATAAATTAAACTAAAGATAATAAATTATATAATATAATACAAAAGAAAATAAAATAAAATTAAAAATAATAATAAATTAGATAAAATAAATTTAATTTAGTAACTTAAAAGAAATTTAATAAATTATATAATATAATATAATACAAAATAAAATTAAATTAAATTAAAAATAATTAAAAATTATAATAAAATAAAGTTAATTTAATAAATTAAAATAAAGATAATAAATTATATAATATAATACAAAAGAAAATAAAATTAAATTAAAAATAATAATAAATTAGATAAAATAAATTTATTTTATTAACTTAAAAGAAATTTAATAAATTATATATTATAATATAATACAAAATAAAATAAAATAAAATAAAATTAATAATAAATTAGAATAAAATAAATTTAATTTAATAATATAAAATAAATTTTAAAAATCATTTATATAATAATAAAATAAAATAGTGAGGAGATAATATAAAATAAAGTAAAATAAATTATAGCTTGGAAAAATAAACTAAGTAGCATTTGCTTAGTTTTCCACAATTACAGTAAACTGCATATATAATTAATACGCATGTAGTATAGTTTGGAGCTTAGAAATCCGTTTGACATTCACTCATTAGGAGTGAATGTCGAATAGTCCCCAGTTTGGGACCGTGACTTGATATTATGTCTCTCACTTAGGCCGGTGTCAATGAGTTAAGTACGTTTTTAATTGTTTTGATGATTTTTCGACGGTTATCTCTACATGTTCTTCGAGTGCATACTTAGACTAATTTATCTTAGTCTATTTCGTGTACTTGGAGACCATGGGGAGGTGTTGTCGAAATTTTCTTGAAACAGGTAGAAACATCCTAAACGTGTTGACACTAGTGAGGAGACACATCCAGGAACGGGATAGAAGCCTAACCCCTGTAGAGTGGAGATACTAGGAACATATAATTCATGCATGGACCACATGAATGAATATCCCTGACCTAAATGTGTCTTTTGTTCAGTTAAAGATGTCAGCCGACCGGAGAACAATATTATGCTTACCATTTGCAAGCTCGAAATGATATTCCCCCAGGGTTCTTTGACTCGATGGAACATCTGTCTATTCATCTACCGTATGAACTTAAACTTGGCGGTCCGGTGCAATATCGGTGGATGTATCCTTTTGAGAGGTAATATAATCTACAAATTGCATATACTCATATTAATAATAATAATCATATTAAAATGCAATATTTGTAGGTATATGCGTCGATTAAAGCAGAAAGTGAAAAACAAAGCTCATGTTGAGGGTTCTATTGTCGAACGCTATACGGAGGAAAAGCTTGTCAACTTCTGCTCATTGTATTTTGACGATGTTGTCTCAACAAAGCACAACCGTTTAAGTAGGAATGAGGTCATCGGTCCCCAATCTCATGCAGATAGTGAGTTAGCTGTATTCACATATCCGACTAAACCATTTGGCCATGAGACGATGACTTACTTAAGCGACAAAGAATTGATGATAGTATCTACATATGTGCTTCTAAATATGCCAGATGTATCGTCATACATAAAGTATGGATTATTATATGTCACATCTAATATAATTTATAAGCGTAATCAACTTATATATTAAACTATTTTTTTATTATTTCAGTTCATTCGAAGAGGAAGCGTATGCTTCTAACCCGGATTTAACTGCTGCCCAGTTGGAAGTACTCACTACTGCAACTTTCCAACAGTGGTTTCAGACAAGGGTTGAGGCAGAGAACATTTCTGAGTGTTTTAGAGATGTCATACGTGGTCCTTCCAAGGTTGTTTGTTCTTTTTCTGGATGCATCGTGAATGGGTACAGATTTTAGGTCGACAACTTGAATGAACTCGCATCAGTCAACTCTGGGGTTGTGGTGTTGGGAAGCTGTTACAATGATTCTGAGTCCAATTACTATGGACGTCTAGAGGATGTACTTGTGCTTAATTATACCGGGGGTAATAAGGTAGTTACATTTAAGTGTCGCTGGTTTGATACTGAAAAAGGTGTTAAAGTTGATCGTAATAGAATCGTCACAGTAGATATCAAGTCAAAACTCAAATCTGATGACGTTTTCGTGTTAGCCAGTCAAGCGACTCAAGTGTACTACGCTTCTAACGTCGTAAATAGTAGAAGCCCCTGGTATACAGTTGTCATAACGAAAACACGTGCATTTGATAGTGCTAATATGTTGGGGATGGATGAGGCGTTGTAATAGGATGTTAGCAATCCCAGGCAGGTATTGCTAAATGATGAAGATGTGATGACAAATGATGTGGTTGACGTACCCGACGATGACGAAGTCGATGATTTGGAGGTTGTGCATGAGTACGTTATCGGTGAAGATGATAACGACACCGAATCTGATATCGATGATGATGAGGAGGAAGAGACTGAATCCGATAATGATATTGATGTTGAATCTGATGGGTTTGACGCGCGACAAACAACCTCTAAACGTATTTCAAATTAGTAAATAATTTAATATTAATATATTAGATTTAAATAATATTAATATATTAGATTTTTGTTATTTTAGTAGCACATTTATGGCTAGAAATAGCCGTGGCGGTCGTCGCGGCGAGGGGGGGCGATCAGGATCCGGAGACGCGAGCTAGGCTGGAGGCTCGTCTTCAGGAGCTAGTAAGTGGTTTGATTCGTGTAAACATATAATATATCTCAATATGCATTAGTTTATGTATTTTTACTAAAGTTTTATAATATAATTACAGATGCTCGTCGTCGACGAGACCGGCAGACTAACATCGGTCTCTTCAGTCGTCCACCGGTAGTTCCACATGTAGTCCGAGTGGATGTCGGCTCTTCCCAGTAAGTATTCTACTATGAGTTAAAAACAAAGAGTTAAATTTATATAATTTGTTGCATTAAACATTTAACGTAACAATATTCAATTGTTTTTATTGTAGTATACTAGACTCGGTCGCTAAGGCGACTATACACGCTATCTGTCTGACGCACCTCCCGACTGGGTGTATGCGCTTCAGCTAGTACAGCCAGTACGATCCCGCATTTATGGTCATTGTCTTGCGGGAGCTTCACGTAAGTTCATTTTCTTATAAATTAGAAAATTATACGTACATAGTCGTTGCCCAATAATTTAATGGTTCCCAACTTTTAATCTTTTGTTATAGAAATATTTTAGATATGATGAGGGCATCTCTCAAGCAGCCGACGATGATGTTGTTATTGCACACATCGCCAAGAACTACGCCGGCTGGCTGTATGAGATGCGACAGAGGGCAGCCCAGGCAGTTGATGACCAGCCCAAGACCATGATTAGAGATCACCAGCCCCGCATAGTCTCTGATGCAGTGTGGGAGGCTATGTGTACGCACTGGGATGCTGACGACTTCAAGAAGAAGTCAGAGCAGGCAAAGAAGAACCGTCGTCAGCTCTGAATCGTACACACTACTGGCTCGCAGTCTTTTGAGGAGGCGAAGTCGGTAAGTGTCATATACTTAGTTGTTTAGTTACTCATTTTTCACAAGTAAACATCATAACTACTTTATGAATGTATTTATTAGGCCATGCGACAGAGCTTAGGCCGACCTCCGTCTATGTTAAAGTTCTGGGATAGAGCCCACACATCAAAGGACTCTACTATGTCTCCCGTAGCATTAGCTATACAGGTAAGTGTAATCGTAATTTTACGTAATGTTTAATATTAGTTAGTTCATAAAATGACATAATTAACTTACGTATAAGCCATAAATTACAAGACCGATTTCAGGCTAGTCGGGACCAGCGTGTAGCTGAGTTGCAGGCGGCTAGGGGGGATTCCAAGACATTAGATTCCACCATTCCTCCGCCCGAGATTGAATTATCTCGGGATGAGGAGCTGGCATTATAGGTCGCGGCTTAGGATCCCCCTACTAGCAGTACCAGCAGATATCGAGTGCTGGGATTGCTGAGGATACCAGCGTATACATTACCTGAAGGTAATATTATTTCTAATAAGTTAAGATTAAGTAACTGCATATATTATTAGTAATGGTATATTTATTTGCGTAGACTCTAGCTAGCGTCAGCGCCTGAGAGCTTCTGTCGGACCATCTCATACAGGCACTGGCTTGGACGATGAGATTTTCCAGAGGGTCATGGCTGCGGTGTCGGAGACGTTCCGTATGGATCCGGTCATCCGTCGTCAGGAGTTGCCCAGCCGAGCTCGCCTTCACCAGCTCGCCCAGGATATTGCAGCAGGGGCCACCGTCGATAGTACGGGTATCCCGCAGGAGCAGTTCGTCGCGATACGCGACGAGGTGCTCCGGTTGGTGGTTACATTACTATCGGAGGCTTTTGGCCCGATTGGGAGTCAGCCCCCGCCTACTCAGGTATATTATATTTACTTTTACTTATTTAATCTGCATGTTATTCAAATAATACTCTCATATGAACTAATGCGTTATATTTTTAATTGTGTCAACAGGGTGGCGATGGCGACGGTGACGGCGACGGAGGGGATGATGACGTGAATTTGCATACACCATAGTCCATGCCCATGCATTATATATAGTTTAGTTTGCTTAGGTGTTTTGTATTTAGAATCTACTTAGATGTTTTGTAAATCATATATTGTATAGTTTAGTTTGATTCTTTGTAAATCGATGTAATATACTTTAGTTTTGAAAGTATTTCGGCACATAATAAGTTATTCTTTATAGTTTTTAACGTTACGGGTGATTATGATATATGTTGTTCTTGGATGTAACTATTGGTATTGTAATATATGTATTGTTGGGATAAAGCAGGTTACAAGTACAAAAAAAACCTAGAAAATAAAAAAAACAAAAAGATTATTTAAAACAAAAACATGTTATTTCCGACGGAATAAGGTATTTCCGACGGAAGTTCCGTCGGAATTAAGCATTAATATTTATTTCAAAAAATAGTATTTCCGACGGAAATACATTATTTCCGGCGGACATTCCATCGAAAATATCTTACGTTATCACCGACGAAATATTCAGTCAGAATTGATTCCGTCGGAAAAGACTTATTTCCGACGGATCATTCGTCGGAATTAGTCCGTCGGAATACAATTATTTCCAATGGAAGTTATGACGGACTTAATTCCGAGGGCGTTAATTTCAGCCGAATTCCCGACGGATTATTCCGTCAGAAATAATTTAATGCCGACAGAATAGGATTATTTCTGACGGAAGATTCCGTGGGAAATATACCTTTTTCTTGTAGTGTACTCCACCAGACACCCTTTGTAACGACCCCAAAATTCATACAATTCAACTCTCAATATCGGTCGTTATCAATACATCTTCATTCTGACTTTACAACAATATTTATTGTTAAACTTAATAAAATGCAGAATAATTTTAAACTTTTCAGTTTTCTTTCTTTGCTTTTCCTGAATCATAACCTTAAATCATCTACGTATTCTAGAATCATATTTACTTTATGATTCGCTTCACCAGAGTTATAATAAAATAAAAACTACTTATAGATTCATTAACCTTTTATACCTCGAATAAAATGAAGTTACAAGTCAGTACGAATTTTACAACTCAACATTTGTTACATTTAATTCATCATCAAATACATCATCCAGAACCTTAACCATGGTTCAAAAACATAAATTTAAGCTAAAACAATTAATCTTCATACATAACATCTGAATCATGCCATTCAAGCAGCACATAACGTTATTTTGAATCTTTAACCTGCAAAAGTGGTTATTTGTAAGAATGAGCTCGACAGCTCAGCAAAATCTAACAGTTTGCATGCATCACATAGCACATAGATAACATGCTCATTATTTAAATCATAAACATTTGGCTAAGCATGTCATATATAATGATCAACACATAACAAATAGAGATTGCGTTCCATAACTCAATCAACATTCTTTATTCAACGAACGTAGCCATAATTTGACTTTGTCGTCTCATACTTGTAACATATATAAAATGCATCATGCTTTTACATCATATGTTTAAAACAGTTAATCATGTAGTTCACATAACAAAAAGGAACTGAAAGACTTGCCTGGTTCGTAGATTACCAATTACCATAATCAGCTTATACTTATCTGCACTTCATGTATCCTACACGATATATATAATCATGCACAACATTTATTAGTCACATAGCAACACTTAGTATTAACTTTACTTTACATTTCATAATCCTTCGTTTTATTCTCCATGCAATTCTCAATTTAGAAATTAAGTCCTCTTCATAAAACTCTTCATTTTATTACGTTCCACTTTAATCGACACTTAACATTTAGTTAAGTCTTAAACTTTTCTTTACATTAGATGTATAATATTTATAAGTAATTCTTTGGCTTGTTATAATACTATTGTCACTTTAGGATTCACTCTCATCCAATCTCATTTTAATATCTCAATTGTCATTTGATAAATAATGGGTAATTGTTACCATCGATCACAATATCTTAGTATTTATTTAATGCATTAGTCTACGTTTTTAAACATGCATATGACAACATAATATATTACAACTTGAGAGACTTATACAAACATACCCCATGATGGACTCTACATAAACCACTTTAGAAAATAAACAATTTTCTCACATCTGTCAGTTTCAGCGCCGACCGCGCTGAAATTGAACTGTTTCAGCGCTGACCACGCTGAACTCTAGACCTAGAAACTCAACATAGTTTCAGAGCCGACAACGCTGAAAATGAACTGTTTCAGAGCCGACTGCGCTGAAACCTGAACTTCGAATTCTAAGCATACCCAATTATCATAAATTTTGTTAAAACAATTCTAAACATGTATTTAACCATCCTAAATACGTAACTCACATTAATCCACCAAATAGAGCCTCAAATCTCATGTTCATACTAATTTTTACAACTTTGATAAATTTAGCGCAATCAATCGCTACGGATTCGTTTCTCAACCAAATTGGTCCGTTCAACTTCCGTTGTTTTCGTTTTTAAACGCATAACAATAATCCATCTTCAATTTACAGATTATTACTCAAATTCCTAACCAATTTTGACTCCAAAACAAGCTAAAATATACATATTCAACAAAAAAAACTAAATTCTTTTTATTTAACATTTTTCCATGAATTTGATACTTCAAAAATCATCTACTAACAACATAAACTAGATTAAATAAACTCAATAACATAAACAACCAATTTCTTCATCAATTCTTCATCAAAACCCAATTTTTCAGAAAACTCAAAGAACAAAATTCAATAAATTTTAAAGTTGATCTTCTTACCTCTTTGATCCTCCTAATCTTAGTTAAATGATGAAGAAAGTTTCTCCCGCCTTGATTTTTCAAAGCTTCTTCTCCAATTCCTTAAGAACCCTCTCAATTTCTCTCTTCCTCTCCTCTGCTCTTTGGCTTCCCAACTCCAACTAATGAAAACTTACGTGATATTTAGTTGGGAGTTTCCAGCAGTTAGAAAATACAGAGGGTCTCTATGCCTTGTTTGGCTAGAACCCAAAAATCCTCTTTTAGCTTATTATAACAATCTTTTTATTATAAGATATATATTGTCACACTTTATTTTAATTAAACTTATTATATAATTAAATTTAATTAAACTTATTAATAATTCCAATCAAAACCTTACTGACAAAATTATAATTCAACTTAGCCGAACTATAATTTATTAAATAAATTATTTTATTCAGTAAAATATTAATCCTCTAATTTAATTATTTAATTAAATTATAATTTTATCATCACATTAGCGTACTAAAATACGCACCAATACATCACACACAAATATATTCACATCAATTCACTATTTAATTAAGTGAATCACTCACATTATTTATGAAACTTAATTCACAATAATTTTCATTGTCCACAAGACATAACAATCAAATTATATTATCTCATAATATAATTTTAACTTAATTAAATTAACTAATATTATTTAACTAATTTCCTGCTCATGACAATTTTATTTAATCTTTCCAATGGTTTAACTAATTATTAAACCATTTCTTCCTAATCACAAGAATATATAATTTCCTTCACATCAAACCACATATTTTATAATATGAAAGACATATATATACATACTCAAACTCAAAATGTCTCATAATAAGAATTTTTTTTATTAAATTCTTATTTAATAACTTCTGAAAATTCGGGTTGTCACATCCTTCCCTCCTTATAAGGATTCCGTCATCGGAATCAACGAAACCTCCTTTCCTCAGTTTTCACTAATTCTCTTTCACAATTATCGTTGAATAACTTAACACATTACTTTAGTGTAGGTTTTATTTCATCACCTTCACTTAAACCTGGAACACTTCGAGTGTTATATATTCTTTAACCCTTTAACGCATTCATTGCATATCATACTCGTAGTAATCATTTAATATCCTGATTTAGCATCGCATAAATATTCAGGATATCACATTCACTCATTCTTCTAAGAATTTCGTCCTCGAAATTTTGATTTACTAATATTCGTTCCTTCCAGCTATCAAAATGGACTTTACGTTAATCTCTACATATTCATTGGGTTCTACAACCCAATTCTTTCTCTAAGGATCTTTCTAAGATCATTGCATTCTTCACATCTTCCTTTTCTAAAAAATTTTCACATCATTACTCATCATCAGCTACATTTATCTCTTCCCTTTCTGTTGAATTTATTATAGTTTGTTTAACTTACTCATCACCATATGTCACATTCTATAACATACCCCTTTTCTAAGGAATATCCTCCTTTCCACTTCCAACTTTCAAAATAAGAAGAATCTTCCACAATTGTTCAATAATTGGGAAGCAATAAGAGTAGCTCAGGAATTTAAAAGATTCATTCAAAAACTTTCAATATCATGCTGAGGAGTCGTAAAGACTTGAACCTTGTCCTAGGTTAACATATATTTCTACTGTAATCGTTAACAGTCAAAGACTATGGACCATCTTTTCTCGTACTCCAGGTGATCAGCCCTTCGTACTATGTATTGTGCACATACATATTAACGCTATTGCGTATCCCCATTACAGAGTTGGTTCACCTCAGACTTAATACAAATTTTGTACCAGAATAAACTGGTTTGGCATAAAATCTCAAAGAACTCTTGAACTTCATAAACACCTTTCAGTAGTTGTCTAGCCAAATCAATTAGCATAGACCTTGAACAACAATTCGGACATTAGTCAAAACATTTTTAGCCAATTCAATTGGCATATCTTTTCATAACTTAACAAAAAAGAAAAAAAAATTCTTTTATGACGTCATGATACCATACCGTCTTAATAGTACGTTGAGGATGCCGTTATTTTAGGACTTTGTCATACTACATCATACCATAGTGGGCTGACGATGTAACGATCGCGGATCGCGGGTAACTTTGTAACGCGAGGCTACGAATTTTATTGAATAAATTGAACTTTTATTAATATTATTCTGCGTTATGTGTTTGAATATTTTATTACTACATATGATGTGTATGTGATAATTTTTTAGTGTTGTTATTTCATGGTATTGATTAAATTATTTTAAAGAATAGCGCTAAAGCACTATTTACGCAAAAGATGTCTTTTTCGATTTTATGACTTTCATAATTTTGCCAAAGCGTTAATGAGAGTGATTAATAATCCAGGTGTGGAATTTTATTTGAGCCCAATTGAATATTTATTGAAAGCCCAATAGATTATTATTTGAAGCCCAAAACCCATGGACTTAGTCCATGAACCAAACCCACCATCCATGACCCAAACCCATGACCCATGAAGGGAAATGGGTTATGTAATCAGTTGGTCACATTTGAAGAAGGAAGAAGAGTACGTGAGAAGGAGAGGAGAGGGAGAAGAGAAGCCAAGAACGTGGGAGAGTATGAGGAGTGATAAGTGCATATTATTCATTTATTTTTATTCTTTTATATCTAGTTTATTGCATGTTTTATTGTGTATATGCACTTATTAGGTTATTTATTGATTTCAGGAGAATTCAAGGTCAAAAGTGGAAAAAGATGGAAAATTGGGGCTTAAATGGCATTTTTGTAAATGTGAGGGAGAGACCTAGCGCCAGAAGCGCTAGGACCAGCGCTTGCAGCGCTACACAAGCCATCAGCCACTGCCCAACACAGCGCCATTAGCGCCCTAGCTCTTCACAACACAGCGCTAGAAGCGCTCAGCACAGCGCCAACAGCGCCCACCATTCATCAGCCCAGCGCTAGAAGCGCTACATCAGCGCCAGCGGCGCTAGGCACAACTTGAGCACACTGCATAGTAGCGCTAGAAGCGCTACATCAGCGCCAGCGGCGCTAGGTCACGAATTTTGATGCTAAAGGCTAGCTGAAGGAGGAAAAGGAAGCCAATTCTGAAGAGGATTCTAGTCTATATTGATCAGATAGTAAGAAGGAAACTCTAAGTATAAAAACTTAGAGACTTTTATGATTTATATTATTATTATTATTCTAGAGCTAGAGATCTTGGCAACTACAATTGTAACTCTAATAGGAGGAGATTGAAGGCATGTCAGGCTAAACTCTTACTTTCAGTTCTAAGGGATGTTGAATCTTTTTCATAATTAATGGTTTAATCAGGTTTTATTTATTTATTCCTTCTTGCATGAGGTTTATTCTGATAATCTGTTTTAATTGATTATATGTTATTTAATCTTTTGATTTGATCTGGCCAATTGAAATTAATTTGATTGATACCATCTGCTAGATTAAGATATAGTATTAAGTAAACGATATTATGTCTGATCATAGGTAGCAATTGATAGTATCTGATTGTGGACAAGCTTTTGGATATTATTAAGATTATTAGAAGGCAAGTTAAATAATTCCTGATGGTGTACTTGTTGCTTGGAAGAACCTAATTCTAATTCTTAATGCTGCGGTGATATTACATCTAGACGGATGGTGCTAGGTTGTATGATATTGAGAGTGTCTTGTGGTGATTGTCACATTAGATTTACACATAAGGAGAATTGCGGATAATTAGCGATTGCGGTTTATCTAGGGTTATTAGTCTCATTGAAGGATAATATTGTTAAACTTGATTTTTTCCCATAATTGTGATAAGAGTGATACTGAACTGAAGAACTGAAGCTTTTTATTCATTGATCATTCTTAATTTACTTTTGTTAGTTTAGTGAATCAAACTCAAAAACCCCTCATTAATAGAAATAATAGGAATGCTAGAATAAGTAAAAGATTAATTCACTTCTCTGTGGGATCGATCCTTGCTTGTCATTATACTAAGTTTTGTGCTAGTAGAGTGTTAGTAAGGTATTAATTTTGGAGTGTAAAACGACAGCTCCCAAATTTTGGCGCCGTTGCCGGGGAAGTGTTATTTATCTTTATTTATTCTTCAAAATTTATTTTATTTAATTTTATTTTTGTTCATTATTGTAGTTTATGACACGATCCTCTCAATTCCGGTGATTTGAATTTTGATCCAGAAATTGAGAAAACTGCAACGCAGGCTAAGGAAAAGAAGCTCGTCAAGCTCGAGGCATCACTGCACAGAGTCAGACGAAATTCCATCACCCGGGACTCAACATAGCACTTGAGTTACTGTCAAATACATCATTCACCGATTCAGAGAAGGAAGAAGAAATGGCGGTGCCAAATAACAACAGAACACTCAAAGAAATTAGCCACTCCCAATCTTAATCAACAACCCTTGTGCATTGAATATCCTACTTTAACTGCTGCTTTTGAACTTAAAATCGGGACTAATTCATCTTTTGCCTACTTTTCGTGGTCTCACAGGTGAAGATCCATACAAGCACTTGAAGGAATTCCATGTGGTGTGTTCCACCATGAAGCCACATGGGAATAACAGAGGATTCAAATCAAGCTAAGGGCATTTCCATTCTCACTGGGCAGATCTAGCGAAGGACTGGCTGTACTATCTTCCTTCAGGGTCAATACAGTCATGGAATGACATGAAAAGGCTATTCTTGGGAGAAGTACTTTCCTGCTTCAAGAGTTGCCAACATCAGAAAGGAGATATGCGGCATTCGACAGTTCAACGGAGAGGACACTGTATGAGTATTGGGAAAGATTTAAAAAATTGTGTTCCAGTTGTCCTCCCCATCAAAATAGACGATCAACACCTGATTCAGTACTTTTATGAGGGACTATTACCAAATGGATCGGAGTATGATCGATGCTGCAAGTGGAGGAGCACTAGTGGATAAGACACGGAGGCTGCAAGGACTCTAATTGCAAATATGGCTGCTAATTCTCAGCAGTATGGGACAAAGGAATAACCATGCACCTGCAAGAGTGAATGAGATGACCACGAGCAACCTTGAACAACAAATTTCTGATCTAACTGTGCTGGTTAAACAAATGGCTACAGGAAATACAACCAGCAGCAAAAAGTTTGTGGGATTTGCTTAATGACTGGTCATCAGTACCGATTACTTGTCCAACATTGCAAGAGGAAGACACAACACAGCAAGCTATCGATGGGGAACTATTAGGCACAACCACAGCGGAAGTATGACCCGTACTCCAATGCTTACAATCCAGGATGGAGGGATCATCCTAATTTGAGTTATGGAGGAAATAGGCCACCAGCGCAAGGTGTATATCCGGTTAGACAACAAGGGTTCCCACAAGGCTCTCAACCAACTCAACCTCAATATCAACCTAGACAGGCAGCTCCTGCAAATCCTGGAACATCTTTGGAAGACATGTTCAAGGCATTCATGACACAGACACAGCAGTTCCAGCAGGAAACAAAAAATTCTGTTCAAGACTTGAGAAATCAGATAGGTCAACTTGCCACCACAGTGGGGAGGTTGGAATGCTCAGGGTTCAGGAAAGTTGCCCTCCCCAAACAATTGTCAATCCAAGGGAGAATGCTATGCGTGCGATTACACTAAGGAGTGGAAAGGAGTTGGAAGTACCCAAAACAGTGACGAAAATTGAAAAGGAGAAGGCTAGTGATGAGATAGAGACACCGAGGGAAGCTGTTACCCCATCTACTCCAGTTAAGACTCCACCGTTGCCGTTTCCACCTAGAACACACAAGACTTCAAAGAAGGAGGAAAAGGATAAGGAAATTTTGGAAACCTTCAGGAAGGTAGAGGTAAATATTCCTTTATTGGATGCCATCAAACAAGTGCCCAGGTATGCAAAGTTTTTGAAAGAATTGTGCACTAACAAAAGAAAATTGAAAGATGATGAAAAAGTCACTGTAGGAGAGAATGTGTCAGCAGTGCTTCAAAGGAAAATGCCTCCTAAATGTAAAGATCCAGGAATGTTTACAATCCCATGCAGAATAGGTAATACCAGATTTGAGAAAGCCATGTTAGATTTAGGAGCGTCAATAAATGTTATGCCATTGTCTGTATTTGCCTCTTTAAATCTAGGACCTTTGAAACAAACTGGTGTTATCATTCAACTTGCTGATCGTACTAACACTTATCCGCAAGGGGTAATTGAAGATGTCTTAGTGCAGGTTAATCAGCTAATATTTCCTGCAGATTTTTACATTGTGGATATGGAAGATGATAGATCTCCAAATCCTTCACATATCTTGTTAGGGCGACCATTCTTGAAAACAGCCAAGGACAATGATTGATGTACACAATGGGACCTTGACCATGGAAATTTGATGGAGAAGAAAATTCAGTTCAATATATATGACGCCATGAGGTACCCTAGTGATGTTGATCATGTTTTTGCCATTGACATCATTGATTCTATAGTGCAGGGATCTTTTGAACAAGACCACAGGGAAAGCTTGGAGATGGCTATTGCTAACAACTTGGACATGGATAAAGAGGAAGAATTTGATCAGAATCAGGAATTGAAGGAAGTTGTGGCTGCATTGCACTCGTTGCCAAAATTCACAGATAAGTATGCAGTTCAATCAATTCAATTGCCTGTTTCTCATAAAAAACAGTTACCTTCTGTGGAGCAAGCTCCAATCTTAGAATTGAAACCCCTACCTGCTCACTTAAAATATGCATATTTAGGGACTAATGAAACGTTACCTGTGATTATTGCTAGCAATCTAACCAAAGTGCAGGAAGAGAAATTGTTGAGAGTCCTAAGGGACCATGTCACAGTGTTTGGCTGGACGATAGCAGATATCAAAGGTATAAGCCCTGCGATGTGCATGCATAGGATTCTTTTGGATGATGGAGCAAAGCCCACGAGAGAAGCACAGCGAAGATTAAATCCACCCATGATGGAGGTAGTCAAGAAAGAGGTGATTAAATTGCTTGATGCAGGCATAATCTACCCCATCTCCGACAGTCAGTGGGTGAGTCCGGTACAGGTAGTTTCGAAGAAGTCTGGAATAACTGTCATCACGAATGACAATAATGAGTTGGTGCCCACACGGATACAAACAGGATGGAGAGTGTGTATTGACTACAGGAAACTAAATGCTGTAACCAGAATAGTTCTCTTTCCTCTTCCTTTTATTGATCAAATGCTAGAACGATTAGCGGGGGCATACTTATTATTGCTTTCTAGATGGTTTTTCAGGATATAATCAGATCGTGATTGCACCCGAAGACCAGGAAAAGACCACATTCACGTGTCCATTTGGTACTTTTGCATACCGGAGGATGTCGTTTGGACTTTGTAATGCACCAGGTACTTTCCAGCGATGCATGGTAAGCATTTTTTCTGATCTTTTAGAAAGTTGCATCGAGGTCTTTATGGATGACTTCACAGTACATGGTGATTCTTTGGATTTGTGCTTGGAAAATCTAACGCGTGTGCTAGATAGATGTTTGGAAACTAACCTTGTTCTTAATTGGGAAAAGTGTCACACTTTATGGTAGAACAGTGTATAGTGCTTGGTCATGTTGTGTCAGCTAAAGGTTTAGAGGTTGATAAAGCTAAGATAGATATTGTGTCTGCTTTGCCTTACCCTGCTAGTGTGCGGGAGATTCGCTCTTTTCTTGGACATGCAGGTTTCTATCGGCGATTTATCAAAGACTTCTCCAAAATAGCTCTGCCATTATGTAAATTGCTGCAAAAAGATGTGGAATTCCAGTTTGATGAAACGTGCAAGAAGGCATTTGATATGTTTGAAAAGCCTATTGACTTCCGCACCCGTGATTCAACCGCCAAATTGGAATATTCCCTTTGAAATAATGTGTGATGCAAGCAATTATGCAGTCGGAGCTGGTTTTGGGCCAAAGAGTTGACAAAGTTGTCCATGCCATTTATTATGCCTCTAGAACATTGAATGCAGCTCAGATTAACTACTCGACAACAGAAAAAGAACTTTTATCTGTTGTTTTTGCTTTAGATAAATTTCGATCTTATTTACTTGGCACTAAAGTTGTAGTTTATTCTGACCATGCAGCTCTTAGATATTTGTTGACCAAGAAGGACTCTAAACCCAGGATTAATCAGATGGATTCTGCTGTTGCAGGAATTTGGACTTGGAAATCAAGGATAAGAAGGGAGCAGATAACTTGGTAGCAGATCACTTGAGTCGATTGATGAGAGATGAGGAGGCACTACCTTTGCATGATTCCTTTCCAGATGAGCATCTCTTTTCTATTCAGGAGGAATTTGCCTTGGTACGCGAATATTGTTAATTATTTGGCAAGTGCATTTATTCCCAATGGAATTTTCTAAAAACCAGAAGGATAAGCTTAGGAGTGATGCTAGACATTATGTTTGGGATGATCCATATCTGTGGAAATTTTGTGCTGATCAAATAATCCGTAGTGTGTGCCTAATACCGAAACATTGTCTATTCTAAATTTTTGCCATTCCTATGCTTGTGGAGGTCATTTTGGACCCAAACGGACTGCTCATAAGGTTTTAGAAAGTGGTTTCTATTGGCCAACAATTTTTAAAGACTCATATCTATTTTGTAATTCATGTGAGAATTGTCAACGAACAGGTAACATATCACATAGAAATCAAATGCCACAAACTCCCATTTTAATTGTTGAGATTTTTGATGTTTGGGGTATTGATTTTATGGGACCTTTTCCTGTTTCTCATGGTAATGTTTACATTCTCTTGGCTGTTGACTATGTTTCTAAATGGGTGGAAGCTAAAGCCACCAGGACTGATGATTCTAAAGTTGTTACAGATTTTGTCAAAACTAATATATTTGTCAGATTTGGAACTCCTAGAGCTATCATCAGCGATAGAGGAACTCACTTTTGCAACAGGATGCTAGCAGCACTTTTCAGGAGATATAATGTTTTGCATAAGATTTCTACATCTTATCATCCGCAAAGCAATGGTCAAGCTGAAGTATCCAACCGTGAAGTGAAATCGATTTTGGAGAAGGTTGTCAAGCCAAGCAGAAAAGATTGGAGTCTGCGGTTAGAAGATGCATTGTGGGCGTATAGAACTGCATATAAAAACCCCCATTGGTATGTCTCCGTACAGATTGGTTTTTGGGAAGCCATGTCATCTACCCGTGGAATTAGAACACAGAGCTTTTTTGGGCAATCAAAGCAATGTAATATGAGTTTTGGATGAAGCGGGGGATGCATAGGAAGTTTCAGTTGCAGGAATTAGAAGAGATGAGGAATGAAGCCTATGAGAGTTCTAGACTATACAAGAATAAAACAAAGGCCTTCCATGACAAGCAGATTTTGAGGAAAGATTTCACCGTTTGGCCAACAAGTTCTCCTATTCAATTCGCGGCTGAAGTTATTTCTAGGTAAGTTGCGCTCTCGGTGGGAGGGTCCATTTGTTATTACTAAAGTGTTCTCTCATGGTGCTATAGATATAAAAGAATCCAAAGACAGGGAAAGTCTTCAAGGTCAATGGACATAGGCTGAAACCTTTCCGTGAAGGATTTTCAATGGAGAGTGTGGAGATGATAGACCTAGTGGATCCGAGCTATGAATGATTGAGGAGCATTTGATGTCGGGCTAACGACGTTAACCAAATGCGCTGCTTGGGAGGCAACCCAAGACATCAGATTTGCTTTTCTATCCCTTTTTATTTCTTTATTTGTTTTTTTTTTTATTTTGCTCGTCTTTTGCATGATTATCTTACATTGGGGACAATGTAAGGTTTGAGTGTGGGGGAGGGGTTTAGGTTTTAGGTTTAGGTTTAGGTTTAGGTTTAGTTTAATATAGAATAGGTTTTGCTTTTGTTCTAAGTTTGGAAATCTGAGTTGACTTAAATTTTCCAAAAGTTTTTGTGTTTGGTCAAGTTTTCAAAGGTTTTTGGTTTTTAGAATGAAAATTGATGCTAATTGATAGAATTTGTTTGATGCTGAATTAATTGATAAAAGATGATAATGAAGTTAGGACCCATAGTTGACTGATTTAGATTGAGTTGGTATTGCATGAGTACTTGAGTGTGAGATACATGTTTACTTGACTGGGTTAGTTGTGGAGTTGACTATGTGCACTGATTTCATGATTTAGAACTGTTTAACTGCTTATCTTGTTTCCAGGATCATGTGAAGACAAAATCAAGAATTGGAAATTTGAAAAAATTGAAAAAAAAAAATATTTTGTCTCAAAAGGAAAACATGTGGTGGGTTGAGATGGAGCGTAAAACGCACTCACCCATAAACACATGCAATGAGATGGAGCGTAAAACGCACTCGTTGGTGAGAAGAAAAGTGAGATGGAGCATAAAATGCACTCACTTAAGAAAAGAATGAGGAAGGTGAAATGGAGCATAAAATGCATTCACCTGAATGAAGAAAAAATGAATGGCAGGAAAAAAACATGTTCTGGTTGTGAGTCAGTGTGCATGGTTGTCGTTCCATATAAACTGAGTTGAGTATCTGTGTTAATCATAGGAGCTGCTTATGTGGTTTCAATTTGATTTAGAGATGTTCAGTGGACTGATGAATTTATTGTTATTGAATTGATTGATGATGTATAGAACGAATTTCTATTGATTGGTGTTGGTATTTCTTGGATGCTAATTGAATTTTGAACCTTTGGGAGCTTGGTTGAATAGAAATTCAAAATGATTTCATTATAATCTTTGTTTTAGTTTACACGAGGACGTGTAAAGACTAAGTGTGGGGGAATTTGATAAGTGCATATTATTCATTTAATTTTTATTCTTCTTTTATATCTAGTTTATTGCATGTTTTATTGTGTATATGCACTTATTAGGTTATTTATTGATTTCAGGAGAATTCAAGGTCAAAAGTGGAAAAAGATGGAAAATTGGGGCTTAAATGGCATTTTTGTAAATGTGAGGGAGAGACCTAGCGCCAGAAGCGCTAGGACCAGCGCTTGCAGCGCTACACAAGCCATCAGCCACTGCCCAACACAGCGCCATTAGCGCCCTAGCTCTTCACAACACAGCGCTAGAAGCGCTCAGCACAGCGCCAACAGCGCCCACCATTCATCAGCCCAGCGCTAGAAGCGCTACATCAGCGCCAGCGGCGCTAGGCACAACTTGAGCACACTGCATAGTAGCGCTAGAAGCGCTTGGGACAGCGCCAGCGGCGCTAGGTCACGAATTTTGATGCTAAAGGCTAGCTGAAGGAGGAAAAGGAAGCCAATTCTGAAGAGGATTCTAGTCTATATTGATCAGATAGTGAGAAGGAAACCCTAAGTATAAAAACTTAGAGACTTTTATGATTTATATTATTATTATTATTCTAGAGCTAGAGATCTTGGCAACTACAATTGTAACTCTAATAGGAGGAGATTGAAGGCATGTCAGGCTAAACTCTTACTTTTCAGTTCTAAGGGATGTTGAATCTTTTTCATAATTAATGGTTTAATCAGGTTTTATTTTATTTTATTCCTTCTTGCATGAGGTTTATTCTGATAATCTGTTTTAATTGATTATATGTTATTTAATCTTTTGATTTGATCTGGGGCCAATTGAATTAATTTGATTGATATCATCTGCTAGATTAAGATATAGTATTAAAAGTAAAACGATATTATGTCTGATCATAGGTAGCAATTGATAGTATCTGATTGGGGACAAAGCTTTTGGATATTATTAAGATTATTAGAAGGCAAGTTAAAATAATTCCTGATTGTGCAATTGTTGCTTGGAATAACCCTAATTAATTCTCTCTTTTTATGCTGCTGTTATATTAAAATCTAGACTGATAGTTCTAGGTTATATGATAGTTAGAGTCTCTTGAGGCGATTGTCACATTAGATTTACACATAAGGAGAATTGCGGATAATTAGCGATTGCGGTTTATCTAGGGTTATTAGTCTCATTGAAGGAATAAGATATTGTTAAACTTGATTTTTTTTCCCATAATTGTGATAAGGTGATACTGAACTGAAGAACTGAAGCTTTTTATTCATTGATCATTCTTAATTACTTTTGTTAGTTTAGTGAATCAAACTCAAAAACCCCTCATTAATAGAAATAATAGGAATGCTAGAATAAGTAAAAGATTAATTCACTTCTCTGTGGGATCGATCCTTGCTTGTCATTATACTAAGTTTTGTGCTAGTAGAGTGTTAGTAAGGTATTAATTTTGGAGTGTAAAACGACAGCTCCCAAGGAGCTTCAATTCCTTGCATTTGGTGAAGGAAGAACAACACGGGAGTGAGGAAGGGGATAACCCAAAATCTTAGAGGAGTCGAAGCTCTCCTACCCGAGCATTGGTAGCTGCCATGTCTGGCATGCTCAGCCCTCAACCCATCCATGAAGATCTGATCACTTCCCCTATATATACTCCTCCATTACAAGCCTTCAATTCCTTTGATTTTTTCTAAGTTAGAAAGTGAAAACTTGAGAGAAAATAGTGAAGAGAGAGTTCACGGGTGATTGAGGAAGGAGAAGGAGTATTGTAGCAGTTGGTATTTGAGTCCATTAGCAACCTTAGAACAAGCTCCAAGAGGTAAGCAATATAGAGCTTAGCTCATTTCCACACTCTTTCCAAGTTCTTAGTTTTGTGTTGGTTGCTTTGTTGGAGTTATGTGACTGATTTTGCTAGTTAGTGTATGAACATGTATGAAGGTTAATTAGCTCTATAAAACCTTGTTAATGGTATGTGAAAGTGGAACAATGAATGAGAATCGAACCTATGCATAAGGAATCAAGAAATGGACTGAAATGGATATTAGTGAACTGTTATTCATGTTTTGTTAATAATGAAGTTATAATCTTGGTTTGGTTATGTGCATTGGTTGTGTATTGTTGGTATGTGTCAAGAAGGTATGAGTAATGATTTTAATTGAAAATCTGGACAAGAGTATAATGAAACTCTACTCCAATGCGAGTTTCCAACTCATGCCCACCAACTATTTGGTTTAATGTCCAAGAGAATGATTTCTCTAAGGAACATGAGCGTTAGGAAGGATTGATTGATTAAATGATGTTATGATGCATAGCTCAGTTGTAAAAGCATGTTTTAGGTCATATAGACTTGTTGTATAAGGGCTAAGAAGCAAATGGGACGAAATCAAATTGTTGGTTTTTGGGTTCTGTAGTAGCAGAACTTGAAAGTCCCTGGATGCAGAGTGGCGCAGCTGCGCCACTCCCAAGTATAAGACCTGCGTAGCTACGCTGGTCTGCAGAGCTGAAAGTCCCTGGATGCAGAGTGGCGCAGCTGCACCACTCCCAAGTATAAGACCTGCGCAGCTGCGCTGGTCTGCAGAACTAAATGCAAGGTTTTTTCGTGTTGTTGATTTGATGCATGTTTACATAGGCCTAACATGTTATAAATACCCCAAAGCATATGTATGATATGTTAGTGTAATAGTTGAATGACCCCAAGCATGAAATGACTAGTCACGTGAGATTTGCTTAAATGAAATGAATAGCATAGTTGCATTTTTCGTTTGGCTTTCAGGGGGCGCTGCCCCCTACTCCCCCGCCAGCTCACCGGCGAGCTGGGCAGTCGCTCACTCTCCGGGGAGCGAGACCCCTGTTTGGGTAGTCGTAGTGGCAATCAATGTTCGTAATGATTATAATGTGTTGATTAATGTAAGCTAATGTTTGGTGTTTATTGTGAGACTAATAGGTATGTGAATATGTGTCTAAATGCGTAGGACATATTTGAAGGACGATTAACGTCAAGTAGTAGCAAGCGCTTAAGGCAAGTTTCCTAAACCCTTGTTGTGTTGGGCAAGTTATCTAGCTTCATTCATTTTCAGTATTGAATGCAAGTTTCGTATATTATACAAAAGACGTATATTGTGCAAGTTTTCTAACGCTTGTCTAACCCTTGTGTTGAGAAAGTTTATTTGATTCATTTGATTATGTTCTAATGACTCTCATGCGATATTTGAAGTTCCAATTTACGCAATACATATATGGTTGTGTGAATTCCTTACTTATATAAATTTTTCAGTATTTGCATAAGTATTCGAGCTATGTTATGACATAAATTGTTGAAGCTTTCAAGTTCACATATATATGAACTGTTATAGAGAACGTCGATGCCATTTGTTTCGGCTAGACATATATTGAAATATTTTATTGATTTGATAATAAATCCTTGAAATGTTATTGATGATTAAGTAGAGCTATCCAACCGAATTGCTTTGGTTAGGATTCCGAGACATAAATGAGATGAACAACCCTAATATTAGGGGCAGTTTTTAGTCAGTTATTCTGACAAGGCATCGAGCGCCTAAACAAACGCATATAGTCGTTTCCAGCTAGAGTGTTGATCAACATAGAGTACAATAGGCTGATCACCTAGAAGTGCTCGTAAGTAAGACGGTTTGCAGTTATAATGTTGTGTACCTTTTCAAGAAAGCAAAAGAAAGTTCAAGGTCTTATGACCACTCAATGTCGTTTCGAAAATATATTTTTTAAAATGAAAGCAAAGTATTATTCTTGTTTATTCAGAATATTTCACAACTATTGTTCAGTTGTCGAAGAGAAATGATATGATTGTTGATATTGTTGTTATTCAACTGCTATACTTGCTGGGCAATTGAATGTTCATTCTTGCTTTATATTAAACATTGCAGCTAAGTCCGAGCGGGTCGAAGGTTCCGGTAAGGACAAGGGAAAGGGCAAGATGAACGTCTAGATGGCGTCGTAGTTTATTTGTATTAGTAATGTTGTAATATTAAGACTTATTATGTATTTGGAATGCTGTTATGGTAATAGAACCTGGGATTGAGAGTAAGACGTGTTGTAATAATATAGTAATTACATTCATGTCTATTATGTTGTATGGAATGGGATATACCGTGTAGCACCGGATTCGGGTTTGAGGTACACGGATTTGGGGGCGTCACAGACGATCCTTCAATCACATCCAACACTAGGTTCAATTGTATTGATGACTCCATCGTTCAAAATACATTTTGATAATTTCAAATCATTTTTATCTAGCTGAAACAATTAGCATAGACATACGAATAATAGCACATTTTTAAAACTTATTGGTTCAAACATTGACCAATATATTTTTGAAAACACAAAATTGCGAATATCAGCACGATGTCAATAAATTTCGAAAATCTAGCATAGTTAGAAGATTTGGAATCTCTATTTTCTCCATCAACTTCAATCTTTATTCCATTACTTCATTAATTAATCATTCTATCAATCTTCAATACCATCAATACTCTCTATACCATAACTTTTCTATACCCAATACAGTTCATCAAACTTATCACACTGTGAAAGTTCAGGAACTTACCACAATCATATGGATTTAGGAACTTATCCTAGTCAGACCAAAATCGTCCATTCGCTGAGGGGTTCCATCATACGATTATGATTCATGAACCTACCATAAGTATGAGTTTTAAGAACCGTACCAAATCTTAATATTCTCTAACTATCAAATATAAATATGAGAAAAGAATCACCTTCTCGTCATACGTATAATGATAGCGTGATTCCAAGATTGCAATGAATTGTCAATATAGGAAGCTAAGTGGTTCTCAAACCAAACACAATCCCCTGCCCATACAAGGAATTGGTTCACTCGGCCACTAACCAATATAGGAAGCTAAGCGGTTGTTACACCAAGCACAAATTCCCTGCCCATACAAGGAATTATTCAACTCAACCACTATATCGATATAGGAAGCTAAGTGGTTCTCAAACCAAGCACAAATTCCCCGCCCATACAAGGAATTGTACAACTCAGCCACTAACATGAGTCCTCCATTGAAATCCCACCTAATTCTATCTTACTCTTAACTTACTCTTTGCTTGATACGAATTCCTCGTATTTCATCATCCATAATTCCTCATGAGTTTACCTCGTACTATTTCATAGTACCATCTCTTTATAACATTATGCTACAACTATTCAATCATTTAAGATCATCTGGCATTTTACAACTTTAGTAGATCACGTCGTGATCTCGTTCTATCATCAACTTTTCTTACGATTCTTTCTTGTCTTATGATCGTCTCATCCTACGATCTTCTTTATTCTTCTCTTTAATCACGTTATCTTATGATTAATCAACTCAGGTGTTTCCTGTTCTTTTAGCGCTTCAGGTTCTTCTTTGAACCTAAACATTTGATCGTAATCTTGTCTCACATGAATTTTCTAAACTCTATTTGAGTTCATCCTTATCATTTATATCATTCTCATCTTATAGATATCGTCTATTTATTAACACCATCTTTATTACTGGAGTCAGGTAACTCTTGGTTCTCATCTTTCATAATTCTTCAAGATTCTTCTTTGAATCTTCTTGTTTATATATCAATTCTTCCTTTAAGAATCTCTAACTTCATTCATATTATTCAATATTTTATTCGAGTTTACTTCGCGTCATTTTCATCTTCTTCTTGTAACGTTTCTAGGACTTAACTCATCTTAGACATCTACATATGTGATAAGAATCACTTCTTAATCATACGCATCCATAATTCTATACTCGGTACACCATGAGTCTCTAACAGTGTTCAGTATAGCACCTGAGTGGTTTTTCACAAACAACTAACAAACTAGTTCCCGTCTCGTCTACACTGTCTCTCACAGCGAGTTAGATCGGTTGCTAGTTCGTATCAACCTCCGCTCTCTGAAGGAATTGTTTAGCTCAGATACCATACATCAACTATTAAAGAATACGATTGCACCATAATTATTCTTAACGTATTATTCTTTTAACTCTATCATCTTCACCTCTCTTCTCTAAGGTTATAGCCTAAGGTACTCGTACCTAAGGTTTCTAACCTATCAGCTCTGATACCAACTGTAATGACCCCAAAATTCATACAATTCAACTCTCAACATCGGTCGTTATCAATACATCTTCATTCTGACTTTACAACAATATTCAGTGTTAAACTTAATAAAATGCGGAATAATTTTAAACTTTTCAGTTTTCTTTCTTTGCTTTCCCTGAATCATAACCTTAATTTATCTACGTATTCTAGAATCATATTTACTTTATGATTCGCTTCACCAGAGTTATAATAAAATAAAAACTACTTCTAGATTCATTAACCTTTTATACCTCGAATCATAAATAGCTTAATATTTATTATTTAATATTTTTAAAATATTAAATATAAATTAATAGGAGGAGTCTTATTATTATTATTATTATTATTATTGTCATCATCATTATTATTATTTAATTCCTAAAAGGGTTTGGGAATTAATTAATAAAAGTACTCTCATAAATTCGTAATTAGATTAGGAGTTTAATTAATTAAAAGAGTTTAATTAAAATAAAACCCTATTCCAAAATAGTTTAGGAGGGTTGCCTATATCTATAAATAAGAGGAGTCTTATTATAGATTAGGGTTAAACACATTTTCAATAATAGGGAGAGTACTTACAATTTCTATAGAGATAGAAACTAGGGTTTTGCCAACACCCATCTTCTTGAATGCGTATTATTCCTTTGTGGATCACCTCTAGAGGCCAAACACTTGGATGACTAACGTTGATCAAATGAAGGAATCTAAACGGTGAATTTCAAGGAGAACGCGAAAGGATTTGGAGTTGAACTTATACCTGAGGAAGCACGGTTCTACGAGGGTATAATTCTTATCCTCTATCTCTTTCGTTTAATTGCACAAGGAAAGATCATGGTAATTGTTTTTATAAAATTTTAAAATCTGATTTTATCGCGCTTCCACTATATTTGTGTAATTTGATTGCATACTCGCGTTATATACAAACCTAACAGTGGTATCAAAGCCAAACCTTGTGCTAATTATTAATTTTGATGATTCCATATATGTATGGTTATGTGTTTCGAACAAATTTTCTAGGCAAAACTATTTTTCAAACTCTGCGATGCATCGGCAAACCCAGAAAACGTTTCTGGAGTTGTAGCTCGACCGCGCCGTTTCCAAGAGTATTCTGGGCGCGGCCGCGCCGGTCACTAGATTTTGAAATTTTTTTATTTTTTATTTTATTAATTTCAATTAAGATAAAAGGTTTATTTTGAATTAGAATATGATTAAAAATAAAAATTTTATTTTAACTTGGAATTGGATTCCACGTTAACTAGAAAAAGGAGTTTATTCTGTTTTGGAAGAGGATTCTATGTTTCCTAGAATAAATGAGTTTATTCATATATGAAATAGGATTTCATGTTTTCTAAAAAAATTAAGATGTTTATTTTGATAAGGAATAGGATTCAACATATTTTATTTTTTCAGCAATTTTAAGTTAAAATAAATGAGTTTATTTTGAACTTGAAATTGGATTCCATGAGTTTATTTTGATCTTGAAATTGGATTCCATGCTGATTAAAATAAAGGAGTTTATTTTGATTTGGAATTTGATTAAAAATAAGAGAGTTTATTTTTATTCAAAATTGGATATATTAAAATAAAAGAGTTCATTTTGATTTAGATTTTGATTAAAATAAAAGAGTTTATTTTGTTTCAAAACTAGATTTAATACAACTTTAAATTTCTCATTAAATGATATCGATGCATATATGAAATGTTTTATTATTCATGTGATGAATATTATTTATGGATGCATATGGTGATATGTATGATAATAAATGGGATTGATTATGGACTATTAATCAATGAATGATTGGATTTTATTTTATAAGGATGCTTGAATGAATGAGTTTTATAAATGGGGTCTGTGTACCGCGTCTTCTCTAATTTTTCTTAATGTAAATTCTAACTTCCTCCTCTGTACTTCTCCTTGACTATTGATTAAGATTTTTATTTATTGTAAATAGTTTATGTAATAGGAATAGTTAAAATTATGTTGAAGAATTGGAGACAAAGGAGCAAGGAGCGCTTGAAGACCCGTTTGTAATGAAGCCCAGGTTTAAATGTAATAATTATATTTAAATTCAGTTCTTGCACCCTAGGTTTGACCTTTTGGTTCACTTGGTGGCTCTAGTGAACCAAACTAGAATAAAAGTCCATAATCAATCCAGGTAGATTATAGTATTCTATATGTGCATGATTACTATATATATATATATATTATACAACATGTTTTGCATGTTAAATAATATGACGCGTATTATATATATATATATATATGTGTGTGTGTGTGTGTGTGTGTGTGTGCGCGCGCGCGCGTGCGCTAAACAAGATGAGACATATAATAACAAATCCCTCAAAGAAATTATATTAAGTTGTAACGTTCAAAGATATTTGGAATATCGAACGTCGCCTTCTAGCATGGTAAAGCGATAGAGTATTGAATATTTAATATGAGTGTGTTGTGTCACCACAAGGCAAGTATTAAATATTTAAGATGTTGCCTTGTCACATTTGATGCTTATTAAGGAATTGAACATTACTATTTTGTTGTGCCATCATAAGGACGGTATTTTTCTCTTCACATATATGGAAGTGCTAGGTTAAACTGAACTTGGATAATTTTGATTCGGATGTGTCACCACTTGATCAAAATAATCTAAGAGGCAAAATACAAGGAGTTACATAGTGATGTAATTGACAATAGTTGTCTACATATTTATTTATATATCGTTTGTTGTGTCACCATAAGGCTATATATATTTAAAATGGGATCCTTATTTTCACTAACAAATCTTTAATTAGATTTACCGAACTATATATGGACGGTAATATAGTTTGATGAAAATAGTGGGAGATACCAATTTAAATAAAGACCTAATTTATTTTGATAATTAAGAAATGAATGTATGCAAAAATATTGTTAAGTTACAAATTCATTTATAGAATTTTACAAATGTTTAATTTACTATCACTGTAGAGTATATTAGATGCTAATTAATTGGACCGAAATATATGGATTAATTAAGGAATTTGAGAATAGTTCTCACGGTTGAAAAGCTATCTTATGTCCTTAATATGCCTGTCCCTGCAACTGTTGCAGAAACAGCCTCTGAGGAAGAGATTGCTACTTTTAGAAAGTGGCAAGATGATGCAACCGTGGCTCAATGCATCATACTCGCGTCCATAAGTAATGAGCTTTAGCGTCGACATGAAATTATGTATGCTCCTACTGTACTCCTGCACCTCAAGGAGTTGGATGGTGAGGAAAGTAGGACTGCTATATATCAGATATCTAAGGAGATCTTCCGATCTTGAATGACCGATGACACTACAATACAGACACAAGTCCTCAAAATGATCAATTTGATTGAACAATTAGGACAACATGGTTTTATCATGGAGAGAGTTGATTCAAGATTTGATCTTACAATCACTTTCGAACTCTTTCTCACAATTTGTTGTGAATTTTCACATGAACAAGCTAGATGTTAGCTTGCCTGAGTTGCTTAACATGGTTGTACTAATTGTACCACAAGCTAGCAATTTACTAATTTTGTTTTGACGAATCCTGCAACAATAACAAAGAAGATTAATTCATTGAATCAGAAAAATACAAATTACGTGTATGATAGAGTGTGAATACCTACCCTATCCAAAAAATATTAGTGTTAATTTTAATTGCATATTAGTCTTAATTTTAGTTGCATTAATATTAAGACTAATGAACTAATATAATACTCCCTTCGTCCTCAAAAGGATAACTAAAGATACAATTTTTTTGTCCTCAAAAGGATGATTAAAGATACATAAAGTACATGGTAAATATGTCATTTAAAGGGGTCAATATATATATATATATATGTATATATATATATATATATAATACTCATTATATTATATAATTGTGTGGGGCCACTAAGAATAAATTTGGAACGTTTTTACTCTTTTTTCTCTATTTTATATATTTCTTAATTTATGTGAAAAATGTACTTGTGTCATCCTTTTGAAGACGGAAAGAGTATATCAATTGGAAATGCATTAGTCTTAATATTAATTTATTCAATTAGAAACAGTTTTGCATTTTAGTCTTAATTTTGGTTGCATCATTTTATAAGTAGAGTGCTAGTTATTAATATTATTTATTTCTTTCTAATGTGAACGGAAATATTTGTTGTGACAACATTTGAAGTCTTAGTTGGAATTTGCAAGAATCTGGAGTCCAAAATCTGACAATTAAAACGGTTTCATTCTGAAATACTGACAATGGTGCATGTGAGGATAAGATATGGACAAGGACTATCAATGGATTTATTAGGAACGTTTATTTTTTAACATGTTAAGAATAATATCAAAAATTTCATTCTTATTGACAAAGAGTACCGTCCTGAAAAAAGAAAAAAAATTGTCTCGGCCAAGAAGGATATTTAATTTTGTTAAACAATATCTTTAGATTCATTTATAAAAAAATAATCAAAAGTTTGATTAATTTTTTAATTATCAATTATTTTTATACTTAATGTTAAAAGGTTTTAGGAGTGAAGATTAGTATCGTGATGTAACAAGATATTCGTGGAACATCAACGATACCAATAACCATACCATACAATTCTAATGTAGTAAGAACATTGAAATACGATTATGAGATGTACCGCTTACTTATAAAAATCAATCCAATTGGCTACAACATCATGCGCTAATGTTGGAGATACGACTTTTGGTGTAATAAAACCTTCTGGTTGTTTATAGGATAAATTAAAAAGATTATGGATGTATATGCTACAATTTATAAGTCATAACTATTAAATTGACTATAAGGTAGCATAGAATTATATATCTTTTACGTGGACCTAATTTTAAAAATATTTTTCTTGTGCATTTTCAACTTTAGTACGTTAGTCAAATGCATGAACCATTTACATTCTAGAAGAAGTAGAGGCTCCTTAACAATTATTCTCATGCACATTTTAAACGTCATGCACATTTTAAACATCAGTAATTTAAGACACGTTTTTTTTAGTAAATTTTATAGAAGGTTTTTTTTTTCCAGCTAATTAACGTCAGCTAACTATGTGCATTTACCTAATATATACAAATGTCCTTTTATAAACCAACTTAATTATTTTATATTATCGAGGAGGGTACTAATCATATGAAAGCAATTTTGTTAAGCTTTGTTAAACTTTTGCTAATGATTAGTACGTACTTATAAATCATTTTTAATTGAGGCAATTGTTGAGTACCAATATTTTATCAATTTATTGCTAAAATATAAATAAAATAGAAAACACTTAAATGACATTTAAATTATGAAAACTCACAAATATTTATTAAGGACATCATAAACCTTGTTGCATGACTAATACCATATTGACAAGTGTTAGTAATAACATGTATCAGATAAAAATGAAGCGCCTGAGTGCACCAAGCTTCCTAATACAAATACACCTTTTCAATCCAAGTTGGATTAAAAGAGGAAAAAAAATTGAGACTAAAAATATCATCTAGGCTAAATTAACAAATTGAAGCACAAATAGGAACACCGGCCCATTATAACCAAGTAAATAAAATAAAAAATAAAAAATATTTAATATAATAGTGATATTATATCATCATTTATAACATATTCACATAATAAATGATAAGTAAAGAGTATAATATATAAGTGCGTTATATATGATGATGTAATATTTTATAATGCTTATCTCATTCAGTGTTGTGATTCTTATAGTAATAAGATGAGGTTTATACGTTTTTGATTTTCTTTTTCTGATGTATTTCTGCTTTTGGGACATTGTATTGCCTCAATCCAAGTCTTTTGAATTGAATCTTGTTTTATAATATATTTTCTTTCATAATATATATATATATATATATATATATATATATATATATATATATATATATATATATATATGAATGAACCCACATCATAATGTATGTGGTTCAAAAGTACTTTTTGAACAAAAATATCTCAAGTATTAGACCAACCCATGTCAAATATCAATGTCGTCCTTGCTAGGAGGCTACTACAGCAAGGTGTTGGGCATGACGGAGAAAGGGATAGGGAATTAGTTGGAGGAGGAGAGGAAAATAGATGGTGGAAAAAGTTGCCGATGATAATAACAAACGTGTCATATTACTTCATCATTTTAGTCTCCGTCATGTTCGCCGGGCACCTCGGTCAGCTGGAGCTTGTCTCCTCCAATCTCGCCAACTCTTGGGCCACCGTTACCGGCTTCCCTTTCATCGTATACATCTCTCTATCTCTCACTCCATACCCTCCGTTCAAAATTAATTTTATTTACAGAGTTATATTTAATTTTGTAAATAAATAGAATACGTGACAGTCTGATATCAATATATCGAATGGGACCCGAGAGCAAAAATTATGTAGTTACGGAAAAAAACTCCCACAACAAGAAAAGTGAACATAATTGAACTTGAAACCTAATAATTAGTCTTAATCATGGGGCTAAAATATGATTGACGCATTGAAAATATAAAAATATAGAAAAATCTTAAGAAATTGGACATTATAAAATGATCATAAATACATCTCAATTATCATTTTCAACTCTTATCATGGAGCCGAGAATTTTAAATCTTATCATTTATATATTTATATCCCTCCTTTCCTCATAATCCCATCCCCCGAATGTGCATGCAAACCCTTGTAAGCTTCAATATTTTTATTGTATAATTTCTGAGAAATTAAATATTTATTAATGCTCACCAACTTATCCAAAAGAAAATAAATTCTAACTCTCTTCAATATTTAAAAATTATGATCCGCTCCATCTCTCTACATACATAAATAATTAAATACCTACATAAACATAGACTTAATTACCAAAAAAACCTAACTAGCTGTTGCTAAATTATCCAAAAAACATACAAACTATTTTTTAACACAAATAACATTGAAATTTTAAACAACTGTTTAACATACCCAAATTTTAACTATGCCACCAACCATAATCAACTCGTATGACATGGCAATTGATGTGTCTATTTGAGCTAGAATAAAAATTATTTTCTATTATCCTCTTTGATTACATCATATATTTATTTGACATGTTGATTTTAAAGACATAAAATTAAAAATTATTTCGAATACTATTTATAGAAAAATAACAAATTAAAAAAAATTAAAAAAAAAATCACCACCATCGCCCCGTGCCACCACCACTATCGAACTACCACCGCCGGCCACCACCCCAACACCATTATCAAGCAACTCTTTCTTGCCTAAACGTCAATCTTATCTCAAACTTCACAATCACACCCCAATTTTTAAAATTTTCAACTTTGAATACATAGATCAGAGAACAAAATCCCTTTCCATAAAATACAAATCTCATTCCAATCGAATAACTTACAGATTTCTCTTTTTTTTTTGTTTGCCATTTAAGTGGGGAAAGAGAAGGGAGAGGGGGGCAGGGCTAGAACGGGGGTGGGGACACAGTGTGAGGCAGGGGTCGGGGGCGGTGGAGTGAGGCAGGGGTTAGGGGTGGCGGAAGGAGTCGGAGATCGGGGTCAGGTCGGGGTTGGGATTGGGGGTGGAGGGCGAACTGGGTGAGGAAGACAAATCGTTGACGTGGATGGAATACATGAAAAGAGACGATGAGGATAAAGAGACTCTGGGTCTCCTTTTTTTTTCATTTGCTTTTTTTAAAATACCTTTGTTATGTATAGAAAAAGAATTTTATTTAACTTGGTTCCATATTGTTTGTAAATATCTTCAATTTTTAAATTTTGATTTTAATTCTTTTAAAATACTATAATAATTTTATGCTTGTTAATTTTTTTTTTGATAAAATATTCTAGGCTTTTTTTTATAATCTAATAAAATATTTTTTTATCCATTAAATGTTATGTCAAATGTCATGTCAATATTAGATTACACGTCATATGCCACTTATGATGTCACATCATCGCTAGTTGATCAAGGTTGGAGGCTTGGTCAAAATATGATTACTTTTGAACTGTTTAAAAATTCAATATTATTAGTGTTAAAAAATAATTTGTATGTTTTTTTAATAGCTTAATAGGAATTTATTGATTTTTTTTGGTAATTAAGTCCATAAATATAATATAAAACAAATGTAGTTATAAATAAAAGAATGTTTTCATCTTAGACTCTCATTCAAAGACAACTTAGCCAATCATAACTAATAATTTTAATTCCAAAAGCCAACATAAATCCTTCACCTCCAAGGGTCCCAATTTCCGCTGCATGCGGCTTGCAATTTGACTTGTACCATATGCAAACCCTATAAATACCCCATAATATTTCTTCAACTCCCATATATTCTCCCCATAACTCTCTGTCTCTCTTTCAAATGGCTTTTCTTGTTCTATCACTTTTATTCATCTTATTCAACTTATCATCAGCTGCTACGGTTTCATACAATGTACAAAAACTAGGGGCTAAAGCCGACGGTAAGACGGATGCAACCAAGTATTTTCTTAGTGCATGGACTTCAGCTTGTGCCTCTGCAAAGCCAGCCCAAGTTTACGTGCCACCGGGAAGATACTTGCTGCGCAATCCACTAGTCTTTAGCGGCAGAAACTGTAAGAACACCATGGTGATGCGTATTGATGGCACCCTCGTGGCTCCCTCGGATTACAACGTTATTGGAAATGCCGAAAATTGGATTAAGTTTGAGAGAGTTAATGGACTTGCCATCTCTGGCGGAACCCTAGATGCTCAAGGGGCTGGTCTTTGGAATTGTAAAACTTCGAGCAGGAGTTGCCCTAGAGGAGCAACGGTATGTTTAATGCATTAGTTTATCATTTCGCTTAGAAAAATGATAATTATAACTAGACTACTTTGTAGTTTACATGATGGTTATTGACTAATTGTAGCTTGTACGGCATAACTAATTAAAGTTTTGCCGTGATAAACTCGTCTAGTTTCCCTAACACTACTCTTTTGCTCAAGTCTTAACACATTACGTAGCTTTGAAAATTGGCGAAATTTCCTCTTTTTCTCATCTTGATTTTCATTATTATTTCGCAAAATAAAAACTTCAAACTTTTTAGGGTATGTTGGTGTGGATTTTGACGTGCCAAAAATATATTTATACAGTTATTTATATTTTCAATATATTAGTATAATCAATATTATATTTAAGATGAGAATAAATTCTATAAAGTGCCAAAAATATATTTATACAGTTATTTATATTTTCAATATATTAGTATAATCAATATTATATTTAAGATGAGAATAAATTCTATAAAGACTACCTATAAACTGATGTTTTTATAACATTCAATAGGAATATGTCAATTCTACAATTTGAGAGAAAATCAAGGAGTTTTGATTGTGTAAAATTATTAAATAGATTTTACCGTGAATTGAAAAATAATATTATATAATCTGTTAAAAGAATCAAAACTCCTTGATTTTCTCTAAAAATACAAAATTGTCTGATTTCTATTGGATGTTGTAAAAACACTAATTTGCAAGCAGTCTGTATAAAATTGATTCTCATTTAAGATATATTAAAGATATATAATGTATATTTATGTTTCAGCGCATTTTAAATTTTGTTTCGAAATCATCTCCAAAAGGATGACATTAATTAGGGGAGTAATTTTTTTTCCTATGCAAACAACTACCAGTCAATGACCGAACCAGCTCTATGGCCATACCCTAAATTTTGAATCGTTTGACATTTTGGTCCCAAAACATGTGAAGATATTCATGCAATCCCGAAAATCGTACAAATACTGGCATGCTAAATATATATGGATTATTGATGGCCTATAATTCTAATACATGATTAATTTATAAACAAATAAAAATTTTTCTTTCTAAATTCATATGATTAATTAATTATAACGTATTAATTGTTATTTTTTATATTGCATGATAAATACATTGTAGACCCTAGGCATCTACAGCTCGAACAACGTCGTTGTCAGTGGATTAACCTCCTTAAACAGTCAAATGTTCCACATAATCATCTACAGCTGCAGCAATGCCAATCTACAAGGAATAAAAATCACAGCACCGGATCACAGCCCGAATACCGATGGGATTCACGTCCAATTGTCAACTGGAGTGAGCATATTGAGCTCTCAAATTGGGACAGGTGATGATTGTGTCTCAATAGGCCCTGGCACTACTAACACATGGATTGAAAGCATCTCCTGCGGCCCTGGTCATGGCATAAGGTACTTATTATCATCAGCACAATTAAGAGAACTTCCTCAAAGAAGTAAAGAACAATACTAGCTAGCTAGAAATTAGAATATTGACTAATATATCCTACTTTATTATTTAATTTTATATTAAAATGCAAAACTCTACCAAGTGTTTGTGGCGCTGTGATGTTTTCGTACTTGAATTTTACTGATTAGCAAAGCACTCCCTCAAAGAATAATATTAGTGCAAAATTCTACCTTTTTACACTGTGTTATTTAGTTTCAAAAAAAAAAAAACGAAAACAAAAAATGGACGGAAAACTTAACTTTTCTATATAGTATGTTGTTACTGAGATTTTTAATGAACAAAAAAAATAAAAGAAAGTAACGGAAACCTTTGTCACTGTTCTTACCAAAATTTTCCATCAAAAATGGATGGATTTGAATAAAAAACTAATAACACAAGTAAATCTTTTGTAATATCTATTATACCATTTCCATTATAAACATAACAAAACTAATATAAGGACCAAATAGTACTTGAATTTAAAACTTAAGTTTATTTCATTTTTCTTTATAAATAATAATTTATATATATTCTTTTCTTTTCTCATCAAATTTAAGTTTTTTAGTTTTTTCTTTTACGTTAAAAACTCAAAAACATAGTGTTAAGGTATAATTATCAGTGTAAAATTGACCCAAAATGTATAATTTTGCACTACTAATTGTACCATAAGGTAACGGTTTGCTATATTTTAAAGTCGATGTACCATAAATATTTACAAAATGATAATCATAGGATACAATTTTACATTTTAATTTTTATTTTAGTTGTATCATTTTATATTTATAGTGCTATAAATATTATTTATTTATAAGGTGAATGAAATTTAATTGTTGTTTCAGCATTGGAAGTCTTGGTTGGAATTTGCATGAACCTGGAGTTCAAAATCTGACAGTTAAAACAGTTACATTCCGAAACACAGATAATGGTGTGAGGATAAAGACATGGGCAAGAGCTAGCAATGGATTTGTTAGGAATGTTCTTTTTCAGCATGTTGTTATGAGTAATGTCAAAAATCCCATTCTTATTGACCAAGAATACTGTCCTGAAAAGAAAAATTGCCCCAGTCAGGTAAGAAAATTAATTTTGTTAAATAATATATAGTTTAATAAGTATTGATGGTCGGTCTAATTAATTGTCTGATTAATAGTTTTTTTTAACTTAATGTTAATAGTTTTCGGGAGTGAAGGTTAGCAACGTGATGTATCAAGATATTCATGGAACATCAGCAACACCAGTAGCCATGCGATTCCAATGCAGTAAGAAATACCCTTGCAGTGGAATACGATTACAAGATGTAGCACTCACCTACAACAATCAACCAGCTACAACATCATGCGTTAATGCTGAAGGAACGACTTCCGGTGTAATGAAACCTACAAGTTGTTTGTAGGAGAGATTAAAAGGATTATAGGATATATATGATACAATTTATAAGTCATAGCTATTAACTTGACTATATGGTATCATTTGTAGTGAGGATATGAAATGATTTGAAGAAGAAATTTGGTAATTGTCTAGTGGAGAGTATGTAAGTTAATTAGATTTACATGTAATTGTTTGAAACGTGGATTTCAAATGACAAAAGAGTGGATGTAATAGGTTATATTGGATGAATTTGATATATATAGATAAATGAAGTTGTTTGAAATGTTCATGCCAACGTGAATTTGCTATTAGATTTATTATCCTATTCCCTTTTCACTCTATTGATGTTAGATAATATTTTTATTTTTTTAGATAATTTTTACTAACTCACAAAAATTAATTATAAATAAAAGAATGAATCACATTTAGTATACATATATTAAGTGGGACAAACAATGAGATATTAGATCTGACAAAAATTTTGATTTGAAAATTTTGGTACAAGACCATATCATATTATGTATTTCCACATCTTTTTTCTAACACAGCATGTCAACATTAATAGCATTTCTTTCCAGTAGCTAAATTCCTTCATTACAAATTCGTGGATTTATCAAAATTGCCATAAAGTTTATACTTTGCGGCTAAAAAAGTAATGTTGTACAAGGAGTCCAATCTTGAAGTTAAAATATATGGTTGAAACGTTTGTCATGTCCAGTAATATATATAACCACGTCCATATAATGAAATTTTATTTATATGAATAATGTCCTAAGCACGCCTCAATTCTACTACTACATAAGTTTTACAGTTTTGTTACATAATCTTTAACAACTAATATATGAACAAAAAGTGGTTCTAAAAGTCAAATTAGTTAATTAACATTAATTTCAAGAAAAGGTATAAAAAGAAATAAAATAAAATAAATAAAAACAAGACATTTTGTAAATAGCACAAGTATAGAGAGGATAGAACACATGACCTGCCTTTGAAATAACATGATCCTTTTTCTCCATTCTCATTTTCTACGTTAAAATCAAGAAACAATCATTGAAAATAAAGTGGATAACTCATTACTTAAAAGGACTAAATACACTTATATATGTTACATCAAGTTACACCCTCCTCATAATTTAGCCTTTAAACTACCTAATTTCACACAATGTCCTCCCCACATTCTATTTTCTGTTGAAATTGGTCGGAATACATAATTTTCTGACAAGGCTAGTAGTTTTATATTGTTTGACTGTATTAAAATATGGTTTGACTTTATTAAGCAATTATGTATTATTAATTTAAAATACAAAAATAAATAAAACACACAAATTAAAATATAAATAAATTCAAACACGTACACTAACACACCAAGAACACACACACACCCTCACATCTAAATCTGAATCACCATTCAGATCTGAACCAAATACTAATCACTAATATACTAAGAACACATCAAATCCCCCAACCCAAACCCTAATCCCCATGTCCCTCCATTTCATCTGCATCAACCTTATTATTCACACACACGCGTGTGCGCGCGCGCGCGTGCGCACACACACACACAGCGCGCACACACACACACACAGATATATATATATATATACACACACACACACACGTACACATACACTACACACATATATACATATAGTACTATATTATCCCAAAATCAATCAAACAAATTAACATCCCAGATGAGAAAAATGGCAGAAATACTTCAACTTCACATTAAGAAATTATCAAAACACGCCCTTTATTTTAGTAGCTTCTTTTTATTTCTCTTACAAAATATGGACCAAATTTGGCGGTAGTTGAAGAAGTAAAGAGATAGAAATGCATATGGGGAAAGAGAAAGAAGTGAGATCGTGAGCTTAAAAACAACACCATACCTTCTAATTTGCTACAGTTGGGGTCGATTGGAGTTATAATGGCTCTAAAGAGGTTTAGATTTGGAGGATATGGAGCATGGAGTTCATCATGTTCTTCATAGGTAAGTTTATGAAGTTCCCATGACCGGCAGGCTTGATGAGAATTGAGATAGAGATGATAATTATAATTGTTTAATTTGTTAATTAGTTTATTTAAGTTTTTATTGTATTATTTGTTTAATTAATTTAATTGTTTGTTAGTTAAATTAGCTTAATTTATATTTTCTTTAGTTCTTTAATTTGTTATGGAATTAAGCTTAATTTATAGTATTTGAAAATCGATTATTTGGTATAATTTTAAATTTTAAATTTGTTAAAGTCAACATTGTTTGGGCTTAATTGTATTTATAATTATTTTAATTTGTGATTAATTATATTTGGAGGTATTTTAATTTTTTAATGAACTCAAATCATACCCGAATATGGTTAAACCGTATAAAACCAATTAGTTCTAATGGGGTTGACGGTCGGGTCGGGTATTCCGGCCAATTTCAACTGAAAATAGAATTTGGGAGGGACATTGTGTGAAATTAGGTAGTTTAGGGGCTAAATTATGAGCCCAATTAGTTTAGGGGTTAAATTATGAGGAGAGTGAAATTTGATGTAATATAAATGTATTTAGCCCAACTTAAAATTCAAATATAAAAAACTAATTCCAATATGTGATAATGGACACGATAAACACTGAATCGTATACGCCATAAACACTACTAGAAAATCAAGCATGCGTGATGGATCCTGGTGACGATTTTCAAAAGCAATCACAATAAACAATATTTCGTGATGGATTATTTGAGTCATCACAAAAAATATTATATATATGATGGCTCTAGTGATGGTTAATTTTGCTATTGTGGATATATATATGTGACGGCTATTTCAATCACCAAATATTATCCAAAATTAATTTTTAGTTTTTGAGATGGCATGCAACCATCACGTATATATTTATGCTTAACGTAATTGCATTTAAGCCATCACAAAGAAAAAAGTTCAAAATAATCTTTGGTGACAGCCAAGACCATCACGAAAAGATAACTACATGTGATGGACCTTTATGATGACATTTAAAGCAATCTCAAAAAATAGTATTATATGATGGACTTTTTCAACAATCACAAAATAATAATATAGATGACGGCTCCTAGTAATGGCTAAGTTTTCCATCACTATAAAATATTCGTGAGGGTCAAGGCAATCACTAAAAAACAAGCATATATGTACTAGCAATCACAAAATAGTAATATATATATGATGGCTTTTACTAATGTCTAGTTGTTTCATCACTATAGAATATTTGTGACAACCATTACAATCACTGAATTTTTCACGTACATTGTTTTTTGTTTTTCGAAGGGACGCGAGTAATAAAAATTTCAATATATTTATTTTGCCATTTATCGATGAATTTCTTTTTCAATATAGAATATTTGTGACAACTATTACAATCAAGGATTTTTTTCGCGTAAAATTATTTTTTGTATTTTGAAGGGAGGCAAGTTATTGATAAAAGTTTCAACGAACGCGATAATATATTTATTTTGTCATTTATTGAGAAATGTCTTTTTCAATTTATTTTTCTTGATTATGTTTAAACCATCACACAATATTTCATCTAAAGGAAAATATTAATAATTGATATTAGAACATCATGCCTGATAAAGAAGAATATTTTGTGATTGCTAATTAATTTCCATCACCCAATATATTTGTTAGATAAATTACAATAAATATATATGAACGTAAAATCATACAAAATTCTTTTCATTAGAAGCTCTATTACATTTCTTTGCTGTTGTGTCCATGATAATAGAGTACGTCTCTTTTTCAAGTCCCCGTTAATATCTATTTTGCTTGGTGTGCCCCCTGCATAAACAAAATAAAAGACACTAATTCATAGCTCATAGACAAAAGGCACTAATTCATGATATTATCAAATGGCAGACATGCAATCAAATCAAATCCAACTTTTAACCAAACAGATATAAAAAAAATCAACAGCTGAAGGGTGGCCATTGTCGTTCAATCCAATAAAATAGAAAACTTTTAACTGCTGAAGTTTTTGAAGAACCTTTGTCATTACCTTGGCACAACTAGTGCATGGAGCATCACACTGAACCCATGCTAAGTCACTTCCAGTAGCTACATCAAGAAAATAAGGTCTAGGAGGGCTTCCAACAAGAATATATGTATAATACAGCCTGCAAGGGGGAAAAGTGAATTATGTTAATAGGCAATTCAACAGGTCATAGTTATAAGAAGCAATATGAAAAGTTTGGCTGTTTAAATTCTAGGAAAGGAAATTCTCAGATTTAAATGAATAAACTTGTCAATATCATCCTTGCAAACATTTATACCATATATGAATTAAAGCTATTAACTTGAGATGGATAAATAGTTGCTTTAATGTCAAACTAGAGAACTGTTCTTTAAATACTTTAAAGACTGCCATTTCTACTCCAATGTTTACAGTTGGGCTTCCACATTCGAGATACTTTTCTTTGTCCAGTTATGCTCGATTCCAAACCCAGGAGTCTTATCGGTACTACTGTTCTTATCCTTTCCAAAGATGACCGAACTAAATTGAGAAACAAAATTTAACTCCTCAACACCTGTTCGTCGAGGCGGGGGATTTCTCCGCTCGGTTTTTTTATTGAACTTATTCTTCTCAGCTCGATATTTATGATTACGCTTCAACCAACGACGATGGCATCCAAAATAACTCGGCTTCCTCCCATGTTTAAGGTTAAAAGCTACACTTGCATCCATACAAGAAGGACATGACAAGGCCCCATGTGTACTCCAACCCTTCAATATGCCTAGCGCAGGAAAGTCGCTAATTGTCCATATTACAGCAGCTTTCATATTAAAATTTTGCTTTGAGAAAGCATCATATGTATCAACTCCAACATCCCACAAAATCTTTAATTCTTCTATAAGAGGTCGCAAATATACATCAATCTCTCTTCCAGGTCCATGTGGACCTGGAATAAGCAGTGACATAAACATGTATTCCTCTTTCATACACATCCAAGGTGGGAGATTATATGGAACAAGGAATACTGGCCATGTTGAATGAGGTTTGCTAGAATGCCCAAACGGATTAAATCCATCAGTAGCTAAGCCAAGTCTTATACTACGAGCATCTTCAGCAAAAGATGGGTAATTGAGGTCAAAATCTTTCCAAGCCTCGCTATCAGCAGGGTGCCTTAGCTCACCTGGAATATCACATCTTTTTTCTTTGTGCCACCTCATAGGCTCAGCCGTTTTTGATGACAAATAAAGCCTTCGAAGCCTTGGTATAATTGGTAAAAAACTTAAGACCTTCCTTGCTATTGGTTTATTCTTTTTCCCTTTAACACTGCCATGCTTTTTATATCTAGATTCGTTACAAATTGGGCAAGCATCTAAATCTGCATATTCTCCTCGAAACAAGATACAATCATTATTACACGCATGTATCTTTTGTAGAGGTTGCCCAAGGTCTTTCATTAAGGCCTTGCAGTGATAAAATGACTCGGGTAATTTATTGTTTTTAGGCAACATTTCCTTGAAAGCTGAAAGAAAAGCATCAAATCCAGTATTAGACAAACAATACTTGGACTTTAGGTGCAACAACAAAGTTACAGCCGATAACTTGGTGTGATTTTGACAACCATCCCACAAGGGCTCATCTGCAGCCTTTAGTAAGTCATAAAACTTCTTTGACTCGCTATTAGGATCCTCAAAAAATTCAGGGTTAAGGCAACTTGTAATATCCCTTAACATGTCTTTAGGCCAATTTTCATTTCCCTCATCAATATCGTCTTCAGAATTCCCTACTTGCTCAAGTGACTCCCCATGCTCCGTCCATTTAGTGTAGTTCGGTACAAATCCATGCTTATAAAGACACATTTCTATATCTTCACGCGATTTATAGTTTATGAAATCGCACTTGGCACAAGGACACCGAATCATGCCATCATCTACGCACTCAGGATTAGAAAATGCAAAATCAAGAAATGTATTGACCCCACTCATAAATTCATCTATATGTTTAGACTTTTTCCCAACATGCCTATACATCCAACTTCGATCATCCATCTGCCATATGTAATTCAAATAATTAAATAAAATCCAGCTAAAAACTAAAATACTGTAGAGCCTAATCAGCAACACAAGAGGGATTGGCACCCTTCCACAAAACAAATAACAAAGTAGTTGATAGCATGCAAACAACATAAGCAACCTCCCTCAATTAACAACAAAACAACAGAATATATATCCCAACACCAATATAAATTTCAATTTTATGCATAAACTAAAATTCAATCACCCCCATCCAGGTGTAAAACACAATCAACTTAAAGCTGACATCTAGTATATACCCAATGTGAAAAAGAAAAAACAAAACAAACCTAGATTCGGATAATCATAAGTTCATAACCACGTCTTCAGTGTACTAGAACCCCCAAAAAATTACTGTCATATAATCAATTCAAACAAACTCACAAGTAAAACGAAACAACCCTAGCTTCTCAGCAAACACCCAGGATATTAAATATAATAAGAAAATCTAGATTCAAGCAGTAAATAAACCATATTAACCATATAGACAAAGTAACCCATAGGAGCAGAACCTGACAACAGAAAAAAAAAAGTAAAATTAAAAGGTTCTGGTTCAAATAAGGGTGTCAATCAGCACAGTTTCCACAAAAGAGGAGACCATTAGCTTCTCCATAGCCATATGTAATTCAAATAATTAAATAAAGTTCATTTATGGTGAAAATTAACCCTTTGATGAAATAGAAAAGAAAAGAAGAAAAAAAAAGACTGTACTGATGCTACTTTAATTAAGCAAACAGAAAATTTGCTAGCACACTGTTCTTAACATGGTCACAACTTAGAAAGAATACAATATATACTAAGGTTATAAAGAAGTAAATCAAACAACATATTAAATGGCTAATTAGTTTTCCTGGAAAGAATACCAACTGTACGAATCTGACGATCTAATTGGATTCTACTTTTAGCATATATGAAATGGCTAATTAGTTTTCCTAATTAGTTTTATATTAGATTTGTTTACAGGCTACACAGGGGGCAAAATTCTAACAGAGAAAGCATAATCACAATTCTAAAATAAGAATTTTGGGCAAATTGGAACAAAGAAAGCAAAGAGGGAGAGAATAAACACCCAAGGAAGAGAGGACTTACCTTCAAAATCACAAACCTTAACTGGGATCACAACTTTGGTAGAAGATAGGGAGAGAGTAGTTTGCCGTCTATGGAGAAGATGGGGGTTTCAGTGAGGGATTTTTAGTGATTGGGATATGCAAGTAATTGATTAGCTTATATTTTTGTTTGTTTTATTTTCTTTTAATTTAATTTAATTAGCTTTGATTTCTTTTGGTTTAATTTTCTTTTGATTTACTACAAAAAGAATAACATCTAATTATTTTTTAATAAGTTTGTGAAATATGAATTAATTGATCTACTAGTAATGAAGTACAAAATTGTTATTCAAAAAAGTAAAATAAATTAAAATAATATTAAAATTTTATATCTTTTTTTTATATTAAGCTACAAATTAAATGTCTTCTCTTTTATTATTTTAATTTTAACTGTTTCACTAATTGTTTAATAACAAGCCTCATAGGGATTTGTTTTAAGTTTTTAATTACTTTATTTATTTAATTCGCTATTTTTTTCAAATGTATTAGTGTCAAAAATTATTTTCGTTTTGTGTCCGGGAGCATAAGATAACTTCGTATTTACTAACTAATAACTTCGTATTTTGAATCAAATATTGGCATCGACATAATACCAATGTCTTCTAATTAAGAGGGTCATCTAAATAGTACCATATTTGATATATAGTTTTTAATATTCTAAGACCCCCTATTGAAAGGTATAGCAAGTGCATTAAACGAGTACTAGAGACCGATCATCTGATACTAACCGAGAAAGAATCTTGAGCAAATAGCCTTATGAATTGAATCTTAAATAGTGGGTTTAGCCCGTCCGCCTACCAACCAAAGAGGCTGAGAGCAAGCGTAAGCTCACCCGTGAGCTCTTTGAGCTTTCTTTCATTCGCTTTGCGGGAGCCGTACAACACATAGAATTTAGTTAACTGCATTTATTGTATTAATATCGACTAGCCAAAAAGTATTTTCAAAATATTATTAATTAAATTTGAATCATATAACTCCAGGTAGGTAGATGTATATATGTAGAAGGAGTAAAATTACTTCAAGTTGAATTCAGTTAGGATTTAGTGATTTTGTTGAATCCGATTAGCTTAAGGTCCAATCTATTTGTTAAACACGCATAAATTTGTTCACACTTATACTTTGTAAAAAAATTATGATTTCTTTTTTAAATTATATATATATATATATATATATATAGTATATGGATATAAATTTTTTTGAATTATTAGTTCATATAAATGTTATGTACTATTGCTATTAGCACTACAAGAAATTAGGGAGGTAGTGAAAGAAATTTTGTGAAGGAATTCATTCCTTCACACGAGGAGTTTTCTAACGAAAGAACAATGAAGGAAAAAAATATACTAAACTTAAGTAAACTTACAATATCGATTATTTCTTTTAATAAACTATAAAGTAAATAACTTTGCAATACGTTAAACTTTAAAATTCATGACAAAAAGAGAAAAAAAAAAAGAAGAACAAGAAGAAGAAGATAGTGGTGCTATTTAATTTATAATACATTACAATTTAAATTGTAATGTAATTAATATTTTAATAAAATTTTCATTCTTAATAATAATTCTTAAGTAATTTACAATATTATTTGTATTAATTAAATTGTTAAGTTACAGTAATTTAAATTTTAAATTATTATAAATTGACAGTAAATAAAATTATAATACTTATGACTCTTTTTGTAGATTAGATTACAAATTTAAAATATATATATATATATATATATATTTTATTTTACAAAAGAGTTATATTTCAGTTTATTATAGTTAATTAATTTATAATATCCTAAAATTAATTTAGATTTATCTTTAAGTTTTTGAAATAATAATTTACATATAATATTACTTCTAAAAGATATTTTTTTATAAATGTTATCAAACTTTTTTCTTTTTTCTTTTTTGTTTTGTTTTGGGAACAGATCAGTATTCATTAGCCCATACTCAGTGTGCGTGCGGAACAGAGCTCTTCCAGTGTGTGCGATGTTTCAATTAGATCAGTATTCCTCAGTATTCCTTAGCCAAAATTCGATGATTCAATTAGAGAGATATGGGCTAGCTAGGTTTCTTATCTACCAATTTGGGTTCCTCTCATCCTTAGCCATAGTTTACGCGGGAGGAATGAAAAACTTAGCGCCCAATTTTGCCGCAATTAGCGAGATCGATAATTGATTGTGTTAGGAATGTTTCCTATGGATAAAGGGATTATCATTAATCCCAAAATTTCCCCCCAAACTTCATCTTCGCATAAAAAGATCAGCTCTTTCGCAATTGCAGATGCCCTAATTGCAAAGACCCAAATACTCGTCAATTTGTTCGAAGGTATTTGTTCCAACAACTTTGTTCCTCTGAATTCCATTACTTGCTGAAATGATTTATATATACAGACACATGTATGTATGTGTGTATTTGTTTATGTAAGAGACGCTATTCTTATACTTTTTGATGTCTTATTTTGCCACTCTGCATATTCTCATAAATGGAAAATCCAATTTTTTGGTAATTTATTGATACCCATTATGTATCTATTATACTGTATCTATTATACTTTTTGATGTCTTATGTTGATGTGAGGCTAGCACATCAGAAAAAGGGCAATGAGTAGGACCAATTTAAAAATCTAAATTGCAATATTTGACTTTCAAATCTGTCGTCAACCCATTACATGCTTTTAAATCTTATTACATAGAGTTCAGATCCCATGGATAATTTTGTGGATTAGTTATAAGCAATTATTATTATTTCATTTCAGTTATTATTTTGGTTAATATTTTTTTGGTGTTTTATGTTTGATGTTACCTTAAAAAAATGGGTGGATAATGAGGTGTTATTACAAATGAAAAATAATGGTCCTCTTTATTAATTTTGTGCGATCAAATATATATGCATTGAATTTGAAAAGTTTCAAGCCATCTTTGCGAGCGAGCGTGCGTTTGTATGATAGGAGAGTGTAAGCAGAGGTGTAAAAGGCATATAAGTTATTTTTATGGGCTAACTACACTGGGTGCAACAAAATATAAAGCATCAAAAACACCAAACTGCAACAACTGTTAAGATGTGGTTTTATTAATCAATTTACTTGCACTCTCAAGCCATTAAAGAATATTGTTGTAACTCAACAATATATAGTATTAGTAAACACGGAGTATATAGTATTAGTGTTTAGTTTATCTGAAAGTGTAAAGATAATCATTGATCGTGTATTAAATTGTGTGCTTACCTGTTTCCGATAAGTAATTACAGGACACAAAATACTTGTAAAGTTTATGCGATTGTACCATATGTTGGGTATATAACATGCCTTTGTACTGTTGAATGCATGCTACTGTCTTGCAGCCAGGTAATATGATTGATTTTGGTGGCAGTAGAGTAGTGAAGAATTTTGAAATTGCATTACAACATCATCTTTATCATTAAAGTTCACTACATTAGCTGCACAATCTCCTGATTTTCCTTGAAACATATATTTCATGAAATCAAATTATATTCGAGAAATGAAGTTATATCCTGTTCTTTCGAAATTGGTTCCTAGCTCCATGATATTTCAATAAAAGTAAAACTCTAGCATGATAAAGCAAAACATTATTTCAGAGGTATTATGTTAATAATAACAATATTAATCCGTAAATCTGTTACAGTTTGTGAAAAGATTACAAGTGATGAAAGAATAAAATACTTCAATGTTAACAAAGAATATTGAAATAAATTGAATTCTCTTACTAAATCAATTCATTAGCTCTAATGTTATATATCAAAGTTTATTATCCAACAGTAACAAACATGTATGTATTTCAGATAATAAACTAGTGTTTCTGTAACCCAATCTGGCTTATAAATCTTACATTTGTATTTGAGTCTAGTCAAGAAGTCTCTACAAGAAGTCAATCCTGATAACTAAATGTTAATCATAAACCCTTTCTTTGACACACCACGACTTCACCATGTAGCATAGTCCTGATCCTACCATTCCCTGTACATTTACTTAAACTCTTAATTAAGCATTCTCATTTTAGTAATTGCTCATTATTTGCATAATCGTTAATGCAATGATAAACAAATCAGGTTTTTACATTGATATATAAAGTCATATACTATTAATAAGGAATACTGAATTTAGAAACATATTTGACTAGATTTCTTTCAATCATGTCTGTATAATAAAAGGTCTACATTCTGCTAGTTAAAATTACTTTGTAACGCATGTCGTCGTCATGGATTAAATTATGTGAATTCATTTTCTTTTTGGTCATGCATCAGTCTTTGATTCTTATATATATATGTATTGAAACCCTCTTATATATTGTTATAACTTGAATCATTTCTTTCATTTATCCTAAGTTATACTTAATTATAAGTTTTTTTTTCTTTTCCAGCTATGGTGAGAACTAGAGGTGGGAGTAGTGTTTCTGGTAGGAGATCAACTCTTCCTCGTAATAGTGTCGAGACTGTTAACATGGAGAGAATGAGAGATGAGTCTATTGTGTCTCATAACAGTGGTGAGAGTGTTGATGGGACTGCGCCGAATACCGCTCAAGCCGAAAGCTTATCTCGTAAGAAAAGGGGACCAACTCTAGGGATAATGAAGCCTAAAACAGGCCAAGAAAAGATGCTTGTCAATATCATTGGACAAAAGTAAGTTTTTACAAATCTACTCATGCTTGTCAATATGCAAGATATATCTATATATGCAAGATACGTACAATTAATTCTTGACAGGTTGAAGATTCGTAGTTTCAACAGCATAATATATAGAACAGTGATCCCTTGAGGCTCTTTTATTCTAACTGATGTACCTGAAACTTTATATAGGACTCAATTCATTTTCACTGTTATAAGAATGTGAATTGCATGTATTAAGCTATCTCCTAATAGCCTGGGAATTGCCCTGGCCCTCGTAAACATACATTTCAAATGTATTTGTTAAAAGTTAAAACTAAACTCAGTTATCGAAAGTAACAGTGAAAGAGCATAAAATTAAATGCCTACAACATAACTATCAATATATATATGATCAATCACTATGAAATTAACTACTGTACATAGCAGAATTTTTTCTGTTTAAGGGAGTTCTTAAAACAAGAGTTATTGTAAATCTTATGAAATTAACTACAATAATTGGCAAATATTCTTACCCAACTAAACCAAGGATGAACAATCTACAGAGAAGAGAAAAAGTGAGGAGATTTAGCGGAAAAAAAGTGAGAGGAGGCTGGTTACTTCTGAAAAAAGAAGAAATACATGCTGAGTGATTTTTTTCGTATATAACAGAGATACTATTAGTGAAACTTATAATTATCAAGACTAAGTAGATAAATATCATAGACCTGTTGATGTGAACAATGAAGTATGGAAGAATAATAAGGGCCCCCAGAGTATTAAAGATAAACAATTGAGCTGATCATCCCCGTGTTCATTACTGCTTTTGTGAGAGTTATTGATCCCACCTCCCTAGGGTATGTAAGTTGAAAGCTCGTGTCCAATCGCAATGATGCATCCAACCACTTTTAAGACTCAACAAAAGATTCCTCTTACACATTAAAATTAAATTATTTGAGAGAAAGCTTATATGAATTAGTACACATTTTTCAGATTACAGAATTAAAGGACAGAAGTTGATTCTGACATGTAACTATTATTAATTATAATAGGGTAACCCATGTAGCACAATGTATACCAAAGAACATTAAAGCAACTAAAAACACCAATATATATCACCCAATTGTGGCAGCTTTGTTTCTTCTTTTCGACTGACATGTAATAGGGGTTCCATTTAAGAAGATTTGATTAATCCTATTGTGACAGCTTTGTTTCTTCTTTTCATTATTGTTGTACTAATCATATCATACTATGTTATTATATCTTGTAATTAGCTTCCTTGAACCAGAAGCTCGAAGCAAGACTCGCATTTTATTTCAAAAACGTTTTAAAGAAGCTCGAACCAAATTTGAGCAATGGCCAAAACATGAAATTGAACTTCTTTGGGGAGAATATTTGGTATGTTTTAATGAATACAAACTTTAATTGTAGAAGAGAGTTTATCAAAATGTGTATTATTTATTATAAGTATTAATTAATGTTTCTACTTGTGGATGGTGTTACAGAAATATTTTCGTTTCTCTTCATCCGAGGAGGAGGGAAAGGGTCGAATCATATGGGAGGAAAATGCACGGAAAAGCTACCCAAACTATTTATGGAGATGGAAAGATGATGCCATTAAGAAGTTTGGTTCCATTGAGGAAGCAAGGGATAAAAAGCCTAATTGGACAACTCTTGAGGTGTGGCAGGAGATGTGTGATTATTGGTTGAGTAAAGACTTTTTAGACTCTAGTGAGCTACGTAAAAAGAACAGAAACATAACTACGTATGTTCCTCACACATCAGGCTCCATACCGTACGCCGTTAGGAGGGAACAAGAGGTAAATTATAAGTTAATGAAATCAAATTAATAATATGCGTAGTTGATAAATGCAAATGATAGTGGTAAAAGATTCATATCATGATGCTTTGTTTGGAGTTTTTAAGTGTTCATGTGTGTATGTAATGCTTATTTTTAATGTTAATGTTTGTAATTAAAAAATTTATTATTTTGCTTATTTTGTCTTAGAAACAAAGATTGCACCGTCCGCCAACGCAATATGAGTTATATAAACAAACTCATATGAGGAAGAAGAAGGGTAGTGAAGAAAAAACGTGGGTTTGTGAGGAAGCAAAGAATAAATTGGTATGATTTTCTCTCGTAAAATTATAAACTTTGTTTACTTGTTGTTTTTGTGAAGATTGTTATTCGTTCTATTCGTAATTAGTTATGAGTATTGTTAATTATGTATATATATTTTTTATGCATTGTATAGGATGATTACGAGAGAAGGCTATTAGCTAAACATGCTGATACAGATAAGCCCGTGCATGAGTTAGATGATCCAAATTTGGAGTTATGGCAGGAAACTGTTGGAGGCGTGAAGAAAGGTAGACTTGTTGGTCGTCCAGGGGAAAAGTGGAGTTCTCGTCGTGGTTCCTATTGCCCATCTTTGGTTGCAGATGAGAACTCTATTAAATTAAAGAAAATGGAAAACTACTTGACTTATCTTCATCAATACGCAAAGAATATGGCTGAAACACTTGCACTTGATCCTCCTATAGACCCAGATGATTTGTTTGCTTCATCAAATGCATCAGCTAATATTCCAACGAATAACTCAACCACACATGCTGAGAATGACAACGCGGATGATGATGACTTTGAAGAGGACTCCATGGAGAATTCAGGATGATCTACATTTCCTTTAATTATCAATTTATTAGTGTAGGAGTTCGTTGATAGATGTTGGGTTAGTTAATTGTTTGATGAATCTATGACATGTGCTACATATTTAAGTAGTCGGTAATGAATTGATTTTTAATAAATGGGTCAGGTTTTTTTATTTTAAAAATTTTGTATGATTTTACGTTTCAAATTTATTGTAATTTATGGCATTTACAAATTTGAAATATAAAATTGGCAATTAAAATATATTTTAATATAGGAATTTGTGATGGCTTTACTATCACCAAAACATATAAATAGGTTACAAAAATAGGGACAATTGTGACTACTTTAGCCATCACAAGAGACTTATGTGTATGACTGCTTTAGCCATCACAAATGTCTTAACATTTGGTGATTGTTTTGGCCATCATAAAAACCTTATGAGTTATGTGATGTCCGTGACCATCACAAAAGGATGTGATTGCTTCGGCCATCACAAAAAATTTGTGATTGTTTTTGGCCATCATAAAAAATTGGTGATTGTTTTGGCCATCATAAAAACCTTATTAATTCTGTGATGGTCGTGACCATCACAAAAGGATGTGATTACTTCGGGCCCTCACAAAAGACTTGAGGGTTTTTGTGATGGTCAAAATAATCGCAAAAAACTTGTGTGCTAATGTGACAGATTTAGTCGTCACAAAAGGATTGAATGTTTCGGTGATTGCCAAAACCATCACGTAAAACCTATCATGATGGGGGTATATAAGACGGCCATCGTGATGATTAAAACTATCACGTAAACCTTTCGTGATGGTTTTTTTAGTTTTTGTGATGGATTTTGGCCATCACAAATGACCATTTTTTTAGTAGTGAAACCTACTTCTTACTAAGCATCCAAGTTCATGCATGCGCCGCAGTTAAATATTTGAGGCTAAAATATACATAACATATGTAAAATATACATATGTTATGTATATATTTACGTGAGTTATGTGATAAGTGAATAAATATATGTGTATTATATATTTATTATAGATTGAGTGATGAGATGAGGTCTAATAGTTGGTAAAAATAAATTAATTTAATTAGTATGGACTAACTGGCGAAGCGTATAATTGTATAGAAAGGAGTCAAAACTCGAATTTTAGTTCGGAGTGAGCTGTAATGATGATGAAGAAGAAAGAAAGAAGAATGTAACGATCATGAATCGAGAGCACCCTTGTAATTTGGGTTTATTAATGTTATAGATTAAATTAAAATATTATTTTTACGTGATGTGCTTTAAGGTTATTTTATAGCCCGAATGATGTGAATGTGTGAATTTTTATGTGTTGTTGAACCGTATGAGTGGATAATTGATTTCGCAAAAAATCACAAAAATACTATTCACAGACACGTTTCCCGAGACACTATTCACGCCCGAATATTTTTACGTCTTTTTCGATTTCTATTAATTTCGTTAAGACGTGTACACAAAGAAATAATTTTTTCAAGCATCAGAAATTTTATTTGAGCCCGAACAAAATTTGTTTTGTATATGAAATGTATTATATGGGTGTTCCGAATAAATGAACAAATCCCATAATTATTATTTTTACGCATTTCAATATTTTATGGGAATACTCATTTTAATTATGGATAGAGTTATTAAGCAAATTTGGTATAAAAGTGAGAGTATTTGGATATTATTTTTGTGTGTCATCTGAAGAGGAAACCAAATTTAACCCTTGAGCTAATGAGGAGCAGGCAAAGGAGAAGTGGTCGGCATGCAAGTCTTTTGTTAGATATTAATTGCATTGAGAAAACCAAGTTGGGAAACATACTTCTTAAATTCATTTCTGAGGTGCACGGTAAGGCAACCCTCATTTCTTCCCAAGACCATCTGACTTCCAATGCTCCTTCATCATCTCCAAGCCCAGCTCCTTGCTAGTAAGAGAGAGAAAGAAAGTTGTAGAGGACACAAGGGAAGAAGGAGAGCTCGGGTGATGAACTCCCTCCTCCTCCCGAAGCCATCATTTCCTCTTACTCTCCCATTCTATTGCTCAGCCTTTCCATGTTGCTGCAAATACATGGATAGAAAAATATTGAGGGAGAGAGAGAAAGCAGTTGAGAGAGAAAGAGAAAAGAAAGAAGAAAAAAAAAGAGATAAGGGTTCGGGTGAAGAAGGAGAAATGAAGAGGAGAAGAAGAAGTGCGGGAAGGAGCAAGAGGAGGAAGAAGGAGCCCTAGCAAACCTCCATAACCTTCAAGAAGTAAGAATCAAGAGGTAACCACCCTCTCTAAGCTCATCTCCTCCATTTTTAAGTTTTTCAAGATTTTCGAGTGGGTTTTGATTTCTGCGATTATTGTTGCTATGGTAGGTTGTAATCGACGATGGAAGTGTTTAAGACCTTAAATGCCTTCCTAATAACGTTAAAATGGAATAAAACAAGCAAGAAATTCGATCCCTATGTTTAATGGATGAAGAGCATGAACATTTTTTGACTTTGGACCTTCGGACGAATTTTAGAGGATTTAAAACTTAGATTCCGTGTTGGTATAATATGTTTGATGTTATGGGATTGTAGTTCCATGGGTTACGAAGCTAACCCAACTGGAACAGATTAAAAAGACCTAAAATAGACGATTTGATGTTGATTTTAGTGAAGAACACCAAGAACACCTAAAATAAAGCACGAATTAATATTTTGGCCAAAGATTTGGATATGTTAATATTAATGGGTAGCTCTAAATTTTTGATAAATTATAGCCTCATGAATTAGGAGTCCATAGAATCTGAAATGAACCAATTTGAACGTGTATAGGAGAAGTTATGAAGATCGGAGTCGGAGAGGGTCGGAATCACAAGCTGGGAAAGAACCAGCAGGTTCTGGGCTGTATGAATGGCATTGCGGCACTGCTCATAAGGCCAAAATTAGCTCTGCGGCGCTGGACACGTGTCAGGCGCAGACATGTCCGAGTGGACTATTTTGACATTCAGTAGTAAAATAGGCATAACTTTCTCATCCAAACTCGGATTGAGGTGATTCAAGATGATTCAGAAAGAGGAAGAGTATACCTACAACTTTTGTTCTTTAGGTTTTTGGATTTGAGGTCTGTAGAAGGGTCTAAATTGGTCATTTGTAGGACTGATGTGTAATTGGAGGCAATCGGAGAGTGTCGGGATTAATGCTCCCGATAATGTACAATGATGTTATAAGTTTTAAAACATGAACATTATGGATTATAATAATGACTAACATTAATCAATGATGAATTAGATAATTGTATGAGCATGCTAAGAATGTGCGAAGGAGGCGAATTAGGCGTGTGACGTATAAACGTCGAAACGCCGTGTAATGTGTTAATGCACTTAAAAAGTGTTTCGAGTCTAATAAAATGAATATTATAAGATATGGAATGGGGTTTTATAAACTAATAAGTATGGATGATGATGAGGGTCGTAATGTTTTCGAACGACGCGACGCCGAGAGATGTTTTGGGCTTAATCGTGTTTATTAACTTATAAAACGTGAACAACTTGTAATGAAAGTTATTATTTTAGTGTAAACCAATATGAAGTCTATATTTAGCTAATTGGTACATTTTTTTATTAATGATATTGTATAGGCTATTTGAAGAGCATTATATCGTAAGTTGTAAGAAGTGCATAAGGCAAGTTTCCTTACTTACTCAATATTTATATTTGAACAAGTTTTCTAACTTCATATGATAATTTTCTTATGAAGGATATGTGATGTAAAGTTCAAGTTACGCAATGTCTATATATATTTTGTGGATGCTAAACGTGTGCAATTTCTTTAATAATTATACTAGATGTTTAAGTTTTGCTAAATTGCAAAGGTATGTATATTTTGATGTTTGAATTTCATCAGTTACGTGAAATTCATAAGATGAGATGAGATGAGCTTTTCCACTTGGAAATATTATTGATGAAGATGTGAATTGTAATAATTCTTGAATTGTGACAGATTAATGATGCCTTACCAAATAAATTGGGCAATTAATGGTATAAATTGCACTCTGTGCAATAATGTGTTGTTGTAAGTAAATGTAGTCATGATTTGCACCCCGTGCAATGATGTGATGGCGATTATAAATATTAACGTGCTAGACCAATTTTCGCACTTAAGTGCAATTCAAAGAAATGTTCGTTAATTGAACTGTTTAATATACTAAGTCCTAAAAATCAAGAGTTATGATGAGAAACAGGTTAATGTTAATAATTTTAAATATGGTGATAGTGATGATGATGTTAACAATGGTAGATGATAAGGAATTTATATTATTCCTGTTTATTCGTATGACTTTACAATTATTGTTCAATTATTGAAGATTTCAGTCAGATGTTATTTTACTCCTATAGTATTGTTTGTTCAAACTACTTATACTTGCTGGGCAATTGAATGGTCACTCTTGCAAAAATTCTAACTTTTTGCAGCTAGAGTCGAAGGGCCAAATTAGTACGACGAAGAGAAGAGTTAGTAACTGATAAGTAGAAGGACAAATTTTTTGTTGTAATATTATTAATTTAGTAATATTATTTGTTGATGTATTAGTAAAGGTCTTCGTACCTGGGATTAGATGAAGATATGTTGTAATAATTTTGTATTACATTCATGTAGTGAGAGTTTGTTGTATGGGTAGTACCGTGACGTGCCAGAATTGGATTTAAAGGCAAGACCCGAATTTCAGGAGCGTTACATTATCTATCCCACGGGAATGAGAATTTTTATTCCTTGACGAAAATAAGGCGGTGAGAAAAATCTTTAATTTGGAGTTGGGGATGGGGATAGGACTACTAAACATGGCCCCTCCAAGCTCCAATGCCATCCCTACTTTTCTCTCATTTCAATATGAAAGATTAGTCAATCAATTATAGATAGTAAATGGAAATGTTTGAAATAAATTAATATTCGATAATATGATGCATTTTTGGACAATAAATGCCATCGAACTAGAGATAATTGGGAGCCCGTGTGTACAAAACATGGGAAAGGGGGTTGAAGCCGCCATAATTCATGGAGATGGCATACAATTCTGAATTCTTCCCCTTTCTCTACTCCACATGGTTGTCTTAAGACGTAACAAATACCACATTTTTCATCATATCCTAATAGCCAATTATGTTTCAAGACAAAAAGAAAAAAATAATATTTTTTTTAGTTTTAAAATTAAAAATAATATTTTCACAAGATACATCTTGAAAAGGAAATTTAGTCCTCCCTGATCAAATCCCAATCATTTATGTAGAGATTGACTCATACTTCTGTAGGTTCGGCTATGATGAGATCTTTTCTCCAATAGCAAAGTTAGCATCCATCTAGACAATTCTATTTGCAATAACTGTGACGTTTCGTAAATTTTTAAAAGTTTATAAAACAATAATTTCAATTTTTCTTATTTTATGGATTGATTAAATTGAATATGTGAACATTTAATATTCAATTATGTGAACAGATAAATTAAATATTAAATATTGGTGTGATATTAATGTTTAATTATTTGAATGTATGGTAAGAATTTAATATATATATATATATATATATATATATATATTTAAATATGTGCAGATTAGTAAAGAATGAACAAATTTATTCTTATATGAATAAATTAATAATATATGAATATATATTAAGTCAGATAAATAAATTGTTCAAAAACAATTTATGCAAAGAAATAATATTTAATAATTTAATAGTGCAATAAATAAATTGTACATATTAAATTATTTAGTTAGAATAATTCATGTAATGTTAATAATTATTCTAATATATGTAATTATTGCGTAAATAGTAATAAAATAAAATTATGGAAAATATTCCATAATTATTAAAATAATTTTCGGAAAGGAGGAGGTGTCTTTGTATTATAATCCTAGACCTCCTAGACTTAATACTCAGTGAAGCTATCCGTAGAAACATAAATATCAGACTTCATTTTCTTCTTCTTCATACTGCCATTCGAACCATTCCTTCTCTCCCTCGTGAACTAAAATTGAAATTCCAGAAAACTATGCTATGAACTTGAGTTAGTGAAGGATTGCAGGCAAAATTGAGATAAGAAGGATTAAAGGATAGTACAAGTATCTGCAGTTTATCAAAGTAAGCATTCAACATAAATTGAATTCAATTCTTTTCTATTTCATCTTCTAAGTTTTGAAAATTGAGAATGAATAAAGATTAAGTGTATAGCTTAACTATGTATTGATAATGTAAGACACTGTTAAAAAATTGATAATGGTGTATTGCTGGAATAGAGATTATAGGTATATCATATAGAGGAATAAATATGGTAATTGGGCTAGTATTATGAGCACACCTCTAAAATTGAAGACAATAATTATACTTATCACTTGTTTTTATAATGCCCAAAAGAAAATTGATTTCAAAATCTTGAGAATTAAAAATGATTCAAGGAATATATATAGTAATATGTGATATGAATTCAATGTATAACTAGTTCAAGTTATCTAATAGCAACCTTGAAGCATGATAGCAAGATGGGATATTAAATATTAGAAACTGCAGAAAAGCAGAAGCTTGAGGTTGGTTTATATGAACCTCTCAAACAGTAATACATGAATCATGTAATCTTTTAATGAATCATATCAGAAATGATTAAGTTAAGACAATGATTGATAAGAAGATTACCAAATGAGGAGAACAATAAATTATAATTATCATAAAGCTCTGAATTTATCTTAAATACGTGACTGATCGGTGTATCTATGTGAATCTAATTGATGTAGGATATGTGAAGCAAAATTTAAAGCTAGAGTTATAAGTGTAAACAACAAACAAGGCAAGTACTCCGAACTTGTTTATATTCAAGCAAGTATCTAAAGCTTCGTTCAATTTATATATTGACTAGAAATTGTATAACTATAAAATATCAAATCTTTGATATAAATTGTCATGATGTATACTTGTTAAACTTCGGTATACATAGTTGTTCAGAAGCAGTCTAAGCCATTTGATTTGGCTAGACTCAGATTAAAATATTTTATTTCTTGTTTATTAAATCTTAAAATATTATTGCTGGATAATTAGAGTTGTTCAATCATATTATTTTGATTTGAACTCCAGACTAAGTATGAACATCCCAGAATTGAGAAAATTTTATTTTGTGCCAAAAAGGCGGTGACGATGAATGCAAATGTCGTTCCCGTAGATAGTATTAATCAATACAAGGCATAACGGGTTGATCACCCACCGTGCCCGCGACTTAAGACGGTTCACAGATGAATTTCTGTTAGAACCTATTTAGAAAATTGAAAACAAAAGTTCATGGTCTTGTGACCACTCAGCATTCGACAGTCAATTTGTCGTTTCAAAAATATAATCAAGTGATGATATCTAGAAATTGTTCAATTGCTTTACAGTCTTGTTTTGCTGTTAAAGCCTACCTTCAAGAAAACATTTACTTATTGATATTGCCCATTAACTGTTATTACTTGCTGAGCAATTAAATGCTTATTCTTGCTTTAATTTAAATGTTTTCAGCCAAACTTTAACGTATAGAAGGCTCAGGTACAGACAAAGGTAAGGGCAAGTTGAGTGAGTAGTTGGAGATTGATAAATATAATAGATAGGTTTTTATGATGTAATTATAATACCTATCATGTAATGAAGTAACTAAAGGTCATCGTACCTGGGATAGTAAGATTCTGATGTAATAACTATAGTTATTTTATATCTTAATATGTTGAATGGTTATATCGTTTTGCACCGAATACGGGTTTGAAAGTACTCGGATTTGGGGGCGTCATAGGTTGGTATCAGAGTTGTAGGTTAGAAACCTTAAGATGGGATACCTTGGGCTATAAACTTAGGCAAATAACTCATATAGAGTTTAAAGAAGATGGATTGCAGAAATTCATCAGAAAATAAAATAAAAAGATAACTTAAACGATACTGTTATTTATTATGTGTATCTATAACTTGTATTATGCATTAATCAACTTGTTTATTTACGTGTAGATATTAGGAGAAGAAATTCAGCTTGATCTAGTAGAACATGAGGAGCAAATAGTTCCACCTCCTATGGTACCACAGCCAGCACAAGAGCAAGTGTCGGTGGTGATAATAGTTAGTGACTCTGGGTCTGACCCTGAAGAAGATCCCGATGAAGAGTTATTAGTGGAGGAAATTAATGAGGCCATAAAGACCAATGTAGAGCCTGAAATTATAAATGTTGAGTCAGACGAGGAACATGATAACCATGAGACAGAAGATGCCCTAATACAACTAGGGGCAATGGTTATGACGCCCCCAAATTCGGGTCTCAAATACCCAGATTCGGTCATCACGATCTAATATAAGCATCCACCTCCAAACAACATACAATGGCTAAATGCGGAATATAATAAACATATGTTGTTCATTCAAAAGGTGTTACTAGTCCCAAGATTCGATAACCTTAATACATAAAGCAAAACATACCCTAAATATTAATCAGGGTTCAAATTACATTGATAGTAAATTAAACTAAGCATAAAACAAAGTCAGCTACTTGAAGTCTATTACTTCATCTTTTTTTTACCCTTGCCCTTCCCTGAAGTCTCGGGTTTAACTACAAATAAAAGTCATGATATAGCAAGGATGAGCAATTAGTTTGCTCAGCAAGTTTAAATGTAACAATAACAGATATATCATGATGAACGAAATATAAAAAAAAGAATTCAACAATATGAATATCGGAAGCAAGAATAATAATTGCTTTTAGAATAAATGATAGTCAAGTAGACTTTGAACAATAATCTTCCAATGGAATCAATAGCTGATTGACCTTTTGGTTACTGGCTACAGAATGTGTACTTGAGGGGATCAGCCTCGCGTACGCTATGTATATGCATAACATTCAACTCTGCTGTTTGTATCTTATATTAGATACGTGGGGTACTCCCTTAAAATAAAAGGGTGTTCACTTCAGTCTAAGAATCCATACCATCAATTGGCCTGAATAGCCTTTATATAAAAATTTTATGTAATTGTCTGACCGAACAAGGGTTCAGACTCAATCTTAAACAATTTATGAATTATAGAATTTTAAATAATGTACAAGTCCAAGACTATACGAATTCAAGTGCACCAAGTGCGAGTATCAATAAAATCGATGTGGAATAATTGTAAAGTAATTAAACCACTTAAAACATGATTGGAAATAAGGTTCAAGCTTAAACAAATAACTTGCAATACAATAACATCCTGCCCGAATATAATTTGAGTAGGGTTAAGGAACTTACTCAATAAAATATGAGTAAGGAAAAGAAACTTGCCTGATTGTCGACTTACAACTATCTAACTTTATACGACTCTCTTCAATTGACCTAACATTAATAATGTTGGTATATCAATTAGTACTGCGTATAATTGTATATTGATACGCTTACTTATGCTATTTATTTAGCAAATAAGTCAATCACACAACACACATATATAATTTAATAAACTATCATTAATCCTATAAGATCTTTAGGTTCATGATTTAATTAATTAACAATATTTTTCTTAAGTGATAAATACTTATTAAACCCTTAAACAATTAATTATAATTGTTTAATTAATTAACATTATTTTTTCTTAAGTAATATTCATTTATTAAACCCTTAAACAATTTATTATAATTGTTTAATTAATTTGTTATTTAAAACTCTCTTTATTTTATTAATTCTATCTTCATTTAATTACTATTTAATATTAGTTAAATAGTAATTAATTAATTACCATTATTTATTATTTAATAATAAATAATAACTAATTATATTTACTTATTATTTGAATAATCAAATTATTAATCTTATTTGTCTTTAATTATTTGTTAATAATCCTTATATATTATTTATTATTACTTACATAATAATAAATAATTAATTTATTAGTGTATTATTATTTAATATTAGTTAAATATTAATTAATAATTAATTTAATTTTATTTGTATTTAATTACTATTTAATATTAATTAAATAATAATTAAATAATTATTACCCCTTATTTATTATTTAATATTAATTAAATAATAAATAATTAACTTTATTAACTTTATTTGTCCTTAATTATTATTTAATATTAATTAAATAATAATTAATTAATTATTATCCTTATTTATTATTTATTATTAAATAATAAATAATTAATTTATTAACTTTGATGTTAATTAAATAACATTTAAATGAGTAATTATCATTATTTATTATTTAATCTTATTTAAATAATAAATAATTAGTTTATTAACTTAAACACTCTTTAATCATTATTAGATATTAATTAAATAATAATAGATTAATTATTTAACCCTATTTATTATTTAATCTTAATTAAATAATAAATAGTTAGTATATTATCACTAATTCTATTTAATTATTACTTAATATTGATTAAATAATAATTAAATAGTTAATTACCCTAAACAATATTTAATTAGTTTAATAATCAGTTAGTAGTATTAACCTTTATCATTTAATAATTTTTAAATGATTTAAATAGGTTTTAATCACTAATTAAACTAAACATCACTTAAGTACACTGAAAATTTACCAAATAAATATGATAATATTATACATGATTTTAGAAAAAATTAGGGTCCAAACAGGGTCGCCGGAACCGGACGGAATAGTGCCGAACCGGTCGCCGGAAAAATTGCGCCGGTTCGGTGAATAGTGAACCGGCAAGGGGATTTAGTTTTTTCGGATTTTTCCCCCCAGATTTGGGGTCCTTGGCCAAAACTTGAATAACTTGAGATCTACAACTCCGATTGATGTCCAGTGAGTCTCGTTGGAGTCATATCTTTCCAAACTACAAGATTCCATCATCAAAATACAAATTTGGATAAGTTTTGTACACTGAAATCAACCCAGAAATGGACTGTTCATACATGTTTTTCGACAATGGGGTGTTTTGGTCAAAAATCCATAACTCACCCGTTTCAATTTCTTTTTAAATGATTCCAACTAGGTTTTGTTCTTAACTTACCCATATATTTTTAGAAAATTTAAAGTCCCAAAAATAATTTATAGATTTCAAAATGTGTAATTTCTTCGAACAACTCACGCACTAACCGTCGGTAAAAATCATTTCATGCTTTTTGCTAGATTTTTCTACATAAACTCATACCATTACATATTTAAATTATATGACATCCTATATAAACATATATAGTACTATAGACATGGGGTCACTATACTTTACATTTACTCAGAATCTACTAGTTATATTACATGATCACTAGTTTGTTACATAATTTACATCAAGTACATAAATACATCCCAGGTCTTTATCAACTACGATTTACATACATTCTTGATATTTACATTTTATACAAGACATGATTTATCTACGATTTCATTCTTCGTTTACTTTTTCTTTTCCCTTACTTTTGGACTGGGATTCTTCTGCTATACCGTCTTTTTCTGCAAAGAATATATATGTCGCAAGGGTGAACAACTGGTTTGCTCAACAAGTATATGAGATATCAAGAACTGAATTATAGAGAAATCAAATATCTGAATGCAAATTAAATCAGGATAATGAATGGGAATAATGAATAATACAATAATGAACAGATTTAAATTAACAAGTATCAAAACAGACACTTTAGGGGATCAACCTATTGTACCCTATGTTATGCACAACATTATCTCCACAAGCCGGATTTTCCCGACAATAATATCCCCTATATAAAATAGGGTTGTTCACCTCAGTCTAGGATTCTTCCCTAAAACAATTTGGTTTAGAAAATAATTAATATAAATTCTTATTTTTAGATTAAGCCGAAACAATGACTTTCTCTTTATTACAAATAAATCAGGGGTATTTAAAAATTTAGAGTTCAACTAATCTTGCAAATATATTCTGAGATTTAATATTACATAATAGCAATGAACTTGAATGAAATTCACAACTCAGGAAAATTATACCAAAAGCAAAAATGCTTAAGGTTTAGGAACTTGTCATTCATGAAATTCTCATAAATTAAGGGACTTGCACAGAATAATAAACTTGCACAAGTTGGGGAAACTTGCTCAAAGTGAGGGAACTTACCTGTTTTTCGTGGACTATTTTCCAACTCAATAAATCTTTTCTGCAATTGACCTATATCATTATTCATGAAGGTCAAAAATATTAATTTATCATAATTTTATTTTTAGTCAACAACTACCTGTAGACACCCAAATTTTGCACTTCCTATACTAACCCTGCCAGGAGGGCAAAATCGTCAATTGACCCGGCACACGAGAATAAAAGGTGGACATAAAGACGAACACTCAAAGCCACCACTACGGGACGAGATCGAAGCCGACACGACAACAAGCGAATGTCGGGAGTCGGTTACTGATCACTGCGCTTACCCGGATGACACGGCACGTTTCCCGGCGGTTTCCGGACTGCATAATGCAAGCCCTTCAGCGGAAACCAACAGTACGACATGAAAATCGAGACGAGGTACGGAAAATGAGAAAATCAGCATAGTCAGCCACAGATAAATCCGCGGCCAAGGACGGAACTCGAGACGACACGGGACTCGAGCGTACGGGATTCGAGCACGGCTGGGGGGAGAACCAAGGGCCAGCCGCAGATCAATCTGCGGCCAGCCGCAGATTTATCTGCGGCTGCCCTTGGCAGTGCCTTATCAGGCCATTTTGCATACAGAAACAGGGAGAGAATCCAGCAGCAGCAGCAGTTCGGGAGAAGGAGAAAAACAGCAAGAAAACAACAAAAATTAAGAGAGAAAAGAGTGAGAAATAGTGAGAAATTTTACCCATTTTGTGAGATTACACCTCATATTTTCTACTCTACTCAATACACAAATTCATACATATTGTTGGGATCATTTGCAAGGTGAAAAATCCTTTGTTTTAGCATTTTGTTATACCATTTTTTCCAAGCTTTTTGTCATCCGAATTATCTTAAATGTAGCTTTCTTACATGTTGTTGTGAAACCATGAATTAGGGACTATTAGTGAGGGTTTCATCGGAATGAAATTCCCCCTAATAGCCCGATGATGTCCTTTTCGTGCAAATTTTAGCTATTACGGTAATAGGTCTTTCGTAGTGTATTTCAATTGTTATTGTAAGATATCCTAGAGCATTAGGCATCCCACGGTTGTTTATTTACGTTGTATCCATTTTGCGGTTGTGCAACAAGTTCGGATGTGAGCCTAGGAACGCGACCCCGTGGTCCAAATCCGATGATGGACATTTTTGGATGTATGTAATCGGGTAGATGCATTCGTCATTGTAAATATGTAATCGTCGGGCCTTAAAACGATACCAAGTCGGAGGTCGGGTTTAAGGCCCCGAAATAGTGAAACTTGTGATTGTAGGCGTTTGGGGTTATTTTGATGGTTTACATGCCCATGAATAGACCCGACGCGTGGTTATGCTTGATTGGATTTTGTGACACGAAAAAATGATTTCAAAGATTAAACGATGAAGGTTTTTCATTAAAATAAATCAAACTAGGTTATTAGCTTCACGAGGCTTAAAATTGGAAGTGCTAATGAATGTCGATTCCTATTCAAACGAGAAGGTTAAAAAATCGTTTTCAAACATCACCAAAAATGGTTTTTATGAATAAACTAAACGTTTTATTAAACCTTTGTGCATAGGGTTAAAGAGACCCTAGAAGTTGCCCGTCATCTACGAAAGCGACGTATAGATCTCGATTCCTATTTTGACGAAGGTTTAGAAAACTCTTGTTTTTGCCAAAACGACACCTAATGAAAATCTCATAGTTTTGACAAATAAAATCAAACCTTTCTCATAAAGCTTTCTCGTATAAGCCGAAGGACATTCTAAAGCACTCCCAAAACACGACTTTCCATAAAAAACCCCAAATGATTCTTTCATACAAACTCACCACAATATTCACATAGGCACACACACACACACACACGCATATATACACATTTCATGAATTAAAGGATAGGAAAGTATCAAGATTGCGGTAACCGTGTTTCACGGAAGTCGGGGGGTGCCTAACACCTTCCCCTCGCTTAAGCAAGCCCCCGAACTCTATGAATCTCGGTTCGCAGACCAATTAATTCGGAGTCACATATGAGCCATCGATTTATAAAAAAACGAAAACTCGGATGAGTTGGTACATCCATTTCAAATATACCCAACTGGCGACTCTAGTTAATTGGCTCATCATAAAAAAATGATCTTTCAAAACCCCGTCGACATCAATGCCGACCTTTTCCAAAAAATCATTTAATCAAAAGGCTAAAATTGGAAGAGACGAGAACCGGCGTCGACAACTGGCGACTCTGCTGGGGACATTAGAGGGCTTAAGCCGCATTCAAATCTTGATGCTGTCCTATCCTTTAAAATTTATGAATGTGTATGTGCGTGCGACATTTTTGACCTGTTTTACTTATTGTTGTGTGAATGTGTGTTCGTGTCGAATGAATGAATGATTGAATGGAATGGAATGGCTTTACTTTAAAGAAATCATTTGCATGCGGTGAGGACGATGAATGTGAATGTATGTTGAGAGAGTACCTCCTCCTGAGGCAAACCTGTCGGTTGCTTATTACTGGACTCGAAGGGGCTGCTCCCCGGAGATGGCTCAGGAAACGCACCACCCAAATCCGCTCCAATCGAAAGGATTCAGACGAGTAGATTGTGAAGATTTGGGGACCTTCATGCCGAAATGCCCGTGAGAGTAACCTTAGGATAGGTCAGACTCAGATTATCCCAACGCAAGGAAAGTCTCTTCATGCCTTTTACGTTCACACGTATAAATGTCATAGTCCCATTCAATATTCATATATGTCTCCCCTTTTGTCAAAAGAGATTACTAACCTCTATGCTTTGTAGAGAACAACCGGGGAAGCATAATAAGTCGTGTCTAGCATTTGTTATTGCAATAAAGAATTGCTAACGTTCTGTTTTGCAGGGAAAGATTAAAAAACCCAAAACACAAAAATTACAACTTTGGCATGCATCCACATCTTTTATTTCCTAAAAACTAAACTCCAAACTGTTTTTTCTGTAGGATTGCTCCTTAAACGCGTTCGCAATCTAAAAAGGCTCAAAACTCTACATCTGAAATGGTTGATCTCCCACCTACTAATCCTGGTTCCATATCTAGGGAGGAATTTGATGACTTTAAAAAACAGATGTTGGAGATGGCCATAATGCTGAAGGAACAATTGCTACCTCGACAGGATCCACCTAAAGAGGATCCACCCCAACCTAAGGGCGAGCCAGTCGTCCCAAAGGCCATTCCCGTACCTAACAAGACAGTGATTACTATCCCGGAAGAGGTAGATACGGATGACCTGCGAAAGAAAATGAAACAAATGGAGGAAACTATCCAATCTATGAAAGGCATAGGGTCCCTAGGCAGGGTTAATTATTCAGATCTATGTGTCTTCCCCGGAACCAGATACCCGGAGAAATTTAAAATTCCCGAATTTGAGAAATACAATGGGAAGGGGGATCCTTATACCCATCTGAAAATCTACATTGGGGAGCTGTGATCTTATGCAGAAGACGAGGGTCTAAGGATGCAACTTTTCCAAAAGAGTTTGACGGGAGAAGCGAGAATCTGGTATGCCCGTCTTGATAATGCCCGAATCCACAATTGGGAGGAGTTGGCCCACACCTTCTTAACACAGTATAGCTTCCAAGCACAAATGGCCCCTGATAGATACCAAATGACGAAGATTAAGAAGCAACCCAAGGAATCTTTCAGGGATTAGGCACAGCGATGGAGGGGCATGGCTACACAGGTGAATCCCCCAATGAGTGAGTCGGAAATGGTGATGACCTTCGTGGATATTCAAGAGGCCCCTTATTATGAGCGGGTTATATCAGGGATTGGTAGGCCTTTTGCCGAGATGATTAAACACGGAGAAATGGTGGATATGGGTTTGAAGTCTGGCAAGATTCGGGATTTCACGGCTTTGGAAACGGCTGCAGAGCAAATCCGGAGTGGAAACTATGGCAGTGCTTCCCACAGGACCCAAAAGAAAAAGGAGGAGGATGTTTCCCTCATTCTGCAGGGCTCATCTAGGAAGG